>OX155899.1:15588763-16810263 GCA_944588485.1 Phosphuga atrata | reverse complement strand
AAAAAAATCCGCCCCATTATTTCATACATATTACCCAAATTTCAAGAAGTTTATAAACCATAGAGAGAATTGTCCTTAGATGAAAGCATCATGCCATGGAGAGGTCGTCTAGCATTCAAAGTGTACAATGCTTCAAAAATATCGAAATATGGTATTCTCATAAGTATGGTTTGTGAAGCGAAAACCGGCTACATATGTAATTTCCGAATATACTGCAACACACAATTTTGAATCTTCTTCAGCCATATGTAAACTTATGGCATCACATATATATGGACAATTATTACAATAGTGTGGACACTTGTGAAATACTTCTACAATATAGATTTCGGAGTTGTGGCACTATTCGCATAAACAGAGGCCTTCCTTCCTCTCTGTTTAAAAACGCGAAATTGAATAGGGGGGAATCTATGTTTCGTCGGCGACAAAACATTTTGTTACAATGTTGGCAATCAAAAAGGCCTGTGCGTATGATTTTTACTATACATTCAGCTGATATTGTAAAAAGCCATAATATTGATTGGGCGACAAAAGAAAAAATCTGGAAACCAATATGCGTAGTGGATTACAATAAATTTATGAAAGGTGTGGATCGCGCCGATCAATATTTATCATATTATTCGATAGTACGTCGTACGAAGAAATGGACGAAGAGAGCTGTGATGTTTATTGTCAACTGTGCACTATTTAATGCTTTTAGAGTGTATAAAACATTAAATCCTGATTGTAATAAAAAATACAAAATATTTTTACATAATGTGGCAAAAGAGTGGATAAGCGAACCGACTACGGAAAATGTGAATGAAGAGCATCCTGTTCCTGGTACATCAGCTACACCCAGAAGGGATGACCCTCCAGGAAGGTTGTCAAAGGATACCAGAAAGCATAAATTAGTTAAACTAATTACAGGCGGCATAAAACTTAAACCCCAGAGACAGTGCCGCGCATAAGAATATGAGAAATGAGAAGAATATAATATGTCATATGTGCCAATTTTACCTCAAAAGTGCCTCTTCACAAAGGAGATTGTTTTTTTAAATTCCACACTTTAGAAAAATATTAGTGACTGGTTTTATTACATAAGTTTAAAAACGACAAAACATTTTATTTGTTTATAAATTTTTTGCCCTTCCGTCAACAGTCAACAACTTTACGTACACCTGCGCATCCACCATTACGAATCCATCCGGAGCATTCACCATCAGGATCAGCGATCCTGACTCAACCTCCTAAAATTTGTCTTCAAAATTTTGAATATATAGCCAGTTTTACCTTCACAAACTTTGCTTTTCAAAAATTTGTATTGTGCTTACAAAGAACCTAAATCATCCCCTATTTTACGCCCTTCAGGGATGATATTGCAAAAAAACGATGAAATACGTATTTTTTTTAATTTCTTACCAAAAGCCTAAATATTAATTTTCATCTCCCTAACTTGAAAAATGATCGGTTCCTCATACATCCCCTATTTCATCCCTTTCAGGTTTTTTTTAGAAAAAAGTATCTCAGGGTGCAATCAGAAGTCCTTTCTCAGTTAAAAACTTATTTTTGCATGCAATAAAATAACACTACTTTTATAGATTAAGAATATATTATTAATAATTAAATTATAATTTATAAACTTAAATACCATACTTATAAATTAACTTTTCAATATAGTTGTCGACATAAAAAAATTCCAATTTTGGAATATATTCTAATAAAAAACTTTAATCTCGAACGAAAATAAACGAAAAAATCACATTCATGAAGAGCAGTACAATAGATTAATATTTGTCATTGTGTATAATATGAGTAGGACTTTTGTAAGTACACTGTGTTATTCTCTTTGAACTCCAGGTAAGGATGTTTCAGCTGTCCTTTTTCATTTGTAACTGGTTTATTTTGGACAGTGATAGGACATTTTATTTCCAAAATTTTAATTGGTGAACCATCGACAACAACAATTCCATCAGGGCTCGCACACAACCATGGTTGACTAGAATAAATTACTAGACCACACTCTTCTACATCATATCCGGTAGTTTTTTTATATCTATAGTATATATTTTTATAGTCCCTAGCAATATTTTCATTTTTCATACCATGCGATACATTTTTCAGTCCTTTTCCTTTCATTTTTTTTTCCAATGTCATAGAGTCTGCCAACTCATTAAATTTATTTCTTCGAGTTTTAATTGCATGTGCAGTACTAGCTGACACTCCTATTGCACGTTCATTATACCAGTCTTTACACTTTGATTGACCTCGCGTATTTGCACAAATATAATCTAATTGATCCCTCGACTGAATTATATTGTTACTATAAAAAATATCATGTATAATTTTTTTAAACACAGCATCACTGGAATATATTTGCATCTGTGTTTGGAAAGTATAAAAATGATGATATAAATTTAAACATTTATGAGAGCTTACTATATCTATTACATTATCTATCAAATCTTTAATTATCCAATTGCAGTTTTAGTTGCCTTTGTCACCATCATTGATTTTAGCATATTACTTAATGAACATTCAAAATTAATATCAACTAAATCAACGTGATCATATTCTTTGGGATAAGCTTTTCTAGGGATTAAGTCACTCACTTTACGTCCTTTAGAATATTCTTCGTTATCGTTTGATACCGAAGGAATATTCCATTGACAACGTAGATTTGTTTTTGATTCAGCTGTCTCAAAATTTATAAAGTTTATGACAGCAGCAATATGTTTACAATTTTTGCCCAAACCAGCTGGACAGTTGCATCGCCGATCAAAAAAAACCTAAAACATTTTAATAACCTTAATTATAATTTTTTAATTTGGCATGAAAATTAAATAAAAACTTACATCAAGAGAAACATCGTAATGTTGTTTGATTGTAGTTTGTCGTATGACTTGAGCTTTAATATTACTATTATGTTCATATTGCCACTCTTCAACATTTTTTACGTGACGACTTTTAAATAAATTTTCACCTTTTTTGTTCGATGATAAGCGTAAATCCGGAACATAAATTTTTTGAAAACCACTTTTAATAATTATAACGTTTGACATTTTGTTTTAATTAATAATAACTTTATATTTTCAATTCTAACCTGCATACAATTTAATTTCGCTCACACAAGGGATGCTAATTTTTGCCACCATGAACGCTAGTGTATAATACCAGGGTCACGCAGGTTCTCTATGGTAGTAAACAGAAAAACGAGGGGTTGTTACTTAGTGGGTTTTCCACATTGTTTGCTTGCCTTCTATTCGTTGGTCGAATTTCCAACATGTTTTCATTTAAATTATAGCACGTGTTGTCAACATTATCTGTTCTAGGATTCAAGGGAGAACTAAACAAAAGTTTATTGACTAATTTAGTCGGATATGAATTTTCCCGCAGGATGTCTCTTACCATCCCTAGGCATTCAATCCCAAAATCAGGGTGTGACAATTTCCCTACTTCTCGTCACCGAGACTAGATTAATTTTCATTTTCATAGGATGATACGAATGAAAATTGAGCCATCTGTTACTCGAGCAGGGTTTTCTGTACCATTTAGTTTTTAATAGGATGTTGTTTGTTCTGAAGACTTTCATGTCCAAAAACGGAATCGAGTTGTTTGAGTCTTCTTCTGCTGTAAATTGTAGCTTGATGTTATATCCGTTCAAAACATTTAGTGCCTCAGCCATTCTATCCTTCGGAACAGATAATATAAAATCGTCCACATATCTTTTAACAAAAGGTATATTAAAAGATATTTTTTTCAAACTATCTGCGATGAGATCATCCAGAACAAAATTTACTAAAATAGGGGAGATTGTTGACTTCATTAGTGTACCAAAAATTTGTTTGTAATAAGTGCCATTATGAACAAAAACATTTGAGTCAAAAATGAATTCTAAAGTTTGTTTAAAGGTTTCGAAGTCAAGAGAGCAATGTGGTGTAACCTTTTCCCAATGTTTTCTTAATTTCGTATTATATTTTCCTTGTGAAAATCTACTACGTTGTTGTTTAATTATCTACTCATTAAAAAACTATCTTCGTATATTTCTATATATATATATATATATATACATATATATATATATATATATATATATATATATATATATATATATATATATATATATACTCACTACAAGAAAGTCGTGGAACATGTGTTTCCAGCAACCAATTGCATATATAATGACACAATCATAATAATTACAAAACAATAACGTAATAATTTATAAACTCAAATAATGCGCAAGTGAGCACAAATAGCATGAACTCACTACAAACACAAATGCAGTACTCTATACAATTTATATTAAGCCTTGAAACAACCATTGCATGGTGTTTAGAGTTGTGCTTACATATTAACAAAAAAAAATAAAAAAAGGAAAACCTAAAGAAAACTAATATCCCCTCACTAGCCACATTATGTCTAGGGGACAAAAAACGAAACATTTTATGAAACAATTATATTAATTAATATTTTTAATTTCAATTATTTCTTGTTTAACTTAAAAAGAAAAGTTAACAAAAGAAGAGTATAAAAAGCAAAAAATAATGTAGGAAAAGAAAATGATGAAGCAAAATTGATGTACATAAAGAAAAGTTAAGAAAAGGAAAGTTGATAAACAAAATATAAAAATCGTTTTATTTCATTGTTGTTATCATTAATATTATTGGTTCGTAAATAAATGTGATTAAATGTATAAAATACGCCCACATAAATACAAAAGCTCTTTTGTACTACTTAACAGTATTTTAAACTTCCATTTTAAATTACCTCTCAAAACCTAACTTTTAATCGAAATCTAGGGGGAATTGAAGTTGGTCCTAGGGGGAAAAGTCTACGGGTTGGCATCACTGCTCATCATCAGTTGAAAATGATCTTAATATCCAAGAGTTGAACTGACGAGTATCCATGTCCGGAAAATATTGCTTCAGTGAGTCTATTGCTGCAGATAAATGCTGAACCAGGGAAATTTGAAACGTAATTTTGTTTGGTTGGTTATTTACCAGTTGCTCATACAGCTCTGTGAATTTGCGTACAAAACTTGCAACTTCATTCTGCGCTGTCAAATTATTCGTCATAATCATAAATGCCTAACTCTTGGAAAAACTTATCGAAAGAATTATCACATACTTCTATTGCTGATCGTACTTCTTCAAGAGTTATATCAAATGCAAAATACATGCATTCCATCTTCCCTCTAATCATAAAATATTCGTCATATTTCCTTGCAATGAGATATGAAGCCAGTTAATTTCACTGAAAAAATCAGCAAGATGATATATCGTGTTTTTGTGAAAAAACTTTCTTTTTGTGTTCTCTGTTTTTCCAAAAATAATCCTATTTCTTCACGGAGCTTGTAACTCTGTTCAGAACTTTTCCTCTGGATAACCAGCGTATCTCTGTGTGACATAAAAGAGAATTAAATTTAGCACCAACTGCATCGCATAAAACTTTGAATAATCTCGAGCTTATAACACTGCTACGAATATGATTCACAATTTTCACAACGTCATTCAATGTGATGAGCAAATCTGGTGGAAGCATTGTAACAGCCAAAGCGTAGGGTGTATCAGGCAACATTAAGATAAAACTTGAGGAGTAACTTGCTTCACGAGTGCTTGATATCTAGAACGAACACCCATCATGGAAGGCGCCTGTACAAACGTCAACCAACTTTGACCAGTCCAGTCTGTTGTCTAAAATAAACTGCTTTAGCGTTTCGAATACGTCTTCACCACGAGTAGTGGTGAGTGCAGATTTACAGAACAAGTATTCTTCTTTTACACGGTCATCTTTAATATATCGAGTAAATACCAGTAATTGTGAACAGGAAGCTGCTATATCCGTTGACTCAACTAATTGCTGCGCAAATATAGGACTTTCATTAATTTCATAAATAATAGTTGCCAAAATATCGTTACTTAAGTCCGAAATGCGACTTTAAACTGTTGTGTTTGAGAGTGATATTTGTTTAACCCTTAAATGCATGATTTTTTTAAATTTGTTTTTTTTTTTGGTTGGAAATAAGTTGACGAATAAGGGAAAAATACTAAAAAAATCTATAATACTAAAATACTAATACTAAAAATAAGTTATAAAAATTATGGTTTATTTTCAAAAATTGTTATTGTTGCAATAATGCAACATTGTGCAGAAATGCATTTATAAAATTATTCATGAAAATTTTTTAAACAATTATTTTTTTTGTTAAAACACAAAACCACACCACATTTTTCGCATAAAATATTTGTGAATCCATTACATTTTGGAAATTTGCACCTGGTTCTTTTCTCTGCGAATATTGGCCAATGCGCAATTTGGCCAGTTCGTACTTCTTTTGGAGGTACATGTTGAGCATGACATCTGTGCCTCTTGGACTGAATATCCTGTTCTAAAGAAGAACTTGGTGTTCCACGTTTTGGTGTGCTTTTGATTTGGCATTGCATAAACACTTAGCAACTTCATTTTCAACCATTTTCAACTTTTTATTTGAATTTTGTACCGTCCTATAAAACTGTCCATTAGATCGACCCCATCCATGTGTAGATTATATTGCCGAATGGCGTTGGGACATTCTATAGTCACAGTTTCTCTTGATTTCTTTTCAAAGCGCCTCACAGTTGAAACGGGATTTCTTTCCAGCATAAGTTGAGAGCAATGTAACATATTTGTTGTCTTTCCATATAAGTGTTGACACCTCTACACCATCAATGGTTGTACAATGTTCAACTGAACTACCGCGTTTTTCTTTTTTTAGTTCGTGTTCTGTGGGAAATTTGCAATTTGGGATTCGGTTACGCCTTATGGTATCAAGAGAATATATTCCTCTTTTTGCAAGATAAAGTGCAAGTTCTAAAGATGTGTAATAATTATCACAAAATAGCTTATAATTTTTCATATCGGGAATGATTCGCGATAACCGCACTACTATATTTGCCGAAGCGCCAATATCACGTTCATTAGCTGGCCTAGTTAGCATATTTTCTCCTGTCCAGCATAAATCTTAAAACAATAAGCAAATCCAGAAACACCTGCCAAAACAAAGAGCTTGAATCCCCATTTGTGAGGCTTCATAGGCAGGTATTGTTTCATATAATGTTTGACTTTTGAAGCACACATTTGTTCATCAACTGAGAGATCAGGTACTAGTGCAATGCTGGAGAATTTCTCGTTTAGATGATCAATCAAAGGTCGAAGCTTATGGAGTCTGTCATGATTCGGATGATTTCTGGGTTGATGTTTGTCATTATCATTGAAATGAATGTTTCGTCTAATTTTCTCAAATTTATTCAGAGGCATGATGTTTCTAATTAAATCATAACCTATATCTACGTCCAATAAGATCTTACACTTGGTAAATGTATCACAGACATGTAATAACAAATTCCTATAAATTGCTTTACGTCGCTTGCAGACAAATTTATTTGATTGTTAGGATTTTTTTGGGTGGCATATAAGTTGCTTTCTTCAACAATTTTAGCAAACAATTCATTAGACAAGAAGTAACTGGAGAAACTGTAAGGAGTTTCTAGGGATAAAACTTCTGGTGAAAGACCAGTGTTGCCATGTAATGTCAGCTGGAAGTCATTTAGTAGAATATTTCGCTTTTTCCAAATCACATTTCTTTTGGATAATTTTTTATTGGATATTTCCTTCAATGGACTTGTTTCCACTTGATAACTTTCATTCTCTTGTATTTCAATACTTCGATCATTTTCTTTGTCCTTTTCTTTTTCCTGGGCCTCATTTTGATCTTAATAAGATTCTCCTGTAACGGTTGGCACATAGTTTGGATCTGCAATACTATCCGAATCGGAAACACCCATTTCGTCTTGACTGTCTGACATATTTTCCCAAATTTCAGCTAATTCTTGGTCAGTCAATGGCCGCTTGCGATTCATCTTGATTAAAATTTTATAAACTCTCAAAAATGCACAATGTCGCAAATCTGCAACAAACTCAAACTGATGTATTCCTACTGAATTATATAAATATAATTAATTCTATACAAATACAATTGTACAGCATACCTTTTTATATAGAATATCAAAATTCTTGCTCAATTCCCGTCAAATATTTCGGATTCAAAACCACTAGAAATGCACGTAAAAACGATACAGCAAACGGTAGTGGGTAACTGACAAGTTATCATTTTTAACAAGTCCACATGTTCCATCTATTACAAAAACTCCGTACTTACATTTGAAACAAACTGTAGCCAATATGCAACAATGAGCTTTTATGTATTATTCTTTTTATTAAGCGATTTGGATGTTGTAGAATACACATATTGCAAATTTGCAACACAATGCATTTAAGGGTTAATTTTAGCCACATGTTGCTCATCAATAACGAGCGATACTGCATCACACAAACAAGGTTTGATGAGCTCCTCTCCTATAGTGTGCGGTTTTTTGTTCATAGCAATGCGATAAGAAAGTTTCAAGACACGATTCATTTGACTTTTGCATATTTCCTGTGGATCTCATTTTCTTAAAAAAATCTACGAACTTTTCCTACGAACTCTTAAACCTTCTCGAAATGTTATTTTAATTAGCTTGGTTTCATGTTGTCTAGATTAAGCACTTTATTACATAAAACACACTGAGGCTTTTGTATATTCCTCTCCACAATATTCATGAAGCCCCATTGTAAAAATGCTACTTTATAAGAGCGTTTTTTTTCCGGATGTAGAAGCCATGTCGCTGTTTCGACTCGCGATGTGTTTACGGCGAGTATTAAGAAGTTACGTGCAAGACTAGCAATAAGTCTTGATCCAAACAAATATTTAACACAGCGTTTTTTTAAATAAATGAATTTATGTGTCTGTATACTAAGACTTAAATAAATTAACTAACTTAAATTAATTTTACTATATCAAGGAAGTTTAGCAAAAGAGGCCACCACAAGATGGCCATTACAATATTTCATGGAGGGAAAATTGGTAACCAATTGCTGGGAATTCAGATAATTAGAGGGCAAGCAGAAACTAGCAGACTCGTGTTTAGGTTTTATTGAATAGAACAAAAACTGAAATAAAAACAATTAAATGAGTGAATTTCGATTTTTTTGATAATCCGGCGGTTGCACAGTGGGTCAGAATCCAAAAACCCTAATCATAAATAGAAGTTGATCATAAATAGAAGTTAATCCAATCTTCAAGAAATTTGGTATATAGGGGTTTTTGAGGACGTTAATGACAAATCCGATATCATTTTTTTCAAAAACAAAATGGCTGATCGAAAATGATGGATGATTTCCCCAAAAATGTGATTGATTTTCTCCAAAGTAGTATAAGAGGTTCTTCGAGGTTGCCAGTCACGAATCTGAAATTAAATTTTTTGTAAAACAAGATTGTGAATACAAGATGGTATGGTGAGTGCTTTTGTTATGCCTACTATTTCTTTTCAAAATTGAAATTTTTTGTTGTTTTTGAAGTCGCTGATTCTAGTCTGAATCGTCGCCGTCTTCAGAAGTTACATCTTGTTACGAGGCAAGTTCCGTAAATAACAAATGCCTATTACAGTGTAATTATATGCACTATTTGGGCTAATTACAATTATTAGATCTCCGGTACTTACCTCAGAGTAGCTACTACTCGGGATGTAATGTGTGAATGTTCCTTCGTGACCCTGACTAATGAGACGAGTCCTCTGGAATGCCTACGTGAGTTTGTGCCAGGCGGCGAACAGATCTGACGCGTGCTGGTCTTCAGTTAAGTTGCTTATCGATGTAGAATCGCTACTACAAGTAATTCGATATACACAGATGGGTCGTAGATAGGATTTGGGTGTCCGTTAATTAAATAGACGCATAATATCCAAACATAGTCTTTTATTGTAGGCATATGTATGTTTAACGCTTAGAACGCTTCTTATTACTGCCCTCCGGTACCCAGATCTCTCTTACTGGGACCGGTGTGTATCCCCACTACCATGACAGTAATTTGGTAGTGAGGGATACACTGTACGTTCCGCATTTACTACGAGACGCTCTGCTAATAAATAGGGCGCCTCGTAACACCCCCCAAGTGGTAAATAAGGTGATGGCAGTTAGGATGCAATTATAAGTTACTGCTTTAGACTCCGGCATCTACCGAACCGAAGCGATTCCGACCGAATCGCTTAAATTAGCGGAAAGTCTTAACAGAATCGTCAATACCGTAAATCTTAATCGAAACATCCGTACAGAGCAGTAATTGCATGGCTTCAGGTGGCAAACTATTGCTTTTCTTTGGATAGTTTCTTCTGACGTAACAAGAAGACGATTGAAAACATCTGTCATTGTCTTGTCTCTGGATGATTTTCTTCTTCTTGAAGGTACTTCTTGATGTCTTTGTTCCGGGCTTTTTGTGCATCTTCCGACATTTGTCCAATGGGCAATGGAGCCCATTCAATAATCAGAGGACCATGAATTAAGACTTTATGTATGGTAGATGGCATACAATACCACGGGTACAGTGTGATGAACATTTCCGCTGTATCTAAGCAGTATTCTTTGAAATTAGCTACTTTTACAGCGAATCCACTTGACATAATTCGCAGTATTACGTGACATTTGTTCATTAAGTCTTCATCAATACCCAAAATTTTAGCCGATACCGATGTATTTTGGAAGATTTGAGTGTGAATTGAGTGTTGATTGAAATCGGATGTAATTTGAAAGAAATCGTTTGTGCTGCCAAACCCAGCTTTTGGTTTGTCAATCTTTAAAGATAATTGTTTTTTAAATGCATCTCGAGTAACAATCTTTCGTTCCTCGATAATTTCTTTATCCGTAACTAACATGCAAAAAGCATTAAAAAAAACGTATCCATGTATGTAACGTTGACAACCCAAAATCTAGCTTCGCCGTGGCCACTTCCTTTGATTTCATCAATTTGATGTTATTGAACTCCTTTGGTGTCGCGTTACATAAATAACATCGCATCGTAAAGTCGTTCCTGTCACTGAGTTACTTTCCATCTATCATTGTGAAGTGAAATTTGTATTTAACTACGACTTCTATACCAGCAAAGACTGTTTGAAAAGGAATGAGATTCAATTTATCACATATTCTTCTTCTTCCTTTTCAAATTTTATTCTTCCAATATTGGACATAGTCCTCCGTTTTAACTTTCCATTCTTCTCTATTCGCGCCAGACTTAACCATTTCCTTCCTGCTACTTCCCGGATATCGTCACTCCATCTTTTAGGGGGGCGGCCTATGTTTCTCCTTCCGTATCTTGGTCTCCATACCAGGATTCTGTGAGACCATCTGTCATCAGTTGTTCGTAGGATATGCCCAGCCCAACTCCATTTCTGTTGCGCCACTCTTCCCACAACGTTCGCAACACCTGTCTTCTTCCGCACTCATTCGTTCCTTTTCTTGTGGCGTAACGTTATGCCTAGCACTTTCCGTTCCATTGATCTTTGCGTAACGGCCAGCTTCTTGATGTTCTGTTGGGTAAATGTTGTGGTTTCTGCGCCATATGTGAGAACCGGTGCAATACTTGAATCAAATATTCTCGCTTTCAACTTTCTTGAGAACGTCTTGTGGGTTAGAATAAAATCCAGCTTCCCAAATGCTGCCCAGCCTAGTCCTATTCTTCTTCTGGTCTCCGCATCTTGGTTTTCTTTGCCTATTTTTAGTTTATGTCCCAAGTAAATGTAGTTCTCTACTCTTTCCACCGTGAAACCATCGATGACTATATCAGGCCGGTGTGGAACATCAGCTGTCATGATTTTTGTCTTGCTCATATTCATGTGCGGACCAGTTGATTTGGAGATGTTGTTTAGCTGATTCAGCATTGTTTCAATATCAGACTCTTCAGTGGCCACTAAAACAATATCATCCGCAAAGCACAAGTGCGTCAGCCTTTTGCCATCAACAATTACTCCTTTGTTCGCCCAGTCTAAGTTTTTAAAGATATTCTCTAGACCTAGTGTAAATAATTTGGGGGACAAGTTATCTCCCTGGCGCACTCCACGTCTGATGGGTATTTTGTCGGATAAATCTTGTAGTTTCAGCGTCATAGTGGCGAAGTCGTAGATGGTTTTAATTAGACCAGCATATCTCGAATCAATGCGACAGTCATCCAAAGCCTCCAAAATAGGCAACATCTCGATGGTATCGAAAGCCTTCTCATAATCAACGAATGCGAGGAAGAGTGGGATATTATATTCATTGCACTTTTCAATCAATGACTACATGCATTGTAGATGTTCGTTGGTTCCATATCCTTGTCGGAAACCGGCTTGCTCGATGGGCTGATATGCATCTAATTTGCTGCTAAATCTGTCAGATATTACTCTTATAAATGTTTTGTAAAGGTGGGAGAGTAGGCTTATTGGTCGATAGTTTTTAAGTTCACTTTTATCGCTCTTCTTATGAAGCAAAATTACTACCGCATTGTTCCAGTCCTCCGGAATATTTCCCATCTCCAGGCACTTGTTGAAGAGTATTTGGAGGATTTTAAGTATTGATTCACCTCCTTTTTTTTAGTTGTTCGCTTATTATTCCATCTTCACCAGGTGCCCTACGATTTTTACTTTGTTTGAGAGCCGATCTTATTTCATCTATTGTAATTTCGGGTGTTTCTTCAGAACCTACGTTCATAATTTTTGGTCTTGTTAAATTTCTCCGGTGTTCTTGACGTGGTTCATACAGTTTACTATAAAAGTTTTCGGCAATTTTGATTATTTCCTTCTTTCCTGCCGTTTCGCTTCCATCTGGCTTACGAAGCTTAAGTATGTGTATCTTTCCGACTGAGAGTTTTGTTTTTAGAATCTTCATGCTGCTATTTTCTTCTATCACATATTGTTGTTCGTTAATAGTCGATTAAACGGTTTCTTTCAAAAATTGAACTAGTGTTGGCCGATAGAAAAGCGCAGATGATGATCGCAGATTCTTCCATACAATCCACTCTTTTTTTTCTCCTGCATTGAAACCAACGCTTTGTAAAGGAATCAATGACGTTAAAAATATATGCTCATCAGAGCTTTCCTTGGCCGTGAACATTTTTTTTATACTCACTTTCACCTGAGCTTCCACCACGCCTCACTTAAATATTAAAATAAGATCACCCGCCACGCAAGGTTGTAAGGAATTAACAACTTCCTTTTTTACCATCAATATCCTGCTGCACATGTGATCTAATAATGCCTGCAATGGTACTTCCGCCAATATCTCATTCACAACAATATCTGATAGGTGACAACATGTCTTTGCTTCTGCTACTTTAATAAGCTGGTAAATTTGCTGGTAAAGCTACGATAAGCTGGTAAATTTTTGTTCTCAAAGAACTTCTGATGTCTTTGTACTGCTGCTTTGTTGATTTTGCTGTGACAAGGTCCAGTAATGCTTCGTCACCAGTAATCTCAGTTGGTCGCGGAGTTGTTTGAGTAACTTTGAAAGCCGATTTATACTTAGGAGCTCTTGTAGGGGATTTTGTCGAGATGTCTTTCAACATGTTAGCAGCATCAACGGATCCTGACGAACGTAAACTCATTTGAGTACGTCAAACGTAAGTCTTTAGTTCTTTGTTTGATCACTTGCTTCCCCGAATTCAACTGAAGGTCGTCCTCGTTCCTAAAAAACTGCCCTTTTTGTTACCTTTGAAGAAGAAGTCTGAAAAACAAATATAATTTTCTAAACTGTTCTCTATGTTAATAAAATTGCATTATGAATTTTTTTATAATAAATTATTTATTATACAGACAAAAAAGGTCATCGTAACATACAACCATTCTTCATTTTTCTTCAGGAATAAATCCCGTCATCTGGACAACTCCATGCCTTGAATACGGGTCTATCAATTAATACACCGTAATTATTAATACTTGGTATATTAATATAACATCATAAAATAATTGACTTGATATTGGCTTGGGTTCCTTTTATATAGTAGTACTGATTGACCACTCAGCGATAATAATGAGGTCGCACCATATCTCCCTTTTCGGCATGAATGGACTATATTTTGGCCGTAAATAAAGAACATTCATAGCTTGCCTTAAAGTTGAGATTTAATACACAAGTAATTAATAAAATATACATAATACAATAGTTCAATAATACGATGGTAATACAATTATATAATTTCTTAAACAGTATAATTTACTTAAAATTTAATTATTCACTACTCAAAAATATAGAGTAAATATTTGCTTTTTCGGATACCAAAAAAATTATATCTCTCTGAATTGAGAATTATTTAAATTACACCGGTATTTTTACAATTGTTTTGGGATTAGAAAAAAAATCGTTAAACTAGCCTATTCGGTTAGTATGCACGTTCTGCATTCTTTGTTGTGCATCTTATTACGTCCACTATTATGTTTCTTAAACTTCACTAGTCGCTTTGGTTTGCTTACGCACTCACTTTCAATTCACTATACAGTTTATATGTAATCTAATACTAAAAACAAAATTGCCAGACAAATAACTAGCTACTTAACAGTTGTTTTTGTGAAATGGTTTTAGTTAGACTTGCAACGAATAGTATATTCGGCCACACGCCGAATACCGAATATTCTGCGGGCTTTCTAGCCGAATAGCCGAATATTAGGCAAAAGTATTCAGCCGGCGTGTGGCGGGAAAACTTGTTTGTTTCCCGTACGTTTGTTTTGAACTAACGCCGCGCTGTCTTGCGCTCTCAATTGTTACCGCTCTGTGTGTTTTGACAAGTTTCATACGTAGGCATAGTTTGTCGTATTCCCTACGATTTTTTTTTTTTTAAATAAAATTGTGCAAAATCTTACTAATTATAATCGATTATGGCTTCTAAAAAAAATCGACTATTTGGACATACTTCGAGGACGATGAAAATAATGCGAAAAGTGTTGTGTGTAAATTGTGCGAAATAAAAATTTCTCGAGGTGGCGTTGGAAGGAAGGCGACTACATCAGGAATGATAAATCATTTGAAAAATAAACACTGCGACGAACACCGTAAGTTGTAGACTACGCGATGTAAATGAAATACAGATGTAAATGAACCTTCTACATCAAAAAAGCAATTGAGTCTTGAAGAAATTATGAAATACGTAAATCATGGGATATTAATGACCCCAAGGCTAAAAAATACCATCTCTTAATTGCCGAAATGATAGCACTTGACACTGAACCAGTAAATATCGTAGAAAGGACTGGTTTTAGAAGATTGATTAATAACGCTTTGCCGCGGTATAAAATACCATGCCGCCCTTACTTTTCAGACAAAATAATTCCAGAAATATATCATAAGGTGGTTGAAACAATTAAAAAATTACTTTCAGAAACTGATTATATTTCCGTGATATGCGACATGTGGACGTGCTTGCATAATCAAAACAGTTTTCTAAGTTTTACTGCGCACTTTATTGATCGTGATTCAATGTTAAACATGTAGTATTGAGCATCCAGTATTTTGAGGGACAACACACAGCACAAAACATAGCGATTAGTTTACAGAAAATTGCAAGTATGTGGGACATCCAGCTGGCAAAAAATCATGTCGTTGTTCATGATAATGGACGAAACATAGTAAAAGCTGTTAGTAATGCAGAGTTGGCCTCAGTGCGTTGTTTCATTCATACTCTTTAATTAATTGTTAACAATTGTCTGAAGGCTCAATCAAATGTGACTCAAATGATAGCAACAGGTAGAAGGATCGTAACTCATTTCAATCATTCTGGCACTGCACAGATTAAACTGCATTCTATCCAAAAAGATTTGGATCTCCCGCAGCATGAATTGGTGCAAAACGTCTTTACGCGATGGAATTCCACCTATTATATGCTTGCAAGGTTAATGGAACAAAAATGGGCCGTTTCACTCTATCTCACGTACTGTGATATTGCCAATCTGACTACTGTACAGTGGGAGCTTTTAGAGCAACTTTTGAAAATATTACAACCATTTGAGGAAATGGTTCGTAAATGCGTTCCGGATACGCTTGCATTTCTGAAATTATTTCGTGTGTTGTTACATTAATGCGATACTGCGATAAAACGAGCACATCAGAGCTAACACCCAAATTAAACCCACGCTTTAAAATGAATGTTTTCACCAGTGAACTGCAAAGAGAAAAAGTAAAACAGTATATTTTGATAGATAGCCTAAAGATGAACTGTGAAACAAGCAGTGACGATAGCGCAAATTCGTCCCCTATTCCGGCCAAGAAGATGAGAACCGAAGAGCAGAGTCTAAGCCAGGCTATTCACTCATCTTTTATGGATTGCTTCGAAGAGGTGGTTGCAGAAAAAACCAGCTCATACCTGGACACCGAAAAGAAAGAATGCAGTTGCAACTGAAATAGACCTTTATTTAAGTATTAAGAACATATCACGTCACGACAATCCATACACATGGTGGCAAGCAAGAAAATATAAATTTCCATGTTTGGTAAATCTTGCAGCAAAGTATTTGTCTGCGCCAGGAAGTAGTGTTTATTCAGAGCGTCTTTTCTCCGAAGCTGGGAATGTCTACGAGAAGAAAAGAAGCAAACTACTGCCTGAAAATGCAGAAAAATTAGTCTTTCTGCACCATAATCTTCCACTTCTAAATTTTAATTACAAGAATTCAAGTACATAGACATAGACATTTATTTAATACCTAGCTTTTTGTTAATTTTTATAATACGGAAGTTGATTATGTAACTATAACTACTTTAATGATTATAAGAAAAATAAATTATTATTATAAAATAAATCAATATTTTCATTTTATCAATTATTTGACCACAACAAAACAGCTTACTAAAGTATTCGGTATTCGGCCGAATAGTACCTAGATATTCGGTATTCGGCCGAATAGGATAAAAGTAGCCGAATAGGCCGAATACCGAATAATATCCGAATATTCGTTGCAAGTCTAGTTTTAGTCTATTCTTATGCACTGTTACGTGTTTACCTTTATCTGTCTTTACAGTACAATTAGCTCCATCACAACTGACTACTTGGTACGGACCTTTATACCACGGATCGAATTTATTTCTACTTTCATTGCTAAACATAACTATATTCTATATTAAATTTAGATGTTTTTGTATTACTGTCGTAATCAAGCTTACGTTTGTCTTTGGCCCGAAGAATAAACTCTAGCACGTAAATGAGATGTTTGCAATCTGTATCTTACCTCTTGGTAATATGCATCCAGATTGTAGAAAGGATCAATGGAGTTGTTCGTCAACGATTCCGGTACGTTACCTTTCTACTAGTTCAAAAGGGGTATAATTTTGGTATATGCTCGACGTCGTATTATAACAGAAACTGTAGTAGCTTACCCACTCATCCCAATCCGTGTGTGAATCATTTATGTACATTGAAATGTATTCGTTTAGGATACGATGGTTCCTTTCGCATCCTCCAATTGTCTGACTGTGATAAGCAGTAGAAAATGTTTGACTTATTCCTAATAATTAAGACAATTTCTGTAGAATCTCGTTTTTGTACTCAGTGCATCTGTCAGTCCTAATTTCTTTTATAGGTCCATAAATTAGGATGAACTTTTCTAAAATTGCTCTAGAGATTGTTAAAGCTTCTTTATTAGTAGTCGGTATAACGACGATATATTTGGTTAGTTCACACTAAATCGTTACAGCATAGGTATTATTACTGGATGTGGATTTGAATGGTCCAATTGTGTCGATAGTAATTTTGTCAAAAGCTTCTTGTGGCGTTGACGTTATAACCATCGGCTCCTTATGTCTAATTTTGCTCTTATTGAGTTGACATTTTGTACAGTTTTTTACATAATTTGCTACGTCACGGGACATACCGTTCCATCGATATTTCATTCGTAGCTTCTTAAGAAGTTTTTTCTGTCCACTATGCCCTCCCGTAATGGGACTGTCGTGAAATTGTTCTAACAACCTATTTTTGTCTTGCCTGTTAGTTATTAATTTTGGTTCATCATATAAAATTATCTTAGCTTTTCGAAGTATATCTTGTCCTATTTCTTTTAATTCATTAATTGTGCACATTTTAAATATAGGACCACTTATTTTTAATTTGAATTAAAATTATATTCACCAGCCAAGTTATCTAGCTTAAACAAAAGTTTTTCTCATAAAGCTTTGTCATTAGTGATATTATTTTTAGATATATGTAGATTTGGTTCACCTCTAAATGTTTCTGATTTTTCCACTATTATCCTAAAATAATTATAAGACTTATAATTAGTTTCAAATTTTAAAATAGGTCATTTTATAATAGACAAATAATCGTCATTTATGATTTCGAGAATTTTTGGGCATGCTGATTCTTCTGTTTCGTGAGAATCTGGTTCTTATTTGCTCTTTGGTTTACTCATAGAGCGCGTAATTGCTAATATTTGGTTAAAGTTCTCTGAGATTGTTTTGAGTTCTTCTCGTTATTCTAGATAGAGCATCAGCTCCGACATTTTCCTTGCCTTTTATGTATTCAACAAAGAAGTTGTATTCCTCTAGATCTAATCGCATTCTGGTCAACTTTGATGAAGGGTTTTTCATTGCAAATAAATAAATAAGTGGTTTGTGATCTGACATAACAATACATTTTTTACCATACAAATACGGTCTGAAATGTCCAACAGCCCAATCAAATCAAATCAAAACCATTTATTTCAATATTTATGTCACCTTTTACAGGAAAAACTAATTGAAATTTGTCAAAAATCCCAAAATAACAAAAGGGCAATACACAAAGCAACAGTGCTTGTGTATAAAATATACAAAAATTTCTACAAAATACAAAAAATAACTATATATTTAGATATGTTTTGCTTGAACATAAAATTCTTCCAAGTGGTACGGTTCAATGTCGATTAAGAGGTCGAAAAGTGCCTGCTTAAAACTTTTCAAATTGTCCATTTTTCTTATGGCCATTATGGTTGTACAGTTTCATGTTACTATAGGGAGGAAGTCGCTCCGTCATCGTCATATTGTGCCTGGGCAGCTCATACGATATTTTATTAAATCTGGTATCCCTTTGGTTGGGTTTTGTATATTGGTTAAACAAAGGTTTATGTTTGACTAAGAACATTATGCTCTCATATATGTATAAACCCGTTGTTGTAAGAATCCTTGCCTTTTTAAAAAGTCCTCTACGTGATTCTCTAAAAGGTAGATGGAGGAGAATCCGCAACCCTTGTTTTTGCACTCTGAAAACATTATGTATATGAATTCCATTCCTCCAGAAAATAATTCCGAACTTAATGTGGGGATGAAAATTTGCAATTTTGCAAATTTGCAAGTTTTTTCATCCACATATCGACTAAGAGTTCTAATTGCGTATACTTGAATATTGAGTTTCATTATAACTCTGCTAATATGCGATGTCTAGTCTAAAGTGTTATCGATATGTAGACCCAAAAGTCTCACCGTCTGTTCCATTTGTATGGTTTCATTGCCAACTACTATTTCTTCCGGGTAGATGGCTGTGGATCTTTTCGTTTGAAAAATTATCGATTTCGTCTTTAGTTTATTCAATATTAATCTACTTTCACCGAACCACGATAGTATAGACGACATCGCAAGGTTGGCATTGGACGTAATCTCTTCGATGGATTTATGCATTAGCAGCAGCGTTGTATCGTCGGCGTAATTCACCATCGTTTGTCGGGGTATTATTGGTGTTTGTGGTAAGTCATTTATATAAAGTGAGAATAATAATGGGCCAATGGAGCTACCATGCGGGATCCCCATATTAACCATTCTTGGCATGGATTTCACAATTCCACTCGGGGTAACTATATTCGTGGGTAACTAGCTTCGTGATATGGGTTCTGTTAGATAAATAAGATTTTATCCACTTTAATATCACACCTCTAAGTCCATAACTGTGCAGTTTTTTTTTAAAGTATAGCATGATCTACCAAGTCGTAAGCTTTTGTTAGGTTAGCTAGCAGTCCATGGGGTATATTTTTTGTTCCAAGTTTTCCATGATGTGTATTATAATTTGAAAGGATGTGGTATATATGCTTCTACCTTTTAGGAAACCATGCTTTTGTGGGCTTATGATTTTGTATTTGCTTGCAAAAGATAATATTCTATTGCACAATAGTTTCTCAAAGATTTTCGAAAAAGTTGACAGGATGCTTATCGGCCTGAAATTACTAATCATTGATTTATCACCAGCTTTATAGATTGGTGTGATTAGTGCCACCTTTAAACTGTCCGGGAATACACCAAATAGGAACGAGTTATTAATAAGATGCTGCATAGGGCTAAGCACACTTGGGAGAACATTTTTAATTACAATACTGTGTATATTGTCCATGCCCGCACTTTTTTTATTCTTAAGGCTATTAACGGTATCACATAACTCTTGTTCGGTAACAGGTTTTACAAATATAGTTTTACAATTTTCCACTATTTTATTTATAAACGGAACTCGGGGTTGGGATTCAGAAAGATTTTTTGGTGTATCAATAAAGAAATTGTTGAAATTTGTGGCCAATGTATGTGGTTCTTTAATATCATGGAAGAACGGCATTAGTAGGGAAAGATCCTATGTTCTAATCCCTCCTCACCCATAAGGATTTACATGTAAACCTCCACCTTATGGGAAATTACATGTAATCCCTCCGCTTATGGGGAATTACATGTAAAATCTAAGGCCCCCCGCCTTATGGGAAATTGCATGTAAAATTTAGCCTACCCCTCCGTATGGGGGATCCTATAGAAAATAGTTCTGAACGTGGCCGAGCGAGTATGTGCAGATGGCGCCAGCGCTAGGGAGGGAAGCCACCGGTGGGAAAACCCCCAACCCCTAGAAACCCGGCCCAGACCACGCCCCCAACCCACACTTTCACCCCAAAACCACCCCCCAACCCCCAGACCCCACTTCCAACCCCCAGACCCCGACCCTAGCCCCACTTCCAACCCCCAGACCCCGCCCCCAATCCTCACTTCCAACCACGCCCCCAATCCCCAGACCACGCCCTCAACCCCTACTTCCACCCCAGACCCAAACCACCAGACCACCCCATTTTTCAACCATTTGATGAGAAAAATCAAATCTGGTGTTAGAACGGCTCTAGCATATGCCCTAAGGGTGATACCGCCCGACCGCCTCACCCTCAGTAGATGACGTCATCCGCCGCGGTAGATATTGCTATACTAATTATTTCGATTCTGATTAGTTGATAAATGAGCAAATAATTACGTTGACCTTGTGTCTCACCGAGCCAGCATTTTCGTATTTCAACTTGTATACATTCAGATGTTCGGACGTTTTGTTTACAATAAATTTACTAACATACACCTCGAGCGCGGTCGGTTGTGTACCATTGATAATAATGTTATAGCTATTCAGAACGCGATTGATATTTAAACCTATGCTCTAAATTCATAGTCATATCAACAATTAAAACTGTATCCCTGCGATCAATCTGTAAAGGTTTTCGCAGCAAGGATAATCTTGGAAGCCATAAGGAAGTATGTGATGACAATAAGAAAATGCACTACAAATACACCGTTTGCAATTCAACTTTCACAAGAGAAGATAGCGACATATGAGAAAACATAATAATGGTGGGAAGAAGAGGAGTCTAGATCCGGAATATTCACCCCAAACCTCCAAGAAGATAAAGTTGGAGCCGTAGACAGTCAAATAATTTCTGTAAAATATGCAATCAACAATCCCTAACAAGGCTAAAGTTTGCAGACGATCTACGATCACAGAAACACCAGTGAAGCCGGTTCAGCAGAACATCATCCAAGCTTGGGTCAGCTATAAAATTGATGGTTCAGGGATTGATGTAGATAGCTTTATTAGTAAATTGAACAGCCGTTGTACGAGAAGCCGCATGCTATCCATACACTTTACGTCCACTTTTTCCGTCCACCGACCACTTTTTCCGTCCACCGTCCACTTCTTTCGTCCACTTTTCATCCACTTTAATCAGCTTTTAATCAGCTTTTTAATCATATTTTAAACAGCTTTTCAATCAGCTTTTTAATCAGCTTTTGAACAGCTTTTAAACAGCTTCTAAACAGCTTTTTAATCAGCTTTTAAACCGCTTTTTAATCAGCTTTTGAACAGCTTTTAAATAATCTTTTAAACAGTTTTTTGATCAGCTTTTAAACAGCTTTTTAATCAGCTTTTGAACAGCTTTTAATCCATTTTTAAACAGCTTTAATCAGCTTCTAATCGACTTTAATTAGCTTTTAATCGGGCCTTAAAAAGAATACTAACTATATAAATCCATCAGTCATGTCTCAGACCTTCACACTGTAAAGTACTACAAAAGTGCTCTCTGTGAATTATTAACCACCGACAGAATTAGACCTCGACACATTATATTGCTTAGGACTTATTGGATTTCACACGTACAGTACTATTCCAAATATTTAAGAAGATCGTAACAATCTGCTGGAGTACGCGGATAGGATACAAATAAAAATACCAACTGGCTCTTATGAGATAGTCGTTTAGAGCTGAAGAGTATTAAGTGAGAGAGGGAGAGAGAGAGAGAGAGATGGGAATTAATTTTCACGGAAATCGTATAAGAGCGGTTGTTTCGGACAATTCTACCAATCGACATTTACATCGCAGAAAGTTAACACCTATATTAAAAAATAAACTATTATCTCTAGGATATAAGTTAAAGCGACAGTATGGATAAAATAGATATATTCTCCAAAGTTGACTATGAGGATACTATCACTAAGAGTGAATTTCACACGTATTATCCTATAGCTCAAAATTATAGAAACAATGATGAGATTCGTATTAGGATTCAACACCAGGATATTTATACTTATCCTAGCGAAAGTTATATTTATGTAAGCGGAACCGTTAATTTTCCGAAACTCATTCCACCTGCAACTACACACAACTTTGAACTTGTGAAAAATGCATATGCGTTTTTGTTTGAAGAAATTCGCTATGAATTGAATGGAGTTGAAGTAGACAAGAATCGAGATGTAGGAATTACAAGCAGGATGAAAGGATTACTCCAATACCAAGCGAGATCAGCATATACTCGACCTTTGCGGCTGGGCTGAAAATGCTACAAATGTTACATACTTTGATAAAAACGAAAGGTTCTATGCTCTAATTCCATTGAAATATTTATTGGGTTTTGCTGAGGATTATACAAAAATGTTAATTAATGTAAAGCAGGAATTAATTCTACTACGAGCTAGAACTGATGTGAACTGCTACAAAGGAGATACAAATATAAGATTCAATATTGATCAAATTTACTGGCGAATTCCCCATATCCAACTCAACGACGGAACTCGATTGAATTTATTGGACACACTCGAAGAAGATAAGCCGATATTAATACCGTTTCGTAGGTGGGAGTTGCATGAACTACCTGCTTTAAAAAATACCGATAGAGATATCTGGTCTGTAAAAACATCTACAGCTCTGGAGAAGCCTCGATATGTTATAATTGCACTGCAAGAGGGGCGAAGGGATTCCCATGCAGAAAACGCATCCGAATTTGATAATGCATCGCTGCGAAATATGAAAATTGACCTAAACTCGGATTCATATCCATATGAAAACTTAAATCTTAATATGGATAGTGGTGAATATGCACAACTCTATTACATGTATGCCACTTTCCAAAGCAGTTACTATGATCGCGGAAATGAACCGATATTAGATATGATTCAATTCAAGGATCATATTCTTTTTGTGTTTGATGTATCTAAACAAAATGAGAGTATTAAATCGTCAACTGTTGATTTAAAAATTGAATTTGAAGCTACGCAAGCATTCAAGCCAAACACTCGAGCCTATTGCCTTATTTTGTGTGAAGCTGCCGTTGAATACACCCCATTGTCGGGGATAGTTCGAAAATTAATTTAAGGGGGTTTTCCCTCCGGTGGCCCCCTCCCTAGCGCTGGCGCCATCTGCACATACTCGCTCGGCCACGTTCAGAACTATTTTCTATAGGATCCCCCATACGGAGGGGTGGGCTAAATTTTACATGCAATTTCCCATAAGGCGGGGGAGCTTAGATTTTACATGTAATTCCCCATAAGCGGAGGGATTACATGTAATTCCCCATAAGGTGGAGGTTTACATGTAAATCCTTATGGGTGAGGAGGGATTAGAACATAGGATCTTTCCCTACTGGCATTTGTTTTGATTGGAGTGAAGTAATTTGTTTAATAATGCTCCACGTTGCTCTTTGGATGTTGTATGTTCTTTCTATCTGCTTGTTGAAACTGTCCTTTTTTTTCTTCACGCAGTACTTTCTGCGGAAATTGTTATACAGCTGTTTATAACTTCGGTCATTTATATATATATATATATATATATATATATATATATATACATATATATATATATATATACATATATATATATACATATATATATATATATACATATATATATATATATATATATACATATATATATATATATATATATACATATATATATATATATATATATATATATATATATATATATATATATATACAGTGCTGTTCCTGGGGTGGCGAACGCCTGCGTGCAAGAATAATTTTGTGCGCCCCTACATACTATGCTTAAATTTTGATGATAAGGCCAATTTTCATAATCATTTTTAGTTTGAGGTTTAAACTGAATAGTTTCGTTATATGACTAAAGTCACTTTAGTGTAAGTGTTTGATTATGAAAATGGGCGTAATAAAATAAAACAACGAAAAAATATGACAAAAAATTTATTTTCGACATCAAATAAAATAGACTATTAACGTACAACATAGGTCATAAATAAAACACGTCCATTCGGAAATTAACAAAAAATCTAATATAACTCAATTCACTCAACTGAGTGAATTGAGTTAAAACTCTCAAAAGGCGCTCAACGCAAACAAATCCGTTAACTTGAAAATGTGCAAGATCTGTCTAATACCTAAGTACCTAATTATCAAATAACAAGGTAGTTTTAGAACATAACACGTCTTGCTTTTGCAGATGCAAGCTCATTGATAATTTCATTGTGATCGATGGCTTCACATATTTTATTTTCGATTGAAATAACAGCTAAATCTGAAAGCCTTTCCTGGCACATCGAAGTTCTCAAATAAGATTTTACAAGTTTTAGCTTTGAAAAACTCCTTTCGCCAGACGCAACAGAAATCGGCAGCGTCAAAAATATCCTTAATGCTATAGACAGGTTTGGAAACAAAGACTGCAAATTTTTCTTGGTTATATAATTCAGAATATCTATGGGTGAGTCTGAGATATTGCGAGAGTCTTTGACAGGGTTAAGGCTTTTGTATGATGAAATTTCATTGTACAAATCAAGACCATCAATAAAAAAACATTTCCTTCATGGTGAATTTGCAAAGCCAAATCCAAATCTATGCACGATCGTTTAATCTCATCAGAATTTAGGTTTTGAAAATCACTCAAAAATCCAAATAAATCATTGCATTGCTTCAATCTCTCGAAACGACTTTGTAGGGATTGAACTGTTGTATCCAAAATTTGAAAATAAAAACTGATCTTAAATTTTCGCTTTGGATCTAGAACTGGATCGTCTGTACTTTCATATGAAAATTGAAGCTTTCTCTTTCGTTCCCTAATTGAAAGAAATGTTTTCCAGCTTCGGCTTTAGCCTCATTCACAAAAACATCAAAATTTGCATCTGACCTTTTTTCAATGAAGTAGTTGATGAGACTTTTTATTTCTCTATGGCATTCATTAACAACTGTATTTGGATTCTGCATCATTTTACTCACTATATTGACCTTTGACAATACATCGTACCAAATAATGATGAAACAAATACATTTAAACGTTATAATTTTTTTTTTTAAAACGTTATAAGTACCTTTGCTGAATGTTTGGTATACTAGTAAACTCCTACAAATCTCGAGAAGTTGAAATCTAAGAGGTTGAACGGCTCTGACTCTGCTTTCCCATCGAGTTTTACTCACTGACTTTAAAAAAAGATTTTGTAAATTTCGCTTTAAAATATTCCACCTGTAAGGTGAAGCAGAAAAAAAAATTGAACAGCTCCTGAATAATTGAAAAAAAACCTACAATCTCGTCTGAGATTTTAGCTGCATCATTAACTGTCAAATTTAATGTATGAGCACAACAAGGCAAAAAAATAGCTCTCGGGTTAACTTTTTTAAATTGAGCTTGAATGCCCACATGCTTCCCAGACATATTTGCGTCATTGTCATAACCCTGACCTCTCATATTAAGAAAATCAATTTCAAAAGTTGGTAGTATCTCATCTCTCAACAGATTGAAAAGCCCTTCTCCTGTACTATCCAAAACTTTAAAAAACCCCAGAAAGTGTTCTCTTATTTCAACCTCATTTGAAGAAAAATGAACAAAGCGAATTATGAAAGTCAACTGCTCAACATGACTAGCATCTGGAGTTTCATCCAAAATTATTGAATAATATTTTGCTTTCTTGAGGCAGTTCAAAATTTCTATGCGAATATTTTTTGATAATAGATGGATTAATTCATTTTGAAAGTGATTGCCTAAATAATGGGGCATGTTTTTTTTCTCTAACTCTTTAGACCTTTGAATATTGCTCAGGTGCTCCATCATAATCGGATCGAATTTGGCAATCGTTTCGACCAGTTTGAGAAAATTACCATTATTTGATTCGAAAAGATTAGAGCTGTCATCCCTGAATGCTAAATTCTGACTGGCCAAATATTGCACAATACAAATCATTCTTTTGATAATTGCACGCCATCGTCTTTTTTCATTTTCGTAATGATGTTGTTGCTCTTTATCAATTGTGCAATCTTTGCTCAAACGCAATTTTAATTCGTGCCATTTTTGAGCCCCTTTCATATGTTCCATACTATTTTCATGTCGGGAAATATTAACTGAAAGGTGCCTCCAATTGGAGTACCCAGTGGTCAATTGATGAGACAAAGCGCTAAAAACTTTACAAAAAATGCAAAATACGCAATTAATTTTTTTAGAATACACCAAACAATTCCTATTAACTATTTCGCCGTTTGGCAACTTCCTAAGATATTGCGTTGCTGAAAATTTCCTACCAGACTCATCAACAGGAAAATTTTCTTTAATTTGAACAGCTCCCTTTGTCACGATTGATTGGATTAGATGATGACTCAAATTATTTGGCCATGTAGATGGATCAGCAATATCAATATCACTAATATCAGCAATGTCACTGTGCTCAGATCTTTCTTCATTCTCGCTTACCGGATGACCCAGTGCAGGAGTTGGATCAGGTGAAACAGGCGTTCCAGAACTTCCAGACGTGGATGGCTGCTGATCTTCGATAATAATCATCGGTTCTGCAACAACTTGTTCTTCTCTTGACAGAAGTGGATTCGCCAAAGAACTGCTGAGTTGAAGGAATTTGTTCAGCGAACCGCTGAGTTTATCCCGCTCTGCCTCCAATTTCAATCGACGTTTTTTATTTTTGGCTCCAGACAATTTTTTTTACTGCCATCACTCATTTCTGAAGAGATAAAAAAAATAATTAGAAAAAAAGCTGACCGGAGTCAAAATATAATCAGAAAACTCTCGAATCGAAATATTACTTGATTAAATAACACGTTTTATATCATCTTCTCTTACCTTAAGATTTAAAATCAGCAACACAACGGTAACACGTAATATTATATTCAAATGAAATTATTATTAATCGTCAAAAATCACCGACGAATACTCGATGACTGAACTGACTGACTGAAACAAGCCACATTCTCCTGTTTTATATCACCGCTAAAATCTGGTGGAAAAATCTGGAGCCTAAAAAAAGTTTTTTTTGGAGAACTTTTCAGAAAATAATATTTTTTGCACCTTTGACCTCTCTGAGGCACACGCCGCCGATAAATGCATAAAAAACAATAACATGTATATTATTTGTCGAGCGAGCCGCCAAAGGCGAGCGGCATCCTTTGAAGATACGCCGCCGCCCGTAAGCCGAGTGCCGACAAGCCGACAACAGATTTTTTGCATGTAAATTCCAGTGTAGAAGCAAAGTGTAGAAGTTACTTCTTATATTAGTTTACTGTTTCTTCCTGTAATCAAAGTTTACAGCTTTGCTATAATTTGATTTTTAATACCTTTAATGCCGATTTTTCTTCCAATTAGAAGTGCGTTTTTGCAAGAGTAGTGAATAGTTGAATTTGGCGCCCCTTAAATTGGGCGCCTACGTGCGGGGCATTCGCTGCATACACGCCAGGAACGGCACTGTTACTTGAGGAAAAGCTTCGTCAAATTAGCTGTAGACAATCCCCATGAAGACGTTCCACTGTATATTAACTTCTGTGCATGTCTGCAAAAGTGGTATGTTAGTTCAAAGTCCTTTAATTTTATTACTTTAATTTGCTCTGAGCTCTTCCAAAGCTCTGTAAGAAATAAAAATATACACTGCTTGTTTTTTTCCAACATATATTCTAAGGTATCCACCGAGTTACCCAATGACTGCACATTTTTATTTATTAACCCTTAAGAGCTAGTCATATTTTCGGCACCTTCTGAAACCAGTCATGGGTCGTATTCGTCTTTGCGTTATTTGGATCAGTAAAAACGCTTTAAAAAATCTGAAAAAATTCATGGACCTTCTTTCAACCTTCAACTTAAAGCCCCAATAGGAATATTTTGAAAAAAACAATTTGTTATACTTTTGTTATTGAAAATCTGGAGGTATCTCACGAAAAATCATTTGTTTACTTAAAAAATCATAACTTAAAGCCAAATAAAGATATCGACACAAATAAAAAAAGAAATTGAAGGTGAAGACCCTACCTTTCATAAAAAAATACTCCAAAAAATTTTATTGAAAAATAATGCTTAATTTTTGAACCTGAAAATAGCAAAAATTTGGGTACTAAAATTGCGTGTAAAAATGACTAAAATCGCGTGTAAAAATGATTTTAATGAATAAATTTGTTGTAAAGTGGATATAAACTAATAACGTAATAATGTTTTAGTGTGTGTTAGGTCAATATTTTATTTAAGCATGGTGGCAAGGTATACAGCAAGAAATACGGTGTTCGTCGCAAGTGGGTTTACCGCATTTCGCGCAACAAATGTTGGTTTTGCGGTCTTTTTCTGTTTTACAATAAAAACATCGTTTTCTCTTGTTCATTTTTTGGAGCCCAACATTCGCGGTTATATTTTCTTCGACTCCTAGCAATCTTTGAATGGATTGCTTAGTAGATGTATGAATTTGTGGGTATTCAAGGCGTTTACGGAGCTGTGGCGCTATCAGATCGAATGCAAACTCTTTCAAGAAATCGGCTCGAGAACGCGGCTCATTTGTAGAAGCTAAATTGTACAAAATGGAGGCATTCACAGTGGCCTGATCCATCATACCGAGAAAGAAACGCATAGTCCATCTACGAGTCCTTCGAGCGCATGAGTAATTGCCCCTTAGCTGATCAAACACACCAGTGCCGCACTTCGTTGAGTTATAAAACTCAATGATCTCAGGTTTATCAGTATCTGCGGACTTTTTCCCTGTTTTGTGTTTCGATGACAACAGCAATACGACCTTATTTTTTTTCGGGCAAAAAGACAATAAAATATTGCTCCCGTCGTAGCCGCATCGGACCGTGCCCATCGTCGCATTTTGACGGAATGATTCCGGAATCTGCCGCTTATTTTTGCGAATCGTTCCGACCATGGTGATCCCGTGATCTTTTTTCATTGTATTGAAAATTTCAATAGAAGTGAACCAATTGTCACAAGTGATCATGAATAGGTTGGCTTAGAACGCGAACATAGTACGATGGTACACTTTCGTTTCGTTCCGAGGGGACTTTTCCGGTGTACGGTATCGCTGACAACATATATGATGTTTTTGCATCGTTCATCGATACAATTTTTATACCGTAACGCGCAGGTTTTGATTTTATATAAACTCTCGCCGAAAATTTGCCGCGAAATGCTAATAACTGCTCGTCGATTGTCAAGAACTCGCTAGGAGAATAATTTAATTCACAATTTTTTATAAACGTGTCCCAAATTTCGCGGACCGGCGCTAATACGTCTGTAGCGCGTCTTTCTGCTCGAGTTGTCTTATCATCGAATTGTATTCTGCAGCTCAGAAACTGGAACCGAGTTCGTCCCATCGCGGCTTTACATAACGGGACGCCAAATTGTTCATCCCACAATTCTCTCAGGTTCTCTCGGTTGCTTTTACACGCGCCGAAAAGATACAATATGCCGAGGAACGCTTTTATTTCAGTAACACACGTCGATTGATATACCCTGTCAGCTGCCCAGTCAGCGTCATCAACGTTACGCATGAACCGTGCGATTTCTTCGTTCGTATGTAACACGATAACGTCCAAAACATCGTCGGTGAATAAGGTGCTCCAATATTGTAACGGAGTACTCGCCGAAGCAGCCGCGTTTTTAGCACGAGGTAAAATAACTGTAATACTGCTTCTCCAACCGCGACTTTCGGGAGCATTTAGGCACCACTTATATTTATCCTTCCCGTACACATACTTCCTACGTCGAGTACCTGTCGGTATCTCTTCTTGTTGTTCTGGTTCTGGTTCTTGTTCTGGTTCACTGACGTCGTCATCATCGCGGTCGTCTAAATCTGAGACCTCATACTCCGTTTCATCGCTGTCATGGTCTTCCAACAGATCAGATTCTTCCTCGGAGTCGTCTGATCCAAAATATATTATGTTATCTCGAGGCCGAAGAATACTCAAAACTTCTTCCGCCGATCGTGATGACATTTTTAGTGAAACTACAGAAAAAAAAAAATTTAATTTTTTAAAAAAATTACAACAAAATTTTTTAAATTTTTTTTGCGTGTGCAGAACTTTTTTTTCCGATTTTAAGATGATATTGAACGCATAAAAAAAAAAGTTTAAAAAACTTACCTGTACTTTTGAGCAACGTAAAGTCTAGTCATGGGTCGGGTCGTTTTCGTCCGCGGCGAAGTTCATGTGCTCACCACGATGGCCTGAGGGAGACTAGCGCACTGCCGCCTCGTAGGTAGGTCCTCGGGGGACATAACTTTTTTTAGGGAGGGGATATAGCATGCTCCGGACCCGTTTTCGAAAGTTACAGCACTTTAAAATTTCGCTTGGGTCGAAAACGACCCATGACTAAGCTCTTAAGGGATATATATATATATATATATATATATATATATATATATATATATATATATATATATATCGTATGTAGTAGCTCCAAATGTTTTATCATATTTATTAATTCTGGATTTAAAAAGACCCGTGACGCTGCTGGTTTGGTATTGACTGTTACTTGAGGAAAAGCTTCGTCAAATTGGCTGTAGACAATCCCCATGAAGACGTTCCACTGTATATTAACTTCGGAGCATTCAATGCTGAAAAGTTCGCTCCATGATATATTATCCATAAGCTCTCGATGATGTCTTCTATTGTCTTCGTGTAGGATACGTATTCGTTTTTGGCTTGGGTGCCAATCCTTCTTAATTTCCAGATTTAATATCTGAGCATAATGGTCGGATATAAGATTATTTGAAGTTGTTATGTAGTATTCAAGCTTTATATTTACAATAATGTTGTCTATACATGTTCCAGACTGTGGTTGGCTTATTTCTCTGGCTACTGGTGTAGCATTAAACGATTTTAATAACGACAAAAATTGCTGACACTGGTTAGATTTTTTTTAAATATTAATGTTGAAATCTCCTGCAATAATAAATTGCTTTCCATCCCTTTCTAATATAATTAGGAGTTCATGCAGTTTTTCTATAAACATTCTATAATCTGTTAGAGGGGCTGTATATATTCCAATAATTATTATATTACCTCCGTTAAGTACGGATTCTATCGCTGCACATTCGAGTATATTATTTGGGTTCATTAGTTGTACCTTCTGTGCATGTCTGCAAAAGTGGTATGTTAGTTCAAAGTCCTTTAATTTTATTACTTTAATTTGCTCTGAGCTCTTCCAATGCTCTGTAAGAATTAAAAATATACACTGCTTGTTTTTTTTCCATCATATATTCTAAGGTATCCACCCAGTTACCCAATGACTGCACATTTTGATTTATTAATTTTACAGTTGATGATTTAGAGTTACGCACCTTATGCATATTATGCACCTTAAGATGATTTACTCCCTCGGTATTAGTTTCTCCAGCCTTAATAAAAAACGGTTGAAACAAGTGTACCGTGGCCATGTATCTGGTTTGTTTAGGATCTTAAAATCTTCAATGGGTACTGAGACCTTAAAGGACGCATATTCGGTCGGGTGTCGGGACTGTAGCTTTTTACACAGTATTTGTTTGAAGTTTTTCTTTGTAAGATATGATATTATGTCCTTTTCAGTTAATTCTGGAGCCTAACGGTACACGTGTAGGTGTTGAAAACGCACGGCCGCCCTTAATTCAGTTGGGTCGTCGTACTCCCATAAATTACGTTTGACTTTCTCGGCCCTCTTTTACGCCGACCCTGAGTTTCCCAATTTTCATTAATTTCTATTGTAACTCCATTGGCTGTGTCGCTATTTCTCTCAGATGTTTTATTTACATTTTTTGAGCTACCGGGTTTATCCTTGGTAGAATTAATTCTAACCGGCCTTTCTATCTCGCCGTTATCATTACTTTTTCTTGTCGATAAATCTTTTTGCTGCACAGGTCTTGAGATATCCGGCGTTTCCGTGTTATCGCCAGTTTTTGGTGCAGGAATACCTTTTTGTAGCAAATTATTGGGTATTTCCCACTCAGCAGCAGCTTAAGAGTTCAACAAATCTTCATTTTGATTGGTTAAAAATTCAACTTGTTTAGATAACTCAGAGACGACTACTAACAGGGGTTCTATTTCTTTTTTAATAGCCTCCGATATAACAGTTTCAAAGTTACCACTCGTTAAAAAGGTGTTAAGGAAATCCAACTGCTTGTCAGAAGGGATGTTGGATCTTAGTTCCATAGGCATTGTTAACAAAAACAGCTGACAAAGCTCTTATTTGACTAATCACTAAAACTGTGGGACAATTTGTCCTACACTACTAACTTGTTCAATTTTTCTGGTCTCGTACGACTACTCTCGCTGACTGACAACGCTCGACTCAATTGCTGCAATCAATTGCTGCTAGTTCTAGTTCGATGGTTGCTTTATTCGATTCACCTTTAGTGAATGTTTTTGAAGCATAAGCAATTGGTAATTCTTGTCCATCAATAAATTGAGCTAATACAGCCCCTCACGCCTCCTTCGACGCATCCGTTGTCAAAATGAATTCTTTATTAAAATCAGGGTACTCTAGAATTTTCGGGTTTAATAAGGCCATTTTGAGCTTATCAAACGTATAATTGCAATTCTCCGTCCAGAGAAATATTCAATTTTTCCTGGTTAATTTATTTAACGGTCTTTCCAGATCGCCGAACTTCGGAATAAACCGTCTGTAATAGTTGCAGAAGGCAAGGAATCATTTGATTGCTTCGGCATCACCTGGCTTCGGGTATTTTTTAATTGCATCAAACTTAGATTCATCTGGTAATATGCCTTTATTAGTAACTTTATGACCTAAAAACGTTACCTCGTTTTGTAAAAAAATTGCATTTCTCAGCATTTAACTTTAGATTAAATTTCCGGCATGTTTCAAAGACATTTCGCAAATTCTGCAAGTGATGATTTTCCGAGCACCTGATGACTATAAGGTCATCCATATATAAGAATGCTTTTTCGGGGGTAATTCCTTTGAAAGCTATGCTCATCATACGCTGAAAACTATTACGACTTATTTTTAGTCCGAATGGGAGTCTGTAAATCTATAAGAACCGTTGGCTGTGCTGAAAGAGGTGATATCACGGCTGTTTTCCTCAATTGGTATTTGATGAAAGCCTGACTTTAGATCTAACGTGGAGAACTATTTTGCACTGCCAAGTTGATCTAGAATGTCGTCAATTCTTGGCAAAGGAAATTTGTCCGCCACGAGCTTTTTATTCAGTTGCCTATAATCAATTACCAGTCGCCATTTTTTAGTGTCGTTAGTAGACTTTTTAGGTACTAACAAAACTGCACTATTATATGCCGCTGTTGATGGTTCAATTGTTTTGTCCTTTATCATTTGTTTTACCTGCATATTTATTTCCGAGACCTGAGTATGCGGAATTCTGTAATTTCTTGTATATACTGGGGTTTCGTATGTTAACTTAATTTTTTTAATATAAAAATTATTTGCTGTTAACTTATCATCCTTTAAGCCAAAATTATCCGAAAATTCTTTACAAAGATCAATTGTTTTATCTCGAACAAAATTTGGAATCTGTGTGTTTAGTTCCTGTAGCAATGCCTTGTCTCTATTAATACTCTTATTGTTAATTGTATGAACCACCTAACTATCTAATCTTGCTGTTTGTATATTTGAAGTTTTTATTTTAACACTTTCGAAAGTTGTATTTAATAATTTTGCAAATGGACTGTCTCTTGAGACCATTGTGCCCGCAACAAAAATTTACGGGGCTATTTCATTGTTTAAAATTATGCTATCTTCCCTTGGTCTTTCTAATCTTTTTACTCTTCTGATTACTTCCGATCTCGGTGGACCAATTAATGTATCTTCTTCCGGACTGTCATAAATTGGTATAGATAATTCTGCTCTAGACGTTCTCATTGTTATTCTCCAGTTGGCGTAGTCCAATTGACACTGATATTTAGCAATAAAGTCTCTTCCCAGTATGCCATCTGCATATATTGGAAAATGTTCAATAACTATCTGAAAAACATGCTCTATTACGTGTTTGTTTATTAAAATTTTTGTATTGTTAGTTCCTATTGAACTCGTGGACCTTCCGTTACGCCTTTGATCTTACTTATTTCTGACCTGTTTATGAGCTGTCTAGGATTAATTTTATTCCTTTTAAACAATGAAATATCGGCTCCCGTATCTACTAGCAAGACAATTGTTTCATTCTTAGTCATTTCGGTTTTAATTACGATAAAATTCGCAAGTGCTCGGTCCATATTAAAAATATTTAGGACTCCCCCAAAGGACATGTTTAAGGTTCCCGGTTGTTTTCAACCGGTTATTTCCTGAGTTTCGGTTTCATAGGCTCTTACGAACCGTCGTCCTCTTCGGTAAGGTCGTCTATTCCCTCGATTCCGATAGTTGTGGTTTTGCCTGTTGGCATCTGAATTGTCCGCGTGCTTTGAATTTGAATAATTATTCGGATTATTCAAAATATTCCAATTATTTCCTCGATAATTATTATTTTTTTTTTTCCACGTGCTGGGAGGTGAAAATCTGCAAACAGACACCACTCGACCCGTGCCGAGTGGTAGTGTGGGGCGGCCCACTAAAAAACCCGCCACCATTCGGCCCCCCCAGCCAGAACCAGAGGAAACGTGATGGAATCCAAAGTTGGCATTCATTACTAAAAAAAAAAATAACACGATTTTTCCCCATTCACTCGTTTTGCCGGGCGCGCCGTTTGTACGCCGTGCCCCCCCTCACATCAAGGTTTACAATAAATTTTGTGCGCCCCCTTCGCACTAAGGGGGGGCCTGGCGTCGGCACACACGTCTCGCGCGTAGCAACCCTTCGACCCGCCTCGCGCTCATCCCTTTCATCCTTCTCCTTTCTCCTCATTATAAATCCTATTCTCCCTTCGCGCTACAATGCGCTTCGTCTAGTTTTCCAATTCGCTCCAGGTAAGATCCAAAGGATCCATGCCCCGTAAGGGGTTAGGTAATAGTTTACCTCCCAGTGCCCACGGTAGACCCATTCCTCGATGGTCGGAATAAGTTGCCTGGTCCAGGCTCCATTTTCCGACGCCACCCATCTCTCCTGCCATACCTGAAAAGTATTTCCCCTTTGGTAACTGGGGTCGTTTCCTTCCCAGAATCTCACTCTTTCATTCGCCGTATGATTCCGGCAACGACCGCCACGGCGTCCCCAGAAACAGTCCTGTATGCACACGTTACTACTGCATACACCTTTGAACCCTCATCAATCTCTCCTTGAAACATTTAATCCTGTAAGCATTTATCCAAGCCTGCACCCCATAAAGAAGAATGGAGTGCACGACTGCATTCATAACCTCATCAGCCGTCCAAGAGCTGTCGCATACACCGTTGCCCTGCGCACCACTCAATTCACTTGCTCTGCCACCCTAAGGTTTTGCTGGAGCTCCACCCCAAGGTATCTCACAGACTCCCGAGTCGGCACGTCAACTGCCCCCATTCGCACGGTCAGTTCCCGCAGCTTTCTTCTGCCAATTAGCAGGACCGCTTCGGTTTTGTGAGGTGCCAGGGCAAGTCCCTTTTCCTCCATCCACCTATTGCCTCGTTCGTCATCGCTTTCAATCCTTCTTCCGTTCTTGCTACAGCGACAATATATATCATCCCTATATCATCTGCGTATTCGACGAGTGTAACCCCGTCTGGCCGCCTTATTGTCAATACCTCGTCATAAAAAATGTTCCACAGTATCGGTCCAAGGATTCCTGTGGAACACCCGCACTCATTTGGAAGGTCTTTACCTCCACAGTCACCATCTCCCTTTCGCTCAAGTAGCAGCCCACCAACTTTCGGAGGTAGGGAGCTATCCGCTTTAGTTCCAATACCTGAAATTCAACTGCCAGTTCCATGATTCCGACCGATGGGATCGAATTGAAGGCATTTTTCACATCCAGGGTGACCAGCACACAATACATACGGGCATGTCGTGGACACGAATTTGCTTCCCTTGCTCTATCTATCACGCGCATCATTGCGCCCGCCGTGGTTCGGCCGCTCATAAACCCGTATTGGTCCGCTGAGAGACCCCCTAGTCTCTCAAGATCCTCGTTTAATCTTGCTCCAATCATGCTCTCATACAGCTTCGCTATCCCATTTAAAAGGCATATTGGCCTGTATTTGGCTTCCTCTCCTTCCTTTCGCTCCTTCTCTATCAAAACCAGTCTTCCTTTCTTCCACTCCTTCGGGAAACTGCCATTGGCCAATTCATTATTCATCAGTCTCAAGCACAGGTTCTCACACACACGTCCAAGCACCTTGCACGTTTCGGGAAGAACACCATCAGGACCCGGTGCTTTACCCACTCTCATTCGATCGACTGCCTTCCGCAGTTCGTTCGGGGAGAAAAGAGGCACCGGTCTCCATCCCACGGGTTCCGCCCAGATCTCTCGCTCATGTGTCGGAAACAGCTTCCTGACTTCCGCCATTAGACAGTCCCCCCGGACAGTGTTTCCCTTTGAGTAATTTTCCTGGTAACAATCTTGTATCGATCACCCCATATGTTGTTATTTACCTCTTCACATATCTCTCTCCAGGCTTCTTGCTTAGATTTCACGATGGCTCTACGAAGTTCACTGCGCGCCAGGTTATACCTCCTTCTGTACTCCATTCGTGCCTCGTCATCTGCTCTCCTATTATTTCTCACCATGCATCTTCTTTCGCGCAGACAGATTTTACGCTTTTCAGCTACCTGCGCGTTCCACCAGTAAACTGGTTTCCTGCCTCTGACACCCCTCCGTTTCTTATTGAATACCGAGTCACAAGCCACGATCAGTACTGTTTTACATATGCTCTGCACCCATACAGGACCAAGTTCTCCCATTCAATCCACAAATATCCTTCACCACTCCCCCATTTTACCATGTGGTTTTCCGATTGGAAAAACCTTATGGCAACATTCATGCACTAGTCCACATGCCAGCCTCCTCTACCAATAATCCGAAGATTTGGTTCGGAGACGATGGCAACATCCACTCTCTCCTCATTTACCGTTTCCCATATCAGCTCCATTGCTGTTGCATAATCATTATCTGATGGATTTCCCTTTCATACTTTCCACACATTTGCGGTACACGAGGCACCTCATAGAGTCTGCCCTGTGCGCGGTCACTTAACACACGTAGCACGTGGCTTCCTTGAGCCTTGCACTCTTGTGGTTTGTGCCCACATTCCCCGCACAACAGGCATACCATCTTTCTCTCCTTTTCCTTGCATGCTGCCGCCAAGTGCCCGAAGCCAAGGCACCGGTAGCACCTGAGCGACTTGTAATTTTCACTCACCCGGTACGTAACCCATCCTACCTTAATTCTCCCTTTCTCCAACACGATTCGTACCGCTCTTACTGGAACGCCATGCTGGCCCCTCCTCGTACTGGGCGCAGAGACTTTACCACACACTCCCTGCATTCGGTGGCCTTCTCCAAGGCCTCTTTTACTTCCTCGCGGGTGGTAGCTTCGTCCATGTCCCGCACCAGGACACTTCTAAAGCCCACCTCCGTTTTTACCTCACTCACCTCTTTCACTTGGGCTATTCTAGCAGCCAGTCGCTGCTTTCCCACCTTGTCTTTCACTCTAAGCATGAGGTCCCCAGCTACGGTTTTCCTATTCCCTTTCACATGTATGTCCTCTACATCCACTTCATTTTTTATGGCATTTGCCATCTGTGCATAAGAGACATCCTCCGATCTCCTTACCAGAACAGCTTGGGTCGTATCGGCCTCACCGGCCCTTTTTTCTCTGTGCGGTTTGCCTTTCACATTCCTCCAGTACAGGGTTACCTTCGTACTTGTGCCCAACCACAGGCATTCGATCATCTTTCGCACTTTCCACCTGTTAAGGTTCCCAGCCACGGCTATGATTAGCCTCTTTCTGTGTCTTTGCACAGAGTTCTCTCACTCTTACTAAGGTCTCGAACGCCTTCTGCTCGGCATTCTCGGCCTTTGCATCTTCCAAACGAGCGAAGAAGTGGTATGACGTCCTCCCGCACGGGACTTGCCTCTTCTCTGAGCCTATACTGCGAGCCCTGGCTCATTTGGTAGGCCACAGAACCTACGTCCATTTCCTCATACGCACTTTGGGCATGGGGCAACTGATCTAGAAACTCCCAGCCCTGCCTCTCACCCAAGTTGCCCCCTTTCTCTTCAGCAAACAGGAGGAGTACGTCCTTTTCGCTTGCTAGAGGATAGCACTCGCACATCTTCACCGTGTTGAAGGCGCCCTCAGGCCACTTCTCATTTGCTACAGCCATGTACTCTTGAACATTCATCCCCGGCTTCAACTTACCAGTCACCTTGCATTCGCACTCATCTGTTTGTGTGCCACCCTCTGTGGATGTTGCACATACTTGGAGTTCCACATCATATGTTATCTTCTCGATTGGCTCGAAACGGTGCTCTTCTTTACTCTCGCCGCAGCGTCCTTCACCTCTCTTTTCGTGCTGCTGCCAGCATTAATAGCTATGTCTTGGTCATCAACCTGTTTCGTAAGGTTAGGTTAGGTTTTTTCGCCTCCACAATTCAAATTCAAAATCTTTATTTCCCAAATGAGATACATATTATCTATAGGATGTGTCAACAATAGTATAATGATAATTAGTATAAAAATAATTAATACAAATTACAACAACTACAAAAATTCATCAACAGAATATACTGGATTTGACTCTAATAAAACTTTTAATTTCTTACGAAATATTTTATCGGAAGTTTCATTTCTAAGGTCTGCTGAAAGCTTATTGTTGATATGGATCCCTTTATTTTCTACAGCTTGGCTACAGAGGGCTAAGTTTCTTTTTTCTGTACAGAGAAGATGTTTACTTCCTGTATTGTAATTATGTTTGTCTTCATTTTTTTTGAACTTACTTCGCGATTTGTGTATGTACATAGTGGTTTCGAAGATATATAGACCAACAACTGTTAGAATTCTGATTTTTTTGAAGTGAGGTTTACATGATTCTGTACATTTTAACCCTATAATATTTCGAATAACTCTTTTCTGTGCAATTTGAATGTATTTGATTTGTGACGAAGCTCCCCATAGAATAATGCCGTAGGACAGCAAAGACTGCACTTCTGCATAATACCACTTTAGAAGATCTTTTCTGTTTAGTAGTTTCCTCAGAATAGTTGTTTGATAAGCCTTCTTATGTAGTGCCGAACAGATATTCTGTGTCGTAGTTTCCCAGCGAAGGTGCTCCTCTAAATAAATACCCAGAAACTTGGCATGTTTGGTTCTATTGATTTTGTATTTTTAGGTCTAGATCTGTGACATACGTACTTCTTGCTGTTTTAAATACTATGTACTCCGTTTTGCTTTTGTTGAGGTGTAGAGTATTTGCGGAGAACCATTTATTTAGAGATTCTAATAGTAGCTTCGCCTGATCCGTATTCTCGACGATGTTGTTCCCCGACACAATGAAGCTTGTGTCATCGGTGTATAATGTGCAATGCGGCCCTTTCACATAGTTTATCAGGTCAGCAGTGTATAATAGAAACAACGTTGGTGCAGAATGCTTCCTTGGGGGACCCCAATATTTGTAGTTAAAATGTCCAACTGTCCAACTACATTACCACTCCTCACAGAAACGTACTGTTTTCGATTTGAAAGGTAAGATTGAATCCATCTCGAAACTTTCCCTCTGATTCCATAGTTATATAGTTTATTTATTAATCTGTTATGGGAAACACAGTCGAAGGCCTTGGTGAGGTCACAGAATATTCCAGTGGGATATTTCCCATTATCTACCTCGTAAATTAGTTTGCTGTGAAATTCTGCCAAGGCGGTTGTAGTAGATTTGCCTTTTCAAAACCCATGCTGTTCCTTTGGAATTAGATTATATTTTCCAATAAAAGCATTCTTATTAACAAAGCATATTCGATTATTTTTGCTAGAATCGGTATGATGACGATTGGTCTATAATTCTGCATTTCCATTTTATCACCTTTCTTGAAAACTGGGATGATTTTACCTATTTTTAATACCTCTGGAAATTGTTCTTCGGTGAATGAGGCGTTAATTATATTTGTAATAGGTTCTACTAATAAATGTTTGAACTCCTTGATTATATTCCCAGGAACTTCATCTGGTCCTCTAGTTGTTTTATTTTTTAATGATATTATTATATCCAGTATTTCGTTTTCAGTGAATTCTTGTAAGTACATTGTTTTTTCTTTAAATTCCATATGGTCATTCGATATCTTTGTTGGAGTAATATTTTCTACAAATGCTTTGGGCGCTTGCTCGAAATAACTGTTAAAACTGTTGGCTATGTCTTCAGGTGCTGTAACCTTATTATTGTTGTCTGTTATTTGAATGATCCCGGATGGTTTGGATTTATTCGTCTACTCTTGTATGATATTCCACACGGCTTTAGACCTATTTGGAGCTTCTAGTATCCTTTGGCTAAAAAAAGAATGTTTAGTGGACGTGATTAAATTATAATGTATACCTTTTTGTTTCGTTTAGTGACTTCTTAATTCTGGATATTTTTTTTTAGTACAAACATGTCTTTTAGTTGTGTAGCAGATCTTTTCTTCAGGTCTTCAGTAACCCATGTTTTTATAAAAACCAAAATTAAATGGTTTTTATCATCGGAAAGCAGTTGAATAAATGATATTGGATGCATTTGATAAAGCCAATTGCCTTGCTGTTGCAGCTGGTATTTTGGAAGACGTCGTCCCATGTTTCTCTTCTGAGATGTTCGGCAAAACGCGTTTTATTTGTTAGCGAGAAATTCCTAATTAGTATGTGGTTTTGTCCCCCTATTTTTTTGTTGATAGTGCTCAATTTTAATAGTCTATCAGACATAGGGGTATCTTCTGCTGAGGTCTTTAGTTCAAGACCTTGTGTAGCAAAGATATTGTCGATTCTAGTTTTGGAGTATGTCGTTAGTCTTGTGTATTCCTTTATATATTCACCCATGCCATATGCCAATAATAGGTTGGTGAGGTTGTGTGTTTCTTTTGTGCTGATTGCAAAATTAATATTGAAGTCTCCAACTAAGATGACTTGCATATTATTTCTTGCATATCTCTGTAAGATATTATCTAATGATGCCATGAAAGTACCTATACATCCTAAAGGTGGCCTATATATATATATATATATATATATATATATATATATATTTATTGTTAACAAATGTATTCCTTTTATATTCATCTCTATTCCACATACCTCTATTATCTTTTCTATAGCTGAGTTTTCTAGATCTAGTTTTTCAACATAACCATTTGTAAGTGCGGGGACGCTAGCGAATATTGTCACACCACCACCCGTTGAGTAGACTCTGCTGAAATGACTGACCAACTGGTAATTACTTATATGGAGTGAGGTAATGATTTCTGTTGATGCCCATGTTTCAGCCAGACAGATGAAGAAGGGCTTTTCATCTTCAGTTGTTACTTCTAACTGGCATATTTTATTGCGGATAGATTGAATATTTAGATATATTAACATATTTATATTTGCTGCATTGGGTATTATTTTTGTGTGTTGTTCTGTTCTTGAAAAAGGAAAAAACGGTTTATATAGGTATTTCGTGTCCACAAATTAGGGTTTTTTGCTTCATCTAGCTTATCTAATGGAACCGTCACTTTAAATGAAGCATATTCTTCTGGCCTATTTGATAGCATTTTTTTGCAAACAGCCGATTCAAAATTTTTACTTCTCAGATATTCCATTACATCATCTTCCGTGGTTTGCGGTTCTAATCTGGATACATGTAAATAGGCGTATCTGGTTACTGCCTGAATTCCTTTATTTTCTGCGTTGGAGCCTATTAGAATGCCATTATTACGCGATGTTCTTCTCTTATTGTTGGGTTTATGTTGCGTTTACCAGTTCTCGTTGTTTGTTTTATTTTGAATTGGTTCTGCGTTTTCGGTCGATCTATTGTTTTGTTTTGGTTTTTTCTGCTCGGTGCCACTTGGAATGTCGCTCCAAGGTAAAGATTTATCATCGCTGGGTTTATCAGCGGTGGATTTATCTGCGGCGGCTTTATCGGCGATGATTTCGACTTCTTCCATCTCTGATGTTGCCTCCTTTTCAATAATATTATAATTTCGCTCCGAGGGTTTTGATTGCCATGTGTTTATTATATCAATTAGCTGTTTATTTTCAGATTTAAAGAGTTGTACTTCGTTGTTAAGTTCAATTGTGAAGACAATAGGGCACTCCGTTCTCCTGTAGGCCTCAATGACACCCGTTAACCTGTCAAAGGCCACCTTTCGTTACTTAGGAGTCTCCCCTATAGAGTGACTCCTAATATGACCCCCCCCCCTCCTGCTGGAGAAAGCGTGTACACCCCCGTTTTTATTTTTCTTTATAATAGACGGATCCATGATTCCTTTTTGGTTAAAAAAGGTGAAAACGGAATAGAGATTCCGAAATCATGGATCCATTATTTATTAGTAGCTAGATTTTTATTTAGCTTGTTTTTTCCTGAGGAATTAGTTAAAATAGTTGATATAAAATAAAATAAATAAAATCGGGCTGGAGAATTTAATTGAGCGAGCAATTTTTCAACCGCCGCTTAGCAACAGTTTTTATTGCAACGCAAGCTTATCAACTTTATATGCACTTAAAATGGTGAAAATTAAAAAAGAATATAATAATTAAAAACTTAAAAATTAAATAATTAATCAATTTACCAGACCTGGATGTACTGTTTACCCACTGTATACAGTCACTATTTCGGGCACTATAGATTAACAGGCACTATTTCCTCACTTACGAATACCGCGATAATTTTGCCTAGGTCTACCTGTACGTTGTTGCGTTTATAAAACGGTGACATTTTCCTCGGGGTTGACATTTACAAACTTGGTTATAGCTTCCTGGTAAGTACTGAATGTACATGCCTCCATTACTAGTTTAGCTCTCTCTGATCTGGAATTCTTACATAACGCTTGTATAGTAGTATTGGCCGAGTAAGTCTCGGCAACAGCCTCTGGAACTCCCTCGCTTATATAGGCTCCTTTCAAGCAAGTTGACAACAATTCAATTTCGGAAGCGTTTTTAGTGGAGTTCTTATGATTTTGCTTAAGTGCAAGTAATTTTGCTGTTAAAAGCTGAGATCTTTCATTTTTTATTCCTGATCTAATTTTATTGATCTAGGGCAGGGGTCGGCAGTTTGTCAATTGATAAGAGCCAAATTGTCATGTAGACAGGAAAACGAAGGTACCAGAGAGCCGCATATAAAAAAGTCCAAAATGTTTTATTTTGCATTTTAATTAGAACGGTGTCCATGCATCGCTTTTGATAGCTTTACAATATCTGGCAAATAGCTACTTATTTTTAATTGAATACATGATTCTAAATTTTCATCCGTTATGCGGCTTCTGAGTTTATTTTTTATTTGATTCATAGTGGAAAATGTCTGTTCGCATGTATATGTAGAGCCGAAGATTGTGAGAATACCAAAAGCTAGTTTTTTTAACGCGTCATATGTGTGAGGCAAACTATTCCATGTATCAAATATTATGGTTTCTACTTTAGGCAGTTGTTTTATAGCTGTCCACTTGTGTTGAGAAATTAAAATAGATTTCTCCATTTCGAGTTCTTCCAGGCGGCTGGTCAGATCTTTGAATTTGTTGCTCCACAGGTCCTTGCTTTTTAAATCTATTAACTGCATTTCGAGTGAACCAGCGTCTACGTCGAAAGGGGTTAAGTTGATTTCATTAACATTCACTTTAAGAGGATGTACGATGAAAGCTAGTGTAGCCTTATTTGCTCTGAATTGTTGAAATCGTTCACCAAAACTGTTCTTGATTTTTCGTAATACGCTGCTGAAATATGTCGTATCGAGACAACTGTTTTTTTCTTCGCGATACTGCCTTAAGTTCTTGAAATGAACTAATGCACCTTTCTCTATATCTTCGGTGAAAACTTCTAATTTATTTTCAAAGCACTCTACTTCTTCCAATAATGTATATGCGATGTTTGCTTTCCCTTGCAATACTATATTCAAAGCATTAAGATGTGAATTAATGTCGACCATAAAATGTAATTTTTGTAGCCAGGTGTCTTCTTCCAATTCTTGATGTTTGATGTTTTTTCGCGTAGGAATAATTTTATTTCTTCTAAACAAGAAGCAAAGCGTTTTAGTACATTACCTCTGGAAAGCCAGCGAACCTTATTGTGCAGAAGTAAATGTAGGTACTCGCTATCCATTTCGGCCAAGAGTACCTTAAATTGGCGATGATAGAGTGGTTTGGCCAAGATGCTGTTAATTATTTTGATAACGAGGTTCATTACCATAACCATGTCTTCGGGAAATGTTTGGGCGCAAAGCGCTTCTTGATGTATTGCGCAGTGGAACGTAAGAATTTCAAGGTCAATTTTTCTCCTTGAAATTGAAACTGCTCCTTTATTTACGCCTGTCATGCTTTTAGCTCCATCAGTAGCAATGGAAATGATTTTATTTAGGTCAATTCCAGTTTTTTCCATATATGCTTCTATCGCTGTCGCAATATCTTCTCCACGTGTTTGCCTCCACAAAGAGGGTTACTTGTGCGGTATCACTAAGGTCGCACGACTCATCAGTTGCAATTGATATTGCGGAAACCAGCTTGATATCTTCGACTCGCTGCTCGGTTACATTAGAAGACATTTTTGAAATTCTGTCTTGCACTGTTTTCGCAGATAGAGGTAATTCCTTTATTCTCTTCATGATTGCTTCTTTATTTTTAAAGTCGTAAAAAAGCTCTTCTGATGCTCTGACAAAGCATTCTTTAATGTAATCACCGTCTGTGAATGGTTTTCCTATTTAAGAAATTTCCAAAGAGACCGCAAAGCTAGCATGATTATATATATTTGCACTATGTGCCCAGTTATCAAATACGGAACTTGACTTCTGAATTTGACGCTGAAGTTCTGCAACAGCTCTCTTCCGTGCATCACCTGCAGGGTATTTGCTCGCGAATGATTTATGTTTTGTAGAGAAATATCTCTCCAAGTTTGATTTTTTATTATTTGCCAACTTCTCGTGACAGATTAGACATGTCGGATGGCCTTGCATATTTGGTAAAAACGCAAATGATTCGGTCCATTCTTTATTAAATTCTCGATTTTCATCACCTATTTTTCTCTTCTTTTTGTCCATGGGCTGAGTCGTTAAAACTTAAATAAACCACAACCTGAAATGGTCCATAATATAGTCCTTCATAATTTGATATGTAAGTTTTAAAAGGTTCAAGGAAAGAGGCGAAATTGAAAGAAACACACATGAAAGTTACGTATCGCAAAAAACGCACCGGAAAGAAGCGCACCCAGAAATAACCACACACACACGGCTCTTTCTGTGTACGTAGTAGTGTACGTTTTGTTCTGTTCTTTCCATGTAACGATCTTTTTGTGTGCCCTTCTTTCGGGTGCGCAACTTTTCCGTGCGTTTCTTTCCATCGCGCATCTTTCCGGTGTCCGTTTTAAAAAAAATATTTACCGTGGATTTGTCCTTGTTTCCAAAAGCTTCAAATAATTACAAAACAAAATCGAAACACAACAAACATCCACGAAGGCCGAAGCTCAACTGCACCAGAGACAAGTATCTAAAGAGAGATGCGACACTCACTAAGGAATTTCTGTGACAGAAGTTTGCGCTAACTGTCAATGATACTTGGAACAAACTATAGGCGGGTTATATGAATGTTTTATTAAATATATGCGATAATATAATTTCTTTAAAATTGGGTGAAAATTGAAAACAATTTGTTAATTATGTTTTTTACATATACTATTAAGATACTAAATATGAATTAACATTAAAAAATATATATAAAACTTTGTAGAGGGTCATCTTTCATATTACTTTCAAAACCAGGAACAACACATCGGAAATATATGGAATCTATTGTCTGAAAATAAGGGATATGATGGTAATAAACCAATCATGTTTAATATAGTAAAAACATGCACACTTACCTTTCAATCTAGATTATAACTAATGTACAGATAATTATTTTCAAGAGTCTTGCACTAATAATGTCCTGCAGAGACGATATATTCTTCGATGTAGTGGCAGGAAAAGAGAGAGTCTATTTGTTTTGGGTGAAGAACTTTGTTTTGGGTTTATTACCATCTTATATTGTTAACACATGTTCCAATCCCTCTCATATTGAGAGGGATTGGAACATGTACACGCGCGGTACCCGCGCTTTTAGGGTCGGATCTCAAGGGTAGTTTATATTGCTACCCTGGCTGTAAAATTCCTTAACCGCATATATAACACTTCACACAATCGACAAATCGACAAAATATAACGAATGAATATTTGACAAATTGGCGACATCATCTTTAAACTGATTGACTTTAGATACTTGTCGCTGGTTGACATTTTGCTAATATAAATGTAAACAACACTAGTTATTTACTAGAGATTTTAGGTGCTCAGTGCCATCTATCAGTTAATTTAAGCGACCAAGCCATCTATAATAAGTACTTCGAATTAAAACTTCTATCACAAATTTTCCCATAAGAGTGCCATACCCCTGAACTGCACTTAAGCTCTTAACTATACTTTGTGGTGTTCCACAGTGTTCCCCAACTCTAGTCGTGAGACGTAGTATCGGTTCCCGAGCAGTACCGAGTGGTTCCGACCTTGGCGCAGCTTCTCCCGATCACGGTGTTACGCGGTTGAAACATGCTCTAAGCTCGCAACCGCTATTTCGTCATCGTGATGTCAGAACCTACATGGAAAAGTTAGCTTAAAGTGGGGGAACGCAACACTTCACTTGGCCGATCGCCGACCGTCTCGCCACGCGAGCATGCCTGCGTCGACACGTGAGAGCAAATGCGGAGTCCGGTACTACACCATATGCTGAAATTGGGATTTATATCCGAAGAGCCGCAAACGTCTTTGTAAAGAGCCGCATGCGGCTCGAGAGCCGCTCCTGCCGACCCCTGATCTAGGGTATCATTATCACCAATCAGATCTCGAGCTTTTCCCGTGATTCTCGTTTTTACATAAGCTACAGCGTTTAATTCGTGACCTTGTGAATTAGCTGATAGTAGGTTCAATGTGTCCAAAAATGATTTTAACTTATCAGCATTACCATCAAATTAATTTGGCAGAATTCTGCTAGCCAAATTAAAAAATTCTAATTCAGTCATCGCCATGTTGCCAAATTCTTCCGATTCTTCCGATGACGAACTTTCTGACGATTCTTGTTCCAGAACCTCTTCTTTTATCGCAGGGTTAATACCCTCAAGACACGAGCTAGGGACTCTAGTCACGCCTAGTACTTGGGTATGACCTGATTACTGTATCGCGAACTGAATTAAAAAGTTTTCTAACCACCAAAAGTTGCTGTTCGCTTAAAATCGGATATACGAGCGAGTTTTTATGAATGAACTTATTATAATTAAGTAAAAGATTCTTCTTCTTTTTTATATTTCTTTTAGTATATCTTCGGACTTTGGTACCTGTTTTTTAAGTACACGTTTTGATTCCTTCACAATAATTTGTTTGAGTTCCAAGAGTCTAGTATAAGAAGGACAGTCTTTTGTCATTTATCGTGAGGAGTTTGCGACAAAACAAAATTAAAATTATAATTAAATACCATTATACTCTACTAACTATTACAATATTGAATGCATATTAACATTAAAATATTTACTTGACTTAAATTTTAAATGCTTACTCTATAAATTTTGTAATTAAAATACACCCGCTAAGCATATAAAATATATAATTAAACGACGACCGCAGCAATTATTGCATAATTACAACTTTGTTTTGCACAATCGACATATCAGAACGTTGCTCCTTTGAATAATTGGCTGACCTGGCGATATTTTGGGTTTGGGTGACTGCTTCTCCATCTTTTCTGATGCCGTCACTCTGGATGCTGTCCTCTAGGCGTCTGGAGCTTGGGACCTCAGGTACATGCTCCTGGACAAGTTCTACTTAATACCTCGTCTATAGGTTTCGCGGAACTTTAGTGCTATGAGTGCCACAACTGCACCAGTAATAACGTAGAATATTATTCTAAGATTATTAGGCAGTTTGATGTCGTTCTCTTCTATGATGTAGCTGGATTTTACTACTCCGGTGTCAGTCACTTCACTATGTTTTGTATCAGATGTACCCATTTTGACATGCTTCTTTGGTATAAACTTGTTTTTTAGCAGGATCGCCATGTAATGCCTTGAATACGGGTCGATCAATTAATACACCGTGATTATTAAAACCTTTAAGTGACGACGTGGTTTTTATTTTACGTAAACTCTGACGTGGGGGCTGGAGAGGCCCTTACATTAATATGACTTTTTAAACGAATTAAGAGGATTTATTGGTGTAGATAATAAATAACTACGTTAAATACGCATATATTAATAAAACAAAATGAATTATCTAATATTTTTTATTTAAATAAGACGTATTTTCTACAATTAAAGTGTAGTTAACATTTTTTTGGCAGAACTTACTTGAGCTTCGAAACCACTTTGTGTGTCTTAAAATTTTAAACAAAGTAAGCAAATTAACTTATATTATGAAACTTCAATAGTGTCTCTAATAAACTATGTAATAATTAACTTTCGTACTATAAGCGAAATAAAAAACTGCAAGGCACCAATTTTCACAAATTACGCACAATCTGGACAGACTTCCTTTGCGCATTGAAGGCAAACATGTTTTTTACACAAATAAGTTTTTACACAAATATGTGTGTAGACTTCCTCTGAAGCTTTAGCGGACACGTGTGGCATCTTCTCCTTTGTTTCTCTTCTTCTTGAACTTCTGGACGGTCAGGCATATCGGATCCTAGTACTCTTGTCAAACTCAAACGTAGTTCACGTGGCAGTCTTTCGTTCAACACTCTTCTTTTCATATGTTGCAACACCAAATTGCGAGCCAATTCTTTTATGAAAATTCCTCTTTCAGAAATCTTTTCGTGATGTATGTCATACAATAAGTGACTATTGACAGAGCTGATATCTAACATGCGGTAAAAAATAACCATCGGCCAACGTCGAGTCCTACGACTAGATGTATAAATGGAGCACTTTTTATAAATTACGTCCACTCCTCTAGTTGTGTTATAAAACTGTATAATTTCAGGCTTTCCAGTAGTTTTATCAATGGCTTCAGCATGGTCCATTGAAGAAAAAAGGATGACTGCTTTAGCTTTCTTTGGGACATGATACATTAGCGTATTTTGGCCGGCAAAACCATAAATTGTGGATTCTACTTCTCTTTGTTTTGATGGTAGAAACTCTTTTGGTATCTCCCGTTTATTTTTTTTTTCAAAGTACCAAAGCATGTTAGACCCTTTTTCTTCAAATTATCGACAAGTTCCACTGACGTAAAGCAGTTAATATTTCATGTAATATTTCTGTTACTTCCGTACAATGGCTTAGCGAGATGAATAACAGATTGTGTTGGTACTATGAACTTTTTTCTTCATCTGTTAATCCTTCACCGATCCACGTCCTGTATATATGTAACAGTTATAAAAATAGCCGTTCTTTACATCACATAAGCACATCAATTTCAACCCGTACTTAGCTGGTTTCATTGGCATATAAATCATGAGATGTGTGCTTCCTCGAAAACGGACCAACATTTCGTCCACGGTGGCATACTCGCTGACGTTAAAAGCCTTCTGGCAGTTTTGCACAAATTTTATAAATAGACATGAAATTGCTGCTATTTTGTCAGACTGCCTTCGTTCTTCACGATCAGAAGGGTTATCAGATCGAATGCAACGTAGAATAAATAAGAATCTATTTTTTGACATCACACACCTGCATATCTCCCTTCCGCTACCGTCAGTAGCAAAGATATAATCTGCCTTTTCGAGATTAGATTTGAACACCGCTGCGTAAAAAAAGAAGACCAATAAAGGCGTGGAGTTCGATCATGTCTAAATCTGTAAGTTCTGAGCGATTTTCTTTCTCAAATTTGGTCCGATATTCCTTTATTTTTTCATTAGTCCACTTGAGTATCTCTTGCAGCATCTCATCGTCCATGTACTTATGCCATAAAGAATGAGGGTATTTTAGTTCATTTACTGTTAGGTTTAAAGATTTAGTCCATCGTACAATGTTGTGTTGAGGGGTTCTAACTGTTCTTCTGCTTGGATGTTGACGCGCCCATTTGTACCGATTTTTACCGTAGTAAGATTGTAATCATGACAATGGAACTTCGTCCTCCGAGTCATCTTGTTCTTCAGTCTCTGAGACGTTGAGGTAATCTGTATCATGATCATTTTGTTCCGGAATAAACGTTTCATCAATATCTTCTGCCTCTAAACCGCTATAGTCCACATTATTTATCCAGGAAGACAAAGCTGACTCAAAATCACTGTTACCAGAAACATCTACTTTTCTAATTTTCGAAAAATGTGGGCTATTATCGGTGTTGGTTGACCATTTTCTTCCGGATGAAGTACTGGGTTCCATTTTAAGCTATGAAAACTTGAACGATGAAACTTGAACTGAACTTGAATAGAAACAATGAAAACGTGGTGTCGATTTTGTGTCTCGGCGTGGACTGATTCGTTGCTCATGTGTCCTTTGCTTTTCGACGGTCATTGAGTCTTCCGCTCAGCTGTTCCGTCGCCTTGTTGTTTGTCCCTGTTTTTTTTTTGTGTCGGTTTGTTTGTTTGTTTGCCGGTTCGCTTGTTTGTCGGTTTGCTTGTTTGTCGGTTTGCTTGTTGTTCTGTTGTGTTCCACTAACGACCGGTTTTCTTTTCTTTCTTTTTTTTTTGTTCTTTTTTTTTCTGTTCTTTTTTTTGTGCTGTTTTTTTTTTCTCTTTTTTTTTTCTTTTTTTTTTCTTCTCGTTGTTGATCCTTGGTTTGTCCTGGTGTTCCTGGTTCACCCTCCTGGTGGTTCCTGGTTCGTCCTTCGTCCTCGTAGTGGTTCCTTGTTCGTCCTCGTGGCGGTTGCTGCGTCTCTCGGGTTTGTTCTTGTTGTTCCTGCCTCTTTTTATTCCTGGGTACTCCGCTGGGTTCGGGGATGTGGGCTTGGGCTTTCCTGTGAAAAAGAAAGATCAGTGATTACATATGTTGTTGAGGTTTTGGATGTTTCCATTTGACGTTGATGTTGTAGTTTGCTGCGTTGTTGATTGTTGGGTTATCATGTGTTTTCATGCGTTCGAAGCTTTTCGTTGCTAGGTTTTCTATGTGTTGCTTGATTGTCTCCATGTTTAGATCGCTGTGCAGCTGCTCATTGGTAAATCATTCATGTACCATGGCGAATCTGTTATTTCTCTCAGAGTTTTGTTCTGGATGATTTGAAGTTTGTAGATTTTCCGTTCTTTGGATTGTATCCAGCACGTCGATGAGTACGTCAGTGTCGGCCGTATTATGGACTTGTAGATTTGTAGTTTGTTCCTTATGTTCAGCTTGCTTTTCCTGTTCAAGAGCGGGTAGAGGTAGCCTTTAATTTGTTTTGCTTTTTTCGCTGTCTGATCGATTTGTTCTGAAAATGTAAGAGTTTTATCTAGGATTACGCCTAGATATTTAATTCGGTTTTGCCATTTTATGTCCGTGTTGTTGATTTTCAAGCAGTTACTGGGTTCGTGTTTAAATTTTTTCTTCGTGAAGATGATTTTTTTTGCGTTTAGTTTAATCCTCCAGGTGTTAGACCAGTCGCTGGTCCCTTCCAGGTGATTTTGTAGTCGTTTTGTTATGGCCTCGCTCGATAATCCTCTTGTGAAAATTGCCCTGTCATCTGCATATAGCGCAATTTCTGTGTCCTTTAGTTTTGGGATGTCTGCGGTGTAGATGCTGTAAAGAAGGGGGCCCAGGACAGATCCTTGTGGGACACCGGGTGTCATTGTCTGTGTTGAGGAGATGCTGTCGTTTATTTTTACTTGGAACGTTCTGTTACAGATAAAGGACGTCACTAGTCTGATCATTGCTGTTGGGATTTTAAATTGGTGCACTTTGTATATTAAACCTAGGTGCCATACCTTGTCGAAAGCCTTAGAGACGTCCAGAAAGACGGCTCCCGTGGCTAACTAACCCTTTGTTGAAAGCGTCGATTATTGCTTCTGTTATTCTTGTCGTCTGATAGGTGTGAGTGCTTTGAGTGTTCTGTCCTGAGTGCTCTGTCCTGAAGCCGTATTGTTCGTCCGGTAGAATACGTTTGTCTTGACTTTCTGTCAGTCTTTTGTGAATTACTTTTTCTGTGATTTTACTGAGACGTCAGCAGACTTATTGGTCTGTAACTGGAGGTGAGGTTTAGGGGTTTGTTCGGTTTCGGGATTAGAATCGTTGTTGCATGTTTCCATTGGGTCGGAAACACTCCAAGTTTCAGTGCGGCGTTTATGATTTGTGTTATTCTGTCTATTGCGTTTCGGTTTTTTAGCGCGGCGGTGTTGATGTTATCGCAGCCTGGTGCTTTCCTGGTCTTTAAGTTTTTAATTATTCCTTTTATTTCCTCCGGTGTTGTTTCCTCTATTTCCGTGTTTTCTACACTGCTGTTTAGTACACTCAGTACGGTGTCGCGTATGTTTTGCCTTTTGCAGAGTCGGTGTGTGCCGGCGTTCGGTTTAAACTGTTTTGCAAGCGCCTTTGCGAATTCCTCCGTTTTCTCCTCGCCCGTGCTTGCTACAGTGTCGTTTGTTGTTTTCAGTGGCGGAATCGTTCTCCTCCCCTTGTTTCTCAGATTCTTGGCTAATTTCCACGGTTCCTCTGTTGTTTCGTTGATGCGTTCTAGTTTGTCTTCCCATTCGGCGTTGTGCTGTTCGCGCAGTGCCGCTTTCAGTTGGTTTGTCAGTCTGTTTAAGACGTTCTTGTCCGTCGGTGCCAGCGTCCGTTGGAATACTTTGTTAGCTTTGCGCTTTTCTCTTAGTAGGTTTCTGATTTCCTGTGGGAGGGCGGTTGTCGTGTTGGTTGTCCGTTTCCTTGTGGCGGCCTCGAGTGCTGCTTTTATTTCGTTTTCTATCGTCCGTGCTGCTTCTTCTAAGCACGGGCGGTTTGTAATTTCTGTACAAGTGACGTTCGTCAGATTATCTTTGAATTTGTTCCAATTTGTGATAGTTTTCTCGATTGTTTTCCTGGCCGAATTCGCTTGGAGATTTATGTGCACTGGGTTGTGATCTGAGCTCAAGTCCTTGATGCAGATTATTTCCACGTTTGCTGTGATGTTTTTCATAACGGCTATATCCAAAATATCCGGCATTCGCTGAACTCCTGGAAAGTGTGTTGGTTCGTTCGGTGCAATTACTTGTAACTTCCGGTTTTCCGTGTACCTTAGTAATTGTCGGCCCTTGGTGTTTGTCACTCTGCAATTCCATTGCGAGTTCTTTGCGTTGTAGTCTCCTGCGGCTATGGTACCTATATTTCTGTCGAATATTTTGTCCACGTCGTCGGAGTTTATTTGTTTCTGTGGCGGCGAGTACAGTGCGTAGAGGGCTATGGGTCTGATTCGTTGCTCGGGGTTGACCGTATTTATATCTCTTTCCAGGTCAAAAGGATCGTTTGTGGGGTATTGTTTCTATAATCTGGTCATAAAATATCCATTGCAAAATTTATAAATCGAAAAAAACTATCGTAAAATAATATTTACGAGATTTACAAATTGTCGGAAGGAATATTTGAAAAAAAACCCATAATTTTATAATCCATACCTGGAAGGATCTATTATCAACGGCCCGTGGTCGTTATAATGGAAATAAACCACCATTGTAAAAGACTAATAGTCTAATAAAATGTTTGAAATGTAAAATGTAGTTCCTACAAACTTTTAGAAAAGTTACGTAAATACCGACGTGGGGTCAAGGAGGCCCACAATTTTTTTTTTAATGTATTTACTCATCGAAATTGCGCATACCGAAGCGTACACCACCACTCAGGGTCTCTAAATGACTAAACTCGAAGGTACTAGAAGCACCGTTTGCGTCGCATATGGGAAAAAGGAGTAATTCGAAATTACTTTCGCAAGGCCCGTGCGGCCCCCACGTCGTCAGTTAAAGGTTTTAATATTTGGTTTATTAATATAACATCATACAATAATTGAATTGATATTAGCTTGGGTTCCTTTTATATAGTGGTACTGATTGACCACTCAGCGATATTAATGAGGTCGCACTACAACGCGTTGGAAAGTACTACGTGCATTTTTTAAACCGAATGGCATGCTGCGAAATTCATAATCTCCGTTTTCTGTAGAAAAACCAGTTGTGGATATAACGTTTGGGTGCATTTCAATTTGATGAAATCCGTTGGCCAAATCTAGCGTGACTTTTGCCTAAGTTATCAAGTATGTCAGTAATGTTTGGAAGGGGGTATTGGACCTCTATTGTTTGTTCGTTTAGTTTACGGTAGTCGATTACTAAGCGCCTTTACGATCCAAATTGGACTGGACTACGGGGAGGTGGAATTTTGAATAGTCCCTTGGTTTAGCATTTTAGAAATCTGTTCTTTAACTTCGGATCTATGTGTTTCAGGATATCCATAACTCTTGGTATAAATGGTTGATTCATTTTTTAAATTGATCTTATGTTGAATTTTGTTTGTGAATAGCAATGGAATTTGATCGCAATAAAATATATCTCGAAATTCTAAACATAATTTTTTAATTGATTGGCGTACCTTCTGAATTGCAATGTTCTAGTCTTAATTTTTTTAAATTTGGTTTTAAGATAGGGATGAGCATCGAGACAAAAACATCGATGTTTACCATCGAATAAACATCGGGAACCCAACATTGATGGTCGTGAAACATTGACCTCAAAACATCGATGGTTTTGAGTATTCATTCCCCAAAAAGTAAAAAACCACAGAAACAAATATTAAGGTTAACATACATATTTTTCTTTTACCTCTAAAAACACTTTAAAACAAGTTATTTTATTTTACACACAAAAAAACAATATTTTTTATAGCCACATTTTCTCTGGCACAGAATTTAAAAATAAAATCTTAGAAGCCAACTTCCCATCTAAACGATTTCTTGTTTTCGATATTTTCTGGCCAGCTTTAGAAAATAATCTTTCAGAGGGAACGGAAGTTCCTACAACAGCCAGATATTCAATTACAACTCCCGTTAAATTTGGGTAGGTTGGTTTCAAATCCCTCCAGAAAGACAGAGGATTTTGTTGGTTTTTTTCTGCAGGAGCACCTAAAAAAGAGCAATTGGAAAGATCTTTTTAAGCTGTTATAAACAAGGGCATGATTAAAATAGAAACATGACCCACCTAAATAAAGGGACAGTTCTGGGTGCAGGTTCATATGACTGTTTATTATTTCTTTTTTGTTGGCCCATTCTTTTTGGATTTTCTTGTTGTAGTCGCTAAATATGCTTCTTCCTACAATAAAATATAAGTTAGCTGTCAGACAGATTTATGACAATGAAATAAGGATAAACAAAAATTTAAAATCACATACCGCAGCTACCACAACTTGTGTCAGAATCTGAATCCGTATCATACTGTGGTTTTTGTTTTTTTTATCAAGTAACTTGGAGTTTATCATGTTTACATATCTACAAAAAATACATGTGTACTATTAGAGCAAGCATTGAGAAGTAGAGACTATACAAAATGTTATTATGTAGCGTTGCTTACTTGCTGCAGGCAATTTGATTTTTAAAGTAGAGCTTTTTAAATCGAGGATCTAATAACGTAGCTAATCCCAGCAAACTAGCCTGTTTAATTTGTCCAAATCTTTTATCAAAGCCTTTATCATATCATTAGTCTTATCAAAGTACGTTAGTCTGTAGTTTACGTGCTGTTTCAGCAGTCACGGTTACTTCTTCTAGTTTCTTTCTTGTTATATTAGTAACAGGTATACACAAGCTACTTGTTACAAATCGTTCACCACTTATTTTCTCTGTTGCAGTGTACAATGGCCTAAGAATATCGCATACTTGAGACAAAATTTGAACTTCTGCCGCAGTTACCATAGCTGGAGCTGAGGGATGTCTGTTGATAATATCGTTTATCAGTGGCCGCAATTCTAAAATCCTTTCTATCATAAGAAATGAGTTCCATCTTGTTGAAACCGATTAAATTAGTTTCTTGTCTGAAACTGTTCTGAGCTCGTTGCTTGCCACAACGCTCTGATTAAACCACAATACTATTTTTTTTTACCTTGTCAACTAATTCTATAACTTCTGGGCAATTGTTTACCGAATTTTGGAACGCTAAATTCAATGTGTGTGCATAACAAGGTATATGCCTTTTAGGACCTAAAAAAGGACCCTTGTTGGCTGCCTTGACTATGTTAGCCCCATTGTTTGTGACAATTGCAACAATATTTTCTTCCTTAATTTGCCATTCATTACAAGCAGAAATTAGCTCCTTGCAAAGGTAGTCAGCGGTATGACGTTCCTCCAAAGGTATCATGCCAATTGTGCCGGAGAATAACTCGTCTTGGTCATCTAGAAAGTGCACTGTTAGACTTAGAAAGCTTCTCATTTGAAGATCTGTCCAAACATCAGTTGTTAATGTACACTTTTTGTTGGACATTACATTTTTCATAGACAAAGAAATTGCACTATACTTTTCCACCACTAGCCTCTTTAACGTAAACCGGCTTGGTAGTTGATAATGAGGTAATATATCCTTCATCAGTTTTCTGAAGCCAATTCTTTCTACAATGGAAAAAGGTTCTAAGTCCTTACAAATCATATATATGATGGACTGGGTAACTTTTTCATTATGTCTGTCTTATGTCTTATGTTCTCCTTATGTTCCTCCTTCTTTGAATGACGCAATTTTTTTAAGAGTTCCAATTATAGAAGGTTGTTTAAGCATAACTGTATTAGGACTTACTTTCAGTACTGATGAGCTAGAGCTAGGCTAGGTACTTGGAGCAACCTCCACTTGCTCCACCATATCTGCAACAAAACAATCCACTTGCTCTTGATTATCTAGTTTTGTCTTTTTTGTCTGCGTCCTATCATTCTTATCATTCTTTTTTACATTAACACTTTACTATTCAAGTGACCCTGCAGGTTCGAAGTGTTTCCACTTGATTTAATAATTTTAGTGCAATGTCTGCACTTTACACTTTTTCCATCAGCAGACTTGTCAAAATGAAAACACACTTCACTTTTCTTAGGCATATTTCTTTCACAAATGTAATTTGATTATTTGAAAATATAGAATAGAAGTTAAAACTAATAATAATAGTAATAAAAATCAACAACTATAAAGCTACAAGCACCACAAGCACAAACAAACTAGTTTATTTTATAGGTTATGTTATAAAAGTTTACAATACTATCAAGTTCGATGTTAGGCCGAGACCGCACTACGGTTTTTTCCCCGCGAGCGGTAACCGCTATAACCGCAACACCGCTCGAGAAACACACACTACGATTAAAAATCGCGAAACCGCCCGCAATTTGCACAGTTGAAAATGGATTTCAAACGAGCAGTATGTATTGTTGCTCTAATACTAAGAAATAGAAAAAGAAGACATCAACGCAAATATTGGATCCATCCACTCATTAGCCGTAGATTTAAGAAAGGTTTCTTTAATAATAAATATCAAGATTTAAGAAAACATCCTGAGAATTTTTTTAATTATTATCGCATGTCAGTTGACAGCTTCGATAAAATTTTGCAAATTGTGCGTCCTCACATTACTTTGATGAATACAACCTCGCAAATGTATTTCACCAGAGGAGCGCCTATCACTATACTGACGTAAAGTGGTGTCGTATAAAGCTGGTCTTTTTGTACTTCCATTATGATTTTTTCCGACAAACTTTCATATCGCTCGTTTGATACACAGTATGACTCGGTCGAAGACATGTTTTCAATCAGAGACAAGTATCTGAACCTAAAAAAACGTAAGAATTGCCACTCTTCATCAGCTCTTCACGGCTGTCTGTCAAAAAACCGCTCGCGGTTAAGCAGAAGTGCGTGCGCGCCAACTATTTTCTATGCAGTACAAATTTTAGCGCGGTTTTTACCCGGGAGTCATTTTGTAACAATACGCGGTTTTAAAATCAGTCGCAGGAAAAAACCGCAAGTGCGGCCGCTTGTATTAATTTACTAGTCATAAAATCACGCGATCAAAAACCGCGGCGGTTTAGCCGTAGTGCGGCCTAGGCCTTAGTTGTAGGACGTAGGTACGACAACAGGAGGGGAGGAATCCGAGGCAAGCCAATGCCCTCTGGATCTAGACGAGCTTTAGTTCGTCTAGAGGGCGTTGGGCAAGCAAGACACAAAAAAACATCGATAGTCGATAGCCAAACATCGACACATTACCATCGATGGTGAAAAAACATCGACACTGTAACATCGATGGTAAAAACATCGGGCCCCTACCATCGATGTTAATCAAACATCGACCATCGATGCTCATCCCTATTTTAAGATGTTGTCATATTAACTAAGAGAAGGGAATTCGTCTATTTCCATTTTATTAACAAAATTTTCGCTGCAAGGGTCAATTTCATGAATTTCAAAGGGTAAAGTTATATCAATGTTTGCTATTCATGTAATCAAAATTGGTTGACAATCATATTTTGAATTACAAATTTTCATTAAAATGGGCCAAATTTCGCTTCTAGAATATTATTTTTAAATACACTCATACCATCAATATGAACAGCTATATTTATATGACTTTCTTGATAAACTTCAGGTGTGATTCTTTTCTCAAGATTATTTTTAATACCTAAATAAAGGTAGTCGCCTTGAGATTGACGTTTTGTTGTTGTGGAAATTGAATTTACAGAGTGTTGATAATTTAAAAAACTTTGAGCTGTCGAAGGATAATTCATGTAACCTTCGTCTCTTAAAATATTTAATAGTTCTGTTAATGTTAAATACATTAACATTGTAAATTAGCACTATTTTTAACAGCCCAACTATACACTTTAGAATAAATATTTTCTTCAGAATTTTGTTCTTCAGTGATTTCGGGTTTACTAGAATTAATTTCTGATTCACTATTAACACTACAATCACTATCTTCTTTTTCAATTGATTGCTGAGATAAATTGATAGGTGATTTTGACACATGGATATCATATAACAATTCTGGTTCTGTTGAACTATTTCCAGGCTCTGAATTACCTTGTGATAATTCATTACTTTCATTATCGACAATAAAAGTTGAATCAATATCATAAGTACAATCTTGATCATCATTTTGAAGTTCTAATTGATGCAAGACACGTCTTTTTTTAACTTTTTTATAAAATTTGGATGTGTTTTTTTCATTTTAATGATTTAGTAAACAGAACTAGTACATATGGATCGTATTTTTTGGAATGGAATATTTTTTTATGATGGAAGAGTTGAAAAGAATGAATTTTGACACTTGTATATGATAGAGTAAGCAGAATTGCGAGCTGCGCGATTCTTGTAGAAAGCGCATCAGCTTAGGTTGTATGAGTTGCAAGATGTACAACTCCTACTGCACAAAATATTAACTAATAATTCATTCGTCTCAAATGATTTTAATGCTGTCAGGTTTGAAAAATAATATAATCAAACACTTTTAAGATGTACTTAATCATATAGTGTTACCAATTGTCTAAAATCAAAGTGATTTTAATTTAAGGAGTGATATTAGAAATGAAAAGCTCCCAACGTTCATAAAAAAAAGTTACTATATCTAACGATGTAATATTAGTCACTAAGGTGTACAACATGGACGATAAAAAATCAGCTGTGGAGTAAAAGTTACTAAAAATCTCACTAAAACTTTCATAACCTTTAAATTGATTAAGTGACATTGATGTTGTCAACTTTGACGTTAAACATAACCAACATATTGTTTTAATCAAGTTGGTATCTTGTTTTGTTGAGTAAACAACATACTCAAACATAATCTCACCAACTATTTGTGGAAGTTCCGTTGTTGTTGTCAAGTCTGACAGATAACATAACCAAGTCAGAAAAAGTCAGCTGTTAAGACTTTTTTTCGTTAAAATTGCAAGCTTTAGTTACAAACTTTACTTCATCACATATAGTAACATCCTTTTATGAAGGTTGGCGACTCTTGATTTCCAATATCACTCCTCCAATAGACCTTTTCATAGTTGAAATTTTGTTGTGCACATGCGTCAATTTCCGACATGTTTTGCCCGAACTTTTTGGCATATAACCTTAATATCTGCCCGAAACTTTCAAATTCCCGCCTATCAAACTTGACGGTTGCGCATGCGCTTAACTAACCGTAAAAAGGTCTATTATAGTAAGTTTGCTTTTAGGCAATTAGCAACACTTAGCAAAAATAATAACCAATAAATTACTCAACTGACGTTAATGTCAACTTTGATTATCGGCCATGAAAATTCCAAAATGATATCAATAGAAATATCTATTTTATATATATATATATATATATATATATATATATATAATATATATATATATATATATATATATATATATATATATATATATATATATATATATAATATATGAGTAGCCTATTTACAAACCCGGACATCTGCTCACGCTATCATTTTGAGCTAGAGCCACTTTTTTACTGTGACTAAACTATTAGCTGAATTGAATTGTTTTTTTTTGTTTGTTAGTCCATCAATGAATTACGACATTTAAACAATAAAATTAAGTTTATCAAATATATTCACTGAGATATTTAGCTTAAAAAAGTCCCCAAGTCCGCTTTTGTTACTGACTCGCAAATATGTCCATGTTTGTTACTTACTTGATGTGAAATGTCCGTTTTTGTAACTGAAAATGGGAAAAATAAACAAAATAAAAAAGTCATTTTTTTAAAAATATTTATTTCTTAAAAACTCCTTCAAAATAAAATTATACATATTATTATTATTTTTTAAATATTATAAAACTGTTATTTTTTAATCTGTAAAGCGTTATTAAAATTTTTACAGTGTCTGAAGTTAAACAGTAAACAAAATGAAAAAGTTCAGTCAATTTTTTAAAAATATTTATTTCTTAAAAACCCCTTTAAAATAAAATTATATTATATATTTTTTAAATATTATAAAACCGTTATTTTTTAATCTGTAAATCGTTATTAAAATTTTCACAATGTATCTGAAGTTGAACAATAAACATCTTCATCTGGCTCATAATCGTTTGCAAGACATTCGCACTGTTGTTCATCTTCATTAGAATCATTATTCTGAGTTTCAGGCTCTCGTTGATTTTGTATTATATTTTTGTACCATGAAAGAGATTCCAATTTATCCCAACCATCACCAAAATGTTTCCCCAGAAGTTTTTCAACATCCGTTAGTTTTGCTTTATTAACCTTAACTCCTATCTCAATTTCAAGTGGGTTCATCATTGATATTTTTTTTTTTACTTGCTGAATTGACTTTGCAATTGCTGTGTCTATGTTGTAACTTAACTCACCTCTAACAAGAATATTTTGTTTATTTTTTGATTTGGAAATAACAAAACGCTTACACTTTGATATTTGAAAGTGTAATTGAGAAGCACTTTTCAAATATTCTTTCACCTGTTCTTTCCAATCAAACACGTTCCAATTATCACCAATAACTTTAACAGTTCCATGCTTTGAAAACACTTCATGGTATTCAGTCACTTTTAATATAGTTTTCTTTTTTTTTAATGCGTTCTCTATTGTTCCAAAAACTCTATCTGCAGGCATGAAGGAATGCCCGGTTACTGGGAAAACTAGTTCTATAATTTTTATATGTTCTGGAGCGTACTTATGGAGCCAAAAAGCACACATTCCTAATACATTGACATTTTTATTTTGCCCCGCACAGCCGTCTGCAACTAGTCTAATTTGGTTGTAATCAGTTAGGTTTTTTGTTTTCAATTCATTAAAGACAATTGAAGCAATTTCGTTGCTTGATTTTTTGGCCTCATTTTCTGTCCACGTATATATAGATACATTATCAGGAGAAAGTGAGTCCGTTGATTTGCCAGTAACAACCGTACAGTTGTAGCAGTGCAGTTGCCGACTGTAATAAGCTGATTGGTCGCTGACCTTTGGTAGGACCAAATTTTTTTCGCAATCAAAGGACATAAGGAGACAGTCGTCCGGCTTATCTCGCAGTAGGTCGAAGAAACATTTGGCCTTCAGCTTATGTAATTTTAATTTAAGTTTTAATGCTTCAACATTTTCTTCAATTTTTTCTTGCTTTATTTGTTCCTTTAATGAGATGCAAGTGCTACATTCATCGGTGGACGGCGATGAAAATGAAATGTTAAATCTACTGTTAAATATGTCTCTAAAATAGGATTCAATCACCCTTAAGGATTCAATACAATTTTCATTGTATAATTTCCAAAGTTTTACAACATTTTGATCGCTCGGTAAATATATTCGGCAAGTTTTGCCTCTGCTGTAATGCGACTCCACACCTCTTAATTGCTTTATGAAAAGGATTACTGATTTACGTTTGTCAGCATAAGCATGTTCCTTTCGCCAACCACCTCTGGTCTCACTAGGCATCAAACTATCGTCATTCTTTTTAAAATTCTTATGGACACCCAGTACTCTGTGTTTTGTTATTCCCAAAATATTTATAAAGGTGGCACGACAAACTCTGAGTTTATTACCAACTTGGTTTTCAATATAAAATTTTAAAGAGAGAGTTTTGGGCTTCTCTCGATTAGGACCATTATTGTTATTATTAGCAATTTTTGTTCTTTTTGGAGATTCTTTATCAACATACTTACAGAGAAACGAATCTTGATAAGCTTTTTCTGGATTAATGTAGTATTGCTTGTGAAAATGTACAATGTCAACTCTTTTCAATAAGCTGCATACAAGGGTCTTTCCTCTGTGGCCACATGTAGGCATCTCGGGCATCCCCTTAGCTCCATACCTAAAAATATAATCAGTTTTATTATAAAACTTATATTAAGTTCCAATAATTGTAATTAATTTTAATTGGTAATATTAGCAGGTTTGTTTATTTTGTAATAAAATGTCACACTGTTATAACAACTTAACACAACTTACGTTAGGCGTTTTTGCACGTTTCGTTTCCAAGTCTCAGGACGTCGTTTCCTTTTTCTAGAACTGTCAGGAGTTTCATCGATTTCTTTTTCCATGTTTCAAACTATACAAAACTAGCCTTTAATTTAATAAAGATTTTATTTGAATTATTACAAAATTAAATAAACTACTGTACGAACTCCTCAAAAACAAACAATAATAATAATAATATTTTAGTTGCGGTTATGTAAAATGAAGGTTATAGTGATGACTCCATTCCACCAATCAGAGAGCTGAACAGACTTGTGCTCTGCTCTCTGATTGGTGGAATTGCAGATGTCCATTATTGTAACCAACTTGATATATTTATGTCCGCTTTTGTAAATAACTCCACTTTTTAAATAGGTTTTTTCACTATTTATGTCCATTTTTGAAACAAACTGATAGTTCCATTCGATTCTTCCCGCCAAGAACTATAAGAACCAATCATCAGCTCAGATTATGAAAAAATGTCAGATGTCCGGGTTTGTAAATAGGCTACTCATATATATATATATATGTATGTATATATTATGCGCTGCCGCGCGTATGTGGTCTTTATCAGATAAATCAAGACCAGATTTATCAAGACCACATACTCGCTGCCGCGCGTATGTGGTCAGATAAATCAAAATCAGATATATCAAGACCACATACGCGATACCGCGCGTATGTGGTCTTGGTCAGATAATTCAAGACCAAATATATCAAGACCACATACGCGCGGCAGTTCTTAATCAGATGAATCAAGACCGGATAAATCTAGAACAGATATATCAAGATAAAAAAAAATGGTCAGATAAAAAAATTCTGTGTCAAGGCTATCGGCCACAAAAATACCAAATTATATGTAAATTTGAATAGAAAAATCTATAAGCTACGTCGAACTGAAGGAATTTTGAATACAACTGTCCAAGTTTTCAAACTATAGTTATGTGAATGTCTGACTCTTGACGTGTGCGACTTTGAGTTTGAGAGCGGCCGCCAGCAGATAAAATATTTTGCGAAACTAACTGAATAATATCATAGACTGACTAATTCTTTACAAATGTGTGAATTTTTATTGTTCCACGTTGTGTGAAACTTACTAAAAAAAATTTTTAAACAAATCCAGATATGTCAATCACGAATTCTGATCAAAAACGACGGAAATTTCAAAATATTCAAAAATTGTTAAAAAATGTATTAACGTTTGAGGTATTTCAATAAAACTTTTTCTGAATGTGGGTATCCACCAGAAGTATTAGTTGATAAAATTTGAAAGCTCCCGCTCCAAAGGGGACAGCGTGAGGAATGATGTTGTCTTTCATATTTTTTTGGAAATATCTCGTCAACGCCTCAAAATAGAAAATTATAACCGGGATATCCGTATGTAAGACGTCGGTGTCTACAAAAAAGTATTGTTTGCAAATTTTGTAAAAACCTTCGGCTTAGTCGTAGAAGCAAAAAATATAAAATCCCAAAATTTATCCCCCTTCTCTGAATTTCGTTTTTCAATTTACATGGGTTTAAATGGGCTCTTCCGCCAAAACGGTTCGCTTTGGAAAAATGAAAATGACACAACTTGATGATGATCTGCTCTATAAAATAGCGCTAAATGCATTTTTCTTAGACTCCGGAAAATTGGACAAAAAATATATTTGCAAGAATTTCTTTATTAAAAAAAATTCTGTGTCAAGTGTATCGACCACAAATAATAGTTTTCTTTTATAAAATCAGTAAAAACTCTAATCAAATATGGCCGAGCTTACTTATACTCAAGTAAGAGTGTGAATTTGCAAGAATATTCAATTTTTTCTAATGTAGAATTTTCCAACTTTAACAAATCTGAGAAATAAAATTTTCCCGGTCACCATTCACCACGGAAAATGGAAGGAAACTTCTATGGGGCGGAGTTGATTATGCAACCGTTGCTAGCCATCCCGAATCCTGGCAAATGAATTGCATTTAAAAAAAATCCTGGTAAAACGGTTTGCAAAGGAATTATAAAATTTGCTCCGCTGGTAGAGGAAGGTATACTCTATCGATTCGTGCTAGAAGAATTTATTAGAAATGTGGGGAAATGAAAAACGCAAATGTTTGAAAATCAAGTAAACAGTTGGAGGGAGATTTCAAACGTCGGCCACGTCTGGACCGTCAGCCGCAGAAAATTCATGCAGCATATTTTAATAGAACTTGATGAGTTGTATTCGAATTTGAATCGAAAATGCCGATAAATATTGAAAGGCTGTTCCTTCCGCAGTAAAATGGTAATACTGAAAGTTTTTCGCCAATATCTCTGTTGGTATACATCCGAGTAAGACGTGTGTTGTACCGTTGGAATCTAAATTCAAATTAAAAGCTCCAATTATTCTTAAAAAAAACTCTGTGTGAAATCTGCGTTTTCTTGTAGAAGTTTGTAAAAAATTGCGAATTTTGACGTTGCTATGTGTTGCTAATCAAGAGCCAGCGTCACCGAAATCTGCAATTTAGAGATTTCGAGAAATCTCTTTGAATTTGACTTGAATTTCAACTTAACAATGAGCGAAAAATCAGAATTTTGATTTAAATTCTTTTTTTTAAATTTAACTTCTCATAATTACACGAATAATCATAAACGGTTAAACTTCAACAATGACATTTTCACATAACCTGAGCGAAAATAGTGTCAGAATGATCAGCTGTAAGTATAAATTGGCGATTCAGCGGCAAGCAATGGTCGTAGTATTTTTGACCTGGAGTGCGAATCCGTCGATGGATTTGAGAAATTCAAACGCCACACTGTTGGCCTTTTCACCGGGCATGCACTTGTTGGACTGGAAATGTAAATTTTCTTTTTCGCGTTTCCGTTTGAAGAGGTGAAAAAAAGTGACTTCGCGAATTGGGACCTGCGGAACAACCCCGGAGGTGTAATGCGCCGAGACTGGTGTCGTTCGAAAGTAGACACGTGGGGCTATAATCCCTGAAAAGAGCAATACAATTCTAAAACATTTCACCGAATATTGAAGGTTTCAATTTGCTCAATTTTGAAAAATTCGTTTCGAGTTTGGAAGGGCGTCGAGACCCCCAAATGCGATCGAGCGATGCGTCGTTCCTATCGCCTTATAGACCCTTTCGTTCTATATTTAGAAACCACCACCGCGAGGCCCTGCTATTTATTTTAGCGAATCCCAGAGGATTCTCGCGTACATCTGCAAAATATGGTTTTTCGGGCCTCCCGGCGCCATTCGGAACGCAATCGCAATTAAACTCCAAAACAAACTTAAAGACACTATGCCGAATCGATTGGTGCCAGTCCGGTCCCGATCCGACTGTTGGGTATCCCAGGAGAGGGATCCCCGCAAATCAGGTGAAAAAAACAGCGCGTTTTTCCCATTTTTGTGTTAAAATTGACCCAGAGCGGGAATAGGATGCCGCAGGTCCCAGATTCTTCTACGGCGCTCTTCAATCAAGAGTACGGCGTCCACAGATGTGATGAAAAAAACGGTTTTTTTTCGCTTTACATTTTCCGCCGCACCGGGTGAACCGACGGTCGCGTACTTTTTTGCATGACGTCAAAAAACGTGAAATCGACGCGGCAAGAGGTCGCAGTAAAAAAATCGAGCCGCGGACCTAAATTGCTCCTCAAAAGTGCTGGAAACGATCTCCTGTTTGGGACTTGCGAGCGGCAGACAGACACGGGTCGAAGGCCCGTTCAGTTTTACAACAGAAAATGACAATTTCCCGTTTCGACGCGCAAGAGGAACGGAGTTTTTACGGAAAAAGTGAAAAATTTTAAACGCACCTACAGCCGCCCCCTGCGGGGGCGGAACTTGGTAAGGCTCGTCAAAAAAAATTTTTTGTTCAATTCGCTGGAAAAAATTCAAGACGTAAACCGCATTTTTTGACAATTTCTCTTAATTTTCAAAAAATCTTGACTTTTGACCCCTTTCGAGTTCAGTGACGGTACCTTACTCGATTGGTATATTTCGACAAACAAGCAACTGTCACAATTGCACAACCTCTAATATATTAAATAGTGCTGCCCTCTATCGTTCATATTTTTTTAAGATATAATATATATATATATATATATATATATATATATATATATATATATATATATATATATATATATTAAGATATATACTTGGGCCAAGTCTAGGGCCTAGCTTGGCAAGGGCCAGGCTTGGCAATGGGGCCAAGGGCTTGCCCTGTTGTGAGTATTGGGAATTCCTACCTGGGTAGAAGGAATGCGCCGCACGAAGGTCGTGAGCGACCGCACACAGGAAGTCGTTGGCGCGTGGGCCTTTTTTACCCGTCAAACAGCGGCTTTAACCCTTAACCACCTGGGTCTAGAAACCCGAACATACATACCCGGCACCGATCACCGAGACCACAACATATCTGGTAGAATTACACGAAGTTGATATTATTATTTATGTGCGTTAAGAAGCTTAAACTATTTATTGGGATTAGTACAAGTAATAAAACTATATAAAACTTAAATTTAAATATATTTTTTTATTTGTTATATAAAAATTTATTAAGAAGATTAATAAAAACATTATTTTATTTATTATAAGAACATTTATTTGCAATTTTGTAGCATATCTAAGTAAAAATTGTTTATATTAGAACATGTTTGAAAAACATGACTAAATAAACAAACTAATGTTACTACTTGAAAAATAAAGTTACTAATTTCTATTAACTAAAGGATTAAACTAAAAGAAAATCATAAATTGAAACATAAAATAGAAATTTAACATAAAAATTGCAAAGCCTTAATATCACCCTAAATATTTTCGCTGCAGTTGCGACAAATCTTATTTGTGCATTCTAAACACACTGGTTTCTTGCAGCAATGGAATAAGTATAATGTTTTTCTTTCCAACTTCAGGTCACACATGTAACAGGTTTTCCTCTTGTGTCAGTTTTGCATCTCCTTGGGGAATTTCTGCTTGAATGCCTAGTACTCTGCGGATGCATGCGCGAAGTTCATATGATAAATGAAAGTTTTCCTGTCTTCTTTGCATATGTGGTGTTACTAACTGCCATGCCAGAAGAGATATAAATTCGAATCTTGTCGTGTTGGGAGTGTCTTTACACGAGTTATATAAAACAAACGAGTTATTAGCACTTATATCCAGCATTCTAAAAAATAGTGCCATAGGCCAACGCCTAGTTCGACGTCCAGTTGAGTAATTGGCACATTTTTTATCTCATGAATCAACCCCTCCCTTTATGTTGTTTTAATACATGATTATTTCCGTTTTTTTGCTCTCTGCATCAACAGTTTTGGTGTGATGCATCGATGTAACTAATACAACTGCTTTATTATTTTTTTTTTGACGTACGACACTAATGTAATGTTATTAGTGAAACCAAAGAGACTTGTGTTAACATCTCTCAATTTGGATGGCAAAAATTCTTTGGGAATTTCTCTCTTATTTTTCCTCATTGTTCCAACGTATGTTTGGCCTCTGTCCCGTAATAAGTTTACAAGTTCTAAGAATGTAAACCAATTATCTGCCGTAATGTTTCTGTTGCTTTTTTCAAGAGGTTTACAAAGGCGTAATACGGCTTGAGTAGGTTTGGAATACTTTCTTTTCTCTGGTGGTAATGTTTCTCCATCTGAATTCTTGCCGGTATAAATGTATGCACTATATAAATAGCTTGTAGTGAATCAGTCATGCACATCAACTTTACACCGTATTTTACTGGTTTGTTTGGCATATACATTTTGAATTTTACTCTTCCACGAAAACTAACAAGCATTTCATCTACTCAAGCTGCGCTTCCCAAACTATAAACTGACTGACAGTTATGAATCAGCATATTGAAAATATCTGAAATCGTCGCTGCAGGATATCTGTTTCTTCTTTCCTCTCTGTAGTCTGGATTATCAAATCGAAGATGCGAAAGTAAAGTACCGAATCGATTCTTTGCCTTAACGCACCTGAATATATCTCTGCCTGTTCCGTCAGTGGCAAACAGAGATCTGTAGTTTTCACGATTTGATTTGAAAACAGCACTAAAAAATAGCAGTCCAATAAAGGCCCTTAGCTCCACCATTTCAACATCTTGCATTTGCGATTGTTCTTTGTATTTAATTCTTTCTCTGGGCATTCTTTGATTTGTCCAAACTAACACTTGCTGCAGTATGTTGTCGTCAAATAAAAATATCCACGCGGTTAACGGATCTGCTGTGTTGTTTCCAATGCGTGCAGCTCCTTTTAGCCCCGGTAACTGAACAATTATGTTATGCTTCTTCGTTCTTGATCCACTAGTCACTTCTAGAGAAGATCATCGAAATCTATTTTTACCAAAATAGTTTATCTTTGGGTGGGTTTCATCCTCGCAAATATCAACTTCACTGATGGCTGTATCGTTTTCACTTAGGGATTCGTCCATCGATTCATCTTCACTTTGTTCACTTGCTGATAACTCAGATAATGAGTCGTGTTCACTTCCTTCTTGTTCATTGTCAGAACAACTTAAATTTACATCACTTGCTTCATCATCTTCAAACCAATGCATAAGAGTTTTTTCAAAGTCTGGATCTGTATATTTCACAGTTCGCTTTTGAGCCATTTTATAATGTTGAATAATAATTGATCAAGCAAGGGTGGTGATCAATCACCTCGCAGATAACTGATTTCAAAATTCTAATAATATGAAATCGTTGCTACAATATTAGAAGGGATGAAGCAAATGAAGAGCAGGGGTTGGTCAAATAACTGCGGCTTCTACGAAGAGCAGATTTTATGACTGTTCTTCAAACGAGCCAGGTGGTTAAGGTTTAAAAATATGAGTATAATTAGGAAAAAACTATATCAAACGATTACTAAGAAATAGTTGTTCTTAGTAATCGTTTGATATAGTTTTTCCTAATTATACTCATATTTTTAAGCCCGTCGGTTCCAGGAACAGTCATAAAATCTGCTCTTCGAAGAAGCCGCAGTTATTTGACCAATTTTCTTGATCAATTATCATTCAACATTATAAAATGGCGCAAATTCAGTGAAATATACAGATCCAGACTTAAGGCAATGGTTTGAAGATGATGAAGCAAGTTATGTAAATCTAACTATTTTTTATTTAGAAATAAAATTGGAAAGTTCGTTCATGTGCAAGCTACTAAAACTCTCATAAAGACCCGGGACCGGTCACAGCGACCGCTCGAATATTTCAAATATTTTTATTACGCGTCTACACACATTTGATGACAAACGCAGTTTAGACATTTTGTTGCTATGATTCAGTGAACAATTAGGCAGGCGCTGTAAGTTGTGGGTATTGTTTGAAAAAGTATACACACGATTCGTAAAACCGTTGCGGTCTCAGTGACCGGACCCAGGTGGTTAAGGTAAAATAAATTTTCCCATATTCTTAAGACTCTAAACTATACTTTAAGGGAAAAAAAACATTTTTTTTCAAAATTCTAGAGTGGCCTTACCCCTTAAGTTCCAGTGATCTGATATTTGTTTCAAATAGCAATTCTGCAAGGCTGAATCCTGTAGTTTTATGTTTGGTACAATTCAATGCATGCTGAACCTCCGCCAAACCTTCCTGCTATGTTTTATTACCTTCAGCTTCAATGCAGTCATAGTATTTCGTTAAAGTTTGTATGACACGTTCGACTTGACCATTTGCTCTGCTTGAACAATGTGCAATGAAGTGCAAAACAATATTATTTTCAGAACAGAATATTTTAAATTCGGAACTAGTAAAACATTTCCCTTTATCTGAAATGACTTGATGTGGTGCTCTAAACCAGTTGGTAAAATTTCTGAAACTGTCCACAGCTTGTTTGCCTGTTATTGTAGTAATTATACAAAATTACAAACTTTGAAAAGGCATCTACAAGAGTAGAAGGGCTATAAGAGGTCGGAATAAAAATCCCATAAGGTTTTACATAGGGGTCTGAATTCATTTTATTTCCGGTCACTTGATTCTAGCGCATGCGCAAACCGCCAATACCTGTGCCAATTCAGCAAGTGACAATGATGACTTGTCAATGAAACATGTGACGGCCAACAATGATAAAAATAAGAGCTAGAGGGTTTGGGGAGGGAAAATTGGAAGTATATCATTTGGGCACTTTCAACAATAATAATAATAATAATAAAGGGCTTTTATTTACCAATGATCAATAATATACACATATAAGTTCATAACATTCCTAATAATATACAAACAATTAGCTTCCCAATCATTGGAGGGAGGCGAAGTTCAGTAGTCGTCACCGTTCTTCTACTTAACCCCCAAAACAAAGAATATAACAAAAATAATTAAAAATAATAAAAAAGAAAAACACAGAAACCAAGAAAAATTATATAATTAAAAATTAAAATAAATTCCAAGCAAAAGCGTTGTGACTAGAGGATTCGATCCCGGTCGATTTTTCTAGTCTCGGGATTTGGGGATTATTAACAGTTAATACCGGGATCCCGGGATAGTCCCGGGATTGTATTGGTAATAGAAAGTAAAACATATCAAAATCAACCTTTTATTTTAAATCTTTACTTACATCTTCAAAAAGAAAACAAAATTATAATTTCTTCTAATAAAATTAACAAACTAGGCCCTTTTAAAATAGTTTCATAAATTATTGCTTAGTTTATTTTATTTTACAATAAACTTAAAAAAATCAACTTCTTAAAATTTGTCAAAAGAGATCAATGTTCATAGGACTCAAATTTTAAATCAAATAGACCAGAAACTATAATTTACTTTTATTTAAGCCACGAAAATAAAATCTAAGAAATAACAACGCATCCAACGTTTCATCCGAAAGCATACTTCTTAATTTGTTGCACAAATATGAAGCAGCGGAAAACGCGCGTTCAGGCTTGATGGAAGTTGGAGGAATCGTCAATACATTTTTAAAAGCCTTCTCCAAAGTATAACCTCGTGTGGAACTAGCATCATAAAGATTCATTTCTTGTTTAATGATCTTAGAAAGATCAGTTTCTTTATATGCTTCAGGATTTATAGTTTTCATACTGTTTTCTATTTCGTTCTGAAACTTTTCTTTTAATGTTAAATCAGTTTTACTAGTTGTCTGCGTGGGTTCAATGTTCATGTCATTTTCTTCATTATCACTATTTTCAATTTTCCCATTTAACAAAATAATCTGTTTTTTTATAGTCATCTTGCTTGGACTTGAAAATAACTCCTTTACATCACAATCAGTCTCCAACTCAGTCTTCTCAGTATGAGGATTTTGTAGATAGTTTAATACTCCACTTAACTCACTTCGTCGACGATCTTTCAAGCGGTTCAATAAATGTGTCTTCAATTTAGAAGCCAAAATTGAGTCATTGTCACGCAATTCTTGAAAAAGAAACTTGAGTGTCGCATCGGCCGTGCACAAATTGGCATCAGAACGACAAAGTGCTTCTACAGATAATTTAACTGGCGCCAATACCTTGATTATCTCACTAATGAGTTGAAAATCTGACTCTTCAAATGGTACAGGATTATTAAGATCAATAAATGCCTTTTTTACGCTAGTTTTTAAAAGATCAAATCGCTCCAGCATTGTAAAGAGACTGTTCCAACACGTTTTATAGTCGAGTAGTAAATTAAGCTCTCTTCCATGTATTTTTTTAACATATTTTTGAAGTATTGTATCATTATTCAAGGATGCTCTTTTGAAAATAAGAACCACTTTACGAACTTTCTTTACTAATTCATTAATATTTCGATCATCATAAGTCAAATCCCGACCATTTCCAGTTTAAATGACTAATCCTGAGTCTAGTTCTTCATTATCATCATCCGAGTCATCAATATCATCACTGGTAGTCTCATTTACAGGTGTCTTTTTATAAAATAAATCACAAACGGCTAAATGAATACCATGTGCAAAACAAACTTGGTGTTCTGCATTAACAACTTTTCCAACCTTCAGCATTACATTTGGACCATCAGTCACTATTGCCACAATATCTGTATCTAATGAGATATGAAACTCCAAAAGTCACTTTTTTAAAGTATGAACACAAGCTTCTGCGTTCAGCGATTTATCAATTCGAATAAGTCCCAAATTCCATTTTTTGTTTAATGAATGAATATTTAAATTCATATATCTCTTATTAGAGGTAGAAGTCCATTCGTCAAAACTTAGACTAAATCGTTGTCCTTCTTTTTTCAATGTAGATAGTTCAGCTGTTATTTGTTTTTTATCTTTACACTATAGTCTAGTACTCTGTTGCGGATTATTGAAGCAGATTTAGGTAAGTCTGAGTACCCTTTTGCTAACAGTAACGATCTTAAATCGTTTGATGTCACAAATACGCTAAAAGGATAACAATCTAGCGCAGTCATACAGGCCAAAACATCGTCAAGAGTATCAGATTTCACAAAATTGTCGGCGAATGACGTTATTTTTCTTTTCGAAGGTGGTCCTTCATTATTTTGGCTCGTTGAGGAAGATGCCTTAGCAGAATCTACTTTTACGGAATGTTTTGAAAATAGATGAGTATGTAGGCCTTTGGTTGATCCTCCTAAGGTTTTTAAAATAGCTAAACAACGCTTACATTGTGCTGAGCTACCCGTTTTGTCGACTAAAAAATGACTCCACACTGTCTTCATCTTTTTTATGTCTGACATAAAAACTTTCCTTGGAGAGTGACATTGTTTACTTCTTAAACCTAAACAAAAAAGAAAAGAACATTTAAATCTATGTACAACATAAACATAACCTCTTAGATCAACAGAAAAAACATTCGCTGTTTTTCATCTATATTTACTCATACATATTAATGCATTGTTGTTTTTTTAATAAATTAATGGTTTATCACCAATTAACAATATAAATATCAATACTTACACGATCTGAAGCGTAATTTTTACACTATTTTACACACATACTTAATCCGACACCGGTCGTTAGCAGAAACAAACGCAATCAGCTGTGTAAACAAGATGGCCGGCAAATTTTGACGTTTAACGTCAAATGAAAGTAAGTGCGTTTCATTTCACGCATATTTTTATTGACTTATATAAAAAATATATTAGTCCCGAAAATCCCGGGATTCATTGAATTTAATCCCGACAATTTCGGGACTAAAATATGATCGGGATCCCGATCTTCGGGATCTCGGGACCGAATCCTCTAGTTGTGACTCAAACAGATTGCGATCAAGTTTACAATCTATACTGCTCAAATGCACGGTTATTTAATCTATTAATGCCTTTATTGGTCACGTAAAAGCCCGAATCTAACTTCCGCCTTTCGCTTAATGATCTCACTTTTTTCGGTGTCTCGTTATATATCTTTGACAAATTATACAGAAAAGACCTTTCGTATATAGGGAGATTTTATGTGCAGGCGGCTTATCCTCCTGATATTAATGTTATGGACATCGGTTCTATACTCGATTTTTTTTATATAAATATGCCGGACTCTGGTGGACTATAATTTTGTGAGACAACACTTTTATGCATGTTGTTTATGCATGTATTTCTTTTATTTTATGCGACACATGATTCCTTTTTGGAATTCCACAAACAGGCAGATGCAACAATTTTGGATTCGCTGTATCTTCTTTGTGGTATGCAAATCAATACAACTATCATACACGACATCGCAGTAGGAACTCTCGCACTGTTCCAAGGTGTCACATAAGAGCTTCATTGTAGCCTTATTTAATAATATTTTTGTTCGTGTAAATAAGTTTTAAATTACAGAATGCCTTTTTATACAATTGGGTTTTAGAATACAATTTTTTTTTGTCATGATGCGAAAGATTATATATAAGTTTAATAAAAAAAGTTATAAAAAATTGAAAAAAAAAGAAATTGAACTCGGTACCGACGACATGCCGAACTAAGCCGAGGCTGTGACGTCTTTATCATACATTCAGCGTTGCCAAGTATACCATAATTATCGTTACTGTATTAACAAATTTATTAGATATGTCAAATCTTAAAAGTTATCGTGTTGGTTTCGTACCATCGTGTACGAATACAACAATAAACACCCCTCAAAAAATGTTTTTTAATGTACCACAAAATGTTAAACGTAGAAACCAATGGTTTCAAGCAGTGCGCCGAATAAATCCTAAATCAACATCACATTTTTTTTGCTGTGAGGATCATTTTGATGTAAGTATTATTATATTTCTAAGTTATGTATTCAATAAAATTGAGTTTTTTTTAATTACTTGTGATGCTGGTTCTCTTGTTATAATAACATTTAAATCATTGTGATAAATATTAATTTTTTTTTTTAGTTAAAAGAAGATATGGAAAATTATATTTACTATACTACAATGTGAGGTAGAGCAAAAATTAAAGTTGATGTAGTACCTCACAAGTTTGCTTGTCAACCTAACCGTAAAAGACAGGGCAATACGACTGCCAGTCCAGCTTCAGAAAAAAGACAGAAACAACGAGATCTCCAAGGGATTTTAAGATAATCATCAAAAAATATTGTCAACATTCCTCAAGCAGTTAACTTCAGACGACAAATAGTGTTGATCATATTGAAGTAGATTCTGTTAACATTCCTCAAGCATTTAACATTCAGACGACAAATAGTGTTGATCATATTGAAGTAGATTCTGTTAACATTCCTCAAGCATTTAACATTCAGACGACAAATAGTGTTGATCATATTGAAGTAGATTCTGTCAATATTCCTCAAGCATTTAACATTCAGACGACAAATAGTGTTGATCATATTGAAGTAGATTCTGTTAACATTCCTCAAGCATTTAACATTCAGACAACAAATAGTGTTGATCATATTGAAGTAGATTCTGTCAATATTCCCCAAGCATTTAACATTCAGACGACAAATAGTGTTGATCATATTGAAGTAGATTCTGTTAACATTCCTCAAACATTTAACATTCAGGCGACAAATAGTGTTGATCATATTGAAGTAGATTCTGTTAACATTCCTCAAGCATTTAACATTCAGACGACAAATAGTGCTGATCATATTGAAGTAGATTCTGTCAATATTCCTCAAGCATTTAGCATTCAGACGACAAATAGTGTTGATCATATTGAAGTAGATTCTGTTAACATTCCTCAAGCATTTAACATTCAGACGACAAATAGTGTTGATCATATTGAAGTAGATTCTGTCAATATTACTCAAGCATTTAACATTCAGACGACAAATAGTGTTGATCATATTGAAGTAGATTCTGTTAACATTCCTCAAGCATTTAACATTCAGACGACAAATAGTGCTGATCATATTGAAGTAGATTCTGTCAATATTCCTCAAGCATTTAGCATTCAGACGACAAATAGTGTTGATCATATTGAAGTAGATTCTGTTAACATTCCTCAAGCATTTAACATTCAGACGACAAATAGTGTTGATCATATTGAAGTAGATTCTGTCAATATTTCTCAAGCATTTAACATTCAGACGACAAATAGTGTTGATCATATTGAAGTAGATTCTGTTAACATTCCTCAAGCATTTAACATTCAGACGACAAATAGTGTTGATCATATTGAAGTAGATTCTGTCAATATTTCTCAAGCATTTAACATTCAGACGACAAATAGTGTTGATCATATTGAAGTATATTCTCTTAACATTCCTCAAGCATTTAACATTCAGACGACAAATAGTGTTGATCATATTGAAGTAGATTCTGTCAATATTCCTCAAGCATTTAACATTCAGACGACAAATAGTGTTGATCATATTGAAGTATATTCTCTTAACATTCCTCAAGCATTTAACATTCAGACGACAAATAGTGTTGATCATATTGAAGTAGATTCTGTCAATATTCCTCAAGCATTTAACATTCAGACGACAAATAGTGTTGATCATATTGAAGTATATTCTCTTAACATTCCTCAAGCATTTAACATTCAGACGACAAATAGTGTTGATCATATTGAAGTAGATTCTGTCAATATTTCTCAAGCATTTAACATTCAGACGACAAATAGTGTTGATCATATTGAAGTAGATTCTGTTAACATTCCTCAAGCATTTAACATTCAGACGACAAATAGTGTTGATCATATTGAAGTAGATTCTGTCAATATTTCTCAAGCATTTAACATTCAGACGACAAATAGTGTTGATCATATTGAAGTATATTCTCTTAACATTCCTCAAGCATTTAACATTCAGACGACAAATAGTGTTGATCATATTGAAGTAGATTCTGTTAACATTCCTCAAGCATTTAACATTCAGACGACAAATAGTGTTGATCATATTGAAGTAGATTCTGTCAATATTTCTCAAGCATTTAACATTCAGACGACAAATAGTGTTGATCATATTGAAGTATATTCTCTTAACATTCCTCAAGCATTTAACATTCAGACGACAAATAGTGTTGATCATATTGAAGTAGATTCTGTTAACATTCCTCAAGCATTTAACATTCAGACGACAAATAGTGTTGATCATATTGAAGTAGATTCTGTCAATATTCCTCAAGCATTTAACATTCAGACGACAAACAGTGTTGATCATATTGAAGTAGATTCTGTTAACATTCCTCAAGCATTTAACATTCAGACGACAAATAGTGTTGATCATATTGAAGTAGATTCTGTTAACATTCCTCAAGCATTTAACATTCAGACGACAAATAGTGTTGATCATATTGAAGTAGATTCTGTCAATATTTCTCAAGCATTTAACATTCAGACGACAAATAGTGCTGATCATATTGAAGTAGAATCTAGTTAGTAGATTCTGTCAATATTCCTCAAGCATTTAACATTCAGACGACAAATAGTGTTGATCATATTGAAGTAGATTCTGTTAACATTCCTCAAGCATTTAACATTCAGACGACAAATAGTGTTGATCATATTGAAGTAGATTCTGTCAATATTCCTCAAGCATTTAACATTTAGACGACAAACAGTGTTGATCATATTGAAGTAGATTCTGTTAACATTCCTCAAGCATTTAACATTCAGACGACAAATAGTGTTGATCATATTGAAGTAGATTCTGTCAATATTTCTCAAGCATTTATCATTCAGACGACAAATAATGTTGATCATATTGAAGTAGATTCTGTTAACATTCCTCAAGCATTTAACATTCAGACGACAAATAGTGTTGATCATATTGAAGTAGATTCTGTCAATATTCCTCAAGCATTTAACATTCAGACGACAAATAGTGTTGATCATATTGAAGTAGATTCTGTCAATATTCCTCAAGCATTTAACATTCAGACGACAAATAGTGTTGATCATATTGAAGTAGATTCTGTCAATATTCCTCAAGCATTTAACATTCAGACGACAAATAGTGTTGATCATATTGAAGTAGATTCTGTTAACATTCCTCAAGCATTTAACATTCAGACGACAAATAGTGTTGATCATATTGAAGTAGATTCTGTCAATATTCCTCAAGCATTTAACATTCAGACGACAAATAAAGTTGATCATATTGAAGTAGATTCTGTTAACATTCCTCAAGCATTTAACATTCAGACGACAAATAGTGTTGATCATATTGAAGTAGATTCTGTCAATATTCCTCAAGCATTTAACATTCAGACGACAAATAGTGTTGATCATATTGAAGTAGATTCTGTTAACATTCCTCAAGCATTTAACATTCAGACGACAAATAGTGTTGATCATATTGAAGTAGATTCTGTCAATATTCCTCAAGCATTTAACATTCAGACGACAAACAAAGTTGATCATATTGAAGTAGATTCTGTTAACATTCCTCAAGCATTTAACATTCAGACGACAAATAGTGTTGATCATATTGAAGTAGATTCTGTCAATATTCCTCAAGCATTTAGCATTCAGACGACAAATAGTGTTGATCATATTGAAGTAGATTCTGTTAACATTCCTCAAGCATTTAACATTCAGACGACAAATAGTGTTGATCATATTGAAGTAGATTCTGTTAACATTCCTCAAGCATTTAACATTCAGACGACAAATAGTGTTGATCATATTGAAGTAGATTCTGTCAATATTCCTCAAGCATTTAACATTCAGACGACAAATAGTGTTGATCATATTGAAGTAGATTCTGTTAACATTCCTCAAGCATTTAACATTCAGACGACAAATAGTGTTGATCATATTGAAGTAGATTCTGTCAATATTCCTCAAGCATTTAACATTTAGACGACAAACAGTGTTGATCATATTGAAGTAGATTCTGTTAACATTCCTCAAGCATTTAACATTCAGACGACAAATAGTGTTGATCATATTGAAGTAGATTATGTCAATATTTCTCAAGCATTTATCATTCAGACGACAAATAATGTTGATCATATTGAAGTAGATTCTATTAACATTCCTCAAGCATTTAACATTCAGACGACAAATAGTGTTGATCATATTGAAGTAGATTCTGTCAATATTCCTCAAGCATTTAACATTCAGACGACAAATAGTGTTGATCATATTGAAGTAGATTCTGTCAATATTCCTCAAGCATTTAACATTCAGACGACAAATAGTGTTGATCATATTGAAGTAGATTCTGTCAATATTCCTCAAGCATTTAACATTCAGACGACAAATAGTGTTGATCATATTGAAGTAGATTCTGTCAATATTCCTCAAGCATTTAACATTCAGACGACAAACAAAGTTGATCATATTGAAGTAGATTCTGTTAACATTCCTCAAGCATTTAACATTCAGACGACAAATAGTGTTGATCATATTGAAGTAGATTCTGTCAATATTCCTCAAGCATTTAACATTCAGACGACAAATAGTGTTGATCATATTGAAGTAGATTCTGTTAACATTCCTCAAGCATTTAACATTCAGACGACAAATAGTGTTGATCATATTGAAGTAGATTCTGTTAACATTCCTCAAGCATTTAACATTCAGACGACAAATAGTGTTGATCATATTGAAGTAGATTCTGTCAATATTCCTCAAGCATTTAACATTCAGACGACAAACAAAGTTGATCATATTGAAGTAGATTCTGTTAACATTCCTCAAGCATTTAACATTCAGACGACAAATAGTGTTGATCATATTGAAGTAGATTCTGTCAATATTCCTCAAGCATTTAACATTCAGACGACAAATAGTGTTGATCATATTGAAGTAGATTCTGTTAACATTCCTCAAGCATTTAACATTCAGACGACAAATAGTGTTGATCATATTGAAGTAGATTCTGTCAATATTCCTCAAGCATTTAACATTCAGACGACAAACAAAGTTGATCATATTGAAGTAGATTCTGTTAACATTCCTCAAGCATTTAACATTCAGACGACAAATAGTGTTGATCATATTGAAGTAGATTCTGTCAATATTCCTCAAGCATTTAACATTCAGACGACAAATAGTGTTGATCATATTGAAGTAGATTCTGTTAACATTCCTCAAGCATTTAACATTCAGACGACAAATAGTGTTGATCATATTGAAGTAGATTCTGTTAACATTCCTCAAGCATTTAACATTCAGACGACAAATAGTGTTGATCATATTGAAGTAGATTCTGTCAATATTTCTCAAGCATTTAACATTCAGACGACAAATAGTGTTGATCATATTGAAGTAGATTCTGTTAACATTCCTCAAGCATTTAACATTCAGACGACAAATAGTGTTGATCATATTGAAGTAGATTCTGTCAATATTCCTCAAGCATTTAACATTTAGACGACAAACAGTGTTGATCATATTGAAGTAGATTCTGTTAACATTCCTCAAGCATTTAACATTCAGACGACAAATAGTGTTGATCATATTGAAGTAGATTATGTCAATATTTCTCAAGCATTTATCATTCAGACGACAAATAATGTTGATCATATTGAAGTAGATTCTATTAACATTCCTCAAGCATTTAACATTCAGACGACAAATAGTGTTGATCATATTGAAGTAGATTCTGTCAATATTCCTCAAGCATTTAACATTCAGACGACAAATAGTGTTGATCATATTGAAGTAGATTCTGTCAATATTCCTCAAGCATTTAACATTCAGACGACAAATAGTGTTGATCATATTGAAGTAGATTCTGTCAATATTCCTCAAGCATTTAACATTCAGACGACAAATAGTGTTGATCATATTGAAGTAGATTCTGTTAACATTCCTCAAGCATTTAACATTCAGACGACAAATAGTGTTGATCATATTGAAGTAGATTCTGTCAATATTCCTCAAGCATTTAACATTCAGACGACAAACAAAGTTGATCATATTGAAGTAGATTCTGTTAACATTCCTCAAGCATTTAACATTCAGACGACAAATAGTGTTGATCATATTGAAGTAGATTCTGTCAATATTCCTCAAGCATTTAACATTCAGACGACAAATAGTGTTGATCATATTGAAGTAGATTCTGTTAACATTCCTCAAGCATTTAACATTCAGACGACAAATAGTGTTGATCATATTGAAGTAGATTCTGTCAATATTCCTCAAGCATTTAACATTCAGACGACAAACAAAGTTGATCATATTGAAGTAGATTCTGTTAACATTCCTCAAGCATTTAACATTCAGACGACAAATAGTGTTGATCATATTGAAGTAGATTCTGTCAATATTCCTCAAGCATTTAACATTCAGACGACAAATAGTGTTGATCATATTGAAGTAGATTCTGTTAACATTCCTCAAGCATTTAACATTCAGACGACAAATAGTGTTGATCATATTGAAGTAGATTCTGTCAATATTCCTCTAGCATTTAACATTCAGACGACAAACAAAGTTGATCATATTGAAGTAGATTCTGTTAACATTCCTCAAGCATTTAACATTCAGACGACAAATAGTGTTGATCATATTGAAGTAGATTCTGTCAATATTCCTCAAGCATTTAACATTCAGACGACAAATAGTGTTGATCATATTGAAGTAGATTCTGTCAATATTCCTCAAGCATTTAACATTCAGACGACAAACAAAGTTGATCATATTGAAGTAGATTCTGTTAACATTCCTCAAGCATTTAACATTCAGACGACAAATAGTGTTGATCATATTGAAGTAGATTCTGTTAACATTCCTCAAGCATTTAACATTCAGACGACAAATAGTGTTGATCATATTGAAGTAGATTCTGTCAATATTTCTCAAGCATTTAACATTCAGACGACAAATAGTGCTGATCATATTGAAGTAGAATCTAGTTAGTAGATTCTGTCCATATTCCTCAAGCATTTAACATTCAGACGACAAATAGTGTTGATCATATTGAAGTAGATTCTGTTAACATTCCTCAAGCATTTAACATTCAGACGACAAATAGTGTTGATCATATTGAAGTAGATTCTGTCAATATTCCTCAAGCATTTAACATTTAGACGACAAACAGTGTTGATCATATTGAAGTAGATTCTGTTAACATTCCTCAAGCATTTAACATTCAGACGACAAATAGTGTTGATCATATTGAAGTAGATTCTGTCAATATTTCTCAAGCATTTATCATTCAGACGACAAATAATGTTGATCATATTGAAGTAGATTCTGTTAATATTCCTCAAGCATTTAACATTCAGACGACAAATAGTGTTGATCATATTGAAGTAGATTCTGTCAATATTCCTCAAGCATTTAACATTCAGACGACAAATAGTGTTGATCATATTGAAGTAGATTCTGTCAATATTCCTCAAGCATTTAACATTCAGACGACAAATAGTGTTGATCATATTGAAGTAGATTCTGTCAATATTCCTCAAGCATTTAACATTCAGACGACGAACAAAGTTGATCATATTGAAGTAGATTCTGTTAACATTCCTCAAGCATTTAACATTCAGACGACAAATAGTGTTGATCATATTGAAGTAGATTCTGTCAATATTCCTCAAGCATTTAACATTCAGACGACAAATAGTGTTGATCATATTGAAGTAGATTCTGTTAACATTCCTCAAGCATTTAACATTCAGACGACAAATAGTGTTGATCATATTGAAGTAGATTCTGTTAACATTCCTCAAGCATTTAACATTCAGACGACAAATAGTGTTGATCATATTGAAGTAGATTCTGTCAATATTCCTCAAGCATTTAACATTCAGACGACAAACAGTGTTGATCATATTGAAGTAGATTCTGTTAACATTCTTCAAGCATTTAAGATTCAGACGACAAATAGTGTTGATCATATTGAAGTAGATTCTGTCAATATTCCTCAAGCATTTAACATTCAGACGACAAATAGTGTTGATCATATTGAAGTAGATTCTGTCAATATTCCTCAAGCATTTAACATTCAGACGACAAATAGTGTTGATCATATTGAAGTAGATTCTGTTAACATTCCTCAAGCATTTAACATTCAGACGACAAATAGTGTTGATCATATTGAAGTAGATTCTGTCAATATTCCTCAAGCATTTAACATTCAGACGACAAATAGTGTTGATCATATTGAAGTAGATTCTGTTAACATTCCTCAAGCATTTAACATTCAGACGACAAATAGTGTTGATCATATTGAAGTAGATTCTGTCAATATTACTCAAGCATTTAACATTCAGACGACAAATAGTGTTGATCATATTGAAGTAGATTCTGTTAACATTCCTCAAGCATTTAACATTCAGACGACAAATAGTGCTGATCATATTTAAGTAGATTCTGTCAATATTCCTCAAGCATTTAACATTCAGACGACAAATAGTGTTGATCATATTGAAGTAGATTCTGTTAACATTCCTCAAGCATTTAACATTCAGACGACAAATAGTGTTGATCATATTGAAGTAGATTCTGTCAATATTCCTCAAGCATTTAACATTCAGACGACAAATAGTGTTGATCATATTGAAGTAGATTCTGTCAACATTCCTCAAGCATTTAACATACAGACTACATCAACTAATAGTGTTGATCATATTGATGTAGATTCTTCTCCGTTTAGTACAATATCAAATGAAAAAGTCAGTGTTGAAAAACAGACTGTTATTAAAAAGTGTAGTATTGCTGTGCAAGTAAATTGTCGTTATAAATATCGGAGTGTATAAGTTCAATGCAAGTTTCCTTCAGTTGGAGTTGATAAATCATGCTTACCGATTAAAACTGACAGCAGAGGTACTGCAACATCCAATCAAATCATTACATCAAAAATCTATTTAGAATTTAATAGAAGCTCAAAAAAGTATTTCATCAAGTAGTTTTACTTATTCTAGCAGCTCACAAGATATTTATGAGCCTTCTGAAAATACTGATTCAATAGATTCTAGTAACTTTCAATCTCGGGTAAAGAAGGCTTCAATATTGAAAGTTAGAAACTATTTAATAAACGACAATTTAAAAGCATATACTAGAATTCCTAATGAATGGAATGTGATGTTAGAACGTATTAGCGTCATATGTAATATAAATATTACAAATATAAAATTATCACTAATGAAAATACGACGACAAGATACATTTGAAAGATTGAGTGAACAGTTTGGAATGAGTGTCAGTAATGCTAGTATTGTTTTTAATAAAACAGTTCCTGTATTAGCACATTTGTTAAAAGCTCTTATTTATATGCCTGAACCGAGTAACATAAAAAAATACTACCTATACAATTTAGGAGTTCATATAGCCATGTAAATGCTATTATTGATGCATTTGAGATACAAATTGAAAAACCGAGTGATCCAGAGTACCAATCTTTAACTTGATCAGAGTATAAAAAGTGCAATACTTTAAAGTATTTAATATCTTATACACCAGATGGTTTTATTAATTTTATATCAAAGGGATTTGGAGGTCGAATTTCTGATGAACTATTATTTGAAGAAAGTGGATTGTTAGAGCATCTACCCGAAGCTTGTGCTGTCATGGCTGATCGAGAATTCAAAAATATTGTTTCACTTCTTGATGATAAAAATATAGAATTAATACGACCACCTTCAGTTAGTTCTGGAGTAAAATTACCACAGTCTAAGGCTTCAGAAGGCAAACGAATTGCTGCTCTACGTATTCACATAGAACGCGTCATTGGAAGAATGCGAGAATTTGATTTTCTCAAACCTTATGCGGTTGTCAATCATAATATGTTACCTTTTACAGACTATATTGTTGTCATTGCTGCAGCATTAGTGAATTTACAAGCACCTATAATCTCAACATAAATTGATGGATATTTGATTTATAAAATTAAATCACTAAGCATGTTAAAAAAAATTATTATATAAATAATTATTTAATGTTTATTTCATAAGCTTACATCAAAGTGTCATGATAAATAAAATAATTGTGATAAATAAAATAAATGTCTCAAATTTTTATAGATGTTAAGAGTTTTGGAAATATATTTTTTGACCAAAACAACAAGGCTTTTTTAATTAGGCACTTTAATGTTTTTGCATAAATTCTTTTGTTTTCCTCAAAATCTGGATCAGCGATACAGAATATTCCTTGTTTTTTACCAGTCATTAACATCTGTAATTGCATTTGTGCAATACACTTAGAACTAATTTAATTTTTTGGTAAAAACGTGTTCAAAGTTTTTTTACTCAAAGGACATTTTATTTCAACAATAGCATCACTAGTCAATCCATCAGGAGATGCTGCAAAAATTGGATAACTGGGTAAAAAATACATCCCTGGACGAGAAATTTGTATTTTTAACTTTTCCTCTAATACTTCGATAACGTCATTTTCCCATTCCCATTGTTTACACCGCGTCATAGCATTTGTCTCATACACTTTGCTTGCACCAACAACTTGTCGAACAAATGATCCATTATTTGTTTTACAATGAGCAGCTTCATAAAACTTTGATGCAGTAATACGCCCATAACGAAGTTCATGCCATACTGTACATTCACTTTGCTGTCGTGTTTGCTGTTCAGCTTCTCCACACATTCCAACTTTCATTTCTGTTTTTGCAAATTTTAAAAATTCATCTTTTGTTATTCTTTTGTAATTCATTTGTTAACTTTTATGAAATTCATAAATAAGTTGATGTAATGATAAATTATAGATTCTTTTGTTATCTAAATTAAAATTTAGTTGTCCAATTTGGCAATTTATTTGTTGGTTTCTTGCAAATTGAACCACTTCTTCTAAGAATGCATTGTTATCGGGCAAATTGTCAACTGGAACTGAAGCAGCTTTTTTGGTAAGATCTTTAGCTTCAATATATTTAATCACAGTACCAACACTTTATAAACGTGATTTTTTCCAGTAGCACGCAACTTCGGTGGGTGTTGGATCTTCACTTCTTCGATGGGTCCACATAAGCAATGCTAATGCATGTTTACAACCACCTGTTCAATAAATATATGTGTGCCAACGATTATTATAATATTAAATGTGTTATGCGGTTGTTACCTGCCGAAGCTGCACAATCATGACATCGAACGTCATGAACTTTTTTTAATTTTTCGTTAATTATCAAAGTAACGGAGTAAGATTTACTCCGAACTCTGTGTTCTGGACATACACGCCCTTTAATAGTGCTAATGCCAGACTTGCGTTGAAGTTGAACATACCCTATAGCCTTGTCACCATAAGTTTAACGTGTTGCCCTATGAATAGTTTCTTACTTATATTATTTATAATATGATCTTTTAACAAACTTACATTGCTGCTTTAGCACCTCGTACTTCAGCTGAATTAAACCGAATATCACCTTTTAAAAAGTCTGATATCATAAATATATCCACACTGGGTATATTATCCGAGTTAGCCTTTATAAATCCTTTATCACACATTGTTCACTTGTCAAAATTAGTTGTCAAAAACAATTTCGTTTGCACTAAAATTCGTATATTTTTGTCAACACATACATAGAAACGCCAACACAGTACTATCGTATCTAATGTATGATAAATACGTCATAGCAATCATGGCGCGTTTGGAGTGACGTCATTATTTAAAAAAAAATCACTTTTGAATTGTTTATAATTAATTTAAAAATATTTTTTTCAAGTTTTTCCCATAGACTATCAAAATTATTTATAATAAAGTTTCAAAATACAGAAAAAAAAATATAGGCAGTCAGGCACTGCCGACTGAAGTGAAAACTTTTGAAAAAAACAGCTTTAAAACTGGTTTTCAGGATTTATCAGTATGTTAATTAATCAAATTTGGTACATAGTTTGTTAGTATTGTTTTATGGAATTCTGGAACATAACTCACTTCTGAAGGAGAATGACTGTTAGGCCCCGTTCACACATGCAATTTTTCAATTGCGCAACTGTTTAATCGCAGTTGCAATGTTACGTGCACACTACTGCAACTGAACAGTTTGGTTGCAAGGTGTGTGCACACATGCAATTGCAATTATAAATTAGTTGCGTCATGGAATTCATAGAAGTAGCTGCATTGTGTGCCCTTGAGATGAGAAGGAAAAATAAATTAAATTATTTTGTTTTAAATTAATTTATTATTATTAAAGCTCAGATTATATGCAAAATGTATATTTGTTATTAAGCGGTAATCAATAAAAAGTAAGTTTCTATGCATATCTAATTTTTTTAGACTGAATTGAAAAATTTACTATGTTACCTACCACAATTAATTGTGGTATAAGGAAAGTGATCCGATTAACAACATCTGTTAAAGAGAAAAAAAAAAACAGTAATTCGTAGGGCGGATTCAAAGAATTAGTATCCTGCTGAGTTTTTCCTTCTTAAAATGGTTTTGAAAAGCTATAATTCTTCCATTCTGAAAATGGACTTCATAGAGGTGGCTCCATTCTGAAAAGTACAGATTTCTGAGAAAAGCCTAATAACAAGATTTTTAAAATGGTTCATTCATTGCACATGTTGAAAAAATATTTTTTCCTAATTTAATTCATACCACATGTTTGGCACATGGTATTAACAGAGTTGCCAAAGAAAACTAATTCCCTCTCGTAAAACTAACATTAAAACTATTGTAAAACTACTTTAACAAAGTACAATTTTTAGTCTTAAAAATTGCAATTTGCAACTATTTGATTGCAAGTGTGCACACCTCCATTCAATCCCATGAGACACAAAACGATTGGGCAACTAAACAGTTTGTGTCAAAACCCAAACTGTTTAGTTGCTGCAACTGGTGATTTAGTTGCAGTTGCAAGTGTGCACAGCTGCATAGAGATCCATGAGACACAAAAGTGCAATCAAACAGTTGCGCAATTGAAAATTGCATGTGTGAACGGATGACATTAATTTGAATCCGGAATGTTTGGTTGATTCTGTGTTGATAGGTCAGCAAAATGAATTGGCAGGATATACCTATGGCACATTTCTTGTTGATGGGTCTGCAATTTGTGAGTTATGGAAATTTTGACTTTTAGAAACGTGCCTTATAACTGTTTTTGAAGATTTGTACGTAAATTAATTTTTGTTTGGAATATTCTTTACGACGTTTAATTTTTTCCTCCTTGTCAGCTGTGATTCTTCGATGTTTAGAAATTTCTTAATTAACTACTGCAAGAGTTTTCTTCTTATTCTTATCTCTATATCGCTGACTATTAATTTTATTTTGGAGTTTTCTTCCTTTGGAAAGCACACGAGTACATTTGGTTGCCTAAAACTTTGATGAATCTGATTCTTGATTTACCATGAATTCTTCGATACAATCCAGTAATCTGAACATCCCAATAGTCCGGCACTAGTATATCTACTAGTACATCCGTCAAAAGTACTTACTCTTGTACTGATTATAGGGATACCCTATAATCAAACCCTACCGATTATAGGGGTTCCTACTGATTACATACTGACTACATACTGAACCCCTACTGATTATAGGGGTTGATATTTCCTTAGAGGCGCTGCGTTCTGTCAACACTGCCAAAAACTTTCCAATAATCCGGCACTAGTACATCTACTATTACATCCGGTAAAAGTACTTACTCTTGTACTGCAAACTAATTTTACGGGTTGATATTTCCTCATAAACGCTACGTTCTGTCAACACTGCCAAAAATTTTGACTATTATGTTTGACGTTCATAGCCAACTTTATACATATGCGGATAGATGCGTTCTTTTGAACACATCTTTGAGTAATAGAATTTTTTTCTATAGAACGCAGCTATTGATGACGATGACGCAAATGTATGATTTTACCCTCTACCCAAATGTCATTCAGCGCGGCTATAGAAGTTTTCACTTCAAAAATGGATGATTTTTTTTTTCAAATACATAATTGTTTACATGAGATTTATAGCGTAACTCAGTATCCAAAACTATCCCTAAGTTACAAGCTTCCTCTACTATTTGAATTCGTTTGCAATTTACAATATTTTTTATCTTATCACCAAACTGTTTTCTTGCTGCATGCCCGCCAAATAGTAACCCTACCGTCTTGTTAGGATTAATACATAAAGAATGTTTGCAAGAGGATACCGTTAGCTTGCACAGGTACGAATTTATTTTATTGATTGATTTTGTTGACCTCCTCTAACTTTTGTGATGGAAATGATGCATACAGATGGGTATCATCCGCTTAGTAATATACCTTGCAGATAGTCATATTTGTGTTTAACTGACTTAGGGTAACATGCATAGTTGTTGACACCCTTAAGCGAATTGAAGCGATTAAATGCTAATTATTAATTCAGGAAAGGTCGATTCCAATTTTGCTTGTGTGGATGATTAGGACATCTATGCTCATAATTAAGAACGGGTAGTCATGAAAAAATTTTGGAGGGTTTTAAATTGGCAGAGTGTCAAGTTCGAGTCGAACCATTATTGCAGTCATTGACACCCAAATGATAGTCAGTGTTACCCAGTGACATAAAAAAATTAATTTTACTACGATTCATTTCTAAAATTTAATGAAAGAAGAGGTAGGTACAAAATAGGACCCATTAGCCTCCGAAAACTTAAAAAAATTTCTAATTCTGGTATTGAATAAATTTCCCGACTCTGACTGAACTTGCGCGGTGTCACCAACCGCCTCAAGACGACCGTCCACGAGTAAAAAAGAATGTCCGGACGCTCCGGCCACTTCCAAAGTAACCCATTGCGTTGCAAGGCCTTCACGTTCGCTCCATCGTCCAAAACTTCTACAATTGTGCCTGCGAAAATTCTTGTTAAATACTGGATTGTCACAAATTTACCAATTTGTTTCGTTGTTGGTGGCAGATGGCACTTGGTGGGCTATTCATCGGAACTGAAATCTAAACTAGACGATGACGACGATATGTCAAGTGTCAAGGCAATTTTCCCTTTTTCGCTGGCCTTTTCCTTTTATGTTCTGCAGCGGTTTTCCGCTTTTCTGCCTTCTCCTTGAGGGCTTCCTCTCTTTCTTTTTCTTTTGTTTTCACTTTTTTCTTCTTGTTCTTTTTGTTTGCTATCTTTTTCTTCTTTTTCTGCTAATCGGAACTGTCTGCCTTCTGTGCCGTTCAGGACAAACAGCATGCGTGGCTTCATTGGCTTCTTCCCTTTTCTCTTTGGCGTGGGGGGCTGCAAAAGAATATCTTCCATCCTTAGCCCCACCTCTGATGCAGCACTACTGATGGCTCTGTTGCTGGCTCAGTTGCTGGCTCTGTTGCTGGCTCTACTGCTGGGTCAGTTGCTGGCTCTATTGTTGGCTCTGTTGCTGGCTCTACTGTTGGCTCTACTGCAGGCTCTGTTGCTGGCTCTACTGAGGGCTCTTCTGCTGGTTCTAACTTCTTCTGGCTCCGGATATGGGTCAGTAGGATATTGTTGCTCTTGGTCTTCGGTTGAACAAGCCCAAATTCAGGAAGGAACTGTCAATTTCGTCATTTGGACTTTTTGTTATGACTTTTTGGTATATTCCCCCTGAAGCACTGCTGCCCCTAAAGGCAAGGTGAATGTTCTGAAGGGCCGTCAAATATATATTGTCTGCCCCACCATCACCGGTCACTTCCAACATGAGTTATTCACCAACAATTTTCTCAAAGGTTTTATTCAGTCAGCATGATCAGTATCACGACGGCGCTTTCATTGGGAACAGCTCTGATGCTCGAAACGAATTTCTTATAGTCTCAGATTTTGTGGCCTTCAGAAAAGCTTCCTGGAAAATACGTGCAAAGTGTTGCTTTTGCCCGGGTGGGCATGATACCACTCCTAAATCACAGGGCTGAAGGAGTCTGGTCGACTTTGGGTACAAGTTAATCAGGATGATCCCACAAGCAGTGCAGAGATCGCTAGTCTCAGGCATAAGATGACTTTTGTGGCCATCTAGAAACAAAATAACTGGCTTTTGAATATTTTGACTTGTTAGGAACGGCTCAAAGGTATCTTTCATGTAGCATTAAAAGGCATCCCCCGTCATCCATCCATTTTCGGTTTTTCCGTAGGTTATACCGTCTGGAACTGAAGCTTGAATTTCGGCAGGAATCCTAGCTTTGTATGGATAGTTAACAAATACGGGCACTAACGCCCCATTAGCAGAGAAGCTGCACATGACTGTGATGTTGGTCTTCGCTGGGACTTTGTCTATTTCGTACACGTTTTTTGAGCCTTTTAAGGCCAAAACTTGGCCAATTTTGGGACACAGGTAGCACTGTGTCCCAAAATTCTCATTGCCGGTCTCATCGCCAAAGATTCTCTTCGGATCTTTGAGCACTTCTAACCAGCTCTCCTTGCTGAGGAGAGTGTTCACTGAACGAAACCAATTCCTTATGTCTTGCTCACTGACATTTGCACTTGACGCTGTAACCTCTTCTGGTGTTCTCACCGTAATATTTTGGACACACGAGGTCAATTTTGCGTTGAGGGAAGCCTCTTTCGGTGCATTCTATGAGCCAGCGCGCAAGCTTTCCTTCTCAGGCTCAATTGAAAGGTATGGTGATGAATCTTTTGACGTTTTGGCAAATTTTCCACTCTGCCTGAACACAAAAAGGGTGTTATCTTAGTAATCTAAATCAAGTTGCGCTAAATGAAGGGAGGTAAGTAGGTAGTTCTTTGTGCTACGAGATGGCCTGTCTTTACTCAAATGGAATGCTTGAAAAATTACCTTAAAATTATGGTAACTCTTGGAATGTTAAATATTTTAAAATCTTTCTTAATGCTCATGCCATTGGTAATAGCCGCGAGAGCTTTTTCCATGTCGTGCTCAGTGTAACTTGGCATTTTCATTCTGAAAACAGCATAAAAACAGTGGTTAACAGTACAGTTATTGATACCCTCACAGTGATTGACAGTGCAATTATTGACACCCATGTCGACCACTGATAAAAAGTAAATTTCTCATATAAAACAATCATAAACGTGTTAATCTTAGACTCAAGAACGTTGTCACCAACTATGCATGTTACTCTATATAAAGACAGAACAATAGCGAGCCCAAAATGGATCCTTGTGGAACCCCCTGATTTATTATTACTTTTTGAGATCTCGCATCTTTATATATCACAATATGTTTTCTGTTGCAAAGGTACTTTTTAATTATGTCTATCGCGTTATCATCTAAAGCTAGATAGTGTAATATGGCATATAATAAGTCATGATTGATACAGTCAAACGCTTTTGTGTAGTCTAGGAGAACAAGTACCGTTAAATAGTTATTACCAGCTTCCAATAAGATGTCATCCACAATATTTAAGATGGCCGTTTGACAGCTATGGTTTCTTCTAAAGGCAGATTGATTAACCGGTAGTATGTTATTTTTGTCTACAAATGACATTAGTTGCCTAAACATATTGTTTTCAGGTATTTTCGATATAGTTGGAAGGATACTCACAGGACGTAATTGTTTAAATTCCCAAGGACGTGAGACTTTAGGTAGAGGAATTTTTTTTGTGTGGGGGTCGTTTGGCTGCAAAGTCTTTCTGCACTGCGACCAACTTGATCTATTGTGCTTGACCCTACTACAACTACTCTCCCAGGAATTCAACTTCGTGAATAGTCTAAGATATTCCTGAGAGGCCTGCTACTCAGCTCCAAGATGGTCAATCTTGCGGCCCCGAAGTGGGCAAGCCTTATTATTTTTTGCAAGCCGCGGTTTCTTCATCTAATTCACATAATCTACAGGCAACTTCCTCTGCCTTTCCCATTTTGTGTAGGTGATATCTCACCGGACAATGTCCTGTGAGTATGCCTACCAAAGTTCTGATTTCTCTTCTAGAGAAGCTTAGCATCTGCTGTGTTATTGCGGCAGAATAGTTTATGAGCATTTTAGCTTGCCTCTGTCCTGGCGTGTTCTTACAGTGGATTTGCTTTTGCTCTTCTTCCCATTTCTTAGCCCCCTGCCTTAAGTGGGCCTTTGTAAGCCCACAAGTTGGCTCCGGGCCAAGAAGGGAGCCTCGGCCCCGCTTTTGGCGAGTGCGTCGGCCATTTCATTCCCATATATGCCCTGGTGACCCGGTGACCACATTAGCGTGAGTCTGTTACCTTTCACCAGTTGATTAAGAGTTTCTTTACAGTTCCAGGTTAAGTTGGAATTAAAGTTGTGAGGTTTTAAATTCCTTAGAGCTACCTGGCTGTCCGTTAGGATATAGATTTGAGATTGAGATTGAGATGAGATTGCCCTCACGTGGAAGTCACCTTGTCGCGGTGTGAGGGCTTAGTTTCGCGTACCGTTGGACGTCACGACTGGAACAACCCCGGTTGGGGCGTTCGACGGAGGGCGAACAACCAAGAACTTCCAAACCCTTAATCCCAAGGTGTCATGCGACCCGTGCCAAAGGGACTGGTTGATGGCCAAGGGCAACCGGCCATCGCTTACGGAGCCCCTCTGATACCTGGCGACCTCAGAGGGTATCCAGCCTTACCACTATCAAGCGGGGCTCTGATGTGGTGGACCTTTAGTTTCCTTGCGACTCGTGGGATTTATATGAATTCCAAAGGTAAAAATAATCCATGTGTACGGGACCTAACCGACACAGAGAACAAGGAAGTCAGCCCGGATTCCCGGGAAGACGACCTTGACCTCACACTCGTAGACATGAGCAGTCCAGCCATGTCTACAGAGGCAGAGGTAGATGTTCTTGTAGGGACAGAGGAGGACTTGCCGCCTCCTGTCACAAAACAAGAATGACCAGCAGGCGCACCAAAATAGCCCAAGTGAACATCCATCATGCCAAAGCAGCTTCAGCTGTGATGGCTAGGATGTTCACCAAGCAGCACCTAGGGCTAGCGCTGCTTCAAGAACCCTGGACCTACGGAGGTAAGATCAAAGGCCTTAGCAACAGGGAATGTAAGTTGGTATGGGACAGCCGTGAGGTCTCCCCTAGAACTTGCATTATGGTAAGAAATGGCATAAATTACTTATGTCTTTCAGAATTTTTAACGCGGGATTTAGTACCGATTCAGGCCCTCATCAAGATCGAGGGTCTCCACCGCGAAGTAGTGATCGCATCAGCATACTTCCCTGGCGATGGTAACAGCATACCACCCATTGAAGTACAAAAGCTGGTGGAACACTGTATTAGGAGAAGGCTGCCACTCATCCTGGGATGTGACGCGAACGCACACAATGAGATGTGGGGCAGCACGGACACTAATAAGAGGGGTGAGTACCTTTTAGAATACCTCATTAAAGAGAACTTAATTGTGTACAACGTTGGGAACACACCAACATTTGTCACTAAAGTCAGAAATGAGGTACTGGATATTACGGTAGGTAGCGCTAACGTAAGTAAACTAATTAAAAAGTGGAGGGTTTCAAGTGAGCCCTCAATGTCAGATCATAGGATCATAGAGTTTGAGCTGGAAGGAGCGAGTGAGGAAAACACCCCCATTCGAAACCCCAGACAAACTGTGTGGCCTATGTTTAGTTCCCAACTAAAAGAAAACCTAGAGCAGGTGACAGTGCGGGGTAGTATCAAACACTACACCGTGCTGGAGCAGGCTGTAGGAGAAATAAATGTAGCAATCACCACGGCATTTGAATCCAGCTGCCCGGTAAAAACCGTGAAGGAGCATAAGGACGAAAAATGGTGGAACAAAAATTTGTCTACATTAAGAGCAAAAGTACGTAGGCTTTTCAACAAAGCCAAGCAATACGGAAATTGGCTAGAATACTCTGAGGTGCTTACCACCTACAACAAAGAGATCAGAAGGGCAAAAAGGGAAAACTTTAGGACCTTCTGTGAAAACATAGAATCCACGCCGGTGGCAGCTAGACTGCACAAAGCACTAGCGAAGGATAGAGTGGAAATGACAACCACTCTCAAGAAACCGGATGGGACCTTCACGGAGGATGAAGAGCAAAGAGCTCTCCTCCTACTAGAAACCCATTTTCCGGGATGTAGAGTATACAGGGAGACCGAGGGCTTGATGCAACCACGGAAACCAAGTCGGGCCGACTGGAAGAGGGCAGCGTCCATCTGTACGGAAAACCGAATCAGATGGGCTATCGGCACTTTCCAGCCTTTTAAGGCCCCAGGAGTGGACGGACTAGTTCCTGCCTTCCTACAAAAGGGAGAGAGAGAACTAATGCCGTATCTTCTAAATATCTTTAGAAGTAGCTTAGCGCTCGGATATATACCGGAGCTATGGAGAAGGGCTAAGGTGGTATTTATACCGAAGGTGGGGAAGAAAGACACCACTCAACCGAAGTCATTTAGACCCATTAGTCTAACATCTTTTATGTTAAAGACAATGGAGAAGGTGATTGATAATTACCTTAGGACTATAGTGCTGGTAGGTACACCACTACACAGGAGTCAGCATGCTTACAGAGCAGGGAAATCCACAGAAACCGCCCTGTATCAGCTGACAAACGAAATAGAAGCAGCACTAGAGATAAAGGAAGTAGCGATATGTGCCTTCTTGGATATAGAGGGAGCTTTTCACAACACCTCACACGAGGCTGTCAGGGCGGCCCTCGAAAGAAGGAATATCGACAGCACTCTCAAAGTGGATGGGAGAAATGCTGAGAACTAGAACGGCGGAGACACAAGTGGGAAAAGACACCATTAAGATCTCCACAACTCGAGGGTGCCCACAGGGAGGTGTACTATCACCGCTAATGTGGAGCCTGGTAGTTGATGAACTACTGGTTAGGCTAAACGACCTAGACATCAAATGTCAAGGTTACGCCGATGACATAGTCATAATGGCCAGAGGAAAATTTGAGGGAACGCTCTGTGAAATTGTTCAGAGAGGCCTCAAAGTAACTAGTAGATGGTGTCAAACAGTGGGATTAAGACTCAACCCGAGCAAAACCACGGTGATACCATTTACTAGAAGGAGAAAACTAAACTGCCTACATCCCATACTCATAGATGGGAAGGCAGTAGAATACCAACAGGAGATAAGGTATCTGGGTATCACACTAGATAGCAAACTCCTATGGAATAGACACGCTGAGGCAGTGGTAGGTAAAGCCACACGCGCCCTAATGGTGTGCAGAAATCTGGCAGGAAAAACGTGGGGTTGTAACCCCACTATCCTGCGATGGATGTACACCATGATAGTGAGACCTGCTATCACTTATGGGGCGGTTGCGTGGGGAAGTAGAATCAAGCTGGCCTCTATGAGGAAACAGCTTGAGAAGATTCAAAGACTGGCGTGTGTCTGCATCACGGGGGCGATGGTGTCGTGTCCGACAGCAGCATTGGAGCTGCTGCTGGATCTGACTCCGCTGCACCTTGTGGTGGAGAGCGCCGCCAGATCGGCGATCGTAAGGTTCAGCAAGGAAGGAATGGGCAGAGGCAAAATAATCGGGAGCAGAGACCGAAACAGCCTCGCTACCAAGATCCCCTGGCTGGAAGTACCAAAAGACGAAATGGTATGCAAATACCACTTCGAGAAAAACTACACAGCAATGTGTAGTAGTAAAGCCGATTGGAGCGACGAATCCTCAGCATACCACATAGAGCAAAATGCCATCAAGTGGTATACAGATGGTTCGAAGACAAAGGAAGGCACTGGTGCAGGAGTGTTTGGACCTCGTACCAGATACTCCGAATCCATGGGAACATCCCCAAGTATCTTCCAAGCAGAGGTACACGCAATCGAAAGATGTGCACAGTTTAACCTCGACAGGAAGTACCGCAAAAAACGAATTGCTATCCTGTCAGATAGCCAAGCAGCCATCAAGGCCATTAGCTCATACACCATCAGATCCAAACTGGTATGGGACTGTGTGGGGAAGCTGAACAAGCTTGGCAGGGATAATAAAGTAACGCTATACTGGGTACCAGGACACACTGGTATAGACGGAAACGAAGAAGCCGATCACCTAGCAAACAAGGGATCCAGTAGCCCCTTTATAGGTCCGGAACCCTTTTGCGGTATGAGCGTGAACACCATCCGCAAAAGTTTAGATGAAGAAATAAGAAGAAAATGGATGAAAACCTGGGAAGAACTTCCAGGGCTAAGGCAATCCAAAGTGATGCTGGGATCTTTTAACCAGAAGAGAACTAAAGCTTGCCTGAAACTAAGCAGAAACAAGCTCAGAATTCTGACAGGAGCCCTGACGGGACACTGCAGACTTAGGAAACATCTCAAGGCCCTAGGCCTAGAGGAGGATGATGGATGCAGATTCTGTGGCTCAGCAGAGGAAACCCCCATACATCTGTTCAAAGACTGCGGAGCATTACTCCGCAAGAGACAGATGTACCTTGGGGCTCACTGCTTGAACACAGAGGAGCTGCAGGCCTTGAATCCCACCCAGATCCTGAGATTCCTAAAGGAATCAGGATTAGAGGAGGCGCTCTAAATGGGTAAGTACACCAACACTTGGAGGAGGAGGGTGGGGTACAATAGATCTATAAAGGTCGCAGTACAAGTCGTCACCACCATATCTACAATCTAGGATATAGATTTGCACTCCTTTAAGACGTTTCTTTAGGCAGATTTGTGCGCATCTTTTAATGGCTATAATTTCAGCTTGTAGTACCGTGGAGCCTGGCCCAATGCCGTGGACACCCTGCGACTCCGGTTGTATATGCCAATTCCTGTACCCTTAGCAGTTTTGGTTGCGTCGGTGTACCACATGGATGCTTTGTCTTTCAGGTTTTCGATTCTTTGAACACTGCTTTGGTCATTGATGACCACTTCAACGGCTGTGTCAAAGTCGTATTCTGTAAACATTGCGTCCCAGGGAAGCTTCAGAAATTTCTCTCCGATTTGTTCCCTTATTTTCATGTGTCTCTGAATAGGCGATGTACACTTTAGTCTCAGAGCACTGAGAAGACCTTCTTTTTCTCAGGTCTAGGTAGAGGTAGGTCTAGTTAGGTTAGAGAAATAACGAGAGATGTTTTCACGCAGTAGGGAAATGACTCTTGAGGAGACATGAGTTTATAATATGTACTAGAAATGAGTTGATATATGGACTACAAAACATTAGCATTTTCACTGTAATACCGTCAACACCCTCTGCATTAGTGGTAATTTCGTTTGATATATGTGTAACTTCTCCGATTTTTACAAGCTTGAAATGAAATTTACCTTTAATGTTGAGTTTAGGCTTATTTTTATATAAATTTTTTGTGCCCTGAAGGTTTTAAGCAGCAATCGGTTTTACTGAGTCGATAAAAAGTTGTTCATTTTGTCAGCTAAATGAGGTGGAAGTTCGTTGGTTTATTTTTGCTATACATGTTTAGAGATTCTAGATCTTTCCAAAGGGTCCTTGATTTGAAGGGTCCTTCAATCTGAGTCTGTGGTTTAGATACGCTTTTTTCTCTTTGACAATAGTTAAATCTAATCAATTTATTAATTCTGTGACATACAATAAAGTAGGGGAGATCCTTGTACTTTGGGACACTTTTCTTTAAACCTCCATATTTTAAGTTCAAATTGACCTATGGCCATTAATATTGAAATTTCTGTTAACTAGCCAATAATATTACAATAATGTGATGCAACACACAACCTATTATGTTTTGTCAATGAAAAATGACAAATAATTACTTTAGGAGGGGTGTAATGTTAGTTCGCCTCCCCGTGGTGCACCCTGGATAGCGTTTTATTTCATAAAACATGAACTAAATGAACTAACAACAGCCGGGAACCAGACAATCCTATGGATCTCCTGGGTAAGATCATGACAATGACTGAGAACAACTGCGGAGCTGCGGGACAAGTGGGCAAGACAGTGGGCATTCCTGATTGCCCACTAAGGTCCTACCGACGACACCTTATGAGCTCCTGAAGGGAATCGACAATGCAATCGAATATATTCTGTCATCATTTATTTGTATTACTATCAATATTGTGTGAGCCATACGCTAAATAAATTACTTTAGGATATTTCTTTGGGACACCGATATTTGTACCTTGGGACACATTTTTGTAAAACTAAACTTCCGGCAGATGAATTATTTCTATCAGTTGACATGAATATTTCATATGCCGGAAATTTAGGTGTGCATGGGCAGTTTAAATGCTTAGTTAAAGCATTGAAAACGAAAGATAATCTTAATTTGGTAGAAATAAAAACAACAGTCATTACAAAGGTTATTTATAATCATTTTTTAGATATTTAGGAAAAGAAAAATAATAACAAAACTTGTTCACAAACATTACTACTAGTTATCTTTAGACTGAATACCGCATTTCTGACAGTAATTTTCAAAAAAGGTGTACCCAGAATCAACAGGTGACATATTGAATCCAGTCTTCTTTGCTCAAAGTAGTGAAATAATTTCACCGCACCCGACACAATTATTTTCCTTTTGAACGTCATCAAAAGAATCATCATTCTCTAAGATAATATCAGTTTCATCCTCAAAACTACTAACTTCAACTTATTTTCTTAAAATAAATTTCAGGGAATCAAATCAAATCATTTTAATTCATTATTAAAGATATATAAATATAACAAAAAATATACTAAATGAAATATGTCAGAAGAAAGAAAGAGGGGGGAAAATATACATATACATAATAATAAAATACAAAAAAATTACAAACTATTCTGAATTGGTAAAACCATACAACATTATAGATAATCAGATAAACTTAATAAAGACGGAACAAAGCTTGAATTTATAAATATACTCAACCTTTCCGGAACTCTATAATACTAATGAGTCTTTTTAGGACTACCAAAAACAAATCTCGTATGAAATTTGTCAGTTATTCTATAGCTTTCAGTCCACCTTCGTGGTACTCAACAAAAACCATAAAAATAACATTGATTTTTAAGATCATGTCTTTCCGATACCTTGAGTGGATAGCCATCTGTGGACGCGTTTCGAGATTTATGATCTTAAAAATCAATGTTATTTTTATGGTTTTTGTTGAGTGCCACGAAGGTGGACTGAAAGCTATAGAATAACTGACAAATTTCATACGAGATTTGTTTTTGGTAGTCCTAAAAAGACTCATTAGTATTATAGAGTTCCGGAAAGGTTGAGTATATTTATATATTCAAGCTTTGTTCCGTCTTTATTAAGTTTACAAACTATTCACTTTGCAAGAAAACTCATCCATGTCGTATGGCTCTATATTGACTATTAGGTTAAACAGTTATCTTTTGGCATTTTTTAGATTATTAATTAGTTTGATCTTCCTGGGTAGTTTATTAAATATATTTAAGATGCTGTAAGGAGGCATTTTTTCAGACATAGATTGTGTCTAGGCAGTTCGTAGAGCTCCTTGTTGTATCTCGTATTTCGTTCGGTTGGTTTCTGGAATTTGTCGAATAGATATTTATGTTTAAAGAGAAACATCATACTTTCATATATGTATGTGCCGGTGCAGGTTAATATTTTAGCCCTTTTAAAGTACACTCTACAGCAGCGTTGTCCAACTTCTCTTAGCCAGTGGGCCATTTTTTCTTTAGTAAATTTTTCACGGGCCGAAAAGGCCTAAAAGTTATTTTATTTATATACGAAAAAAATAAGGTCAAAGATAATAACATTTTTTCAACAATAAAGTTTATATTTTTGCATAATAAATATTGCGTTACATTTATTGTTAAAATGAAATATCACATAGTATCGGACAAAACAATGTTATTCTTAAAAATAATACAAGAAATAATAAAAACACAATAAAATTAGAATAATATTAAGCCTAAGCTATTTAACGGGAGCTTTGTGGCCGTACTTGTTGAGCAACAATTTATTTTATGTCCATATCAATATTTGTTGTGGCAACTCTAATTATATTTTTAAGAGTGGAGTCTTTCAAGCTGTTTATAAATTTTGATTTTGTATATTTCATGTCAGAGAATGCACGCTCGCAAATATATGTACTTCCGAACATAGAAATGATTTGAAGTCCAAAATCTCTCATTTTTTTGATATTATTCTTTATCTAAATGTTTGAACGTTTGGTCAGCCTGATGGTCGCATAATTTCATTTGATATTTAGGTTCAACGGAGGTAATATTGATATTGAATGGATTACTGAATAAATTAATACTCATCTATGGATCATAAAATTGAGAAAATCTTCAATAAGCATATCTAATCTAGGGGAAAAATGTCAAAATTCACTTCTATGTTGCAGTCCTTCATTTCTTCATACATCGCTTTGCAACATTCAAAATTAAATAAATTACTTTCCTGCAAATTTAACTTCCACAATTTTAATTTATTTCTGAATCCTGTTACATGTTTATGAAACCTGTTTATGAAAGACAAGACACATCTTGATCTTTTCCTTGCAAGTATTTATTCAAAATATTTAAATAATTTATAATGTCTATTAGGAAAGCAACTGAACAAAGAATTTGCTGTCAAATCTTCATCGATGCCAACTTCCGTTAAAAAAAGATTAATTTCTTTTCGAAGTGTAAAAAGTCTCTTGAGGCATTTTCCCGCACTTAAGCAGCGAATCATCATCATCATCATCATCATCATTCAGCCCACATGAGTCCACTGCTGAACATAGGCCTCCCGTAATCCAATCCAACCTTGTCGGTCTTGTGCGGCGTTCATCCAGTTTGTCCGGATTTTCTTTATGTCGTCGGACCATCTCGTTGGTGGGCGTCCCCTACTGAGAATCTTTTTTGTCCATCGTCCATCCGCAAACCTAGCCACGTACCCCGCCCAGTTCCACTTCAGGTTTGTTATCCGCACTATCGCATCAGTAATACCTGTCATTTGCCTTAATTTGTCATTTGAAATTTTGTCTCTGAGGGAAAGGTCCAGCATTGATCTTTCCATTCCTCTTTGTGCAATGCGTATTTTATTTAAAGTCTGTTTTGTGAGGGTGAGGGTTTCGGCTCCATAAGTGAGTACTGGCAGTACACACTGATCAAAAACCTTTCTCTTTAAGCATATAGGGATACTTGATTTAAATATATGTCTTAATCTGCCAAAAGCGCCCCATGTTAGCCCGATTCTGCGCTTTATCTCACAAGTCTGGTTGTCCCTTCCAATGCGGATTTCGTGGCCCAGGTATTTATATGAGCTGGATTGTCTCAAAAAAACATCATTCAGTGGTATGCCTTCGCTTCCGTTTTGTTGATGTTTATGCGAAGTCCCACTGTTCTTGACGCACTCTGTAGTCTTCGTAGCATCTCCCTAGCCTCATCGACACGATCCGTGATCACAACGATATCATCGGCGAATCGCAGATGGTTCAATTTTTTGCCGTTTATGTTTATGCCCATATCTCCGAAATCAACTCTTTTAAACATATATTGAAAGAGCGTCGTGAATAACCTCGGTGACAGGACATCTGCCTGGCATACTTCCCGTTCAATGTGGAAGTCTTGCGTGTTTTAGTGTGTTTTTACACGTGCTGTTGCCTTTTCATATATGTTCTTAACTATAGTTGTATATCTGTGATCAACTCGGCACTCTGTAAGGGCTTGTATCATTTCCTTCTGATTTATAGTATCAAATGCCTTTTCATAATCGACAAATACCAAGAAGAGTGGTTTGTTGTATTCTACACACCGTTCGATGAGAGTTTTCAGGGTCTGTAGGTGGTCATTCTTGCCGTACCCCGCTCGAAAACCTGCCTGTTCGCACGGTTGATATAGATCTAGTTTGTTTGTGATTCTTTTCGTGATTATCCTCATGAATAATTTATACATATGCGAGAGGAGACTTATTGGCCTGAAGTTTTGTAGTTTCGCTAAGTCTCCTTTTTTATGGAGAATAATTATAGTGGCTCGGTCCCACTGAGAGGGGGTTGTACCATTTATTAGGCAGGCGTTAAAAAGTTTACAGATAGTTCGATGTAGAGCTATACCTCCATGCTTTATAGCTTCAATTTCAATCTCATCCTCGCCTGCGGTTTTGTTATTTTTCATTTCCCGAAGGGCATCGCTTAGTTCGGCCAGTGTAATTTCTGGCAGTTCTTCACCCCTGGTTTTGTATTTTGGGTATGTTGGTACTTGTTGTTTGCTCGCTTGGTTCTCTGTATAATTCAGCATAGAAGGTCCGGTGATATCCAGGATTTCCATTTTATTTGTTGTTATATGGCCATTTTTGCTTTCTAGTTTATTTATGTTTTTCCTACCTTCTGAGAGTGTTTTTCGAAGGGACTTCATTCATCTATTATTCTCTATGATCCTGTTTATTTCGTTTGTATTATACTGTCTTATATCTCTTCGAATCGCTTTTGAGATTTCTCTGTTCAACTGTCTCAGTTGATCGCTATTTGCTGCGTATTTGTCTGACAGTTGCCTTCTGGTCTTCATCATTGCTCTCGTGGCTGTACTGAGTTTATCCGCTTTTGAAGTATTTCTGTTTTGGCATTTTGTTTTAGCTGCTTTGACGGCAGTTATAATGATATTATTTAGAGTCGTAACATTTATATCCCGTTCGTTCTCTATATATCCTAGTTTAGCGTCCACCTCCTGTTGGTAGGGCACCACATCCTCTAGAGGCTTCCATCCTGTTGTTATTTTCTTAATTAGTTTAAGCCTTTCTTTTTTCAGCTTCATTTCAATACGTGCTCGAACCAGTCTGTGATCGCTTCCCACAGAAAATTTCTTCAAAACAGTCACGTCACGTACAATGTCTTTCTTGTTTGACGTTATTAGGTCTATTTCGTTTTTCGTTATGCCATCTGGACTTGTCCAAGTCCACTTCTGCTGAGGTTTCTTCTGGAAAAAGGAGTTCATGGCATATAAGTTGTTCTGCATTAAAAAATCAAGAAGCATTTGTCCTCTCTCGTTCCTCATACCGTACCCATGGTAGCCCATGGATGTTTCAGCATCGTCCTGCCTTTGGCCCAGTTTTGCGTTTAAATCCCCTATCATCAATATATAGTGGGTTGGCGTCGTGCATAGTGCAGTATTCACATCCTCGTAAAAGTCCTCCATTTCGCTATCTGTATGGTTAGACGTTGGTGCATAGACTTGTATTATCTTTAACGAATATCTGTCATTGAGCTTATAGATGAGATATATCACTCTGTTTTTAATGTGTTGGGTGTGTACAATGTTAGAGACGTGGTTTCTGTGTACCAGGAAACCTACTCCTCCGTCCTTTACGTTATCCGTTCCAATATAGTGTAACACGTGTCCTGATTGTAGTGTTAATTCTTCATTTCCCCTTCTTTTGTGTTCGCTTACTCCCAAAACATCCCATTTTATATTGGAACGTTCCTCTTCTAGTTCTTGTAGTTTTTCCGGAGTTGAGAGTGTTCGGGTATTCAGAGTAGCAATATTCAGTCGTATTCCATGGTAGCCTGGTCCAGCCCGGGGATTCTTCGCACCCTCTGCCTGTCGACTTGTCCGACCGCTACCTTGGCCGGGGTTCATCGATCTCGTTTACTCGTTATTTTTATATTGATTCTCGTTATCGATACTGATCTCGTTTACACGTCGGCTAGCAGTTTGATGAGAAAGAGAAACTGTTTTCCAGACATTTTTTAATTAATTCTCCATCCGAAAAAGGCTTTTTTGCTTTTGCAATTTCTAAGCAAACTGCAAACGATGCAGCTACTGATGCTTGTTGAGAATTTGTTAGTTGGGTAAAATAATTCGTTTCATAGTTCTGCTGTTTTTTCATTTTTTTTACTAATGTTATTCTCAAGTCTCCCGTGTACGAATAATTTTTCATGCATTGATTGGTAATGGCGCCTTAAGTTGTATTCTTTGCACACAGGTACAGTCTGTAAACATCCCAAACACTGTGGCTTGCCCTTGTTAAGAATAAATAAATAATCAACCTCCCATCGTTCTTGAAATTCTCGATTTTTAGTATCAATCTTTCTTTTCTTAGAAGCACTCATAATTAAGGGTTGTTTCAATTAACGAGTAAATATGAAATTCAATTGATTGTGGTTTATTGCATTTCACAGAATGGCAAATAACCCACAGTAGATTCCGTTAAGTACTGTTGGACAAGATAAGCGGCTCTCGGCAGCAGTGATACAAGAATGCAGCCGCAGCTACAATCCCCACCGCTCCTTCTGCCAGCACGTAAAATCGAGACGGGCGAAAACGGACAATGCATAAAGAAGAAGCGCGCTCGGGCGGGCGACTTGATGGTGGTAGAGAGTGCATAAACAGATACACTTGCATAGAGCGTGGATCCATTTTATCGAATGACCATAAAACAACCATAATTATTCATCAATAGCATTTTTATAATTCTTGTGTATATGGTTAAATAATCTCATATATTTTTTAAAGTTTTGATTACTATAACTTGCGGGCCGTAAAAAAATGCTTTGCGGGCCGGATGCGAGCCGCCAGTTGGACAGCGCTGCTCTACAAGATTCTCTAAACTTTAGATTGAACAGTATGCGTATCACTTGCTTTTGCACTCTAAATATTCGATTGATATACATGCCATTCCCCCAAAATATGATTGCAAATCTTAAGTGTGAGTTAAAATTTGCATGATATACCATTCTTAAGACTTCTGGATCTACATATCGACTGAGAATTCGTACAGCGTAGACTGCGTTATTCAATTTCAATACAACTTTGTTAATATGTGCCGACCAATCTAAAGTATTGTCTATATGGAAACCCAAAAGCCTCACTGATTTTTGCATGAGAATGGTTTCATTATCAATTGTCATTTATTCTGGATAGATGGATATCTTTTTGTTTGAAAGATTATCGACTTTGTTTTTTCTTTGTTTAGAATTAATCCACTTTCGATGAACCAAGATAGCATGGAGGACATTTCTATGTGTGCATTATGCTTAATTTGTTCTGGACAATTAATTTGTTTTTATTATTAGGATCGTCGTGTCGTCGGAATAGTTTACCATCGTATGTTGGGGTGCGATAGGTATTTGTGGTAAATCATTTATATATATATATATATATATATATACATATATATATATATACATATATATATATATATATATATATATATATATATATATATATATATATATATATATATATATATATATATATATATATATATATATATATATATATATATATTGTAAAAAGAATTTACTATTTAATGTGTCAGTGCACAAGATGTAGGTCATACATAAAACAAGTTGTCAATAAACATTGATCCGGTTAGTGCTGAGTGTAAAAGTAACGTTTGCAAAATTCTGATACGAAACCATTTATTTGGTTTGTCTCGCTCTACATCTACAAACATCTCCGAATCATCAAGCGTAGCAGCTTTGGCACACAATTAAATTGAATCGGACGTACCGGGATAATCTACCAATAGTTAAGTTAACATCCAGTTTTTAGTCGCTTTTTAGTTTTTTGTAAGACTGCAGGCCTTCAGCCCCTGACAATATAGGTCTTGACCGTTTCATAGTCGCTTGCTTTGACGCAGCGAAACGGCTGACATGGAGTATGTTGAACTCATGTGCTAAAAGTGACTGAAGATTGTCCGTACTATTGTTAGACATCATTAGATCGTGCTCTTTCTCTTTTAGATTTTAATCCTTCAGTTAATATATATATATATATATATATATATATATATATATATATATATATATATATATATGTTAATATTTAGATTTTCGCGGGCGTAATATGATTTCTTAGGTTCTCGGGGTTGCATCCGCGTTTTATTTGAAAAATTCTTTACACAAGCTATCGGCAATCTCGCTGTTGCCATGTTCAGGTTATATGTTGCGTTCTGCTTGACAGTATTGCAAGACAAAACATACAAACCAATCTCAACAGATCCGACAACATATCTGGAGAAAACAACAAAAGCCTTGATCAAACGAACACCAATAGATCCACAAACAAAAGTTGCAATAATACCCAGAGAGAATTCATCAAAATGCCCAAAGATGTACGGTATTCCCAAGATCCACAAAAACGGCGTTCCACTGAGACCAATAGTCAGTTCCATCGGCTCACCACTTCAAGATCTAGCGAGGTACTTAGCCAGAATACTACAACCATACACTGAAGACATGGAGTCTTACGTAAAAAATTCTACCCATTTCGTTGGCATCATCAAAAAACAGAAACTAGAACACAATGACATCCTAGTAAGCTTTGATATAACTTCGTTATTCACACAAATACCAACGGAAGAAGCCTTAACCATAATTAAAGAAAAGTACCAACCAGCAAAACACATAATTCACCTAGTTAAGCATTGTCTTACAAACACTTACTTCGTATACGAAGGACAGCGATACAGACAAACAGAAGGAGCACCCATGGGATCACCTCTATCACCTGTGCTAGCCAATCTTTTCATGGAAGATCTCGAAGCACGAGCATTGAAAACAACCACAAAAAAAAAACCGAAGCTCTGGTTAAGATACGTCGATGACACATTCTTCATCTGGCAACATGGAAAAGAAGAATTATACAAGTTCTTGAACCACTTAAACAGCTTACACCAAAGGATCAAGTGGACAATGGAAATAGAACAAAATGGCACGTTACCATTTTTAGACGTGCTAGTAATCCAAAAGAAAGATGGAACTCTAGGTCACACTGTTTATAGAAAAATGACACATACCAACAGATACCTGAATGCAAACTCTCACCACCACCCAGCACAACTCAATGGTGTTAAAAACACTTATAGATAGATCCACTAAATTAGCAGATGCAGAACACCAAAATGAAGAAACATCCAAACTCCGCAGTACTCTGATATCAAATGGTTACCCAAAAAGACAAATAAACACAATCATGAAAAAAACGTAAAAAAACAAAAGCTAACGATAAGAACGAACTAGAGACTACCAAAAGAGCCTTTTTACCATACGTCAAAGGAACAACAGACCAAATCAGCAGAATACTGGACAGGTACGATATCACAGACAGAAAAATTTCCCAAATCTTACGAAACCCCAAGGACAAAATTCCGTTAGAAGAACAAGGAGTGTACGAGATACCATGCGGATCATGCAATCTTTCATACATCGGACAATCAAATAGACGAATAAATGTAAGACGAGACGAACACAAAAAAGTAGTAAGCCGACAAGACATCATCTCTTGCCCAACATGTAGCAGCCACTGGACATACCATTAATTTCGACAACACCAGAACAATAAGTAAAATGGAAGATTACCACAAACGGATCATCATGGAGGCCATAGAGATAGAAAAAAGACCTAACAACTTAAACAAACGAGATGATGCTCAACGTTTGCCACACACATGGAGATCAAGGGTACATGGAATAACAAGAGCAGCCTCACAAAGATCAAGTGACATGATCGTCAGCAAACAATGAACTGTCAGAACTGCCTGAACTGTCAAGCAGAACGCAACATATAACCTGAAGATGGCAACAGCGAGATTGCCAAAAGCTTGTGTAAAGAATTTTTCAAATAAAACGCGGATGCAACCCCGAGAACCTAAGAAATCATATATATAAATTTATATATATATATATATATATATATATATATATATATAAATATATATATATATATATATATATTTAAAGAACGGGATTCTCGACGTTTCGGCGAACTAACATTCGCCATTCTCAAGAGATATATGCATCTCCGTGCGGGTCATCCGTTAGACGCATACTGTACGCATACTATATATATATATATATATATATATATATATATATATATATATATATATATATATATATATATATATATATATATATATATATATATATATATTGTAAATAATAGCGGGCCGATGGTACTGCCTTGTGGAATACCCATATTTACAGCTCTTGGCGTCGATTTCACAACCCCATGAGGTGTTTCCAACCTGGTAATATGTAATCTATTTACTAGATAGGATTTTATGCAAACCATTGCCACTCGAATCCCTTAGTTGTACAGTTCACATAATCACATAATATTTCATGGTCGACCAAGTCATAGGCTTTAATAAGATCAACTACTTTCAGGTTTTCAATTACAGCTGCTACAAATTGATAGCAAGCGGTATCAATACTCTTGCCCTTTATGAAGCCATGTTGTTGTCTACTAATAATTTTATGTTTGTTTAAGAATGATACCAATCTTTCACATAACAGTTTTTCAATCATCTCCGAAAATACAGATAGGATGCAGATAGGTCTGTAATTGCTAATGGAGGTTTTATCACCACTTTTAAAAATCGGCGAAATTAAGGCAACTTTCAGTCTCTCTGGAAAAACACCATATTCGAAAGAATTGTTTATAATGTGTTGTAGCAGATTACGGAGATTATTTTTGATGACAACACTAGGAATGTCATCATTGCCGGCACTTTTTTTATTCTTAAGACTCATAATGGTGTTGTATAATTCTTCTTTAGTTACGGGTTTAAGAAATATTGTATGCTGATTTTCGACTATTCTATTCAAGACCCCTAGGTCGAGCCATTGATAGATTAAGCGCTTTATCCACAAATAAATTATTCATGTTCGTGGCCAAAGGATGTGGTTCTCCAGTATTATCACAAAACGCTAGTTGTTTTCTTTTTAATCCAGTAATTTGTTGTACTATGTTCCAAGTTGTTTTTTGAACATTTGGTGTGCCTTTTAGCTGTTTGTTACAATTGTGTTTTTTTTTCTTGTCTGAGCATGTTAATATTCCTTCTACGTAGCTTGTTGTAGAGTTGTTTAAAACTACGATTACTGCCGGATATTGTATGAAGTAGTTCCAAGTGTTTTTTTTCATATCATTTAGCTTGGAATTATAAAGTATCCGTGGTGTCGCTCGTTTGCTATCAATGGTTATTAAGGGAAATGCTTCATTAAATTGTTCAAATAATTTATCCATGAATACATTCCATTGTTTGTTAATATCTTTATGGTCAATATCACAGAGTTCATTCCATGATACCTTCTCCATTAGCTCACGGTGATGACTTCTATTCTCTTCATTAATGACATGTATTCTTTTACGAACTCTCGGTTCATTCTTTCTGGTTTGCAAGTTTAGAACCTGGGCAAAGTGGTCAGAAATTAGATAATTTAAGGTGTTGATACTGTATTTAAGTTTTGTATTCAGTATAACATTATCGATACACGTTCCAGATTCGGGATGGCTTACTTCTCTTGCTGTTGGTGTCGCATTAAATGATTTTGGTAAGGACACACATTGTTGGCTTGAATTAGAGTGTTTTAAGATATTAATGTTGAAGTCGCCCGCTATAATGAAATCTTTTCCTTCATTGGCAAGTATTATTAAGAGCTCGTGGAGTTTCTCTATAAAATAACGAAAGTTAGTCAGAGGGGCTCTGTAAATTCCAACTATTATAATATTAAACCCGTCTAAAACTGATTCTATAGCCGCACATTCAAAAACATACTGCTCCGCCAAGCCACTGATGTCACTCCTTAGTTTAAAAGAATTCTTTGTTATAGATCGCTACACCTCCGTGTGCGCTCTCATCTCTACAGAAGTAGGCGGCTAGTTCAATTTTTTTAATTTTTAGTATCTCTAATTGTTAAACACTTCTCCAATGCTCAGTTAGGATTAGATATAAACAATTTTTAATATTTTCTAACATAAATTCTACAGTTTGTACCGAATTTCCTAAGGACTGCACATTTTGGTTGACTAGTCGTACAGTTGATGGTGGTGTAATTCTATGGCGTTCTACACATGACTACCCGTCTTGCCACAAAAAAACGTTTCAAACACGTGTGATGTAGCCATGTATCTGGATTATTTAAATTCGGGTAATCATCACTGGATATCTTGAAGGACGAGTATTCTGTCGGATGACTTGATTCTAACTTGTTACACAAAACATGTTCGAAACCTTTGTTTGTTAGGTACGTTAATATATCTGTCTCGGTCAATTGCGGATCTAAGCGGAATACATGTAAGTGCTGATACCACGTGGCCGCTCTAATTTTAGTTATATCATCATTATTGCCATAGATTACATTCGATTTCCTTATTCCTCTTCTCCGGTGACGTTGCGTCTCCTATGTTCCATTTCCTTCATGCAGGGCTTCTTCATCAGTTAAAATCACCGTAGTTATCGCTGTCGCGGGATTCCTATTTACATTTTTTGTGCTGCTGTGTCCCTCCTTATCGGTATTAATCCTTCGGCTTTTATCAACATGTTGTTTATCGTTGGCCTCGCTGGTACTCGCTGCAGAACATACTTTTTGTGGCACATTCCTAGTGATATTGATAGTTTCTCGCTCAGAAACACTATCATCACATATAATCCTCTCATCATTACATATATCGTCATATAATCGGAATATTGTCTCATATAATTGCCCCACATTTAATTTCGCGTCCAAAGTCAATATTTTGCGGGTCGTTGCTCCTCTAGTCAGGAACGGTATCGCGTTCAAAATATTGAATCTTCGTTTGAAATCTTCAGAATTTATAACTTTTTTGTCCAAAGCATCCAAGGCAAGTTCCCACATTGGGTGGTTGACTGTTTGAACAACCCGTCTGAAATACTCGCTGATAGATATCGCTTGCATGAATAATGTGATCAAAAAATCGAAGGGGCATGTATTTTTCAGGATGCAGGCAGTAGATACAATTTTGGTTGCGGATCCATTCGGGAAAAGTGGTAAATTAATATCTTTGAATTTCTTTGTAGAGTCCCAATTTGGACAATCATCTAAGTAGGATAGTTGCTCTTTTTTGTGTTCTTGTGAAAAAAGACTTTATTTTGTAATTCTCGTAGCATTTGTTCCTCTTTCTTTCGATCAGCATGTGAGTCTTGCTTTTCTTCTTGCTTCGAATGGCCGAATAAAATTTCATTGACGTTGTTCGTCAAGTCCGATTCCTGATCCATTTTTGTAGAATGAAGCATTTCTTCATCCTTTAAATCAAAATTAGACGGTGAACGACTGTTTGAAGATTGAAAATTTGAAGTTGGAATAAATTCGTATTTAGAAACATCTGAATTTTTATCTGTCAGAATAAGATCATCGTGTTAAAAGTGACTAGCGACGACACTATTCAAGTGGTCCATAGAATTTGTGGGTGAAAAATCTTCTCGAGGAGTGGACATCTTTAGCTTTTCATTTTTCCCTCTCTAGTTTGCTTCCTCATCAAGTACATCGAGAGGCAGAAATGATTTGGTGGCTGTGCGCTTTACAGCTTCCTTCGTATACTGTTTCTTCAAAATATTTGGCACCAAGAGTTTCGTTTCTCCATGCAACCAATTCAAATGTCCGAAAACGAATTTGGCGACTCGTAAAGGTAATTTTTCGAAAGCCATTGTTTACAATTTTGAAAATTGCCCTTTGATCGCTGCTAAAAACGAATAGATAACGGAACTTTGTAAGCAGGATACACCACAGGTGTCCACAGTGGAAGATAAAACATCAAATCCTTCAACATTTTCGCAGCACTGGGAATGTTCAGGATTCAAATCATCAACATTGTAATCTACGGTCTCATTCGCATTTTTTTCCGCTTCTTCGTAGATTTGTTTTGCCCAATCAATCCATGTGCTCGCGGTAGAATCCTTGGACTCCAAAATTGATTTAATAAAAGTACGTCATCCTTTTCGTCGAAATTTCCTTTGATGTCACCCTCCTTTTTTTTGTTGGTTTCTGGAAGATTTGGACTTCCTTTGATGATGTTATCAAGGCGTCGAAGAAATTGAACCGATAGGTATTCCATGCCACGTTCATTTACTCCAAGATTTGATAATTTTCGAAAAGAAAAAAGATTATAACAATGCTTCTTGCCTGGCAGATATCATCTGATAGGCTGGACAGGTTATTGGCGATCGATTGATGATGTTCGGATCTTCCGTGGGGACGTCAAACTCGCGAATGTACACATATTGGTACAGGTATATGTACTGAGACTTGATTTCCACGATATTAGCCTGGTTTGACTGATTTCCAAATTGTGACGTGACTCGAAAAGCAACATCACCTGTAACTCCACTGTCGATTTGATGACAATCTTTGTGCAATTGACTTTGTTCCTTCAACCAATATAAAGTGAAATGGATCCAAGCCAATCGCGAGAATTTGGCCCTGATGAATTGGTTTGCAATTTGCAGATTTTCAATCGGATTACTAATAGTAATACTAAAACGATAGTCCCTTTCCTCTTGCTTGGCTTTCCTTAAAACGTTAGCATCAGGCACATTAGGTGGAATCGCGTCTCCGAATGACATATTTTTCGCTTATTCATTCCGCTATTGAGCTGCAGTCATCCTGTTATCAAATAATTTTCCAGCAACTTGTTTTCTTCTCGTGTCACGAAGTTGTCTTCTTTCCACATGATAGATCTCATCCGAAAAATTAGAAAGTTTACAATTCAGAACGATCTCAGGGTCCTTTTTGGGTTTCTTTAAAGCGATTCCTTCAAAAGTGGATTCACATTCTGTACATCTGCCTTTGATTTTCAGGAAATATTTCGCATCTGAACTTTCTTGTACTTTGGCGTATTTGAAAGAAAATGAACATGGAATTTTTTGATGTTCGTAAATTTTATGAGCTAATAAATTTGTCCATTTCCCTTTTTTTAGTTTTGACGGCTTTCTAGGTTTTTTTATGGTTTTATGGTAGCCCATTTCTCCGCTGACAGTAGAAGGATGAATTTTTTTGTCACATTCTTGTTAGGTTAGGCTAGGTTTAGGTATCTTTGCTATTGTTGTCTTGTTCTTCATCGAATGATTCCTGCATGAAGGTGGATTTGACAGAAGTAAGAAGACCATGACGATTACCTCTTACTGTAACGTAAATATGTTTCGGTGCATTTTCGATTCGACTTTATCCATGGCTTCCGACAGGTTTTGGAAGATGGGATGAGAAGGCATGAAGACTATCCCCCCATCATTGATAACTCTGAATTCTTCCAATTGAAGAAGACGTTTTAACTCTTGTAGATTGTACATTTTGCCGGTTTAAAGGTTTAAAGATTCAACTCATATCAGATCCAAGTCTAATTTCTCACATTCAGAAACTCAGAGTTTATTTTAGTACTAAAGCCTAGTTCGCATTAGGCTAGTAATTTAGTACAGTAGCGAGTAATTTAGTGGCTAAACTACTGGCTACTGTACAGAAACCGTTCGCATTACGGTCTAGTACAGTACACAAGTGTTTTGTAAGATGGACGGGCTGCAACGCAATAGAATGAATAAACTGATATATTTATTGCCTTTTCTAAATCCAGGCATTCCGATTGTTTCATTTGTTTGTTTTTATAATGCGGGGACTTTATATTCAAAAAGCATTTATGTTGTACGTATTTGGAAACTAATTTTAAGTTAAAATTTTCGGTCCAGCGAAACAACATTTTTGCGGCCACTAATGAACTCGACTAATCTACAGGTTCGGACTTGTTTAGCCGGTGAACCAGTGAGCACGAACGCGTGGTGGGAGGCGCTACTCGCCCGATAAAATAGAGTAAAATGGATCGACTCGACTTAATCATTCCTAAACCACTTGACTAATTTTTCGTGGTTCGCACACATTTAGCCACTAAATTACTCGCTACTCTGCTAAATTACTAGCCTAATGCGAACTAGGCTTAACAGAGCAATATACTAAAATATTACTAAAATCAGTAAAATTCACTGTTAGTTCACTATTGCTATTTTAATTGATTCTTTCATAAGTTGATATAAATTATGTAGTCAACATTCTGTAAGTAATTTTTAAATTCTGGTCGACACAGATAATGTAACTATTGTCAAATTTTGATGATATTCGGGAAATTATATCGTTTGACTGAAAATTTTTGTTTTGATATAATAAATTGTTGTGTTTTATAAAATTCATGAATCTGACTGTATTTTTGACTGACGCAATTTCCGTATTTCTGTTCCGAATCACAATATCGTTCACTTTTTCTACTTTTATTTTTCCGTTAATACAAGGCTCAAAAACACCGTTTCACTAGATCCAACACACTAAGAAAAAGAGAAGTCTAATATAGCAAGTCCGAGCAAAGCAATATCATTTCGGCTAGTGTTGCAAACACGCGCTTTTTATTTGACGCAACTTCCTTGTTTCTGATCCGATTCACAATATCGTTCGCTTTTTCAACGTTTATTTTTCCATTAAGGGGGAATTCTCAGTCCGGGCAATCTGTCTCGCGATGTGGGCGAGGCACTGTTTTACCCGTATTATACCGAGTTTAGAAATATGTTCCGAAAAAAATAATAGTAGTTACAGTACTTTAGAAAGAGAGAAACTGTACATCGGACCGCGGGTTAGCATTGAGTCCTATCTTCATTGACTCGATTGGCTGCCGACGAACTGACATTTATTATATGAGTTGCTTATTTCCAAAACGCGACCTGAAAACAGCTGAGAAAATAACAGCTGAGACAGAAAATATAGCTTTTCGCGTGTTCTGAGAGACGATTCAAAACTTTCAGGTCGTGTTTTGGAAATAAGCAACTCATACAAAATTATCAAATATATTTATAAATAAATATAAATTTACCAGATTACATATTTATTTAGGTAATACATAGCACAACTTAGTCCTAATACAGAACATAGAATTTACACCGTCACGGTCTGTCAACGAAAGAGTTTTCAAAAATTTTCACCGTTTTAAAAAATTGGAAAAGTCATATTCGGCATATTTGCACTCTTTTCCACAATCTTCACTATTTCAATCCCGGTTTTTTTATTATTACTTTACTTCGTTTCTGGCAAGTATTGGAAGCATTACTTCCATAAACATTTTTGTGACTTTCGGTAAAATTTTTGATGACCAAAACTCGTCGTCCCTAACGATCTGAAAGAAAAATATTAATAAATGGCCAACAGCTGAGTGTAACTCGCTGTCATAGCGAACCCCTCAGTATTTTTTTTTTAATCACCTTCTCATATGCTATCCCATTTGGAGTCCACACGACAAAATAGCATTGTTACTTACTTGTAATTGCCAGCTGACCCTGTACCTGGTAGTAATAGTATTGAGTGAGTCCTTTTGAATGAGACCTTTTTAGTTTTATGTTTTCTCTATCTGTTAATAAATAATCAATATTTTTGTTTCCGACGGCTTCCGCAGGAGTTAACCCCAACACTGCTACTTTGTGTGGACATTTTATTTCAATGATGGCATCTTCCGATTCAATAATTCCATCTGGACTAGCGGCCAAGAATGGATGTGTTTCGGAAATATATAAACCGCAATCTTTAATTTTTATTTGAATCCGTCTCTTCGAAAGCTTCTTTAGCTATTGGTTCATGATCTTTTCCCCATTTTGTAGACGCATTTCCAAAAAATGCTGAATCAACAAATTTTTTTCCCAACTTTTTGGGGTCTGTCGTCGATATTTGTTTGCATACTTCTCCCAAATTTGATGCAGTAAGTCGAAAATGTCTCTCTTCGTGCCACAAAGGATTTCCATCTTGTCCGATTTTTATTTTTGGAATTTCTTCAATTCGATCTTTGGTTTTATTAAGTGCACTTAAAATTTTGGACTTACTTTCCTCAACATGTTCTAAGGGGATTTCTTCATCATCACTCACATGTCCATAATCCTTATCGGGACCGTTATTACATGTTCTTTTGCGGGAAAATTTTAATGGGAAGAGTACTTTTCGTGCATTCCTACTTATTCGATTTTTTTTAAATTTTTGTATAAATAACTGGGTGTGTCCTCCAGGACTTTTATTGGTAATATTTTTATGAATTATCCGGTAATATTGCTCGCTTTCATTATAAGATATGCTTGCAGCTTTACATTTAACTTCGTAACCACCATTCATTGCAAAATTAATTCTTTTTCCTCCTACAAATTTTGAAACTATGGAATGATATGCCTCCGCTGCATTATTATTCATATTTAAAAGTAAACTGTAAGCATTTTGAATTTTGAACTAATCTGTTACAGCATGTTGAAATATCTTCAAATAATCCACACTCTTTCAACAGAGGTACAAAATTAACTTCATTTGCTTTTGAGCCACTGCAAAAGTATTTATCACATTCTAAGTGATCACCAAAAACATGTTTTGGACAGTTTTTAATATCTCTACTTAAACGGACTATTAGTTCTGTCATTGTTCCTGTTTCTTTTTTTCTTTGATCGACTGCTTTTTTAATTCCTGTTCTAAGTCTTAATAAGTTCGATTTTAATAACTGTCTCAATCGCGGACTAACAATTTTCCTTTTGGATGAGCTAACACGTTTGGTAGTAAATCATTAACTTTACAACAAAAATTTCTTAGTAGGTGATTGGTGCATTCAACTTTTTTAACCAAACTTTTGTTTCTATATGGTTTTTCCTGACAAATTTTTCGGAATACACTGCTATCACCATCACCAAGTATCCTCGCGTATTTAAGTCCAAGCATTTTTTCACTACATTTGAATCCTTCCAGAATTATATCCGCTTCCATACCTGTTGACGAGCCAGACCAATTTTTGAAACATTTGTGTTCCCTTGGTTCTAATTGTTTTACTTCAGTACGTTCGCAAATAGGACAGTACTTGTTTCTCACGGCGACAAAAAGTAACTTTCCAGATTTAGTTCCAACAATACAAGCCTGCAAAAATTAAGTAGCATCAAATTTTATTATATTTATACTTATTGACCCTGTTTACCACTCCTGACGATGCGTCATAATTGGTCTTGTACGATCCCTTGCACCAAGCTCCATCGGTTATCACAGTAATTAAAGGGATGCCATCATCGTCAACATCTCCTGCTTCTCGTGACAATCTGGCTTCTTCAGCTGCTGCTTCCTCAAATGTTTCTGAGAAGATTCAAAAATGGAACTTGCAACTTTATCATAATTTTTCATATATTTACTTCGTGACATTTGAGGAATATTCATGATACCATGTTGTTGGGTCAATTGAGAATAACCGCAGCCGGTAGAAATCATAGCAAAAACTGCTGCAGTATTTACGTTTAGATCATCACTGTTTTCATTTACGCTATCTGTAGAAACTTCTTTTACGATGCCACACGTTTTGCACTTGAGAATATAATTATTAATTAGACCGTTTCGTTTTTCAGATAATAGAGTCATATCTGATATGTTACATGAAAATGGACAATGATTATTTGCTTTTTTTTAATTCTTGAAAAAAATACTCGACATTTCATATTCTACCTCTGACAATTCATTGTTTCTTTCGTCGAAACTCTCATCTAGTGGATTCTGATTTTCAAAATGTAATGATTCTGTGGACGAACTGAAATGCGATATGTGATGATTGATATATGATTATAATTATGCTACTTATAGTGGAGCGAAATCGGAAAAAAACCCCGTCGATACATGCGCCGCTAAAAATGTTACGCGGGGTCAAAGGTCAAGATAAACGGTTTTTCTCAAAAATATCGCTAACCGACACTTTTATCAAAAAAATACTGTTTATCAAATTTGTAACTTAGGAAATTGCCTACAAAAAAACAACTTTTACTTTTTTCGTAAGACTAACGGTTATTTAGAAAATTAGATTCAAAATGTTGTAACGTTTATTTTTTCATAATACGTGCACTCCTTTCCACACCACCTTTGAGTACAAAATGCGTTTCTTTTTCTACATTTTTTTTTGAGGACAGGAATTAAAAAAACGCATCTTGTACCCTACCTCAAAGGTGGATGTAAAAGCGCGTGCACTTTTGAGAAAAATAAATGTTACTTTTTTAAAAGAATTTTTCCCAAAAACCGTTAGTCTTATGAAAAAAAAATTATAATATGTTTTTTATAGACAATTTCCTAAGCTACAAATTTCATAACCACTATTTTTTTTCGGATTTGCGAACGAGCGACTTTTATTGTCTATTTCGCTCCAATATTACCTACTACGGAATTTGTAAAGAATATGGGAATTTCCATTTTTTTTTTGGGGGGGTTGGCGGATTTTACCTTGAATAACTGTAACTAATCGTCCTCCGTAGTATATTTGAAAACTTAGAGAGCCAAAACGAAGCTTCTACGTCGATTTATTCAAAAAATATACGGGTTTTTATAACAAAATTGACATTTTTTTGACGCAACAGTTAATATTTTCCTTCACTGCCTAACTTCTCTCTAATTACTTGTCAAACAAAAAGTGCAGGAGAAGCCCAACCGACGTTGCCAATTTTATCTTTTTATTTTACCTTGTTCTGGTAAACACTTCAATATACAATTTCTGCACATGCACTTACAACAACATTGAAATATAAATTTAATTTTTAATTCTAATTTCATTCTAATTGGTTTAACTCAGGTTAACCCAATACTTCTTGCAACTTTATCTTATTTTAGACCATATAGGCGCAGCAGTGCGTTTAAATTTATGGCCCTTGACGGTATTATTAAAAAAATACATTGTGAATTTGATAAAATAAACAAATTGTAATTTTATTATATTTCAGTATTATAAACTGAATTTGACAAAAAAATTGTAATTTTTGCAAAATATTAAAAAGAACACAGTTTCTCTCACTATTTCGTTTCTCGATCTATTCTCTCTCGGACAACCTAACCTAACCAACTCTCAATTAAACCACATGCGTGCGGCAGCGCGAACTCTCGATCATACCACATGCGCGCTGGGCGCGCATGTGATCGAGTTCGCGCTGCCGCGCTGTATGCGGTCTTGATCTATTCTCGCTCGGACAACCTAACTTAACCAACTCTCAATTAAACCACATGCGTGCGGCAGCGCGAACTCTCGATCAAACTAACTGGACAGAAGTTGCAGTTATATTTGTTGTTGTATTAAAAAATGTCAGTTTTTTTGATTACAAAAGCCCGGATATTTCTTGAACCAGCCGACGTAGAAGATTCATTTTTACTTTCCACGTTTAGAAATACACTTTGGAAGACGATTAGCAACAGTTAGTGAAGGTATCTCCACAATTCCCATATTCTTAATAATAGTATAATATTATTCTCAATAATCTACTACTTGTGCCAAACTCACCTACTCGGTGAATAATATTTAGATGTAGAGGCAATTTCCATCTGATCTTGGTTTACATCTTCTAACAGCACTATTTTCTTTTCTGAATTCCAAACCCTGGACATGAAAGTTACGTTTTCAATATTTAAAAAATTAAAAACTGTAAGTTTTGTCTAATCTTTATTGCCGATAAACAAAACTGTTCTAATACGCATCTAATAAGTTATAAAAGAAGATAAGCAAATGCTGCTTTTGACAATTCAGAAAGTCAATAACATTCAAAATAGTTAAATAGTTTCATAATTATTAAAATTTATTCTTACCGTTTCATTCTCAGGCGAATACTTTTTCGTTTATAACGTCTTCCTTGTTTATCACACATTGTCAAATATAATTGTTAGCAAAATGCACTCACTAAACTATGAATCAGGATCGTAAAACGCTTGTCTATGTGTCTCTTTTAGAGTTTTCTTCTTCTTCTTAATGGCACTACAACCGATTGCCGGTCTGGGCCTCCTTCAGCATGTTTCTCCAAGCGGACCTATCACTCGCCAACGTTCTCCAGTCCCGTACTTGAAGTTTTTGTAGGTCAGTTGTTACCTTTTAGAGTTTTAGGAACCGAAAAATCTCATATGCGCAGGCGGAAACCCGCCTCTGAACTGTACCATGAACTCGAAACTGTACCATGTTTCACTTTAAAATTTCTCCAACAATGAGTATTGCAGCATTCATTATATATTCTAAATTCGATAGTTTTATAATTACATGTTTTATTTTCTCTTTACATATATTTTCGAAAAAAGGAAAACACTATAATATGACATCTTTTTGTAAGAATTAAAAAAAAAATTGGGTTAATTCCTAAAACCTGGCCGGAAAAAACTTAGTGGCGCTGGTGTCGTTTTTATAAATTTGGTGCATGCGCATTACAATTTTGGACATGCGCATTACAATGGGAGACAGAGGCGTAGTGAAATAAGTTGAATATATTTTGTGACGAGTAATAAAATATATTAAAATATATCTAGACAGACAATCATAAATTGTGACAGATTATATATTTCCTACAAAACGCATAAAATAAAATATAGATAAACAAACAAACAAGTAAAATATAAAATAGTAAAAAACAGCAAATAAATAAAATGTCAAGTATATTTTAGTAAATAAAATTTGAAATAAGATATTTATATCTTTGATAAAAAACGCATTAAATAAAATATAGATACAAAAACAAACAAATAGAATATAAAAAAGTAAAAAGCAATAAACAAATAAAATATCAAGTAATAAAAAAATTATTTTGATTAAAAAAAACGAAAAATAAATAACTAGATATAAAAAATAGCACTTGTTACCAAAAAAATAGTACTAAAACGTATTATAATAGAACAAAAACATTAAAGTAAAATATAAATTGAAAAAACGAAAAATACATAACTGTACATATAAAAAAATGGTACTTGCTACAAAAAAAAAATACTAAAATGTACTATAATAGTACTAAAACATTATAAAAGTAAAATATAATTTAAAAAAACAAACAAAAAATACTCTATATAAACAAAAATAATACTCGCTACCAAAATTGTACGAATAGGAAAAATAAAGTCAGATAATAAGGGCTAACAATATTTTTGTGAATTTCACGAAAACCTCTAGCAAATTTCTCTGTAACAGAAATGGTATTTATCAATTTTACACTAGAGAAATAAATTCAAATTAGATATTTGAAATATATATGCACAGATGAATTTCATAGCTGCACCTTTTGTAAATCGGAACGAAATCATGAACTTCATTTGGAAACCTTAAAAATGTAATTATAAAGAATATTGATATAACATATGATATACCAACTGCTACATACCTTTTTTAAACCGGGGACAAATGTAATAGCATTGGGGGTGCCACAAACAGGTCTGCCGAGTAGAAAAAGCACAAATGACTAAAACATAAGATTATATTATAATTGAAATGAATCAAATTATTGAAAATTTACCAATTTCTATGGAGGATCTGCTTCATTTGGCGTATAAACAGTTTTGATGGCTTCTACAAATGCCACCATTAGATTTTGCGATCTAAACTTTTTCCTCCACATATATTCACACAAATAAGAATCAAATTGTCCTTCAGCAGAATGAGTCGGCAAATTTCGTTTGATGGCACTCCATGTGCCCTCAATACTATTCGTATGGGCGCCTGTGTCTGGATTTATAAATTGTATAGAATGATTTACTGTTAAATGATGATACCCTTCATCATTTAAACAGTTGTAGGCCCTCCAGGGGTGTTAGACGTACCAATTTCCTGGAACATGTACCAGGTTACCGAGTCTTGTACCATGTACCAACTAAAAATTGTGTTGGTACGCAATTATACCAACTTTCAATATGGATCATGCAATAAAATATTTATTCTTGTATCTTTCCTACTAAATCTTTCCTACTAATGAATGAAAAAATATCGTAATAAAACTGACTTGCGTAGTGTAATGGCGGGTTTATATCATGAGCGTTGATTGGCTGATTTAAATTAAATTTAACGTAATGTAACGTTGATTGGCTGAAAGAGTCAACGTGAATCTATCAGCCAATCAACGTTACATAACGTTAAATTCATCCGTAAACCCGCCGTCCCGCCATAACTATATTGATTATTGGGAACTGACCAGTCTGACCACTTAACAGTGACAGTTGGAAGCTTGGAACCTTAAAAGTGATAAATACACAATCACAAAGATACATCAAAACTTGGCTTAAATTTATTCAGGTATAACCAAAATGTATATTGACAAATTTTTTACTAATTAAAATTTGAATAATTTAGTTACGTAGATTTTATTTTTCAATGTAAAAAAAAAGAAATGAAGCATCTTAGTTTTTAACCAATCGAATTTTAATTTACTTTTTCTACAACCTTGTAACTATTAAAAAAACTTTGATAATTATTTAAATTATTTTTAGGGAAATTAAAAAACCTAAAATAATTTCTTGCTTAAATTTTCTAAAAACGATATTAAATATTGATTTTTAATATAAAATTATATTTGAATTATTTCACAAAAAAATATTATTGATGAATCATTGACTAGGAAGCCTTTTCTATTGCATAATAAATCTTAAAATAGAAATTTCTTGCAGATATATTAGTTGGGATAATGATGGTATTTCTGGTGGTGGATTTAATTACTTTTATTGCAGATTATCATGTCAGCAACACATAAAGAAACAGAAAATAACGATTCTGATGGTCCTTCAAGTTCGAAAAAAATTCGTTTAGGTCGTGATGATACTCTGCGTGAGAAACAAAAACATCGGAAGCAAAATTATCGTTCGGAATGGGAACGAGATCCACTTTGTTCTCCTTGGCTTGGACTGAATTCTAAGAATTCTACAAAAGCTATATGCAAATGGTGCAACTCGAGTCTTGTTGCTGATATTACACTAATTAAAAAACACAATATCAAGAGATCATAAAAATCCCTCAAATGTGATAGAAAGATATTTCAAGCCGCAAAATGAAAATAATTCTTTAAGCAAAAATATAAAAAATGCAGAAATCAAGATTTGTGGATTTATGGCTGCACACAATATTGACTTGATCCCTTGCTTGAAATCTGCACTTCCAGATTCTAAAATATTAGACAATGTTTTTATGAAAAGAATGAAGGCCACTAAAATTGTGACTAACGTTATTGGTGCGTCTCATAAAGATGCTATTGCAAATCAACTGAAAAATACTAAATTTTCAATTTAAACCGATGATTCCACAGACAGTTCATACATAAAGACAGCTTGCGTTGTAGTTCGATATTATGATGAGAATGCTGAAAAAAATACTAGTAAATTTTGGGATATCTCAAGTGTTTTTCCTGAAGGTGACGTTGAAGCAGCTGAAGAAGGAGCCTCAGGTCGACGTCTTTATAATATACTAATAAAGACCTTCACTGACTGAGGTATCCCTTTGGATAATATCATCGGATTTGGTTGTGATGGTGCAAATGTTAATCTTAGTAACCATAATTCCATTTCTAGTCGGCTAAAATATTCGTGTCCTGGTATAACTATAATGAAATGTATTTGCCATTCACTTCCGCGAGTAGTGCTTGTGAAGCACACATGCCGAGAAGTTGTGAAGATCTTGCAAGAAACGTGCACAACTATGTACAGCATAGTGCCAAACGCATCGCAGGTCTTGCTATTTTTCAGAACTATTTCAATGTAGCAGTGCATAAAATTTTCCACCCTGCACAGACTCGCTGGCTGTCATTACTCTCGGTTGTAAATCGTCTGCTGGAACAGTGGGAACCGCTTTGTTTATATTTTATTGAAAGACAACTGCTAGAACGTACAATAGCTGTAGAATCCATATCTGTTTGGCTTAGAGATCCATTCATAAAGTTATTTTATTTATTTCTTGCGTGGGTTTTGCCTAAAGTTGTTTTGATGAATGCATTTTTTCAATCAGATTCTGTTGTAATAACGTCTTTGGCTGAAAAAATAGAATTAGCGTTCAGAGAACTTTTGATGGCATATATGGTGCAAGAATACATCGCTCAAACTCCATTAAACCGAATTGATCCTGAAAATCGAGATAAATTTCTACCATTAAGGAACATTTACCTAGGTGTACGTGTTCTAGAAGAGTTAAAAAAGCCAGAAATTTCAAACAATCAAGAGTCCTTAACAGATTTTTTATGGCAAAACTTTGTAAGGAAATTCAGCAACGATTCGACTTTGATGATCCACTCTTAAAATTGCTTCCTCTATTACACCCTTCGAAAGCTTTATTCAGACAAGAACGTAACAATAATCAGTCCCTTCTCAAATTCATTGATTGTATTCCAAGAACCAAACCTAAAAATTTAATATCTTTGCAGAAGTTAGATGATGAGTGGCGTCGTCTTTCACTTGATGACATACCTGAAGATATTGCTAAGGAATTACCAGTAGACGTTTTCTGGCATAAGATTTCACTGTTGAAGGATGGTGGAAACTGTAACAAATACGTCGAATTATCCAATTTTGCACTAGCTGCTCTCTCTGTACCTCATGCAAATGTAGATTGTGAAAGAGCTTTCAGTAAATACAATCTAGTTAAAACTAAAACCAGAAGTAGTTTAACCATAAGAAATGTTGAAGGATCTATGTTGGCATCACAATGTGTAAAGTTAAATAAAAACTGCTGCGCAGAATTTGAACCTGACACAGATATGCATAGCCGAATGGTCTCTGCGATATTGTACAACACTAACAAGGATCCTAAAGAAGATGATACAAATATTGATGATCTTGAGTTTACTTTTGAAGAAAACTAGTTTAACAATACGAAAATTATATGTGACATTAATGGCTGTACGAATCTCTAATGAGTAATGAGTACACTCTTGACGAGCTGTAAATTTTATGATATTTTTTATTAATAATTTAGTTTTATTTGAAATGAGAGGTTCTCAAAGTCACACTATTAATAGAATAAATAACTTTAAAAGATTTATTAATAGTTTTACTTTGAGAACCTCTCAATTCAAATAAAACTAAATTACTAATAAAAAATATCATAAAATTTACAGCTGGTCAAGTGTGCACTCATTACTCATTAGAGATCCTTACAGCCATTAATATCATATACAATTTTCAACCTTATGCCTTGTTAAATAAGTATCATCATTACATTGATTCTTTATATTATTTCTTCACTTTGTATTATCTGTAAATAATAATTAATAATAAGTTCAAATAAAATTATTGCGCCGATTTAATGAAAAATGCTGCCAACCTAATCATATGGCTATTATTCTTTGTTAACACTTGTAATAGTAACCCTTAGTATATCCATTGTCGGTATCATTGAAGCAGTATAACATCGAATTATATATCCATGAAACATTTATAGGACGAATTTTATTGAGTAAGTGTACCAACTTTTTTTTTAAAATACCAGCTTTTAGCGACATCTGTACCAGGATTGTTGAGCTACTATCTAACACCCCTGAGGCCCTCCAACAATCAGATATGATTGTAGTTCCTGGTAAAATGTTTGCTTTTATAATGTTTAGTAACACATTCTTGCTCCTTTCATTCACGACTTCCATAAAACATTTATACGTGCCCCTTTCAATCCCACCAAATACCCATTTGCCTTTCACATGCTTACTCCTATTATTTTTTCTCTTGCCAAACAAGCTTTCATCTATTTCTACAGTCACTCCGATTCCACCAAGCATTTCTTTATGCACATCTCCATACATATTTCTCGACAAAATTGCAGTCTCGACAAATCAGTCACAGTATTTTTATTAATTTTGCATTCATCTATTATACTCTCCGTACTGTCTTTATGAATCCATTTATTTGTAAAAAGCATTATTGTAAATAACTTCCTTACACTCCTTGAAACCGTTCTGTGCATACCCACTTTCGCCTTTCTTTTATCGCACCGCCTTTCCCACCCATCTTTTGTACGTTTTGCTTTCACCAATTTCATATCATCTCCACACTCAACACAAACATACCTTCTCTCTAACAATCCCAGATCCATCAACCATTCAATCAATCTTCCACTCTCTTTCATCTCCCTTAATTTATCAATACAAAATTCCATTTTAAAAGTATTACAAATTTTCTGCTTGTGAAACTTCTACTTGTAAAAATGTTGGGGTTATAACCGTTATTTTTCTATAGTGTGTTCTCGCGCAACGCCATTGAGCTGCCACGTTAGTTGTATTTTCTGCCACCTACTAGACGGTCAGGTTTTAGGAATCAACCAAAATTTGTTTAAATATTTAAAAAAATAGACAGAATTTAGAAAAAACTGATGAGGTAGTGGGCACTCCTTAATACAAGGCTCAAAAACACCGTTTCACTAAATCCAACACATTAAGAAAAATAGTAATCTGGTTTAGCAAGTCCGAGCAAAGCAGTGCTATATCGGCTGGTGTTGCTTGTCGAGAAAGCAATATCTATTTTTTTCCAATAGGAGGCTACACTAGGACTTGAATATCTAAAACGAGAGTCCGTCCATTGCGTCACTTCACAAAGAGTCGATCTCAAACGCGCCGACGACCAAGCGGCGTTTTCAATCTTTCTTCTTTGTTGTCGGCGGATAGTTTTAGGGCTGCACGAAAATCTGCGCGCCGAGCTTGTACAATACTTTAAATTAAAATTATTTTAATTAATATTATTTAATTTAATTTAAAATTTTGCAGTAAACCAATGAATTCATATTTGAACACAACTGTTTCGCGATTATTTTCTTTGTCACTTCAATGGTGAATTCGAAATTCAATCGTGAACTTGTATTTGTCATATATCTTTCCAATTTTTAACTTTACAGAAAAATGTTATAAGGATTTTCGATAGAACTCTAAGAGTTCTACCAGGAACTGCAAACAGAACTATTGCGCGATTTTTTTCTCTTTGCTTCGTCTCATCGGTGAAGTCCAATTTCTGGTATATCTTTATAATATTTAATTTTAAAGAAAAATGTTATAAGGATTTTTGATAGAACTCTAAGAGTTCTACTGGGAACTGCAAACAGAACTGTCGCGCGATATTTTTTCATCTTCACTTCGTCGCATTTGTGAACTCTAATTTTTCGCAAATCTTTCCAATTTTTTTTTAGATTAAACTCTAAGAGTTCTATCGGGAACTGTAAACAGAACTGTTCTGCGATTTTTTTAAATTTTCATTCAAAATAATGAGTCCCTTATTATTTATTGCAAATATCCTTTGAACTAAGGTTTTTATCAAACAAATGGCAAAGGGATCTTTGATAGAACTCTTATGGTGCTATTCAGATCCGCGAATAGATTTTTTTTTGTGCAAAATGTCAATTTTTGCAGAACTTTTTGCAAAATTATCAAGTACTCCAAAACTATGGTCGAGGTACAGGAATATACAGGTTGCTAGCTCAATTTTGGTATTTTCCATTTTTTTCGCGAAATTCTGCAGAACTATTGAAATTTTGCATAAATTACTCTAGAAGTAATTCATATCTGCAGGAACTCCGATGTAATATTATATTTTTACAAATTCGGTTGCTAAATTCACAGGACTCGGATGTCTTCAGGCGACATTAGGATATATTTGTCTGTTTATATAGTACCAGTGGATGTAGATGGTGCTGGAGATTTTATACTTACATGGTTATTGTCAGTTTATTGTTCAATATTTGCAGGTTGTGATGGTCCAGGTAGAACCATATTTGGTTGTGTATCAGCCATATCCAATCTGGTGTGCGCAACAGAGCCAGCATCTACATAAGACCTATCAGTAACATATGAGCTCAGGAACTCATCTTCGTCAAAAATATTATCATTAAATGTCCATATTCCTCCAATCCAATTTCTTTTCGAAGTGTAAAAAGTCTCTTGAGGCTTTTTCCCGCACTTAACCAGTGAATATTACTATGTAAAAGCAAATCACCATCCTCAGATTGCAGTTCTTCCAAAAAAGTTTTAAATATTCGATGTGTAAGAGAACGATTTCACGATTTAAATTTGTTATTTTGCAAACCATGTCCATTACATGTTTTAGTTTTAGTGAAAGAACAAATAATGCCTGATGATGCACAATACAATGGAACATTAAACAATTTATTCCTTCTTTTTGAAAGAGTACTGCGAGCCCAATATTTTTGCCGGTCATAACTCTGGCGCCGTCAATTACAATAGCGGTGCACTTCAAATCCGCCATACGGAACTATTTCAATTCGTAAACATTCGCACATTTTAATTCGTTATAAATAACTTCCGTTCCGTTTATAAATAACCTTTTGTTGTTCCGTGTAATGATCGCAATTTTAAAGTTCTTCTGAATAATCATAGTTTTCATTTACGGTTCTTTCTATAAAAATAAGCATTTGACTTGTGTCGGAAATGTATGTACTTTCGTCCAATGCTACGGAAAAATAGCAGCAATTATTGATGATTGGGTTTTGTAATTTATTAGTGACATGTATACTGATCTCGTTTACATGTCGGCTTACAGTTTGATGAGAAATAGAATCTGTTTGATTTTTCTTGCCATTTCGTTATTATTAAGAGCTTTTTTTAATTAATTCTCCATCCGAAAAAGGCTATTTTGCTTTAGCAATTTCTAAGCAAACTGCAAACGATGCAGCTACAGATGCTTCTTGAGAATTTGTTACGGCTTGGATTTTTTGCGCACAATAAATAGATGTTTTTTTACAAATAATAGCTGGAAAAATACAAAATTGGGTTTTTTCATACAAAAAGCGATTACTTTTTATCCAAAAAAGGTTGCTTCGTTCAAAATAAAATATAAACGCCCAATAATCGATTTATTTTTACAAATAATAATGGTTTAGTACAATAATTGATGAAATTGTACAAAATAAAATAAATTCACCCAAAAAGGTTTAACTGTACAAAAAAGGTTGATCCATCCAAAATTTGTTTGCACTTTACAAACAATTTTTTTATACAAAATACAATTTCTTCCAATAAACGAATAAGATTTCCAAAAAAGTCTATCATTGAGTTAAATCAGCACCAGCCGTTGTGAAAGAAGAATTGAATGGTCAATCAATTTCTTACATCGGTCCAAACAGTCAAAACAGTACAAAACAAAGAAAACCTGAAAAACTGGAATGGTTTTGAATAGTATACATCAATCATCAAATTTGAATGTGGAAAGTGACTGAAGATTAATAAATGGGAAGAATCTTCCTGTTCATAAATGTGGTTTATGAAGAATTACATATGTAAGTTCAGTATTGGAATCGGAATTCTCTTGAAACTGTACAAAGGTCCATTGACACTTAAATAAATTCCATTGGGACAGTAGCGAAAACGTGGACGACCTTCAAAATCTAAGCCAGCATTAGTTCGTCAATGAAGTTAAAATATATAAAAAATTAACCAACACATAATAAATTACACATAATATATATTTAATAAATTTATTTAAGAAGTAGTTTTTAGGAATTAATATTGTTATATACTCGCATTGGCCACCGTATCGCTTCTTCTCATCAACCTCTCAGCTGCTGCTACGGGTGTTTCGCCCTCGCTAGGTCCATCAAGTATGCCCCTGCGTGTCTCAAACGACACAGTCTCAAGTGTCCTCTTCAGCATTCTAGTTTGGATGTAAGCTTCGATGTTTGGTGTTATTCCAATTTGCTGGTTATATCTGCTGTGGCTTTTTGTAACCACCCCGTCCCAAGTCATCACATACGGGATAATCTTGGTTTTACACTTATATTTGTAATATTTCACTCGCTACCATGCCGTACTTATGCAGTTTCGTTGCCTCAACCATTTGCAGTTGATCCTGGTTTGTTATTCCAATTTCAATGATAATAGCTTCATTTCGTTTCTTAAAAATCACTACAATATCTGGCCGGTCATGTGCTACTCTTATTACAGATTATATAGCATATTATATAAAATAAAACATAATATATTACATACAATAGATTATAGGTAATAGTTATTTGATTATAGTTCAAATTTTATATCAAGCAATTTGTTTTTGTGTAAAGAGCAATCAAATGAATGGACGAAACAACCTTTTTATGTACACGTAAACCTTTTTTGGGTGAATTGATTTTATGTTGTACGATTATTGTAAGGAAAAATCATAGTTTGTACGAAAAAAACAATTATTGGAGGATTACATTTTATTTTGGATGAATTAACCTTTCTTTGGATGAAGTAATTTATTTTGTACGAAGTAACCGAATTTTGGATTGATTAATTTATTTTGTATTTATCCAGCCTTTTTTGTAGAACTTCATCCATTTATTGTATGTTGAATTTTGTATACATGTAATCGAATATTGGATGAATAAATTTTAAGCTATTTGTTACTTGGGTAAAATAATTCGTTTGATAGTTCTGCTGTTTTTTCATTTTCTTTTTTACTAATGTTATTCTCGAGTCTCCCGTGTACGAATAATACTTTTTTTCATGCATTGATTGGTAATGGCGCTTTAAGTTGTACTCTTTGTACACAGCTACAGTCTGTAAAAATCCCAAACACTGTGGCTTGCTCTTGTTAAGAATAAATAAATAATCAACCTCCCATCGTTCTTGAAATTCTCGATTTTTAGTATCAATCTTTCTTTTCTTAGAAGCACTCATAATTAATGATTGTTTTAATTAACGAATAAATATGAAATTCAGTTGATTGTGTTTTATTGCATTTCACAGAATGGCAAATAACCCACGGTAAATGTAAACATAAAAGTCCGTTAACTACTGTTGGACAAAATAAGCGGATCTCGGCAACAGTGATACCAGAATGCAGCCGCGGCTACAATTCCCACCGCTCCTTCTGCCACCACGTAAATTCTAGACGGACAAAAAAACAGACAATGCGTAGAGAAGAAGCACGATCGGGCGGGCGACTTAGTGGTGGTAGGGAGTGCATAAACAGATACACTTGCAAAGAGCGTGTACCTATTAATTTTATCGAATGACCACAAAATAACCATAATTATTCATCATTAGCATTTTTATAATTCATGTTGTATATGGTTGAATAATCTTATATATTTTTTATTATTTTTGATTACTATAACTCGCGGGCCGCAAATAAAGCCGTATGTGGCCCGCGGGCCGCCAGTTGGACAGCGCTGGTCTACATTATAGATCCTTGTAATTTATAGATCCTCGCTTGTAACATTGTATTTCAACAGCAGTTCCTTGTATTTATCAAAAAACAAATTTACATTCGCCTTATTAAAAGCAGTAGCACGTGCTAACTCGCTGCTTCTGATTTCCGCAAGCTTAGACTTTGATGCCGTTTAATAAAATATTCATAAAATGTTTTACCAGCTTTTTTATTTGTGTCCCAAGCACTTGCATGTGTTTTTTTACAAAATTTCTGCATATTCAAATGACAATTTTAAAAAGTCATCTTTGCATATTCCAAAGTGAAACTTGATGCCTTTAAGCAATATGCAACCAATTGCTCTTCTTCTTCTTCCCTAAATACTCTATTGACAGCATTCTGAGGATGATAGACGACCTCAACATTTTCTTTGTCTTTGTTCAACTTCACGTAAAGGCCTATTAAAGATTTTGAAACAAACAGAATTTGATTTCGCATAAAATTTATTCATCCAATATTCGATTAGAAGATTACAAAACTCAACATACAATAAATGGATGAAGTTCTCCAATAAATAGCTGGATAAATACAAAAATAAATTAATCAATCCAAAATTCGGTTACTTCGTACAAAATAAATTACTTCATCCAAAAAAAGGTGAATTCATACAAAATAAAATGTATTCATCCAATAATTGATTTTTTCTTACAAACTATGATTTTTCCTTACAATAATCGATTGAATCGTTCAACATATTCGAAATTCACCAAAAAAAAGTTTTTTATTTTACTTAATAAGTGCAAAATGCAAATTTACGAGTGTATTTAATAATCTTCACACTTTTATTATATGCATAAAAATACTGAAAGGAAAAAACTGTTCACTTTATTGATGAGTGGATTAGCTCGGAAATAAATTGAATTATTCTATCTGCTTATATATAGTATATAACTGCTTCTTATATATAGTGCATCTATCTTCTTCTTCTTGTTTCCAATAGCCCTACTTTGAACCACGCTTGTTCAACTATTGGGCTTTGATCTTTGCCCAGTATTGTCGCATCTTCTGCCGGTGTAGCTTCTTTCCCTCTTCTGTCCAGGGAGTACCTTTCCTTCGGGGTTTTTCCTGAAATTCACGGACTTCGTTTAGTGTTTTTCCTGAAATCCACGGACTTCCTTCAGGATGCATCTCACAGAAGACTGTCTGTTTTGGAGATCTGTTATTCCCACTTCTTTAATGTCCTTCTCGGTTTCTGTCAACCAAGTGGTACGAACCTTCTTGTTTGACCAGAATGTGAACAGACTGTTGGTTAGTCGGTTTGGAGTCAATCTTGCAACGTGGCCATAGAAAGCTACCCTTCTTTTCCTTGCACAGTCAGAGAGCCTCTCAATATGTTCGTAGAGCTCAGAGTTATGTCGTCTTCGGAATTCCCCATCTTCCTTTACCGGGAATGCCTAGGATGTTCCTGATGATTCTCCTCTCTCTGATTTCCAATTTCTCTACCAGGCCTCTTCGGTTCAAGGAAAGACACTCCTTGGCATACAGTGCTTCTGGTCGTAATACTGATGTGTTTGCGCTCTCTCTTTCGTTACACGCCGCGTTAGTTAGAAATAAAATTTGAAGGAATCAAGTCGTTGTTTGTAAAATTCGTTTATTGTGAAGATATTATTGTATTTTGTATAAGAAAAATTGTTTGTAAAGAGCAATACAATTTTGTATGGATCAACCTTTTTTGTACAGTTAAACCTTTTTTTGGGTGAATTGATTTTATTTTGTACAAATCTATCAATTATTCTACTAAACCATTATTATTTGTAAGATTCAATCGATCATTGGGCGTTTATATTTTATTTTGGACGAAGTAACCTTTTTTGGATGAAGTAATCGTTTTTTGTATGAATAAACCGAGATTTGTATTTTTTTCCAGATATTATTTGTAAAAAAGCATCAATTTATTGTACGCAAAAAATCCAAGCCTTTTGAAATTCTTCGGCAGCTTTCCGAATAGATAAACGTTTTTGAATGACCATTTCAATTGAATTTTTTACATTTTCCTCACATGGTATTGGCCGGGTGGGTGACTTTATTTTTACTACGCGGCATCTAGTAAATAAAAAGGGAAATTAAAAATATAACATTAAAATATATAGTTTAAAAAAAGCAATCAATGCCTTGTATCTTGGGACAGTCCCAAGGTACAAAAAATTCACTATCTCGAGGTAGAAATTTCAACTGTATAAAACAAAGTGTGGTTATACTGTACTATATTTCTGACTTTCGGAAATCTAGTGACTTTTGTTAAAATAAGTGATTAAGAATGTAGATAATAATTAATTGTATCATAATTAAATTCTTACGTCAAAATATTTCGATTATAACAGAGATTCAAGTGGATTGCAAACAAAAATCGGACGAAAAATTTACACAGGATACGATATCTAAGGAACGAGGCAAAATGGCCGACTTTACTGCATGCATTCTGAATGTTTTAATGAAATAGCTAGCAGCTGTCGTTCCTTCTTCTTCTTATTAGCCTTCATACTTCCATTGTTGGATATAGGCCTCTTTCATTTTTTTCCATGCTTCTTTGTCATTTGCTGTTCTCATCCACTGTTTTCCCGCTATCGTCTTTATGTCATCTATCCATCTCGTTTGGGGTCTTCTCGTGCTTCTTTTTGTTTCCCGGAGTCTCTAGAAGGTAATCTTGTGGCTCCATTTTTCTGTATTCTCTCTGGTCACGTGTCGTGCCGATTGCCATTTGAGATCCGCTGTTCTCTCCATGACATGTATTTTTGTTTGCTTTTGTCTGGATATCAGTGTTGCGCATTTTGTCTCTTAGAGTGATTCCCAGCATCGCACGTTCCATTGCTTTTTGAGTCACTCTAAGTTTTAGGTAGACTACGGGGAACGACTAATAGGTGGCAACGGGGAGGATGCAGCTATTGTAAAAGCTAAATAAAACTTTGCTGTAGTCAAGAAGTACTAGTGCTGTTATTAATCCCGCATCGGATTCTAGTAGGATGTCATCAGTGACAGTGTCATTCAACATGTCATTCAACAGCGCAGTGGTGCAACTGTTGCAACCTTTTCTAAAACCTGATTGGAATTTAGGTAAGATGTTATAGTATGCCAAGTGCTGTTTTAGTTGTTTATGATTATTTCTAAGATTTTCGAAAGTGTTGGCAGAATACTTATTTGCCTCAGATGACTAAGTTGAGTGGGGTTTTGTTTTTTCGATAATGGCGTAATCAGTGCCATCTTCCACGCGCCGGAAAGACCCCATCTAGTAAACAACTCTTTATTATATTGGTAATAAAGGGCAGTATATGGGGGCAGCATAATTTAATGAGTCTAATATTCAAACCATCATAGCCACTGGAGGTGGATTTGATGTTTTTCAAAATTTTATTGACGTCCTCTATATCTACAAGTTTGAAGGTGAAGCCAGAAGAGAAATTACATTTAAAGTTATGTTTGTAGTAGCCTATAAGGTCACTATAGTTAACATTGGGATTAGGTATAGAAACAGTGAAATAATCATTTATGTCATCATCTTTGCTTTAGTTCATTTCAAGTTTCATTAGAAGTTTAATATTATCCGTTACCCATGGGGCTGTTTGTTTATTTACTTTTATTGTTCTAAGCGGAGCTAGTTTGTTAAATATATCTAGAACGCAGTTATTGAGCAGAGCTACTTTGTCGTCAATGTTATTTAAGTAATAAATAAATTTCGGCTAATGGCGAAGAATTAAGTTCATTAGATAGGTCATCGAAAGAAAAGTGATTAAAATAAGTATGTAAGTAACAAGTAACAAGGTATGTAAGTAATCCGGATGAAAATTTGTTTACGTCGTTTTGAACTTTGACATAGGTTAGATCATTATCCGAGAAATCTATATCTTTTACACCAGTATCTTGTACCAAAATATTGCCGGTAATGATGATTAGGTGATCTATCGTGGTAATTGAGGTAAGCGTGACTCGTGTAGGCTGGGATACAATTTGCTGCATACCTGCAGAGCGTATGATGGAGTTACGGCAAACTGTTTTGGGATCATCTGATTTCCTCATATCTATATTGAAGTCACCTAAACAGATGACTTTTTCGCCTATAGCAATATTATTTATCGATATCCATAGTTGCTCAACTGCTGGATCACTATTTAATATGTTAAATTTGAGATTAGTACGCAAATAGAAACACACACCCCCACCTCTGTTCGGGCGATCACATCAAGAAACTCTATACCCAGCAATACTAATAATTTCATTACTAATGTTTTCTGAGATCCATGTTTCAGTCACTGCAAGGACTTCATATTCGAAACCTATGAGAAGCTGCCTTTACAATTAATTTTGGGTATTAACGATCGCACATTTAAATCCAATTCCAATTTTCATAATAACAAATATTTATCAAAATGAATTAATTATATAAACTTTTTGTTTGTTTTAAACTTATTTTAATTAAATTAACGTGCCGTTGTGTGACTCCGAATTGATATCTTATATAGGGGGATCCTTCTACTTTGGGACACTTTTCTTTAAACCTCCATATTTTAAGTTCAAATTGATCTATCGCCATGAATGTTGAAATTTCTGTTAACTAGCCAATAATATCACAATATTATGATGCAACACACGAACCATTATGTTTTGTCAATAAGAAAATGACAAATAATTACTTTAAGATATTTGTCCCATGGTACAATCATGGCTTGTACCTTGGGACACCAATTTTTGTACCTTGGGACACATTTTTGTAAAACTACACTGCCGGAAAATGAATATTATTTCTATCAGTAGAGATAAATATTTCATATGCCGGAAATTTAGATGTGAATGGGCAGCTTAAACACTCAGTTAAAGCATTGAAAACGAAAGATAATCTTAATTTTGTAGTAATAAAAAACAATAGTCATAACAAAGCTTAATCACTTTTTAGATATTCAGGAAAACAAAAATTATAACAAAACTTGTTAACGAACATTACTGCTAGTTATCTTTAGACTGAATGCCGCATTTCTGACTAGTAATTTTCAAAACAGGTGTGATCTTCGTATACCCAGAATCGACAGGTGACATACTGAATCCAGCCTTCAAACTTTTTGACAGATTTAATTTTTGTATCCACTTCTTTCTTTATTTTTTTAGCGGCTAAAAGCTCCAATTCTCGTTTTTCAGGACTATCGGTTAATACTCTTGCTTTAGCCTTTCTATTTCTAGTAATTTTATTTTTACGTGGTGGTGCCTTTAGGAAAGGGCGGATGTCTTCAGGCGACATTAGGATATGTTTGTCTGTTTCTATAGTACCAGTGGATGTAGATGTTTCTGAAGATACTAAACATACATAGTTATTGTCAGTTTGTTGTTCAATATTGGCAGGTTGTGATGGTTCAGGTAGAGCAATATTTGGTTGTGTATCAACCATATCCAATCTGGAGTGTGCAACGGAGTCAGTATCTACGTAAGGCCTATCAGTAACATATGAGCTCAGGAACTCATCTTCGCCAAAAATATTATCATTGAAAGGCCATATTCCTGCAATTTTAAATCCATTTTGAATGTTGGATGGCGTAAAAGCTAATGGCAAAAGCAGTGCCAAAGCAATGGGTGAGATTATATATAGTGAGGTAAGTTCCAGGATTTTGCAAAAGCCAATCGTTGCAAGCTTTGTAGTAATATTTCTTAAGTGGACCAAATACGGTTCTGTCTAAAGGCTGTAACTTATGGCTTGTGTGAAAATGAATGTAGACATTACTATATCATTTTTATTACTATACCATTCTTCTTGGCTAACTCTATAATTTTAATTGACATGCGACTTTCGTGTTTGTCCATTATCAGGAGCACTTTATTATTATTATTGGGTCTAACATGTTTAATAAAATGGTTTTAAAAATCCCCAAATTTGTCAGTATTGGACCATCCATTCGAAGTTGCAAGCTCCAAAGTCTCAAGAGGAGCACCATTATTCATGTGGTTCTCAAAGTGCACTCTAGGAAAAATCATGCAAGGAGGAACAGAATTCCCAAGTGCATTCACGCATGCAATAACAGTAACATTATTACCTCTCTCTGCTGAAGTAATATTCCCAACTTGTTTCGCTCCTTTTGACACTAAAACTTTCATTGGCGTGGGTACTGCAGATATGCCAGATTCATCTACATTATAGATCCTTTCGCTTGTAAAATTGTATTTCAACAGTAGTTCCTTGTATTTATCGAAATACAAATTTACATTCGCCTAATTAAAAGCAGTAGCACGTGCGAAACTTTAGTGCCTTTAAGAAATATGCAACCAATTGCTCTTCTTCTTCATCACTAAATACTCTATTGACAGCATTCTGAGAGTGATAGACGACCTCAACATTTTCTTTGTCTTTGTTCAACTTCACGTAACGGCCTAATAAAGATTTTGAAACATGAAATTCTTCGGAAGCTTTCCGAATAGATAATCGTTTTTGAATGACAATTTCAATTGAATTTTTTACATTTTCCTCACATGGTTTTGCCCGGGTGACTTTATTTTTACTTACATTACATCTATTAAATAAAAACACAAATTAAAAATATAACATTAAAATAAATAGTTTAAAAAAAGCAATGCCTTGTACCTTGGGACAGTCCCAAGGTACAAAAAATGCACTGTCCCGAGGTACAAATTTCAACTGTATTAAACAAAGTGTAGTTATAATTTTTGAATTACGGAAATCTAGTGACTTATATTAAAATAAATGATTACGAATGTAGATAACAACTAATTGTATCAAAATTAAATTACTTACGTTAAAATATTTCGATTATAACAAAGATTCATGTGAATTGCAAACAAAAATCGGACGAAAAAATCAGACAGCATACGATATCTAAGGAACGAGGCAAAATGGCCGACTTTACTGCATCAATTCTGAATGTTGTAATGAAATAGCTACCAGATGTCGTTTCTTACCACCTCTCAATGTAAAATTTCTGATTTAATGAGCTTGTCCTGAGGTACAAGGTGTCCCAAGGTACAAGGATCTCCCCTACATATAGACATATCCATACACAAATACATATACATACATATACACGTACACGAAATACATGCACACACACACACATACATAAACAAATCAAATCGAGAGCTTAATATCAAAAGTCAATAATGAACGCCAAATAAAGAAAGCGGTAGAACCACAAGAGGCATAAACAGTTATTTAGTTACTAACTATTAGTGCGTTTAGGTCTTGAATGCAGGTTATTTTATGTTTTTTTTTAACTAAAATAATTATATTACCCTTATCTGTCCACATGTTTTCGCGATCAAATTTTTCAACGGCTTCCTTTAAAACATTTGAGCGCATTTCAGTTCAAGTCCTCTTTAATGTACATTTTAGACCCCTTTAGTTTTCTTTTATTACGGAAAACAAGATCCCAATTCTTACAGGACGTAAATTTTATTAGACTTGCCCTTGTTTTACCAATTGTAGGAGCGCTTAAACGATGACAATTTTCAATTAATTCACCATCCACTTCGGTGTTTAGCATCTCCTTGATTACCGCAGCTACAGAAGTCTCTAATATCTCATTCTTGTTTTCTGGGATTCCATGTATCAATAGATTATTTATTTTAATACGTTGTTGCAGTTTATCGAAATTTAGTTCGAATTGTCGTTTTAATTCCTCGTTCTCCTCGCTGAGTCTATCTATTACTTTATCTTCAGCTGAACCGCTCGAAGGATGTTTTTAGTTTGGCAGCGATAAGATCAGACAAAGTCTCCATCACATCGGATTGTTTTAATGCACTAATAATGATTTCATTTATTTCTTCTTTCTGAGACCTTGTAAAACCCATTTTGAAACTGCGCGTGTGTAATATTTTAGTAGCACTGTGTTTTCACAATTTTAAATATATTTGGTGTACTAACTCGATATATATATATATATATATATATATATATATATATATATATATATATATATATATATATTCGCATATATATATATATATATATATGCATATATATATATATATAACACACTATCACACATTTTGTTATGCGAGAAATTCTTCTACTTTATAATATGCCTTCTGCATTAAGATGTTTTTCATATCTATTCTGAATCGTTTGAAGGAGCGTTCTTCTTTCGTATTATCAGGTAACATGTTGTACACCTTAATACCAATTATATCTGGAGCTGTGCCGCAAATTGTTAATTTTACTCTGACAACTAGTAGTTTTACCTCTCTCGAGTGCGATAAAGATGTATTTCCTGTTGGGAACAATACAGATGTTTGTTTCTAAAGATGTGGTATGCTAGTTCCCATATGTAAATGCATGGGGCTGTTAATAGATTCATATCTCTGAAATATTGTCTTGCAGACGTATATTTAGAGATACCCGCTAAACAAAGAATTGCTCTCTTTTGAGCTTTCAGGATGTCTTTAATAAATGGCGTGGACCCCCAAACGAGAATACCATAACTGACACTACTTTGAATCTCCGCCTGAAAGATTTGCACTAAAACTGAAATATTCATTAGTTTTCGTATGTTGCGCCACAAATATGTGGTTTTATTTATTTTGGTGACGATTTTATTTAATGTGACATTCCATTTTAGATTATACTCCAGGTGAATACCTAGGAATTTGATTTGATTGGTCCTTTGAGCAACTTAGAGCTAATTTGTAGATTAAGATCTTCACACAAAGTTCTCCTTGATGTTTGGAAGATGATGTATTTAGTTTTTTCGATATTGAAATACATATTATTACCGTTAAACCATTCTTCTAGACATTTTAGGAGTCTGCTGGCTCATCCTCAGTGTTTTATCTAGACTCATATGAGAGTATAAAACTCTAGTCGTCTGCATATATATTGCAAAATTTGGCACCAATGTAGTTAATTTTATCTGAAGTACACAGAGAAAATAGTGTCGGTGACAAAACACTACCTTAAGGGATCCCGATATGCGTAGGAATTAACTTTGATACCCCTACCTTGTTGTTCTGCGTAATCTTGACATATTGATTCCTTCCCTGCAGAAAATATTCTATGCAGCAGGCCGTTTTTCCACTTATACCATAGAAAGATAGAATTTGTTCATGAACCTATAGTGGGAGACACAGTCAAACGTTTTTGTTAAGTCACAAAATTTACTAATTGGACATTATCACTAGTCAATCTCTGAGAGGATTTTATTTTGGAAATTGATGAAATAAAAGCAAAGACGTAATAAATATATATATATATATATATATATATATATATATATATATATATATATATATATATATATATATATATATATAAACTATTTATTAGAATAAAGATAAAGCCAGTAAGGAAAAATAACAGTGCACCAGTGCGTAGCCGCTTAGCAATTGACAACGAGTATGCGCATCAGGCACATTGCCATTTAACATAGCGCAGGCGTCCATTTATTCAACATCTTCTCCTGGACGCTGACGCTTTAAACTTAAACCCATCGATGATGTGAAGTTTTCATGCTTCGGTCGATGGAGTCCTTTTGTCAAAATATCGGCGACCATGTCTCTAGTGCATCTATATTGAACCATGCTTTGTTTGGCGGCAACCTTCTCTCGTGCGAAGTGGTAGCGGACGTCTATATGTTTACTACGTGCGTGGTAGATGGCATTTCCTGAAAGACTAATTGCACTTTGATTATCGCAGTAGCCTGAAATTTTTGCATCAACATTTCTTTTATAAACCAGTTTCATATACATTATAGCTTTCAGATATCTCATGACTCGTTTTCTTCGGTACTATTGTACCTACTCAGAGAATTTACTATATAGGTAATGTCTGCTCGAATCCCTTGGTATAAGTACAACAAGCAGACAATAATTTCTTGATATGGGATGTTCTTTAAAATTTCTTGTTGACCTTCACCCTTCTTCAGTTTAACAGTAGCATCAGCAGGTGTCCACATTGGTTTACAATTGTTCATTCCAAATCGTGTAAGTATCATTTCTGTGTAAATGGATTGATCAATAGAAATCTCCTCTATGTTTTCATCTTGTGAAATTCTGAAACCAATGCAATGTTTGGCTGTTCCTAAATCCTTCATATCAAATTTTTCTTTTAACTTCCCCTTTATCATTTGTGAGGTTTCCTCATTTTTAAGGAAATAAAGTATATCATCCACATATACTGTTTATAAAAAGCATATCATTTTCATTTATCGATCTATATTTGAACGAGTCATTCCAATTTCTAATAGAGCAGTATTTAATTTCTTGTTCCATTGTCTGCTGACTTGTTTAAGTCCGTATATTGAGTTGTTCAGTCTACATACTTTATTTTCATCTTTATAGCCTGGTGGTAAGGACATGTTGATTTCTTCATCTATTTTACCCTGTAAGAATGCCGTGACAGCATCCATTTGAGACCAATCAGGTATCTTATCACTGGAGCATATACCTCATTGTAGTCAATGCCTTTGACTTGTTTATATCCTTTGATCACCAGTCTTGCTTTATAGTATGTGACATATCCATTGCCATCCCTCTTAGTTTTCTTCTTCTAAATTATAATAGTCCACGTATTATTCTTTATCAACGACGATATTCTTCATCCATAGCCCTTTTTCATTCATCACCTTTTTCACTGTTCCGAGCTTCTTGCAGACTTTGTGGATCATTAGTAGCCTCACTTTATTTCTTTTAAATGAAGCTTCTAGGAATACAACATCCCTACTTATGACTCCTTTTTTTGTTTCTGGATCTATGAATCGATTGCCTTTTGTACAGTCGCTGTAGCCAACAAATATTAACTTACGTGACTTCACATCAAGCTTAGTTCTATTTTCTTTAGGAATAAGCACCATTTCAGGGCATCCAAATTTACAATCATACATCTACTACGCTCTATTAAAGTTCTATTCATTCTTTCACTGAGACCATTCAGCTCCGGAGTGTATGGATTAGATGTCTGGTGCAGTATTCCATGTTTCTTTAAGAAGGCCTGAAAATTATTTTTGTATTCGGTTCCATTGTCGCTTCTCAGAATTTTTATTTTTGTATTCAACTCATTCTCTACTCTATTTTCCACAAATTCCACAAATCTTTCAAATACTTCACTTTTATTCTTAATAAAATATACATGTACTCGTCGAGAAAAATCATCAATAAAGGTAACAAAATATTTTGCTCCTCCTATAGAAGTATGCTTCATCGGTCTTCATCGGTTTTCCCGTTTGCTTACCTTCAAGGCAGGTTACACAAATTGATTTTTCAGTATTTGGTGATAGCTTTACGCCTTCTGTACAGTTAGGTATTTTATTAAGTTTGGTGAAATTTAAGTGACCCATCCTCTAGTGCCACAGATAAGTATCATCATCTGTGGTATCATCATAAGTAATCAATCATAATAAGTATCATCATGAGTAGCCATCATGCCTTGCTTTTCTGGATTTCTACAATTATTTAACAGATATGTTTCATTGATTAATTCAGCATTTGCAACTAACTTATTATTCGGATTATAAATTTGACAGCCATATTCATTAAATGTGGTAAAAATGTTAAAAATGTTAAATGTACTTTTAATTATTTTACTAACTGACAATAAATTTGTTTTCAATTCTGGTACGTATAAAACATTTCTCACCTGTATTGAATCGGTACCCATCTTTTGTATTTACCTTAATACATCGATTACCACAGCATTCAACTTTTAATACTTTGTTGTTAGCAATTCTTATGCTCGGTACAGATGAAGGAGTTATATCAGTGAGCCAGTCTCGGTGCATGGTCATGTGCATATGTCGCAGGGAAATGGTAAAATTAGAGATTTGATCAAATTCCTAAGGAATTTGATCAAATCACGGAAGATGTTAAAATAAAAATTCTGTGAGTCATTTCCCTAAATAAAGTTAGTGATTTGATTAAATCCCTAAACTGTTTTAGTGAAATGATGAAATAAAGTAAGTCAGGACGCGCACGGCTCTACGGTTCGCTTGTTACCACTCCCATTTATCTCACCGCTCGCATCCGGCGACCGTGCCGTTATATAAGTAGCGCCAAACATCATGCGAGCAAGGTTATATTTTTATTATTGTTTTCTATATTTCGAGTTTTATCAAGTACCTACCGTAGAAAAATGAGTTCAGATATAGAAAAAAATCAAACACTGACCGAATTAAACTCAAATTTTGTAACTGAAGAACAGTTTAATGAAACTATCAAGTCGTTTTTGAACAAACGGCATGCTACAGAAAAACCTTTGTGGACTCGTGAAAGAATAGAAGCAGCTACCACAGTCGTTGAACAATTTAAATTAGCACCACTACTCAAACTGCAACGGACACATAAACAGTACTATTATGGAAGCAAATACGATGTTATGGAAGTAGGTACTAAAAAATCTTTGATTTTGAAGAGAAAGTCTGACTCCGATGCAGTTGTGAAAATAGTGCCAATGGAAAATTTTTACCACATACTCCGGGAAACCCATCAGTCAACTGGTCACGGAGGAAGAGATAAAATGCTGTACAGTTTGAAATCGAAATACCTAATACCTACTTCAGTTGTACTCGAATTTCTAAAACTGTGCACGGTATGTCAGTCTAAAAAAAAATCCAAGAAAAGAAATCGCTGTTTGTCCAATTGTATCTAGCGACTTCAATCATAGTTGCCAAATCGATTTAGTTGACTTACAGTCGACCCCAGATAGAAACTACAAATGGTTATTAAACTATCAGGACCACGCGACGAAATTCAACTTTCTTCGACCGTTGACTTCAAAAAGAGCTGCTGAAGTAGCAATGGAGCTATTAAAAATATTTTTGGAAGTAGGTTGTCCTCATATACTACAAAGCGATAACGGCCGTGAGTTTACGAGTGCTGTCATACAAGAATTAACAAGTTTGTGGCCAACGTGCAAAATTGTTAAATGGTAGGCCTAGACATCCAGCTAGTCAAGGATCTGTTGAGCGATCAAATCAAGATATTGCAGCTATGTTACGTGCTTGGCTAATTGACAATAATACAGAAAATGGGGTATAGGTTGTTACTTTGTTCAATTCCAGAAGAATTCCTCTTTTCATCGGACCATTAAACAATCAGCTTACCAAGCTTTATTTGGAACAGAACCACAGGAAGACAAAGGAGGACTACAAAGTACTACTAGACAGAAAACAGGACTACAATCTAGTCATATTTCAAAAGAGTTGCTTAAAAAACTTGTTACTGAAGAGGACTTGGATCTACTTCTTAATCCGCAGGACATGCATGACATTATTTTAACACCAGAAGACTTACCAGCAGCTGCCTTTTTTTTTTTTTATGGTGGTTTGGGGGAAGCTCTGCCAGCCTGTGTGTGGGGCTCACACCCACTAAACCCCTTTTTCCACTTGGTTTGTTGTGTGCACCACCCCGGTATCGCTTGCGCATTTCGTCGTGGTGGGCAGCCCGGACGTTTGGTGACGCCCTAGTTGTTGATGGGGAATCTACTGCTCCCTTCTTTATCCTTTTTTAGGTTGTCTCTTCTAATGTCTTTTTGTGTTAATATTTTCTCTAGGTGGTTCTTTATGTATGTCCAGTTCTCTGCGCTCTCTATCATTGTTTCAATTAAATTCTCCGGTGTAATTATCTTTCCCACCTGCTCTTGTACACACTTTCTTTCTTCCTTCCATTCCTCACATTTGAAGATGTGTTGAGGATCGTCTTTGTCCTTACAGTATGTACATTCTTCGTCTTCCTGTAATCCGATTTTTTTAAAGTACGTACCAAAGCATCCGTGTCCTGTTATTACTTGTGTGAGATGGTAGCTTACATTTCCCTCCTTTCTGTTATACCACTTTCCTATGTCCTTGATTAGGGTCCTGGTCCACACTCCTTTGTCAGTTCTCTTCCATTTGTCTTGCCATTTTTCTATTGTCACTTCCCTTTCCGACGCTTTCTCCTCCTTTGTTTTTTGGAAGGTCCTTTCCCGTTCCGCTGCAAGTAGTTCAATGGGGATTATTCTTGCTATTACCCTAGCAGCCTCCAGCGATGTTGTTCTGTAAGCTCCTGTTGTTCTAATTGCTAGTTGTCTCTGTAAACTGTCTAGTTTTCTCTTGTAGGCTTTTGTTTCCAATGCTTTTCTCCAAATTTGTGCCCCATACAGTATGATAGATTCCACTACTGCTGCTAATATTCTTCTTTTGTTGCTTTCTCCTTTTCCCTTTCTTGGCATCAGTTTGGTTAGTGCATTGATCGCCTTCGTAGCTTTGCTGTATATATAGCTTATATGTGGTCCAAAACTTAGCCTTTCATCGAGGATTATACCCAGGTATTTGACTTCTTTTTTTGGTCTTATTTCTTCGCCGTTTACTTTTATGGTAAACTCGCCGTGTTTCTTTTTTCTACCGATGAGTAGCACTACTTCGGTCTTATTAGTGCACAGTTCCAGACCCACGCTTTCCATCCAGTCCACTATCTGCCTAATGCTTTCTTCTACTGCTTCTTTCAGTTGTTTCTCATTTTTCGCCGTTGCAATTACTGCTACGTCGTCCGCGAAGGCCACTGTGGTTACATTTTTCGGCATATCTAGTCTCAGCAGTGCATCGTATACAAGGTTCCACAGGATCGGTCCCAAGACCGAGCCCTGTGGTACTTCTGCAGTCATCTTCATCTCCTCCTGCGGCTCGAGCTCCACAGTGCGGTCCTTCAGGTAGTCTTGTATTATCCTTATAAGGTAGGGCGGTACACATTTACTATTTAGTGCTTTAATTATCTCGTTCCACGATACTGAATTAAACGCATTTTTCACATCAAGCGTTACTAGTGCACAGTATCCTCTGGTTTTTTTACTTTTTGCTTTTTCTCTCATTGCGATTTCTATCACTTGCTTTATCGCACCTAGCGTCGATTTGCCTCTAAGGAACCCGTGCTGGTTTTCGGCTAGGCCCCCATTTTTTCGTATTTCCTCTAAGAGTCTTGCTGCTATTAGCCTTTCCAGCAGTTTTCCGAACGTATTCAGCATGCACAAAGGTCGGTATGCTGCTTCTTTTCCTGGTTTGGCTATAAGCACTAGCCGTGCAGTCTTCCATTGTTTTGGGTATTTCCCATTTTTTATTATATTATTCATTACTTTTAGAACTACTGCGGGGTTTATTTCTACTACCTTCTTCACTATTTCCGGCAGTATTCCGTCTGTTCCGGGGGCTTTCTTCGTTTTTATTGTGCTTGCAGCCTTTTCGAGTTCTTTTATGCTGAATTCGGGTACTTCTTCGGTCTGTATTTCCGGCCATTTGTTTAACTTTCTCTGTGGAAACAGTGTTTTGTATATTTCTTTGTTTTCTTTGTTTTCAGGTGTTCCTCGAATTTTATTCATCACAATTTTGTACCCCAATCCCCACACATCTTCTTCTACTTTGTCGCATAGTTCCTGCCACTTCTTTTCTTTGCTTCTCGTTATTTGGATGCTCAGCTCTTTTTTACACTTTTTATATTCTATATTGGCAGCCTCTTTGTCTGTGATTGTTTTGGCTCTTGTGTATTTTCTCCGTTTTTGTATACACCGTGTTCTTGTTTCCGCTATCTCTGTTGTCCACCAATATACGGCTCTTTTGCCTCCTTTTTTGTTTCTCGTTGGCATTGATTTGTCGCAGCAATATATTACAGTGTCGATAAGTTCTTCGGCGTTCGTTATTTCTTTGCTTTGCGTCTTCTCTTTAAGAGCTTCCTTAAATTTTGTTGAATCCATTTTGTAGTAGCACTAACCTCTTACTGGCTGTCTGTCTTCTGTATTTGTTGCGTCGTCTTTTCCATATATTTCGTACAGTATGTATTTGTGGTAGCTGAGCGACTCATCTTCTAGTATCTTCCAGTTTTTTATTTTGTCTGCCAATTTCTCCGTGCTGAGTGTGATATCTATGTGGGACTTGCTTTGTCTTCTTTCGAAGGTTGGTTTATCACCTTCGTTGGCCACTGTTAATTTATTTGTCGCTATCCAGAGTTGCAGTATTCGTCCTCTGTGGTCTTCTTTCTTGGATCCCCAGGCCGGCGCTTTAGCGTTGAAATCTCCGGCAATTATAATTTTGCACTTGGTTTTTTTAATTTCTATTTCTAGTTTGTCTAGGTGTTCGTTAAAGGCTTTGCGTCCGCTATTTGGAGATATATAACAGTTGATTATTTTTATATTGTTTACTATTATCCAGTTGTATCCTTCCCCTTCGCCTTTGTCTCCACTTGTTATTCGTTTTGAGTTTATAATTTTACTGGCTGTGTCTTTTTTGTTGTCCGTCATCCACTTTTTGTTTCTTATTAGTTTTTTATTTGGTTCATTGATAATTAATATGTCTGCTCCTGTTTTAATTGCTGTTGCTTCTGCCAGGTTCTGGGCTGCTGCGCTTCTATCTACATTTACTTGTAATATTCTAAGCATTTTGGGCATTTTTTCTTTCCATCTGTACCCGCCACTCTGTGTGTACCTCTGTTTGTCTTGCGTCCAGCTTTTGCGGGGTCACTCTTTGTCCTCTGGCCACATCTCCACTTTCGTGTCTTTGGGAGCTCTTGCCGCATATTGTAGCTCCCGTCCTGTGGTCGTCCAGTCCACAATCTAGACATTTTTTTCCATTGACACATTCTCTAGCCTTGTGTCCACTTTGTCCGCATTTCAAGCACAGGTTTGACCTGTCTTCTCCTCTGCAGTCTCTGGATTCATGTCCTGTGCCCCAGCATCTGAAACATTTGGTGCTTTTCTGTTTCTCCCTTATTCTGCACTGGACCAGACCTATTTTTACACGCTTTATATCCAGCAATATTTTTGCAGTTTTCAATGAGGTACGTATTGTGGCTGTTTGCCCGCTGCCGGGCCCGGACCATAGGTTTTGTACCTGTAGGGTGGTTTCCACATTTCCATCCAGTAGTGATGTCACAGCTGCCTCAACTTCTTCCTTTGTCGTGACATCATCTATGTCCCTGATAACGAGTAGGACAGTTTCTTCCCCCGGGCTTTTTTTAATCACGTTAGCTTCTTTTAAGCCCTTTTGCAGCCTTTCTTTCACCTCGTTTGTGCCTTTCGCTTCTCTGTCCATTGTCAGTAGCAGGTCTCCGTTTTGTGTCTCCCTGACAGCGTAGATCTGCGATTCGTCATTGTTTGCTTTGATTATTTCCTTAACACCCTTGAGGATGTCTTTGTAGCTTTTGCCTTCTTGGCTAACAATGATTGCTTCTGTTCTTTTTTCCTTCTTTTATGGGCTATGTTTTCCTCCCATTGTTCTCTTCTATTTTGTTTTTGTTCTGACTCTCGTGAGGGTTTGTTGCGTTGTAAAGATTCTAACTTTTTGTTCAGCTTTGTGGAAAATGCCCTCGACCATTTTCCTTAATCGTTGGGGGCTCATGGCGTTTACGTGGTGCGTAGCTATGAATTTTTCGTTTGCTGTTTCCTCTTTTATTTTATTGATTTTTTGCCAGAGGTCTTCGTCTGTGCCGTCATGGACAACTTTGATTATTTTCCTGCTTGCCTTTTGGTTTTCTAGTCCTTTTGATTTAATTCTGGTAGTTTGCTCCAGTACTTCGAGGTCCCCTTCGGCTTCTAGGAGTTCCGGGAACCTTTGCAGGAACTGCTTTTGTATGCTTTTTTCCATATTTTTATCTTCTGGCTCTAGGAATACTACTTTTACTACGCTGTCACTGGATTCCAATGGGTTTCCTACATGTAGTTCAGTGTTCTCGTAAGCTTCTTCAGCCCAGTTCATTGCATCTACTTCTTTCCATTCTTTCAGGGTAGCCATTTGTTGCAGGGAAGTCAGAGTATTTAATTGTTTTTTCGGTGGTTTGCCATTTGCCAGGGCCTCCTCAAGGTCCCTGATCCGCCTATCAGCTATTTGCATGCGGTCCTCATACTCTGCCCTTAGCTCTCTCAGTAACAGTTCGACGTCTGTTCCCTCCGTAGTGGTTTGTGTGCTGGCTGTTGTTACTCCCTTGTGTTCAAGTTGTTTTTCCTCCACTTGGGTGTCCACGTCGTACGTGCGAATCTGGATTTGTTCCCATCTGTGGGATTCGAACCACTCTGACGCTGAGTCTCTGTTTATTTTCTCCACTTGTCGTCTCAGCTTATCTGTCGCGGTCTTAATTTCCCTTTTTGTGTTTGGGTGTTCCTCGACTAGCTTTAGGAGCTGTGTTGTGTACAGCGTCATTCCCTGTACTGCCTCGATAATATTAAAAGCAGTAGGGCATTCCTTTCTTTTAATCGGTTCTATCGAATCCTTATCCGTAGCTCCTAATGACGTGTCCGCCACTTTGCGTTTCTTCATCATTGATTCGTTTAGGGAACTGCACCTCTGCCTATTTCCCGCTGTGTTTACTCTACTGAGCGGCAATCGTGAGTCATCCGCCCCTACCATACCGAAGGCCGCACGTGAAGTTTGTTTGCTTGCGCCGTCCAGTGTCGATTGTTTGCTCCCCCCAGAATCCGAGGAGCAGCCTGAGTTAGACTCAGGGTGGGATTGTGGACCACTGGTCCTACCCACCTGGGGTACTATGTTCTTAACATTCGACATTTTCATTTTCATATAATGGCTAACCCAACTAGTCCCGCGCCACTGGGTCTAGCGAACTTTTTTTGTTAAAGAGGATTTTCCCCTCTGTGCAAGCCTGTTGGTCCGCGGGAGCGTATTTTATTTGGCTCCTACCCTCCAACTCTGCTGGATGCAGAGCCGGCGAACATTCCCCTATCCGCCACCGGGGGACGCGCTCGGTCGGGGTTTCAGGTATCCCCACCCCCCAACTAGGGAGCCCAAGCAGCTGCCTTAGAGAACAACAACGACGCTTCAGCTTCAAAAGATCTACCAGCATCTGAGTTAATTAATTACAATGCCTCAACTTCAAATCACCTATCAATAGTTAAATTAACCAACAATAATATTGAATCAATTTCTTTATCCATAACAAGACAACTCGAATCAGTTAATAACTCTACTTCAACTTCTGCTTCAACAGTTAAAACATCTGTAGTGTTACTTTTATCAGAAGGGAAAGCAGCTATCAGTGACAATAAAGCATGTTGTGTTGTTTGTGAAATGGGATATACTGGAGCCTATTCATGTGACATTTGAAAAAATCCGGTGCACGCAATATGTGGGAATAGAGTAGGAGAAGAAGGATATGGATCGAAAATTCTATGCTATTTGTGCCAAAAAGAAAAGAGCATCAAAGTTCAAAGGGAAAATACCGCAAAACACCTGAAAATATCAGCTGAAAAAATGAAAGAAGTTTCTTTGAAGAAATTTAAAGACGTGTTAGTGGATTCCACAGTTTTGGTGTATGTACCTAAGGTAGATAGAGTCCCATTGGATGAAAATAACATTATAGGGATTGTATTAGATATAAAAAGTAATTTATACCAAATTGGTACCTCAGTAGGGATTATAAAGGATTGCCTACCTAGAAACGCTCTTCAAATAGCTACTACAACATTTACCGAAACAGTTCCACAGATTAGCCTAAGTCTGCGTGAGATTGCGGGAAAATTATCCTTATTTGGAGGTCAAGGATTTAAGAAGTGTTCCTGTAGCCAATCCAAAATACAATGCAAAACAAAAAAATGTTCCTGTAAAAAAAGTAACCTACTTTGTAACTCGAGGTGCCACAAGTCAACAACATGTTTTAATAAAAATGATTGAACATTATTATTTATGAATATTGTTCATTTCAAAAACAACATAAGTCATTTTTTTCAAATTTAGGTTTTAATTTTGAACCGCATCTACGGAATTATTTACATCTTCTGTGTAAAAACCACACAAGTTTCAGACACATTAATTTTATCAATAATAATATGGTGTTATGGAAATTGGAAGGTTTTTACACAGAAGATGTAAATAAGCCCGTAGATGCGGCTCAAAGTAAAAACTCAAATTTGAAAAAACATTGAATTATTTGGTTTTGTAATGAACGATTCAATTACATTCACTAAAGATGTTTAACATTTTAATAAGAATATTCTCTTTTTTTGTTCCTTTTTTTTCTATTCGTTTAGTTAATTATTTTCGAATAAATAATATAATTTGTGTTTCAGTGTTTTATTACCTACGCAGCTATGAGTATGAGTATAGCTTCCACTATGGAGTCTTGTTAGTCAACGGACATTTATATGTTATTGTAACTATCAAATAAAAATTTTATTTCGTTGGTGAAATAAAACTTTTTTTGTTACTGGTGTCTGTCATACAAATGTCTGACAAATTGACTAATGTTAATTAAATATCAATAAAATTTAACAAAAATCCATGGTAACTATACCTTTGAACAATTGACGTAAATAATTTCAACGTTTACATGCTGTGAAAACTACAGAAATAAATTAAATTTAAAAACTTTTGCAAGAAAAAAAATTATTTAGATATAACGTGAATTATGAGGATGTGAATGTCGGCCAACTTACTATTACTTACTGCACGTTGCCCTCAATAATTAACATCATCATAATTTTCTTGATACATAAATATCTATTATTTGATAAATAAAACAATAAAGCACTGTTTTATTGATCCGTATCCAAGGAATACATATGACTTTATAACACAAAATTGAATAAACGATATTATTTCATCATTTCACTAAAACAGTTCAAGGATTTGATCAAATCACTAACTTTCTTTAGGGAATTGACTCACAGAATTTTTATTTTAACATCTTCCGTCATTTGATCAAATCCCTTAGGTATTTGATCAAATCTCTTATTTTACCATTTCCCTGCGACACATAGATGCCCCTGAGTCAACATACCAAAGATTGAAATTGTGATTTGCTGTGGATGCTGAAAAAGCTGCAACATATCCTGTTTTTTTATTTGTGTTTTTATCATTACTTGCCTTCTTATGCAAAGAATTTTTACTGAGACGTCCATACTTATTACAATTAAAGCATCTAGGGCCGTTCTTATTCTTGAGTTGATCACTTTTGGACTAATAGTTTTTTGTGTTTGTATAAAGTGCGGTAGTGTCTGACGTTTTTACTTCTTGTAGTAATTCATTTTTTACTAAATCTGCACCAATCTTCATACCTGAACTTTCTAAGCCCATAATCATCGGCTTGTACACTTCTGGCAACCCTGCCTGCATAAATGTACCCAACCATTCATCGTCCACAACGAATTTTATATTCCTTAACTTATGCGCGGCTGTCATTATTTTATGTACATAATCTTCTACTGATTGACTACTTTCCAAATTGGTATTAATAAGTTCTTTTAATAAACCGACTTTTCGAGTCAATCCGCTGTCTTCAAAAGCCTTTGCTAAATTTTCCCATACCTGTTTTGCATTCTGGGCTTCTTGAATGTGTACATATGAAATCGGGTTAACTAATAGTATTAACTTTGATTTGGCCTTCGTGTCTTGTTACTGAGTTAGGGTCAGTAGCCACAGGTTCTTTCAAGATGCAGTTATATAAATCTTGTTATCAGTTATTAAATCGTTGTAAGTATGCCTTAACTGCAAAACTCCAACTTGCCCAATTGTCTCGACCAGCTAGCTTCTCAATCGACATCATTGAATTATTTCCAGCCATATTTACAAACTATTTATTAGAATAAAGATAAATCCAGTAAAGAAAAATAACAGTACACAAAAACACCAAGTGCGTAGCCGCTTAGCAGTTGACAACGAGTATGAGCATCAGGCACATTGCCATTTAACATAGCGTAGGCGTCCATTTATTCAGCAGAAGTCAACTATGGCGGTAGCTGTGGATTTTCCTTTTCGAAAGCGTGCTGTTCGGGATTAAGTTATGTCTATCGACGAAGGACTACAGGACTAGTGCTATTGGCCTATAATAAATAATATTCCTTTTGTTACCTTTTTTATATATAGGAATCACAACAGATGTTTTGAGTACAGTGGGATAAATTTCCTGTTGAAATGAGCTATTGATTAGATGTTTTATAGGTTCTACCAGTTCATTTTCATAGCTTTTAATAATAATAAGAATAGTAATATACTTTATTGCCCAACAGGAAACCCCATTTACAAGACAACAATAAATTTAACAATATATAAGTAATGAAAATGTATTCTGTTAAGTTATAAATTGTCAAAAAAAATATATCTTTATAGCGTGCCATCGCATTCTGACACATTACAGTAACTGGTGCCCGCCGAAGACAATTGGTACGAGCCCCTGGAATGTAAAATGTCTTAATATACCTAGAACTTGGACTAGGTATATGGAACTTTATTTTTGACAACAGAAATGAAAAGTGGATGCATTTTATTATGAAGAATCTTCAATAAAAACTTAGCAGTAAGCTCTTCTCTTCTGGCGGTCAACGAAGCGTTACCATGTCGTTCGAGGAGAATATTTTGATCCACACCGCGTTCGGGATACACACCATCTACTCTGTACGATAAATACTTTAAGAATCTGCGGTGAATACGGTCCAGTGGCATTATCTGATTCATGTAATATGGATACCAAATAAGACACCCATACTCGAGTTTGCTTATTACATATGCAAAATACAATAAGTTTATGAGGTCGATGTCTCAAGATGCACAAATTCTCATAATAAAACCTAACATTCTGGAAGCAGACATTGCAATATCAGTTATATGTCTAGTAAAATTTGAATCAGAGGTGAATGAGATGTCCAAATCCGTTATCTCCGCGCAGCATTTAAGTTGTAATCCATTCACTGTGTATGATGATGTGAAATGGTTAGATTTCCGGGAATATGACATGGAGCAGCATTTATCAACATTAAGGTACACTTTATGAGTTTCACACCAAGATACTAATTTGTTGATGTTATGTTGGAGGAACATAACATCATTTGGTGAAGTAACGCTTGTAAAAAGTTTGATGTCATCTGCATAGGCTAATACATGCCAGTTTAGGGATTTTAACAGGGAATTAATAAAAATAATATAGAGTAGCGGTCCCAAATGTGAACCCTGTGGAACACATGAATCCATTGAAATTTTGTACAAATGAAAACCATGGAAGTCTACGTGTGTTTGACCCCTAGTCCGTATATACTACGCCTACTTGACCCCTGTTATCTATAACTTCTGAAACATATTGTGAGAATGATGCACGATTGGTTGTTGTAGATTTACCTGGCGTGAAACCGTGTTGGTTGGAAGAAATAAATGAATACACGTTTTTGAAAATAGTTGAATAAATAACATGCTCGAATATTTTTTTAAAATTACTTAATAAATCAATTGGAAGATAATTTCCCAGAATATGTTTTTCTTCCTTTTTATAAACCGGAGTAATTTTAGCCAAGGATTTTTAGGAAAAATGCACGTAAAAATAGCAAGATTTATAATAATATGAAGGGAAGCAAATATGAATCTACAATCTTTAATTAGGAAGGAAGGAACAGAGTCATTTCTAGCTGATAATTTATTAGGTAAACGCGGCATAATGCTTATTAAATCATTTTCTGAGATTGAATTTATTTAGCTTATGGTCTATTCGAACATACATAATTCGAACATGCAGAGAGAGTAAATATGGTATATATAACGTCAATACTAGCACATATATCACAAACATAATTGCAATTATTGTCTTTATTATCACAGCTCCAGGCGTAACCGTTCGAGGCAGGAGATGGTCTCCGGTGTCGCGTGTAACAAGTCGTCGCTCGTTCCAGGGAAGGCTGTTAGCGGGCATACCCGGTTGATGTGTTCCATTGTTTGAGAGGCAGCACCGCCTTCGCACTCTGGACTGGGGCGCATTCCCCACCTATGGAGTGCCGACCCACTTCTGCCGTGTCCAGTACGTATTCTATTCAGTCGAACCCAGAGCTTGCGGGGCAGGTTTAAACCAGGTGGTGGTTCTTTAGAGTTGAGTGGGGGGTGTCAGGTCGGTGAGACTTTGCCCTGCCAGTCCGACTGCCACTCCTCGTATATGTCAAAGTTGTTAGTGATTAGCTGTTGTGCCGTTCTGACAGAGGGACTTCTAGACTTTAGTCGACTAAATTGTATGAGATCCTGGTGGATTGGTAAGCCTGGGTTCGCGGTTATTTTATTGTACTCTCGGACTAGGATCTGCTTTCTGTGGACTCTCGGCGGCTCTATGTGAGATAGCACTGGCAGCCATTCGATTGGTGTAGGTTTAATGGATCCCGTAATTATTCTCATCGTTTGGTTCAGAACTGTGTGGATTTTACGTACGTAGGGGCTGTTTATCCAAGCTGATGCGCAGTATTCGGCCGTTGAGTAGACAAGACCAAGTGCAGAAGTACGCAGGCTTGGAGCATCAACTCCCCAGGTCAATCCAGCCAGCTTGTATAAGATATTATTGCGGGTCCTTATTTTCGCTGCCAAGTTGGTCAAGTGTTTGTTGAACGAGAGGGTACGATCCAACGTAAAGCCCAGTTATTTGGGGTTGTAGTTGTGGCGTAAAACAGTGCCATTTAGAGTGCTTTTCGGCTGGTAGATGCCATTCTGTTGTTGAGATGAAAACAACAGGTCTCGGTTTTCGCAGCGCTGGGTGTCAGCCTCCACTTTCTAAAGTAGTCCGACAGAATGTCTAGGTCCGCTGACAAGGAATTCCGGGAGTATTTTGTCAAACGCGGGTGACTTGCCGGTCTTTAAGGATTGGAGGGCTTTTGTGACTTCGTCCGTGGTAAATTCCCCAGACAGCTGCTCACACCTTATATAGGAGTTTTTGAGGACCTTGAGATCCCTTTTGATTTCGGTCGAGTGGGATTTATCTTTTCTGGCTCTGGACAGGTTCACTATGTGGTTCGCTACCTGATCGGCCGTGACGTTGACAGGCTTCGGCATGGTATGTGAATCGCCACCCAGCTTCTTAAGTAGGCTCCACGCACTTCTACTTGAGTGTCGGAAATTCAGGCTTTTAGTTGTTTTGTTCCATTGTTTCTTCGTCAAGGTTGTGTAATAGGGAGTCCGCAACATCGGATCTGCCGTTTCCCAAGTAGTCAGCGTAGAGGATCTCATTGGCCTCGGTCCAGCATGGTATGTATTCTTTTATTACTCCTCTTCGTATTTGTTTCTTGGCCGTGGATATTACCATCTTTACAAATCCTTGGTTATTTGGCATTGGTCCTTGGTTATTTGGCATTGGAGCAGTAAATCGTATGTTTTTATCGAGGGCGGTCGAGTATCCATGCCAGTTCGCGTTTGAGAAGTTCCATCTCGGGAGGTCAGAGCCGCGTATGATTGGGATGTGGGTGCCCACCTCCAGCAGCACGGGACGGTGTTGGCTATGCGGGAAAGCCTCAAGAACATGTCGGTTCACTGGGATAGGTTTTTCCTCTTGATCAGATGACACGATTCATAGGTCTGGATTTGTCTCGGTACCCTATCTGGCTGAGTGGAAGGTGACTCTGTGTTTGGCACTGAAGACTAGTTTGGCACTGAAGACTTTTGTCCCGTTTTGGTTGTTTTGAGGGTACCTCCATTGGGTGTGCTGGCTGTTATAGTCACCAGCATAGATGGATGGGTGGTCCCCGATAGGTAGGATGTTGTCTGGCTAGATGGCTGCAGGAGGTTTGTATACGTTTGTCAGGAGTGTGTCAGCGACTTTGACAGTCACTGCAGAAATATCGTCGTCTTGAGATGTCGATATAAGTTTTACGTCCTTCAGTGTGGCTCGGGCATAAGTAACTGTGCCGTACTGAGGGTGATATGTTGCACCGATAAGTCTGTATCCGTGGATTTTTTCCCTTTTCCGGAGCTGTGATTCGTCAGAGGTATGAGTTTCTTGTATGGGAACCACATCGCCGTTATGGTCCAGAAGAAACTTGGAGAGATAGTCACTCTTAGATCTACTTATGCCTTCGATGTTGAGCTGGCAAATCTTAAAAAGAGGTCCAAGAGTTTTTGTCGGTTCGCTCTTAGAAGAGCCGTTCGTTCCATTTTCTAAAAACGTGGTATCTATGTATGTTTCGATATCCAGGAGATCGTGAGATGGTCTGGATTACCTTTTGTCTTAGCTCTTTAGCTCTTCCACTTGGAGGCGAGCTAAGTTTGCTCCCCTTGATTGAATTTAAGGTGTAGTGTTCACTAGGTCTAGAATACTGACTTTCATCGGTAATTCTGCTAGGTATTCTTGTAGTACCTTGTTTCATATGAGCATAAGTCCATAATCCGGTCGGATTTGATTTGATATTGTCTTCTAGTTCCCTAAGATACAACTGATATGTTTCACTGATTTGCCGTTTAGTGAGTGATCTGCGCCTTTTGAATTCATTATATTTGATTCCTACTTGATAGCAATTTTTGTCAATAATACGCCTTAGTTTTTAAGTTCCTTTTCAGAAGTAAACCATACAGGGCTTTTATTTCAGAAGTAAACCAACTTAGATCTGCTACTTTGGGAAAGGGGGATCGATTTATTAAATATGTTGTATAGAATTTTATAAAACATATCAAAGATTTATTCACATCAGTACATACATACAGTCCTTATACAGTTCACAGTACAACGTGACAAAATTAGCCCTTTTAAAGTCATAGCGAGTATTTTTATTTGAAGGAAACCTAGTATTATCGGAGATTGCCCTTGGTTCAAATTGAATAGATAATGATGGGCTTCTAATCAGATGAGTATTCTTTTAATTATTTAATTTTTATTATTTAATATTATTTCTTTTAATCAGGAATAGTATCAGATATGTATTCTTCAAGAAACATATTTATTTTGTTTTGTTTTATATTAGTTTTTTTATTGCTTATGAAGTGGTTGTTATTTAGAATGCTATAAGGGATATTTCTCCCTATTTCTTCCGGGGCATGTGTAAAAATTTCATTGAACTCGTTAGACTTTTTAGTATCTCTAGGTCTTTTTGTAAGCATATTTCAACTTTTCGTTTTCGATTGTTGCTCAGTTCGTTAATTATTTCCCACATCGTTTTTTGCTTGTTATGGAAATTTTGAAGTTTATTGTCGCAGAAAGCTCTTTTTGTTTGATCCAATAAATCTCTATGTTATCTTTTGACTTATAGTTTATTGGGTCTCAATACAGGGTATTTTTGTTGCAGTACGTAGATACACGTAGATACACGTAGGTACATAGATCTTTTAGTTTTTTACTGGAGTTCTTAATTTCCCTGGTTATCCACGTTTTAGTTTTATTATTAACTAAGATTGGAAAACGGCTGTAAAAGTGACACTGTAGAGTTTGAATGAAAGATGTTTTTTCATTGCAATCACTCATCCTGTACATTTTCTCCCAGGTTTCCTCTTCTAAAGCTTGTCGAAACGCCGCTTTGTGCTGGATGGACTGAAACTTCTTACATAGTGTCCATGCATTTTAATTTCTTCTTGCGTCCTGTTTAGTAGTACCAGTTTATGATCTGAAATGGGTGTACCTTCGACGTAGATTGTATTTGTCTGATCGGCTTTTGCAAATATGTTATCAATTATTGTTTGGGAAGTTACAGTGATTCTTATCGGTTCTTTCACTAGATCCACTTGCCCATAAGACGTCATAAGATTGACAAGGTTAATCTTATCTTTGGTGTTGCTGTGGAAATTGATGTTGAAATCACCAGCAATAATGATTTCCGATTCACTTGTAAAAATACTATCGAGGATACTCTCCAGATTTATAAGAAAAATCACGTTACAACCTGTGGGAGGCCGATAAATTGTTACAATTTTTGTAGTATGAGTTTTTGTTTTTAACTCTTGACCACAGACGTCTATGTGCTTCTCGATGCTTAGGTCACCAATTTTTAGTTTCTTTTGGGCTGTGCTACGAGTGTTCGGTGAATTTCTTGCCCAGATAGCCACGCCGCCACCAATATAATCTTTTCTGCAATAGTTACTTATTAGCTGATACTTTTCTATGCTATTTATTCTAACTGCTATTTCGTTAACCCATATTTTGGAGAGGCACAGGAAGAATGGCTTGTGCTCCAGTGTTAATATTTCTAATTGATTAGTTTTGTTATTGATACTTTGAATATTTTGTAACATTATTATGTTGTTATTATTTATTTACAATAGTAAATTTTGTACAATAGTAAAGAGTTTTTATTATTCAGCGATTTAAATTACAAATCTTAGGCGTTTTTCGGGTTTTCTTTGGTGCAAAAAAACAGTTTTTACATATATACTTAGGCCATAATTCTGGATTTTGTTGACTGTTTAGCGTCTCAAAAGGTGCTGACAATTTAAACGATGAGTACATTTCTGCATTTCTGTCCATTTTGGTACATTGCATGGGATCAAGTTTAAAAACATGTAGATGAGCATATTTTGGAATTGCACTAATACTCGACGAATCTGAACTTCCTTGTATAATGTTCGATCTTCGGTATCTTCTATTTCTTTTCCGTTGGACTTCCCAAACTTCATCTGTTTCGTTTGTTGACTCACCATCCTTTTCTAGCTAACTATAATTTTGCGCGCTATCAGAGTTGTTATTTCTAGTATTTCTTAGATTTTTTTGTTTATCGGAGCAGGTACGCGATTGCAGGTAGACCATGCTTTGAGTTTCTTTTGTTTCAATATTTCTTTGCGATTGTGAACTTGCTGAACTTTTGCTTTAATTTCGATTTCAGGTACAGATTTTTGTTTTAGTTTTATTAATTCATCAACGTTTTTGTTCAGTTCCGATATTTACGCTATGAAATTGGTCTGCTATCATAATTATCGGTTGTAAGTACAGTTGTCTCATTACACTCTATTGGTTTATTAAGCTTTATGTTAAGTTCATTTATTTGCACGGCAAATTCGGCTTTAACCGCTTCCACTTCTTTCCTAAACTATCCCTGCTATCATGTCCTTGAATTGCGAACTTATCAGTCATTTTACTTGTCTATTAACTATTAACTTGTCAGTTATTCTATAACCTTGTCGAATTGTCCCTCTGAAGGCTTCGACCATAATTCTCTAGACATTTTTTGTTCGTTAACTTAGGTAGGGGAGGGTTGGGTAATACTGCGCCCTTAAGAGGATATAGCTATAATGTTCTAATAGTGCGGATCAGATCGACTCAAGTTATATTTTTACAGGTTACCTAGCAATCAAATTTGAAAACAATATTTCCTTTTAATAGTATATATGTAAAAATATAGGAAGAAAAAGAAAATTTATAAAAGCGCGGCATTATCAAACTGGTTTGAGAATAGCGTGCGCCGGTTTGATTATACCGTACGTTATGAATAATAGGCGATATATAGGTCAATCAACATTTAATTAGGCAAAAAAACAAATGTTAAATTCACAGCCATCTTACATTATTAGGTAAAGTGCTTATATTTATTTTAACAGAAGTCGCAAATATAATTTTCTGCAGTTTCTTTTCCAATACATTCCTTGTGGATCCAGGTTGAACAAGCGCACCAACGAAACTAGACTTCCTTGTCACGGCCAAATTCCACCACATATTGAACATTTATCATTTGTATTGTCATTTTCTTTGTCTGTGCCCATCTCATCTTCATCGTCGTCATTACATATTTGAGCTAGTGGAATATCATCGCTGCTTTCCTCACTGCTAGAAATTAACACTCTTCTCTTCACAGATTCCCTTTGCGATTCCCTTTGCTAAAGCTTTTCCTTTTACATGTTTTCCTTTACCTTTTTTTCTTCCTCTTTTAATCTCCTCTTTGGGAATGTTGTATTTGGGAGTGTTGTTTCTTTGAACGTCTTTTGATTTTCATAATTTTTTGAGGCACTGGACTTAATACCTCCAAAATATTACTACGCGAAAAGCTAGCAATAGGTTCTGTTTCATTTGTAAGATGTGTAGAGAGTGCTTCCTTTGCTTTGTCATTGTTGATTGAATTTTCGTTTCGAGAGGTTAAGTCTTCAACAATTGGGTCTGATATAGTCATCATCACCAAACACTTTAGGGTTTATGGGATGAATGCCAGTCACTTCGAAACCTTTTACTGCTTTGTCCATCGAAGCTACTCTCAAATAGGCTTTGTTGAAAATGGAAGCCAAAACAGCATGTGTAATTTTTTCATATGGACGGTTTTTCATATGTAAGTCGCACTCTCTATAATAAGCTGTCTTCAATGGACCGTAGAAAGTAACATCTAGCGGCTGCATCCTATGGGAAGTGTGCGGAGGCAAAGATAGCATATGAATCCCATTTTCCCGGCCATATTGATAAGCATTCAGTGACAAGTGACTAGCATGATTGTCGAAAATTAGTAGAGTGGGGCTTTCAGTTGTTGCACTAATATGTTTGACAAAGTGACGAAGCCATTTCTCAAAGAGTTCGGTGATCCACCCTGATTTTGAGCACTCGTATTCTGCTCCAATAGGCCCTCCAATCTTAAGGCTTGGCTTGATTCTTTGGCGTGGATAAATAAACATAGATGGGATGAATGATGTTCCTGATGCATTCATGGCACAGACAACTGTAACATTTTGCCCACGTTCTCTGCTTGTAATTTTGCCAACTTGCTTAAATCCTTTAGGTGCATACATTTTTCCAGGTCTTTGAACAGTCGTAATTCCTGTTTCATCCACATTAAATATTTGTTTTGCTGGATAAGCATTCTTCTCTGTCATTTCTTCTAAATTACGAAAAAACAATGCAATTTCAGTTTTATTAAAACCCAACACTCTGTTCATGCTTGTTGGCTCCGGAAGTCGCAAAGCGATCACAGGATTTCTTTTTAAGAACGCATACACCCAGCATTTGTCTGCCATGCCTTTCTCTGTTGAAAAAATGTGTTTAATATTCTTTGCAACCGCGAACTCATAAGCCAATTTGCGTAACTATTGCTGTGAGATTCCAAAAAATGTTTTAGACAACAAAACAATATGGTCAGCTAACTCCTTTTCATCTTCTTTTGAAAATGTTGCCTTTCGGCCAAGTCGAGGGTCATAATACTCTCCTTTTTTTAATCTATCTCCTATTGAAGATTCTGGAAGCATAAATGATCTTGCTACTTCCTTTGTTTTTCTTCCATTACTTACAGCTTCTAAAGCAGCTTGCATTTGAAGTGGATCCCAAGACCCCTTTTTTCTTTTTGACGCACTTTCAGCCATCTGTGAAAGAAAAAATAGTACAATATGTAATTGATAATACCGCGCCCCGTTTGACAATATCGCGCCCTGAGCGCGGCATTATCAGCCTACGCCATTTTGTATTACTGCCACAACAGTATTGTACAAACAACATTCTGGCCATAAAACTCATATCTACTTTAAGTAACACCAAATTACGCTACAAAATACATTACTACAATATAATTTAGTCTGCAAAAAGAAGTACATACCTGGATTCGACAGTCACAGAAAAATGATAAGAAATGCGCGCGAAAGTTCTCAGCACACGTACCACTGGTCGTGGGCAACTGCCGCGCGGGGAGGGAGCGGTTTCTCAGTCGCAACTGCGACCATTTGATGCGTACACAGATAGCGTCCTATAGGCAGTTTTTTAGTTACGTTAGAGCGCGGTATTATCAACCGCGCAGTATTACCTCCCCTAACACGAGTTAATTCGCACAATTTTAATTTTACTAAGCTTGCACGTCCGCACTATTTGATGCTGCGCTACGAACTAATCTTGTTCAGCAAGTTCAGCTGCGCTAGTCTTGTTAAGCAAGTTTCTAAGTTCTTTATAATAATTGAAATTATGTCTATTAATGTGCGTTTGTATTTTTGTAGTGCAGCTTCTTTTATTTGCATCCTTAATTTTATATTACATGTTAGCTGTGGTGCAGGCGGTTTTGTAACATCTTTTTGTAACCATATTTTTGTAGCTATGATACTCAAATAAAGAAAGTATTAAGTTATTAAAATATTGGACTTTTTCCTCTATAACTGAAATGTAAAAGATATTAATTATCAAGTGACAAGTTTTTCTGGTGCTCATCGAAAAGATTGCAATTGAACCGTCGGAAATTTCTGCATGTCTTGAAAATTGGTGTAACTCTTCTTTTCGGTCCTTTAAAACAGCAATAAATAATTTCGTGGTCAGTTAGTACATTGTGATTATATTGTACGCTGCTACTTGATATCCCTATCGCATTCGAGCAAATAACCACATCAGTGTTTCCCAAAGTGTGGTACGCGTACCCCAAGGGGTACGCGAATGATTTGAAAGGGGTACGAAACGATGTTCCAAAATTTTCATTTTTTGTGTGTGCCAAAGTGGATATAAAAAGAAAAATTACAATATTTAGATTACATCGAAAATAGTGCATCAAACATTACTTTTTATAAAGTGTTTGAATCCTTGAATTAGCTGTCAATCTGCAAACAATTCCTCTTCATCATCTTTGATAATTAATTAATACAATACAACCACGAGATTTTAGTAACTGCTCACGTTAAAATGATTGCAGATTGTTTTTACGTATATAAAAACAAGCAGAAATTGTCTTAAAGTGAACCCATAAAGAATAACATTTTTCCTAATGTGTCATAATTTTTATGCGGATCAATAAAACGCAACGCTTATAGCAATAGCAACGCTTCACAATAATTCACTTATGGGCTCCGTAAACACAACCCTAAATGTTGACTTCGCTGATGTTCTTTTTTGATATCCAATCACAAAACTTATTACACATTTTTTGTATAAATGTCTTGATTTCCGCGTGAGTAATCTTTCCGCAATTGCGTCACTATATCACAATAATTCTTAGGATGTATCCATTTATTATTAATAAAACACGAATTAATAGACCTTTTTCTTAGTTGAAATTCTTTTGTGCGCATGCCTCAATTTCCAAAATTACCTGAACTTTTTGACGTGTAACTATATATGAGCCCGAAACTTTCATATTCCCGCCTTTCAAACTTGGCGGATGCACATGCGCTTAACTAATCGTAAAAAGGTCTATTAAACAAGATACTCTAAACAAAATTTTGACGCACGAATCAAGAATTTCATCGTTGTCACGACAACAATACAATAATGGGCCGACGACATGCTTCTCTTAAAAAAAAACAGAAGAAGGAACTTGAAAATGGAAGAAGCAAAATTTATAAATAGTATGTATACACAAGCCAAAAAAATTAAGCTTTAACTCGCTAAATTAAATCTCCTTAAACTTTAATTTTATCCGCTTGTATAACAAATCAATCAAACCAATCTGAAGACTATATATTACTTTAAAAAGACCAGTACAGATTTTATTTTTAATAAAATATCTCAGAAATTTTCTACTAATTGGTACGAAGTGTTAAAAAATATTTTAAAGCTGTACACGTGAATCGAAAGTTTGTGAAACACTGAACTGCAACAATTAACTTATAGGTATTTCTAGACAGTCGTGTGGATTCGGAGATAATTTGTTTGATATCTAATTCGCTTAACATTTTATACAATTTAGTGCAAGCATTACTTTCCATATCGAGCACATCAATATTAATATCCTCACACAAATAACCTTATCGCATAAGAGTTTGTAATAAAATATTTGTTCTTCAAAATTGTTTATAAAATCATTGATATTGCAGTTTGGTATTATAATAAACATTGATATTACTCCAATACCATACTTCTTATGCGACACCCTGATTTCTATCCATAAATGTTCAAAACTGTCACACTGATCGGAATCAATCGTTTTAAAATCAACAAGATTATTTATGAACATACATAACATGCATATAACCAATGACCTGCAAAATATCATCATCAGTACTATCCGTCAACCAAGTTTCACTGATAGGTTAGGAAAATTTCACAACCGCTACTAATAATATGTTCGAATGAGCAAGCGTTGACATGAGTTATCTTAAAGTCGCGTTTGCTTAGATCGTTAGTTGCCATAATCAATCCTGTTTATTAAATTCGTATTCAGTTTTTGTAACTTGTACATTTGTCTCGGTGACCTACAACCTGATTTATAGAGTCGACTTGTTTAATTTATTATATTCTATACAGTAATGGCAAGAGAGACAATGTGCGGCACGAAATGGGACCCGGAAAGAAAGAAAAGAAAATGATGGAAAAGTACTGGGAGAAAAGGAAGAAAGAAACAGGAAAGAAGAAATAATATATTATTAAACATTGTGAACATACTGTTGTTTTTGTTAAGCGTGGTCCAAAGTGGCCAAATACAGTGGTACCTTGAGATACGAATTTAATTCGTTCTGTCATCATTGTCGTATAGCAAAAAAATCGTATTATCGTAAAAGCAATTTTTCCCATTTAAAATAATGTAATATATATTAATGCGTTCTAGCGATATGAAACTAACCCAAAACACAGTTAAATTACATATAATATACCAAATTTTTATATAAATATACGAGTAATAACACACATAATGTTTACTAATTTATTTATTAATATATTAATAACACACAATGTTTATTAACCACGACTTTAACGTTCGCACGTTCACGTTGTTTAACCTTCACAAGGTAACGATCAAGTGAGGTCTGTTTCTGCCTTCTTAAAATGTTACGAAAGAAGATGAGACACCTATCATCAAATAAGGCACTCGCTCTCCCTGTAGACAATTTCTCTGGGTGTCTTTTTTCTACAAAATCAGACACTTCCTGCCACTTGCGAAGGATATCACTAATTTCACGTGAAGTAAGTTTCTCCTCCGGCTCGACCTCCTCCTCACTGCTGAGTTCCATCATTACCCCCGAGTGGGAAATCTTCTGTAACTCCTTCAGCTCCTCCGTCGTGAGTTCTTCAGCATACTCCTCAATGAGATCAGCAACATCTGCCTCGTCTACCTCTAGGCCCATGGAGCGACCAATGGATACAATCTCCTCTACAATCTCCTCCTCCATAGGTTAGGATCCCTCAAATCCCTCTCGTTTTAACAAACATTTGGCCATAATTTTCTCCAATCTGAGTTCAATGTTCTTTTGGTAACACCTTGCCAGGCATTATCTATAAGCTTAAGGAACCGTCACAGTGTGACTCCCCGAAAAATAGCTGATTTTCGCGATTTTTTTTTGATGGTCAGGCTAAACTAATCGGTCTGATTTTTTTTTTTACAAATTACAGCACTAATGAAGAATACAAAATGATATTTTTTAAATTGATATATTTATTGTTTAACATTGTTTTTATATATTTAAAATGGCGTTGAAAAAACGAGGTCCTGTACGGTGCCCACGATTGCGGACGCAAGTTTGATCTGAAACAAAAATCTCAAAAAGATTATTAATCTGAAGGAAAGCCTCTATGTCTCTATGGAGGCTTTTTCTTTTTCTATGAAATTTGCAAAAATGGCGGCGGTTTTACAAAAAGTACCGAATTCAGCCTATTTTTTCGACAATTATTCTTAAAAAAAAATTGGAAGATTAAAAAAAAAAAAACGCTTCCATAGCAACATAAAGAATGACGTGAAGAATGTTTAGCCAAAATTCCAAAGGGGTAGCTTGAAAACTGTTCCTTTGAGAGTGGGCACCGTTTTGAAAAACACTATTCCGAGAAAAACGCGTTTAAAGTTTGGAGTGAGGAATTTTCAGATAAATCGCCTACATACGATCAATCGGCGATGCTAGGTCCATACAATATTCCTTCTGCTTCCTCAAAGTCTTGATTTTCGGCAGAATGTTTTTTTCGACGAGCTGTCCTGGCTTCTTTGCTGTCCAGAGAGCTTCGGCGTTCCGCGACTGCGATGCGCTCGTCCCTGTACTTAGCAGCGAAGTCCGCGGCTGCCGGCCCTACGGTGACCTCTATTACCTCCAGGATTTTTAGTATTGGATCATATCCCTCATTGAACGTACAAGCGGACCTTTTTCGTTCCTGTCGTGGACGGTTTGTCCTCGAGCCTTTTCTATCCAGCGGCACTGATTTTTCAGGCGTTTTATTCGTAGGTCTACCCATACTGGCTGTCGCAAGCGAACTGATGTACTTTGCCCATTTACTGCGACAGGAAATAGGAACAGGACAATAGGAATAACGGTTCTACGGTGGACGGACACGCCAGACACTCTAATCGTTTTTTCTAAGAAAGGTTGTAGCGACCGAAATAATTCGAATTTCGATTTAAAAATTGGGGAGAATGTTTATAACAGTGTATACTAACGGGAAAAAAAAAAAAAAAAAAAAAGATTTTTTGAAAATTTCACACTGTGACGGTCCCTTAAGACAGACCACAAAGTTATAATGATTCTTCCAAAACTCCCTCAATGTTAGGTTCGTATTTTCGATAACTTCGAAGCAACGCTTGAAAAGGTGCTTCGTGAAAGTTTCCTAAAATTGGAGATAACTTGTTGATCCATGGGCTGAAGGGTAGACGTTGTATTGGGTGGCAGATAGACAATTTTAGTAAATTTAAATTCATCTAAAAGGTCATCCTCAAGGCCAGGAGGGTGAGCGCGAGCATTATCCAACAGAAGGACACACTTAAGCGGTAGACCATAAAGGCCCAAAAACTATGTTCATCCACTCTATAAAAAACTGACGGGTCACCCATGCTTTACTGTTTGCACGCCACAGAACTTTAACAGTTTAACAGTAATTTTTCTTTCATAACTTTATAAGCTTTGAAGGCCCTTGGGTTTTCCGAGTGGTAGACTAGCAACGGTTTTATTTTGAAGTCCCCAATAGCGTTTGCGCAAAGGGCAACCGTTAGCCTATGTTTCATAGCCTTGTGGCCGGGTAGACTCTTTTCTTCAGCCGTGATAAATGTGCGCCTAGTCATTTTTTTCCAAAATAACCCTGTTTCGTCATAATTGAACACTTGTTGCGGTAGGTATCCTTCTTCACTAATGAGTTTTTCAAAAACCTTAATGAAATTTTCAGCCGCTTTAATATCTGCACTAGATGCTTCTACATGACGAATAACTGAATGAATGCCACTTCGTTTCTTAAAATTGTCAAACCAGCCACGACTAGCTTTGAACCCCTCACCGCCTAGCAATGATTCTCCCTCCGTCTCGGTTACATCACGCTTGAGGTTTTGGAAGATGGCGTCAGCCATTTTCTCACAAATAATGGCTTCAGAAACAAAGTCACCTGTCAATTGCTTCTCCTTAATCCATAATAAAAGTAGCTGTTCCATCTCATCATATATATGACGCCTTTGGAAGGTTGCAGCTTCTTTATTGCTTCCTTCTGCTTGATGATCGCGGATATTGTAGAAGGATTGCGGCCATACTCATTTGCCAAGTCGATGATACGAACGCCACGCTCATGCTTTGCAATAATTTCTTGTTTCGCTTCCATTGAGATCATTTTATTAGGCTTTTTCTTTTCACCAGTTTTGTCTTTACTTTGGGATCCATGGTTAAAATAACAAAATATGCAGAGTACAGTATATATACTATCCAAAATGACACGAAAACCAGGCATTAACAAAGCGAATATCACGTCGTGGCGGCCATACAGAGAACTCTGGTCTCAACAGCCAAACAGAGCGACATAGCGGGCATAAGCGGCGGAAGGAAAGCTGAGCTAACGCTCTGCCATCTAGGGATCACCTATGCAATTATCGCACATCGCAAATTCGAATCTCAAATTTTTCGTTGTATGTCGAGGTATAAATTTTAGAATATTTCATGTTGGATCTCAAAACATTCGTATGTTAGGACATTCGTATCTCAAGGTACCACTGTATCGAAATTAAAAAAATACAGTTAACGAACTTAAACTCAGTAGCTTTACAGGTTTTGAACTCATGATTTTCCGCAAATTTTCCACATGTGACATTTTTCTTACAGTTTTTGCTAATATGATCAAATAAAGACCATTTGTAACATTGTATAATTGACAAATAGTCAACACCGGTACATGAGCTCCATCCTACAAATATTTTATTACCATTCATTCCTAAGTACTTTTCGTCGCAGTTCGCAAGTAACTTCAAATACAATGGCTTCTGTACTTAATTTTTCTTACTACTTCTATTTGGCCGGTATCAACATTCAAATCATTTAACGCAATTACACTGCCGATCATAAAATTAGTGTCACTCCGTAATTTGAAGTTATTTTAGTTTTTATGTGTTTTTTCGGTTGTAACAGTTTACTAACTGATTGCTTGAATAAAACAAAGTGGTTTTTGTTGTTCAAAGTTTATTGAAAGTAATGAAAATGAACAATTTAATTTGATATGCTAAGTAATGAAAATGAACAAGTTTACTTTTAAATGCATTTGTTGAAACAAAAGAAAGTTTAAGGAGTTCAATAGCGAATATTCCCTCCTCTGGCAATGACGAGAGCTTGCAAACGGCGAGGTATACTCTGGCTCAGATTTTGGATCACATGCTGGGGAAGATTGTACAATTCTTGTACCAGTATACTCTCTAGAATCTTTGGGGCCCGGCACATATCTCCGTAAACGTTTTCCCATCTCATCCCAAATATGCTCAAATGGATTTAATTGTGGACTTGGAGCTGGCCAAATAAATCGCGTGATTTCACACTCGTCAAGATACTCAGTAACTATCCGAGCAGTGTGGGGCCTTGGGTTATTATGCATAAATGTTGCCTCGTCTCCAAGAATAACCATGAACGGTAAAACATGTTCTTCTAGAACCTATATCATATATGCGCATACCTATGCGCAGTCAACGTCCCATTCTCGATAAAAACCAACTCTGTGCGAGTGTGAAAAGATATGCCTCCCCATGCCATTACTGATCCTCCACCAAAGGGAAGTCGCTCGGCAATAATATAAGGAAGTGCCACACTCTTACATGCATATCTGAGCACGTAAGACAGAATCGCGAGTCATCGGAAAACAATACGCGACTCCAATCCGATATTGTCCAAGCCAAGTGTTCCCGTGCAAAATTCAACCTCGCAATCCTCTGTGCACGGGAAAGCGGTGGTCCTGTAGCTCTAGTTCGAGAAGATAATCCAGCAGCACGAAGTATTCTCCTAACTGCCCACTTAAGTTTACATTTTTCACTTCTTGCAGATGATTTCGAAGGAAAACTGTAGTGACCGTTCGGTTTCTCAAAGCACTAGAAACGAGAAAGCGGTCATCTCTAGCTGTAGTAGTCATGCCTCGGCCTGAACCAGGTCTTGAGAGTGAGCAGACCAGTCTCTTCGTATTGCCGCCATACTCATTGCACACTCGAGTGACTTACACCAACGTTTCTCGCAATTTAGCGCTGACCGCGGCCGTCTTCTAAAGCCGCCACGATTCGTCCCGCAACAACAGGATTTATGGTCAGGCAAAACACTAACAATGACAACAATACACAACCAATTTACAACAGACAGAGTACACCACAGAAACAAATGCCATGCTGTCCTTAAACTTTCTTTTGTTTCAACAAAAGCATATCAAAGTAAACTTGTTCATTTTCATTTCTTAGCAAGTAAAATTTAAATTGTTCATTTTCAATACTTTCAATAAACTTTGAACAACAAAAACGTTTTGTTTTATTCAAGCAACCAGTTAGTAAACTATTACAACCGAAAGAACACGTTTAAAACTAAAAAAATTTAAATAACTTCAAATTACGGAGTGACCCTATATTTATGCTCGACAGTGTATATTACGAATTAAAATGTTATAGTCCTCTTCCTCAGCTTGCCCTAAAACAATGTTTTTAATTAGTAGGCGCGGTTTCCACTTTGACGTTTTTTCTATTTGGTGATCGGCACTTAATGACTGCTTCAGATTCTCAATTAATACATTACCAGATTTGTCGTCACTGCATTTAACAATTAACCCATTTTTTACTCGTGTCGAGTCAATTTTAACATTCAAACTTACTGGATCTATTTGATCATGCACTGTTTCCAGCATTTGTTTGCTATCAAACTTTTTTTCACTCGCATCACTTGCCGCATCACTCGCATCACTGCCTACCTTACTGTACGATGATTGTGGATTAGAAATACAATCTCTGTTTTTTTCTAGACTGATTACTTTTTCTTTTTGCAGCTAGTTTATTTTGTAACTTAATTTGCTCTTCCACACTTACAATGACCCGCAAAAGTACACTGTTATCTTGTTTACCTTGTTTACTAGGGCTTAAGATCTGCAGTACCACTGATCCTTATTTACAACATCATATGCCAAGAGTTTAAGCACATTTTCAAGACACTTTTAATGTAATGTTGTCGCACACACTTTACACTTAATTAACGTTGTGCTTTTTGGAATATAATTCTTACAGACCTTGCACTTAGAGTCATTTTTTTGTGTGGATCGGAGTCGAAACCACCTTCCTCGTCCGACGCCATCTTCAAATCCTGATAAATGATAAAAATAACAAGAAGGGGTAGCTGACAAGGTTGGTGGGGAGGAAAAATTGGAAGTCTACTATGTAGGTATATGACTTTCAGCAATGATAAAAGTAACAATTGGTGGCGGGGCGGAATAGGGGGTTGATGAGAAAAATCAAATCTTCAGTCAGAACGGTTCTAGCACCCGAAGAGTACATACATTTATTTTATTTCCAAAGTAAATGTTGTACATTCCTGGGCCAGTCAATATAAAATTAGAGTAACATAATATCTTAAATCTAATTATAAAATACGTATGCAATGTTGGTAAAAATAACGGCAGAGACATTGACTAAAAGTAAATGTTGACAATTAATTTAATAAAACCTTAATTGCTATGATATCTCTATAAAAAAGGTCTATAACTATAATTAGACAAGAAAGAAGGGCGCAGATCAAGACACTATACGTTGCTACATAAAAATATCTTAGAGAAAAAAAATAAAAACTTAATCTCTATAATTTACAAGTTAAAAGTTGGTGTATAAATAGAAGTAAGACCATTTGAGTTATTAAATAAAAATATAACGAGCATGCACGATGAGCAGGTAATTTAGCAATATGTAGTTAATAAAAAAAGTCATAAACATCTATGGCATATTCTTTGACGCTGTAAAAACAGCTTTCTTCTAGAAATTGCTTAATATATTTTAGTAATAATATTGTCGGTAGATCATTTATTCGACTTGGTAGCTTATTATAGATGTTTAAGGTTTGCACTATGCATGAGTTTTGGTAAAATGAGTGATGATGTTTGAGCAACTTAAGTAACTTGTTGTTTCTAATATTATGGGAGTGCATTGTTTGATTTTTACTGAACAGGTTTATATTGTTCTTTAGAAATTATAGTGTCTTATATATATATATATATATATATATATATATATATATATATATATATACATACAGCTATATATATTTATATATATTAGGGTGGTTCTTAAAATTTTTTTCGTCTCAGAAATGCCCTCCCATGGTCAGAAAGTGTTCTAATTGATGAAAAAATATAACGGATAACTTGACCCGTTGGTGCCCTTATTAAAAACCCTTTTCTAGAGCCCAAAAACAGTTTTTCAGCTTAAAAATGAATTGTCAGTCAAAACTTAATGAGGGACGGTAAAAATCATCAGTTTTACCATCAGGAGTACATAAATATTGACAATAAATGCTCTTCATTATCAGGTGTACTGAGAAACTAGCCACATACTCGTGTCAGGCGATTGAAATCATTGAAGTTAGGCAAGTGCGGTATGCACTGCATACTCTCAAGGCCATTAATCTTTGGGTGGACATGATTTTTATTCGATATATTTGACGTATTGGTGCCCCCTCCCATAGCGGAGCCCCGTACATCACTATCGACTCCATTGCCATCGCTAGCACCTTCCTTTTCTGTTGCCCTGAACCTCTAATATTAGGCAGTATGCTGCCTAGGGCCTTCATCGTACGTTTCGCCTTTTCGCACGCATAGTGGAAATGTCGCCCGAACGATAGCCCCCTATCTATTACCATCTACAGATATTTTATCTGTCGCACGGGATAGATAGATAGATAGATCTTCTCCTGCCATGGTAAACTTTATAGGTGGTAGTTTTTTCCTATTTAGGACTATTGCCACTGTTTTATTCACGGCCACTTTCAATAGACCTTTTCACAGTTGAATTTTTTTGTGCATATGTGTCAATTTCCGCTATGTTTTGCCCGAACTTTTTGACGTATAACCTTATTATTTGCCCAAAACTTTCATATTCCCGCCTTTCAAACTTGGCGGTTGCGCATGCGCTTAACTAACCGTGAAAAGGTCTATTCGTTCCGTTTCATTCACCAGTCTATAGTGCTTAACGTTACATTCACCTTGAGTACCAGCTCTTCAGGATTTTTTGCAGACGCCAATACGGCCAGGTCGTCCGCATAGCAAACAAGTTCGACTCCCTCCTCCGTATCCACAGACATGACATTGTCATACAACACGTTCCATTGGGTTGGCCCGAGGACCGAACCTTGCGACACACCTCCCAGGATTTTCTTTTTCATCTTGGATGTTATCTGGATGACGCGATTTCTGAAGTATGATTGTACAGTGTTGATCAGGTACTGGCTAACTCCGCTCTTTTCAAGTTTGGACAGAATTATGTGCCATGGGGCAGAATTGAAGGCGTTTTGTACGTCAATAAGGACTAGGGCACTCCATTGGCCTTGTTGCATTTCCTTTTCTGCATTGTGGATGACGTGCTCCGCGCAAATTTTGTTTTTTCCTCTACGAAATCCGTACTGATTTCTATTGAGACCCCCTTTTGTCTCAATTTCTTCCTAAATTCTCTGGTTTATAATATTTTCGTACACCTTAGCCAGCACATTGATCAGACATATTGGTTTAACTACCTCGTCCATTGTTTTCGTACGTTTTTCAACTAGGATTAATTTTGAGAGTTTCCATGTATCGGGAAACCGGTTCGACTCCAGCAGGGAGTTGAAGAGGATCACAAAGTATTCCGTGTTACTGCGTTTAACTGCCTTTACTGCTTCAGGCGGTATTCCATCCGGCCCGGGAGACTTGTCCAACTTATTTTTTTTACATGCCCTTATCACCTCGTCTTCATTAAGGTCGTTGACGTTTGAGGAAGTGGTGATAGGTCTATCCTATCGATGGTAATCTTCCACGCTAGTAATGAAAAGTTGGTCGAAAACTTCTTCACGTTCCTGCAGCGATATTGTGATCTTCGGGTTTGCAGCATTTAATTGGGCTCTGACGATTTTATGTCCTTCCACGAAGATGTCAGTTTCTAGGCTGTCACATAATTTGGACCAGGCTTTTTTCTTTGCTTCTGATAATGACTTTTTGAGCGTTCGCTTTGCTTGTTTGTATGCAGATCGTCTTTTCACTCTCCCACTTCTATCTCCTATTACGCTTTATTTCTGAAATTTGGTTTTGTGTGTCTTCTGACCACCAGTAGGGCAACTTATAGTCTTCTCCGCACCTTAGGAGTGGTGTGCTTTTCCTATATGCTTTACCCCAAGACTCTTCACAGCTCTCCGTGTTAATTTCCTTGTTACTAATTTGTTCCGTGAAAGTCCTATTTAGTGTTACGATGTCTGTAATACCGTATCTCCACCTTGCACTCGTCCTATTGCTTGTGGCAGGTATTCTAATTAGAATGAAATGGTGATCGTTCATCGGCAGTTCGTTTCTCAGGACCGGCCACCGCGTGTTTTTTGCAACTACATCGTCATTGACCAAGGTAAGATCAATGTATGATACTCCGTTATGTCGGACTAGGGTGGGTGTTTTCCCGCCGTTTAGAATGGTGAGACCCATGGACTCAGCCCATTCCAGCAGTTCTTCCCCTTCTGTCCGTTTTTGTACTTTGCATTGAAATCCCCCGTTAGTATCACATGCTTGTTTTGGCTTTTGGCTTTTAGCAGGTCCTGTTGCAAGTCTACTAGACTTTGTTCAAATATTGCGTGTGGGCAGTTAGGGCTGACATAGAGTATACACTCTTTCACGTTCACACACACAAAACAAGAGCCGGTACGGTAGGATGTCACAGACATGTTTTTGGAAACGTTTATGACGGATACTAGGTGGTGTTGGTTGCTGTAGGTGTGGTTGCCACCGTTTTTGAATTTTGCAATGTTCGGCTTGCCAAAGACAATAAAGTCGCATTTTTCTTTAGCTGCGATTGTAGATGCCATGTTGTGGGCATTGGTGCATTTAGTTGGAGGATGTTGAATTGTTTTAGCCTTGCGACTTCTTTCTAGCATCTGCTAGTGCTTTTTGGAAGGCCTTGCAAATCCTGTTTCCCGGCGAGTGTCCATTTTCATTGCACAGCGGGCAGTAGGGTTCCTCCTTACATTGTAGGGATCTATGTCCTTCGCCCGAGCATTTTAGACACACGCCCGCTCTATTCTCCACGTTGCAGGTGTTGGCTTTATGGTCATATCCCCAGCACTTGTAGCAGTATTCTACCGCGATTCGTTCTTGTATCCTGCAGTGGCCCCTATTCTTACTTTCCCTTCCGCAATGAGTTTTTGAGCGTCTTCTTATAGAGCTAAGACAGTGGCTGTTTGTGTACCCATATATCCTGGTCTTAAGTGCTTAATCTCCAGTTTTTCCTCTGCTAGTATAAGCCCTGTTGCTAGGATCGCCTCATTTATATCTTTCTCTAACGATAGATCATCTATGTCTCTTACGTGTAGTGTTTGTAATTTTTCTTCCACTGTCCTTACATGTTGGTCGTATTTTTTCTTTTATCGTTTTTGCCTCGCCATTCAGCGCTATCATTAAGTCTCCTTTCGCCGTTTTGATTTTTTGCAGACGCCAATACGGCCAGGTCGTCCGCATAGCAAACAAGTTTGACTCCCTCCTCCGTATCCACAGACATGATATCGTCATACAACACGTTCCATAGGGTTGGCCCGAAGAGCGAACCTTGCGGCACACCTCCCAGGAATTTCTTTTTCATCTTGGATGTTATCTGGATGACGCGATTTCTGAAGTATGATTGTACGGTGTTGATCAGGTACTAGCTAACTCTGCTCTTTTCAAGTTTAGATAGAATTATGTGCCACGGGGCAGAATTGAAGGAGTCCTCGTATTTTTTCTTTTGTCGTTTTTGGATCGCCATTCAGCGCAATCATTATTAAGTCTCTTCTCGCCGTTTTTTGCACTTTACGTATGTTCTGTATAGTGTTGGGGTCTGTTATACCCTTTTTTTTATGTTTCCGCATATGATGTGTTTAACCTTTCTACAATAATTGCTTTTACCCTTTTTAAAATTTCTTGGTTTTTCGACTTTTATTCCTTCGTTTTTTGTGTTTTTATTTATGATCCAACTTCGAGTAGATGGCTTCGATCATCTTTCTCATGTATTCCGCCTTTATTCTCAGGGAGCGTCATGGCCACTTCTTTTCCTCCTCCGTTTTCTTGGGTCAGGTCTCTTGTTGCCTGTATCATATCGTACAGGTCTTTCTTATTACGCCCGTCCTGTCTGGTTGGGTCGAAGTAGGCTGCAGTGATTCTCTTTTTCTTCAAATGGGCACCCTATTTGTTTCTGAACGTGGTCTCTTGTTCGATGCAGGTGTATTTTCTCCTTCGCATGCTATTTATTCTCCTTCCGTTAATTCAGGGAATCGGTTTAAGATCCTTCTGCTTGACCCTGTTCGCCTTTTGGCTTCTATTCGATCCAGGTGCATTTTCCGCCTTCGCATGCTATTTATTCTCCTTCCGTAAATTAACGGAATCGGTTTAAGATCCCTCTGCTCCACCTTTTTCGCCTTTTGGCTTCCACTTCACAGAATACGATCAGATGATCGGCTACTCCCTGCAGTGGGTCTCCGGTGCCTATTTTTGTCTTTGTGAACCTCTTTCGAGACCAAGTTTTCTCTCCGATGGGCAAGAATTTCTCATAGGTATTGATGTTCCGGGCCGTAAAGTCTACATCTTAAAGGTACTGAAGGTACTCAGGTACTTCGTCATTTATTTTTGCCGTCTCGCACTTGGTGCATACATAATTGGGTGTATTATTCTGTTTCGATTTTAGTTTTTCTATCTCTCTGAGATATTTCGGTCACATAATGCAAAGAAAGGACGACTCACTTGAGAAATTGATAGTCCAAGGAAAGATAGAAGGTAAGAGAACACGAGGAAGATCACCATCGCGCTATGTGGATCAAATAGCCAAAGCCATAGGCGCAACTGTACACGATTGCACAAAATCTGCTGAAAACAGGGAAAAAAAGGAGACAACAAGTAGGGCTTACAATACCGGGATTCCGGGATCCCGAATACCGGAATCCCGGACGATTTTTGTCCGTTATTAAAAACCGGTATTTATGTAAAAATACCGGTATTTTGGTGTTACATTAGTTGATAAAAATTGAATTTATGCACAATATAAATCTAATTTAAAATAATATTAATTAATTACAAGAATTTTTTTTAAGATAAACAAACAATTTCTATGTATTAAAATCTATATCAGGCACATTTATTAGACCTACCGAGCAGAGTATGGCACCATCGAGAAGCGACGGTGTCAGCATTAGTCGGCAATATAAAGCGATTGTTTATATTTTACGTCTACTACCCAATGAATAGGTCTCGTTTATACGAATACATAAAGTGTGTAACACAAAAATTATTAAATAATTTAGATTAGATTGTTTAATTTTGCAAATCAGCTGTAGTGTTTACAAGTAAATTATATTTTATATTTTCAATTTTATTTTTCATTCCGTTATGTCTTGTGGTGTGTGGATTATGTGCACTTGTTTTCTGGTTTTATTTGTAATAATTGAAAATTATATAACGGTATTTAAATACTGATTAATCCATATGAATTATATGATACCACAAGTTTATATTTGGATTAATTTAAGTTAGAGTTCAATTAATTTACAAATATTAAAATTAATAAGCATAAACTGCTATACCACCCCTGAAAGATGAATACATTTACGGAGCACCGAAAAGGGCAGAACGAAACTTCAGTTTGAATCATTTTTTGATTGAAAAAAACGGACAGGTTGCTAAATGTAAAAAGTGCGCGAAAGAAATAAAGTGTGCAGGAGGATCCACAAGTGGCCTTCATACTCACTTAAAAACGATACATGGACTAAATCTTAAAAAGAAATGTGAATCCCCCCATGATGTCGAATCAAGTGTTTCTAAACAGCCTAAATTGTTAACAAATTATTTTAAAAATAATAAAAACGAAAAACTTTCAGAAGTGCTTGCCCGAATGACAGTTCTCGATGGTTTGTCTTTTAATATTTTTATAAAATCGTATGAGATAAGAGAAGGCTTAAAGGCAAGAGGATTCAAAGACATACCAAAATCTGCAGCCACTATTAGAAATATGGTACTTGAATATAGTAATATTATTAAATAGTCTACAGTGCATGAAATTTCTAGACTGAAATCTGAAGGTAACCGTTTCAGTATCACATTTGACGAATGGACATCTATTCGTAATCGGCGCTACATAAACATTAATGTTCATTCTGTTGGAGGAAGAATGTGGAATATCGGATTAGTGCGCGTTTACGGATCCGTTCCAGCAGAAAAATGCTTATCCCATGTAGAAGAAAAATTGAAATATTTTAATAAAGAATAAAGAATAAAATAAATAAAGAATAATAAAGACAAAGTTGGAGTAACTACTGACGGTGCGTCGGTTATGGTAAAATTAGAAAAAAATATAGAGGCTGAACATCAACAATGTATGGCAAATTGCATAAATTTAGCAATTACTGATGTTTTGTATAAGTCAACTTTGAACCCGAGTGTGGAGCAAAATTATAATGATTTTGACGATGACGAGTATGACGACGATATCGACGAAGAAGATGGTAATCGAAAATGTAATTATTATAGAGTTAGATGCTAGTATTACTACAACTAATATAAAAATTAGACATACTGGTATATCATCTCTAGTTTCAAAAATTCGGAAAGTAGTGAAAACATTTAAAAATTCGCCTTCTAAAAATGATAAATATTTTCAAAAGTACGTGAGAGAACAACGAAAGGTAAAGAAACAGCGCTAAAATTAGATTGTCAAACAAGATGGAACAGTATGTTATTTATGTTAGAAAAATTTGAAGAAATTAAATTTTGTATTCAAAAAGCGCTTATTGACATTAGTTCTGATTCATTTTTATGACGAAGAATTTAATTTATTATCTTCAATTATTGCTGCTCTAACTCCTGTAAAATTAACAGTAGATGCATTATGCCGAAAAGATGCAAATCTTTCGACGGCTGACGCTTCTTTAACATTTATGTTAGATACTCTTTCCCAGCAAAAATCTGCAATTGCATTAGAATTATTGAAAGCATTAAAATCTCGAATTTTACTGCGACGAACTGAATTATCACAACTACTTCAGTATCTGCAAAAGGGCTCACAAGATGTTGGAGAAGTATTTAAACGCATATCCAAATTTACAATCATTAAAAAAATTGTAAGCTTAACTAAACGGCTCACACATGAAAATCTAGAAGACTCAGAAGATAAGGAAGTTGTGCAAGAAGCATCCCTTCCGATAACTTCCCAAATTATTAATGAAACAGTATTAGAATCTGACAAGGTAAACGTAAACGCAATAAAAAAAAAATTATAGTCTGGAACAAAAAATAAAATATGAAATTAATTTTTTTGAAAAAACAGGAACAAACGGAACGCATTTACAAAATGTGTATGATTTCTTAATGACAATAGTGCCGACAAGTGTAGAATCATAAAGAGCTTTTTCGGCGGATGATTATATTTGTACAAAAATTCGGTCCTCGCTTGATGATGAAACGATTGATTGTTTATGTTTTTGAAGAGCATACTTTAATAAACAAAATGCAAGTTATTAATGCTATTTCATAAATACTTTCCAATTTAATTATATTTTTTGCTTCTTTTATTATATAATGCCATACGAGCCTATTATATGTAAAGTGTAACATAGAATTTAATATGTATTTTTTTTTTACTTCCACGTTTTGTTGTATCTATCTACTCCTACTCTCTATGTAATAAAATAAATATCTACTCATTTCAGAACAATATTTATTCTATTTCATATATTATTTGTTAACAAGTCAATATAAACTGAGGTAAGTAAAAATATAAGTAGTAAATTTTTTTATTAATAATACCGGTTTTAATACCGGTATCCCGATATTTCAAATTTAAAATATCAAATACAGGTATTCCGATTTTAGTTCGGTATTGAAAGCCCTAACAACAAGTACAACAAATATGATCCTTAGGTCATACCATTGGCACGATGCTCGGAGACAAGCGATACAATTGAGAAGATCTCTTCTAGTAGCGATTTATTTTCCTGTCCATAGTCAATTTATACATAGTCAGTTTGTTTGTTGTCTTTGTAGTCAACTACGATTTCACTCACTCCGTATTTTACTTCAGATATTAGCCGTAAAAAGTACACCGTAAAGAAAACCGTAAAGAAAACCGCAATGTACACAAATAAGTAAAGTTCTTTGTGTACATTACGGTTTTCTTTGCGAAAAAGCTAAAGCTAGCGTGATTTCTTTTCCTCAATTCCTCGGTAGTTTCCATTCCGGTATAGCATTCCATTTTAGCTACCGTCCTTTACCTTTTTGTCCTGGTTCCTCCAGAAAATCGGGTGCCTCCGTTACCACCTCGGTACCTGAGCCACTGTCGGATATGTTTCCCACCGAGAAAGATCTGTTTCTCGGAGGAGTTCGCAGATTTTTTTCTCTTCTTGGGATTCCACCAGATCTTCCCTCCCAGTCAGACTTCTCACTTTTTATTTTCTATAAATCGCTTCCTTTTCCCTTGCAAGGTCGGTATCATAAGTTTCCCTCGTTGCATTTTTTGCGGAAAGTGTATCCCACCCGTATTCCGTGGAGCAGCACTAGACAAAAACTTCAACAGTCTTTCATCGCCCAGATAGAGGGAATGCATTCTCGGATATTGAGAATTAGTTGTGTAAATTGGTTGACAAGATCAGATTTCTATCGAAGAAATTACATTCATCATTGTCAAGAAGAATATATGTCCAAATCAATTTTCGGTAAACATAAACTGATGATATTGTAAACAGCTTTATCTATTCTCTTCTATTATACATTCAATTTTAGACTTGTAGACTTGTATTTAGACTTTTTACCTTGTTTGAGCTAGCTCAGGGGTAGGCAAAGTGTGGCTTGCGAGCTCTTATGGTATGAGCTTATGGCTCTTCAGAAATAAATTGATACATAAAAAAATCACAAAAAAAGGAAACAGAATTGTCCCATCTCGGAAGTCTACGACCGCCGCCGCTAAGTTCATAATTCAGTCACAGCGCGGATCTCGGTTGTTTCTTTTATACTGAATGGACTGAATCGTGTGCGCTTGTACCTAAATCAGCTGGTCTTCCAACTTGTCTTATTTGGCATGAAAAACCAGCAAACAACAAAACTTCTAATGTCGAGAGGCATTTCGAAAATTAGCAATTATTTGCAAATGCGGCATGACTTCGGAAAACTGTTAAAAAGACAAGTGTTGCTTTCAACTGCTGGATGCAGTCTGCAAATAATACTAACTTGGCAAGCTTTGTCTTGAGTCATTGAGAAAAAACCTTCCCTATGCAACTCTAACAAAATTTGGAAGTATTCAAAATAAGAAATTTTTCACATGAAATTTCATCACTTAATGATTACAAAAACATGAGTTATGAAAATTTTACTAACCTTGGAGTCAGATAGGCATCAAGTATTACCCATCCGTCTAGAATGAATTGCTTTAAAATCATCATTGAAATAAATAATTTCGAAATGGTTTTATAATAAGAACATGATTCATAGAATATTTTGTAACAAAAAGCGTAATTTTTTTTTAAATAAACAACTATACAATGTTTAGATTCATTAAAATGACACAAACTTGATGTTATAATATGTTTTTTCTTATTGAAAATTAACTTGAATCATCATAAATAAATTTTCTTTATAAATTTTTTAAAGATATTCTTGCAATAGCTTTTTTTATTAAAATCTTTATACAATTTATTATATCCTTGTATCACCTGTAATGCGAATTGTCGTTGTTCTGTATCTTTGGTAAAACTATTTTTGTAATCCTGCACTAACTGAATGCCCCTTTCAGCAGTATCATTAACAACTTTGATATTTTTGACGATATTTCTTGCTTCAATGTATTTTTTATTTTTCGTCCAGTGCTTAGGATTACATTTCAAAAATGTTATATCAATTGAAAATCTTTCAAATAATTCCTTTGATTTCGAATTAATAAAGTGATCTATTTCAATGTCTTTATAATTGACGATATCTCTAGCTTGGATAACGATTTATCATAACCAAAACTATCAAACGCATCCAATTTTGCAACCATTCTTTCTTTCATTCCAATAGATATTTCTTCATCAACAAAAGCTAAAGCAACGGTTTCTGGTATTAAATACCATAATTGGTTATTACATAGATGGTCTGCGTCAATAGACTCATATTTCAGACGTTTGTTTTAAAAATGACAAATCGTTATTTGGGGCTGATGCTGCAATGGGTGATTTGAACCAAACTCTTAAATAAATTAAAACAATAAAAGTACAAACTTCTTTCAAACCTCTCTTATGCTGAGTGGATAATTGAAATTGCTCTCTGAAAAGATAAATTTTCAAAGAATATATGGCCATCGACATCCATCTGATGTGATGCATTGCTCCTGGAGGACGAATTTTGTATTTGGGGGGATGAACTCAATGAGAAAGACTTGTGTAAGTTCCAATAATTCTTTGTAGAAATCTCTGATACCAGGCATATTCATCATTTTACGACTAAAAGAATAAATCTCTTGTATATGATCTGTAAGAATACTTTGTATTAAGGGTCTGCAATGCTACTTTCTAAGCTAGTTCTCCTCAATTGACTCCAATTATATTTGAGTATTTTGATTAAAGGAACATCAGGTCCTGTAGTACCTGGAATTTTTTTTCGAATACAGCTCTTAATATCAATTTCGAAATATGATGTCGACATGGTAGATATAATATGTGTCGCTCCAGTTTTTGTTGTAATAATTGAGCCGCTGCAATAATATGTCCCAAATTTGATTGCGTAGTATCACAACAAAAAGCTTTTATTGTACCACCCAAACCCCAATGTATTAAAACATCAAAAATTGCTTCTGCTTGTTCTTCGCCAGTAGTCCAATTCAGGTACTCCCGAAAGTTTTTCATTAGTAATAATAACTGCAAGTCTGTCAGTTTTTGTATTCATCAAATCAGCCATAATCTTCCTGTCCCTGTGTAAAACAATTGGTTTCAGTGATGTATGGTCGAAAACGTCTTTAATATACTCAGATTTCTCTTGGCGTAACTGTTCTCGGATGCGTTTGATGGGTGATCTATTGAGAACAAGGTCTCCTGTATTATGGCCAAGAGCCTCGGCCAACGCAGCTAGTAAATGAACGGCTTTGCGATCACTGACATTACATTTATCCAAAGCTGCAACAACTCTTGCATTGATAAATCGGATTTTAACACGATGTTCTACTTCAGGTGTAGATTTGAAAGATTCTACAGTTGATAAAGTTGTTGATAATTAAGTCCCAATCGATTGTTGACTAGGGTTGAAAAGTATCACAATCACAATCAATATTTCAAGTATCCAAAAAAAAGATATTAGATGAAATTTAGACGGATGCTTATTAGACAATTTACTGACTTCAGAATACAAGCCCAGTATAAAAAAGCAAAATCTTTTTTATACCGTTTTAGAGACCCAAGATTAGTCAATTTTTGAAAAACCAGCGTTTCTCTTGCAATAGTATCGGCTATCCAACTACAAGTAAATTTACGCATAAAGTAAAAATAAAAAAATATTTAACCTCCAAAAAAATTTCATTCAATCACTTTTTATTTAAAAATTATTGAATGCACTAATTCAATCAGTTCAGCGAACATGCCTACTTTGTTCTTTGTTTTCCGAGAGGGTATAATTTGTAATGCATTTAAATTACAATATTCTCGTTTCTAAATGTTATGATTGAAATTTGTATTTTTCAATTTTTTTTAGATTTGATATTTTTGCAACTAAAGCCCGAAATTTTAATTTGCAAGGTAAATACATAAATCCCAGTATATCTGATAATAAAGAATTTTTGTCAATATTTATGTCCCTACTCCTGATGGTAAAACTGATGATTTTTACCGTCCCTAATTAAGTTTAGATTTATTCTTCATTTTTAAACTGAAAACGAATTTTGGGCTCTAAAAGTGGGTTTTTGATAAGGGAACCATCGGGTCACGTTATCCGTCATATCTTTTCATCAATTAGAACACTTTCTGACCATGGGAGGGCATTTCTGAGACGAAAAAAATGTTAAGAACCACCCTAATATATATATATATATATATATATATATATATTATATATATATATATATATATATATATATATATATTATATATATATATATATATATATATATATATATATATATATATATATATTTATACAGTCGAACTTCCCTAAGGCGAATTAACATAGTTCATGAAAAAAAATTCGAGTTATAGAAATACATAACTAAATACGCTATACACAATTTATTCAAAGTAAATACATAGATTGTAGATATGGTGGTGACGACTTGTACTGCGACCTCTATAGATCTATTGTACCCCACCCTCCTCTTTCAAGCGTTGGTGTACTTACCCATTTAGAGTGCCTCCTCTAATCCTGATTCATTTAGAAATTTCAGGATCTGGTTGGGATTCAAGGCCTGCAGCTCCTCTGTGTTCAAGCAGTGAGCCCCAAGATACATCTGTCTCTTGCGGATTAATGCTCCGCAGTCTTTGAGCTGATGTATGAGCGTTTCCTCTGCTGAGCCACAGAATCTGCATCCGTCATCCTCCTCTAGGCCTAGTCAGGGCTCCTATCAGAATTCTAAGCTTGTTCCTGCCTAATTTCAGGCAAGCTTTTGTTCTCTTCTGGTTAAAAGATCCCAGCATCACTTTTTACTGCCTTAGCCCTGGAAGTTCTTTCCCGGTTTTCATCCATTTTCCTCTTGTTTCTTCATCTAAACTTTTGTGGATGGTGTTCACACTCATTCCGCAAAAGGGTTCCGGGCCTATAAACTTTAATATCTTGCAGTCTTTCGATCATAAACAAGCAAGAATTCCATCTCGTTCAAACTTCTTGTTTGACTTTAAGTAGTTGAAGATTCATTTGTCGTTGCATTTTTACCAATTCGCCAGACGCTACTGTACTTCTTTTAAAGTGAGCCACGATTTTCCTACACTTTTCTAGCAATTTCTGGACATCGTCGTTCCTTAGAACGTCCATGATACTCAGATTGAGAGTATGTGTCACAGTATGGGTGATGATACTTATTAAGGTGCTCGTTAACTGCATTTTTCATATTTGAAGCATTGTCTGTGACAATACTGACGACTTTATCAAAAATCTTCCATTCTTTCAAAATTCCTCGGAGGACACTGGCAACATTTTCTGCTGAATGACGTTCAAATAATTGTCTTATTTCCAACAAGGAGCTCATCATTTCGTTTTCTTTTATGTAATGGGCAGTAACCGCTAAAAACAATTTAGTAGAACATGATGCCCATATATCCTTTGTTATCGCCAAATGTGAAGGTGCAGCTAACTCGTTTTTTACTTTTTTACACTTGTTACACAAAACTGTTCTGTCGCCTTTTTTCGAAGTAATTCCAGACTAAGGATCGTTTAACACATCGCCTCGGCATAGAAAAAGCTTTTTGTACACACTGGGTACAAGACAACACTCGACGACTGAATATTGAGCTGAGACTGACTGACTGAGTGAAACTAAGTGGTCCTTTCCCTTATCAACGAGAATTAATAAAAATATATTCATTATATATATATATATATATATATATATATATATATATATATATATATATATATATATATATATATATATATATATTCATTATATATTAAATATATTCATATTTGTTATTTATGGCCTTATGGATCATATTTAGAATCCACTATTATTTAAATTTATATATTTTACTGCCATAAAATATGCTAACGATGGAATACGATTATCAATGATTTTTATTTTATTTTTATGTTACAGTTATAAATTACTAGGATTGTAATAGAGTTTTGCAAAAATGCAATATTCTCGCTATACGTGTTAACTTCCGCGAAAACTGTCCGAAAATGCGTCAAATTAATAACGAAACTGGCTTAATTTACATAAATTGCATTCTACAGGTAATATTAAAGGTACATGCAGTAATAACTGATAAAAATATTTTTTTGGGTAAATCGAGAGATTATTCGATTATGAAATCATTCGATTATTGAAATCACTCGATTACTAATCATTCGATTATGCCCATCACTAGCTTAAACTTTAAAATTTCATTAATATATAGCACCTTGTGGATGATCTTCGGTTATATCGCCTCTTTTTGATTACCGATTCTCGGGAGAATAATATCCTGTCGTAATCTTCCTACAGCACATCCGTTGGTAAATTCTTAAGTTTTGCTTCATTAGAGTTTTTGGTGATCATAAAATATGAAAATTAAAATGTTTGGTAATATACCCGAGCATTACACTATCGACACTATCCACAGTATATGGTAGACAATATCCCCCATCATAAATTTTGGAAAATACGCCTCGGTTAAAAAATTGGAGTTATAGAGATTATTTTGTATGTAAAATGTTACCATTGTACAAATTTTTATTACGAGTTATGTAAAAATTCAAGTCAAGGAAAATTCGAGTTATGGAAGTTAATTTATATTAGAATTAGATTGCATTCAACTTGTGAAATTCTAAAAATATTCGAGTTATAGAAAAATTGGAATTATATGTGTTGCTTATTGGGAAAGTGTATCTCCTTGAAACTGAATTTTAAAATAACCAGCTTTTTGCAAATTAAAGTGTAGGAAAAAATATATAGGCATTCACTCAATGTTTTCTCTTTTTTATTGTTTAATACAAATCAAAGATATAATAATTTGAAGAAACGTAGGAAATCAAAATAAAACTAATTTAATAAATGAAAGTTAAACTTTTTTGGAGTTACATCACTGCTATAGTGACATATGTATAGTGTTTTAATCATATGTAATTTCGTCATCAGATGAACGCTCACCAGCTTGAACGATTTGGAATATCTATGGGGAGATTTTTTGTAGTAATGGTGGTAAATTGGCGAAATGTATGGTAGATCAAGAATATCTTTCTTCTTTGCGTTAGTAACTAGTCGTTAGATGGATAGAGTGGGTGGGTCTTGTCGAATATTGTAAAAGTGGGCCGGTCCTTCTTGCTTCTTTGAATAAATCTACTTTATATAAGGGTGTGTCTGAATTTAGTGTTTCTTTAAAATGAAATTGAAAAGGATAATTTCTCTCAAACCTCAGCCATAATATTTAGCCAATTAAAGTCGTAACCGCAAGTTGATTTTATCTATTTGTAATAGAATTTTCAGTGGTACTGTGGTACAAGACAGTGGTACATTTCAGTAACAACAAGATAGTTTTTTTTGCGTTTAGCTGTTTTTTCCACGGCGGCGACTAGCGCTCTCTATTATTCCAAATTCCCCATCATTTGGATGTCAATATATCTATGATGTCAATACTAGTGTCAGGGTCTTGTACCAGCTTCAAGAGGGAAAAAATGTCTTAATATTCCGGTTTTGTCTAGTGCAAGAATCGGAATACATAATGACATGCTTTTCTAAAGCCGCATGAGTTTTTAAGTCATCATCATCATCATCAACCTGCCCTTAGAAAGTCCACTGCTGGACATAGGCCTCCCTCATGGCCCTCCACCCATTTCTATATTGGCCTGTCTGGATCCAATTATTTGCGATTCTTTTAAGGTCATCGGTCCAACGTGTAGGTGATCTTCCTCTGTTTCGCTTATCGGTGCGAGGCCTCCATTCCAACAACCTCTTTGTCCACCTGTCGTCGCCCGTTCTGGCCACGTGTCCCGCCCAATTCCACATTAATGTGGTTATTTGCTCGACGATGTCTTTCACGCCGGTTCTTCGCCGCAGGTCCTGGTTTGTGACGTGGTCTCTCAAACTCAATCCAATCATTGACCTTTCCATCTTGCGTTGTGCTACTTTGAGTTTTTTCGCGGATGTCGTCGTTAAGGTGAGTGTTTCTGCGCCATATGTGAGCACTGGCAGAACGCATTGGTCGAACAATTTTCGTTTCTGGCAGATGGGGAGTTCGCTCTTGAAGACATGTTTTAACTTTCCATAGGCCGCCCATCCATAGGCCGCCCATCCTAGGCCGATTCTTCTGTGCAGCTCGCATGTTTGATTGTCTCTAGATATTCTTACCTCGTGGCCCAGGTACATATATTTTTCGACCCATTCGATTTCGGTGTTATCGATGTTTATACTTTCGCTCATGACGAGATTTGTCATGATCTTCGTTTTGGAGAAGTTCATTTTCAGGCCAACCCCGGAGCATGCCTCCTCCAATTCGCAGAGCATTTGTCTCGCCTCTCCCAAGTCGTCAGTTGTTAGGACTATGTCTTCCGCGAAGCGGAGGTAGCTAAGGTTCCGACCATCTGTGTTTATTCCCTTTGTGTCCCAGTCGAGTTTTTTGAAGGCATGTTCTAGAACGGTAATAAATAATTTAGGAGACACGGTGTCTCCTTGTCTCACACTTCTTCCGATTTCAATGGGGTTGCTAGTTTCATGTAGTCTAACTGACATAGTAGCGTTTCTGTAGATATTATAGATGAGTTTTGAATATCTATAATCTACTCGACATTCGTTCAGGGCGTTTAGTATAGCTTTCACCTCAATGGTGTCAAAAGCTTTGTGAAAGTCTACAAATAGGAGAACTAGTGGTCTGTTGTATTCTATGGTTTTCTCAATGAGGGTCTTGATACTCTCTAGGTGATCATTTGTCCCAAAGCCAGGTCTGAAACCTGCTTGTTCTCTTGTCTGGTAATGCTCCAGTTTATTTTCTAGCCTTGATGTTATGACCCAGGTGAACAGTTTGTGTAGATGACTGAGGAGAGTCATTGGGCGGTAATTTTCCAGGTTCGTTTTGTCTCCCTTTTTATGGAGTAGTATGGTGGTTGCTTCGTGCCACTGATCCGGGACGGTGCATGAATGTAGACATAGGTTGAACAGTGTTCGTATTTTCTCTAGTAGGAGGAAACCTCCGACTTTTATTGCTTCTGCAACCACCTCGTCTTCTCCTGCTGTTTTATTATTTTTCATTTTTAAAAGAGCGTTTTTAATTTCTTCGATAATGATGTCTGGCATCTCTTCCGATCCCTGGTTCACGACGCCTCGTTCTTGTGTAACTCCGTGTAGGTCTAGGGGTTCTTGGATGCGGCTCCGGTATAATTCGTAATAGAACTCTTCCACGATGTTCAGGATTTCGTCTCTATTTGAGGTTATGTTGCCATGTTTATCTTTTAATTTGGTTATTTCCGATTTACCCTCGGCAAGATTTCTGCGTAGTACTTTCATACTTTTATTCTTCTCTATTGTTTCTTGGGTTTTTCCTACCGTGGTAGTTTCTGATGTCCCTTCTAATTGCTTTAGAGATTTCCTTATTTTTTTTTCTCATTTCTGTACTGTTGGTATTTCTGAGTGCTCTCATTTGGTTTCGTTCGACGATAAGGTTTTTCGTAGTTTGGCTGATTTTCTCGTCTTTGTTGTTTTTGGGGCGAAACATTTCTTGGCCCTTTTAAAGCCTCGATTATTTCGTGGTTCAAACTGTTGATGTTTGAATCATTGAGAACATCTTTTTGTAGTGTATTTGTAATGTGGGTCTCGAATCCTTGAATATCTGTTAGTCCTGTCCACATCTGTTTGTTTGTTTTCCTTATCAATTTGTATCGTTCTTTACCGAGCTCTATACGGATCTTACAACGCACCATTCTGTGGTCGCTTCCGGTCCTACAGTTGTTCAGCACAGTCACGTCTTCCACAATTTGTAACTTGTCCGCGATTATGAAATCGATCTCATTTCGGGTTTTACCATCTGGACTTTCCCATGTTCATCTTCTGTGGGGCTTCTTACTGAAGAAGCTGTTCATATTGTATAGGTTGTGCTACATCAGAAAGCCCAACATGGTCTCACCCCGGGCTCTTCCTTCAGACCCGAAATTTCCTAGGCATGTCTCCGATTTATCTGTTTTCAAACCTATTTTTGCATTGAAGTCTCCGCAAATTATGGTGGACCGTGTTTTAGTATTGTTCAAGGCTAATGTTACATCTTCATAGAAAAAGTCCACTTCTTCTTCTGTATGTGATGATGTTGGGGCGTAAACCTGTACAATCTTGATACTGTATTTTGTGCTCAGTTTTATTACAAGGTAGGCCACTCTGGTTGAGATTTTCTTAATCGTTTGAACTTTGGTTTTTTATGCGTTTGTTGATAAGAAAGCCGATGCCTCCCTCTGATTTGTCGTCCTCTCCGGCGTAGTAGAGTAAATGACCAGATTTTAGTGTTGTTAAACTTTCGCCTCATCTCCTGACCTCGCTGAGTCCGATAACATTCCATTTGATCTTTTGCGTTTCAATTTCCAACTCAGCCAGATTTCCTTCCGAGAGTAGTATTCTCACATTGTATGTTACGATGTTTAATCTTTTGGTGTTGGTACTCTTCCTTGAGACTATTTTGGTGTTGGGGTGTGGTAATAGCGATCTTTTGCTTCCCCCAGAATCTTTGAGGCAGACCCCGACAGGGGTGTGGGAGTTGCCAGTGTGTGGTCTCCCACCTGGGGTTCACTTCCACTTGTTTGAAAAATCGCTTGAATCGTTTGAAAAATAGATTTTTTTTTCAAACAAGTTTTTAAGTGCTTAAGAAGAAATGCTGCTATGTCTTGAGAACCTCTTCCACCCGGAATCATTAAAATCTTCTAAATCCATCAAAATAAACTATTAAAGCACTTACACACACACACACACAAATATATAAAAATTACACTATTAAAATGACTATGGACTTACTTCACTTTTATAATGAATATTTAGAGTTTTAGTTCACTGTAAAAACAAGTAACGCCTTTTATGGGATTTTATTGCAACATTTGAAGTTGCTTCACTTGTATAATGAAAGATATAACAAAATATGATACCATTAAACAAAAAAATAAGAATTTTAAAAACATGGAGTTACACCACTTTTACAATGTACGACAATGTACGACGATATATATATATATATATATATATATATATATATATATATATATATATATATATATATATATATTCTTCTCGCGGTCACTTAGGACCACGCGGAATCAACGTATGTTGAGCCTTCCTCCATGCCCAATAGCTCTTCATATGCATGGATTGTAGTTTCTGTTCCTCCGACCGTGCACGTCGTGTTGGTTTCTTCTGATCGTCCTCAAATCCCCTTGTTTGAACGATATTCCTGATCACATTTCTATTCATAATATCTGGCGTTCCCATCTCCACTAGGTCCTCTCCACTTGTTTGTACCATTTTGGTCTTGTACGTTTGTTCTGTAGAAATTTGTGGATTCGATAGGTAAGTCTTGTATGATTCATTCTTTCCAAATTACCCAAAAATCGAATTTGTCTCATTCTCATGGTATCGGTAAGTTTAGAAATTTTCCTATATATTTCAGAATTGGGTTTGGTCAGAATAGTGTATACCATTTTTAATTCTGTATCCTAAGATCTTTTTCATAATTTTCCTTTCCTTAATCTTTAATTGTTCCTTTAATGTTTTAATTTGTAAAATGAGCGTTTCTGAAGCATAAAGAACTTCCGGTTTAATCACTGTTAAGTGATGAACAGTGAGTGATGAACAATGGCAAAGTTTACTATTTCATGACAAGTATTACTTGTTATAAACATAGTTGGTGTATTGAAAAGCAACCTCCATTTTCTGGATTCTTAATGTTACAGATTTATTTTCAATAAAATTTTCTGTAACCCATTCGCCTAAGTATTTAAATTCATTTACTCTAACAATTCTGTTGGCATTAATATAAATTTCATGTGGCGCATTTTTTTATGTTAGTCATAAATTTAGTTTTTTCATAAGAGATATGAATCCTAATTTTTGCTGCTTTTTCTTCCAATATAGTGATCTGCTTCTGTGCATCAGAGATGTCTTTAGCAATTAGTGTCATATCATCAGCAAACGCTAGCCAGTCTATTTGAATACCCTTAATATTTGGCCCTAGTCGGTGAGATGGTGCCCCTGCTTTTCTCCATTCCCTAACAACGTTTTCCAGGGCACAATTGAAAAGTAATGGGGAAATTCCATCACATTGACAGACGACTGTATTTATTTTAAACTCTTCACTTAATCCACCCATAAATTTGACTTTAGCCTTTGTTTCCGTAAGTGTGTCTTTGATAATATTTCTTGTTTTCTGGTCATGTCCAAATTCTGTTAAAACATTAAAGAGTGATAAGCGATCTTTACTATCATATGCTTTCCGGAAATCCACAGACGTTATGACATATTTTTTGTTGTGTTGTGTAGTTGTGTTGCAAAAATATTGTATGATGTTTTTCAAATTTAAAATTTGCTCTGCACATGACAGTCCCTTCCTGAATCCACCTTGATATTCACCGATTTGATTAACTACTTGAAGCTCTGCACGGTTTAGTAAAACTTTTGAAAGAATTCTGTATGTGACCTGAAGAAGGGACATACCTCGATAATTGTGTGGTTCAGTTCGATTTCCTTTTTTGTTTATGGGATGGATTATCGCCAACTTCCAATCCGAGGGGATTTTTTCCGTTTGCCAAATGTCCAACATAATTTCGTGCAATTTTGTGATACAATTTTCCACAATTCTACAGTTCTTTGATCCTCCCCTGAAGCTTTGTTATTTTATAGTGATTTTAGTAATAATTTCTTTAATCTCTTGTACAGTCGGTGGCGTTGAATCTTGATTAATTTTATAAGAATTGATGAACTTTTAGTTGAAATTGATGAACAAATTTTTCTTGTGGTTAATCACTGTTAAGTAATTTAGAAAAGGATTGTATAGTCAAAATCAAATCAAAATTAATTTATTTCACTACATAAGCACCAATACAAAGTAGGTCTAAATGAAATAAATGTGTCAATATAAAAAATTCATAACATATAGAATACAAACAACAAGATGAAAATGATTAATACAGATTCTATATGAAATAACAAAAATAATTAGGTATAATCTAAAATACAAAATTTGACTACCAAGCCATTCAAAAACTTGCTAGTGTCGAAATATTCTTGCAGGTTGTACGGTTCCAAATTATTAAGGAAGCTGTATAATTGCGTTTTAAATACATTTTTGTTGGATCTTCCTTTTAATTCTTTGGGCAATCCGTTGTACAGTTTACAGTTTATAGTTTGCATCTATAGTATAAGGCAATTCTCCATTTTCATTAACAAAATGTAGCGATGGCGAAGAATACTTTGTCAACTTTTGCTTGAACGTTCTATAATAGTTTCGTGACTTCTGTTGCTTAAAGTCCTCTTCTATTGATTGTAATTTAAAATCTTCACTTTGTTTACGAATTCTCCTTATTGATTTTCTAACTATCTTCCTAACGTTTTTAAGTTCTTGAAATGTGGTTGGAGTTTTATTGCACGACCAATTATGCCAGGTTTGCTGCGTATGTTGTATTAACTGGTCTCATTCATCTGTCCAACACGGTTGTTTTCTTGTGCTTTTTAATGGAGCTATATTTACAGCTGTTTGTAGGAGTCCTGCTTGAAGTTGCGGCCAATTTTATGGATGTTTTTTTTCAGTTTCTTTCATGAAGTTTTCATTACCTTTAATATTCCCTATATCATATTTACGTTATGAAACTCGTTTTGTAAAGTTTCGTTTCTCAGGGATAACATCAAGGGAAAATTTTGTTGGATAATGATCAGAATCTAAGTCCAGGCCTTTCAATACTTTTAGTTTCATGATTTCTGCAGTATACAAACGGGAAATTAGTACATGATCCAGTTGATACTCACCCAATAAGGTATTAGGTGAGACCCAAGTCCTAGTTTTAGAAGGAAGTTTCGTAAAGAAGTTTGATTTAAAAAATAAATCATGACTTGTGCATAAGTCGATGAGTCTCATGCCGTTCTTATTAGCATGTTTTTCCGACCCCATGTTTTTTTCGATTTCCCAACCCAATATCGATATTTCCTCTCTTTTCCAATTTGTGCATTGAAGTCACCCATAAGAATTTTAACATGATGTTGTGGAATTCTTTGTAAAATATTATCTAATTGATTCCAAAATTGCTCCGCTTACTCTGGTGCTTCCTTGTTAGTTGATGCATGACCATTAATTAGAGTATAGATTTTGTTCCCTGATTTTATTGTTATGGTGGAAAGGCGTCCTGTGTAGGACATGAATGTCCCAACTGATTCAAGTATTGATTTATCCACTATAAATCCGGTCCCAAATTTTAGACAATGGGCCATGACTCGTTCTCCTGGCTTTCCTTTAAATATCCTTAAGTTTTCAGAATCAAAAGGGCATTCATCTGTGTACCGTGATTCCTGGTATGCAATAATTTTTATATTACATTCTCTAGCTTTATTTAAGATATTTCCCAACTTTCAAAAGGGAATTGACATTAAATGTCATGAGTCAAATCCGAGATTTTGCACATTTTAATAATGTTCCTATCGGGATTTGAGGTACTCCGACTTACCTCCTTGCACACATCTGTGGTCTCCCCAGAATCCGAATAGACCACTCGGGGACTGAAACCCCTGGGGTAATTGATTGCTCTATAAGGTGCACTATTAATGTTGACTTAATTGATGTTATGACTGACATTGTGCGCAATCCCAGTAACTATACTGTGCGCATATACCCGCACACAGGTGTTTAAGAAACGCATATACAAGCTGATTCTTTCCATCAGATTAATTACATTCAAATGAATTTCAATGATTTGAGATAATTTACAAGAGAAAGAAGATGATGTTCTAGTTTTAGTATGTAATCATAGATAATGCTAAGATTATTACCATCAGTTTTCTTGTTCATACTATTTTCTTCGCCCTTGATGTAAAAAATTTACTTAAAAATTCTTTTATGGTAGTTATTTTCCGTGCATAAAACTCTTTGCCAAAATCCATTGAATGTTGGTTCGTGATGACATGTTCCGAAAGGGCACATGATAATTTCTTTAATTTCCAGTCACTTCTGTGAGACGTGATGCGCGGCGACAGACACCTAGATGATTCTCCTATATAAATTTTATTACAATTCAGACACGGGATATTATAAACTACATTTGATTTTTCTAATGTGTCTAACTTGGTTTTTGTTTTTGTAGAAATATTATTGTTGGTTTCTCTATTATTCCTCCTCACATTTAAAAATGTTTATGAGCTTAGGTGTTAAAAACTCTATGTATGGGAGTGAACCGAAAAAAGAGGGGTTGTTACCTGGTGGGTTTTCTACATTGTTTTCTTGACATCTATTCGTTGGTCGAATTTCCAAAGTGTTTTCATTTAAATTTTGACACGTGTTATCAACATTATCCGTTCCAGGATTCAAGGGAGAACTAAACAAAAGTTTATTGACTAATATGTTAAGATACAACAATTCGCGACAGCTGGTGTTCGGTTTTCTGTTACAGATTGCCCATATAAGTCGCTTCTGTACTACAAATACTTTATGTATGTTCTCTGTGGTGTTTCCCCAAAATATAATGCCATAAATTAGCTGAGACTGGTAATATTAAATTTCCTCTGCTGAGCCACATAATCTGCAGTGTCCCGTTAGGACTCCTGTCAGAATTCTAAGCTAGTTCCTGCTTAATTTCAGGCAAACTTTTGTTCTCTTCTGGTTAAAAGATCCCAATATCACTTTGGACTGCCTTAGCCCTGGAAGTTCTTTCCAGATTTCCATCCATTAATCTCTTGTTTCTTCATCTAAACTTTTGTGGATGGTGTTCACACTCATGCCGCAAAAGGGTTCCGGACCTATAAAGGGGCTACTGGATCCCTTGTTTGCTAGGTGATCGGCTTCTTCGTTTCCGTCTATACTAGTGTGTTCTGGTACCCAGTATAGCGTTACTTTATTATCTTTGCCAAGCTTGTTTAGCTTCCCCACACAGTCCCATACCAGTTTTGATATGATGGTGTATGAGCTAATGGCATTAATGGCTGCTTGGCTGTCTGACAGGATAGCAATTCGTTTTTTGCGATAATTCCTGTCGAGGTTAAACTGTGCACATCTTTCGATTGCGTGTCCCTCTGCTTGGAAGATACTTGGGGATGTTCCCATGGATTCGAAGTACTTGGTACGAGTTCCAAACACTCCTGCACCAGTACCTTCCTTTGTCTTCGAGCCATCTGTATACCACTTGTTAGCATTTTGCTCTATGTAGTATGCTGAGGATTCGTCGCTCTAATCGGCTTTACTACTACACATTGCTGTGTAGTTTTTCTCGAAGTGGTATTTGCATACCATTTCGTCTTTTGGTACTTCCAGTCAGGGGATTTTGGCAGCGAGGCTGTTTCGGTCTCTGCTCCCGATTATGTTACCTCTGACCATTCCTTCCTTGCTGAACCTTACAATCACCGATCTGGCGGCCCTTTCCACCACAAGGTGCAGCGGAGTCAGATCCAGTAGCAGCTCCATTGCTGCTGTCGGACACGGCCCCATCGCCCCCGTGATGGATAGACACGCCAGTCTTTGAATCTTCTCAAGCTGTTTCCTCATGGAGGCCAGCCTCTCCGCAGGATTGTGGGGATACAACCCCACGTTTTTCCTGCCAGATTTCTGCACACTATTAGGGCGCATTTGGCTTTACCTACCGCTGCCTCAGCGTATCTATTCCATAGGAGTTTGCTATCTAGTGTGATACCTAGATACCTTATCTCCTGTTTGTATTCTACTGCCTTCCCATCTCAGAGTATGGGCTGAAGGCAGTTTAATTTTCTCCTTCTAGTAAATGGTATCACCGTGGTTTTGCTCGGGTTAAGTCTCAGTCCCACTGTTTGACACCATCTACTAGTTACTTTGAGGCCTCTCTGAACAATTTCACAGAGCGTTCCCTCAAACTTCGCTGTAGCCATTATGACTATGTCATCGGCGTAACCTTGACATTTGATGTCTAGGTCGTTTAGCCTAACCAGTAATTCATCAACTACCAGACTCCACATTAGCGGTGATAGTACACCTTCCTGTGGGCACCCTTGAGTTGTGGAGATCTTAATGGTGTCTCTTCCCACTTGTGTCTCCGCTGTTCTAGTTCTCAGCATTTCTCCCATCTACCTTGAGATAGTGCTGTCGATGCTCCTTCTTTCGAGGGCCACTTTGACAGCCTCGTGTGAGGTGTTGTCAAAAGTTTCCTCTATATCCAAGAAGGCACATATTCCTATGCTACTGCTAAAGCTACTTCCTTTGTGTCTACTGCTGCTTCTATTTCATTTGTCAGCTGATACAGGGCGGTTTCTGTGGATTTCCCTGTTCTGTGTGCATGCTGACTGCTGTGTAGTGGTTTTCCTACCAGCACTATTGTCCTAAGGTAATTATCAATTACCTTCTTCATTGTGTTTAACATAAACGATGTTAGATGTTACTAATGGGTCTAAAAGACTTCGATTGAGTGGTGTCTTTCTCCCCAACCTACGGTATGAATACCACCTTAGCCCTTCTCTATAGCTCCAGTATATATCCGAGCGTTAAACTACTTCTAAAGATATTTAGAAGATACGGCATTAGTTCTCTCTCTCCCTTTTGTAGGAAGGCAGGAACTAGTCCGACCACACCTGGGGCCTTAAAAGGCTGGAAAGTGCCGATAGCCCATCTGATTCGGTTTTCCGTACAGATGGACGCTGCGCGCCTCCAGTCAGTCGAACTTGGTTTCCGTGGTTGCATCAAGCCCTCGGTCTCCTTGTAATTTCAACATCCCGAAAAATTGGGTTTCTAGTAGGAGGAGAGCTCCTTGCTCTTCATCCTCCGTGAAGGTCCCATCCAGTCTCTTAAGAGTGGTTGTCATTTCTACTCTATTCTTCGCTAGTGCTTTGTGCAGTCTAGTTGCCACCGGGGTGGATTCTATGTTTTCACAGAAGGTCCTAAAGTTTTTCCTTTTTGCCCTTCTGATCTCTTTTTTGTAGGTGGTCAGCACCTCGGAGTATTCTATCCAATTTCCGTATTGCTTGGCTTTGTTGAAAAGCCTACGTACTTTTGCTCTTAATGTAGACAAATTTTTGTTCCACCATTTTTCATCCTTATGCTCCTTCGCGGTTTTTACCGGGCAGCTGGATTCAAATGCCGTGGTGATTGATACATTTATTTCTCCTACAGCCTGCTCCAGCACGGTGTAGTGTTTGATACTACCCCGCTCTGTCATCTACTCTAGGTTCTCTTTTAGTTGGGAACTAAACATAGGCCACACAGTTTGTCTTGGGTTTCGAATGGGGGTGTTTTCCTCACTCGCTCCTTCCAGCTCAAACTCTATGATCCTATGATCTGACATTGAGGGTTCACTTCAAACTCTCCTCTTTTTAATTAGTTTACTTACGTTAGCGCTACCTACCGTAATATCCAGTACCTCATTTCTGGCCTTAGTGACAAAAGTTGTTGTGTTCCCGACATTATACACAATTATGTTCTCTTTAATGAGGTATTCTAAAAGGTACTCGCCTCTCTTATTAGTGACTGTGCTGCCCCACATCTCGTTGTGGGCGTTCGCGTCACATCCCAAGATGAGTGGCAGCCTTCTCCTAATACAGTGCTCGACCAGCTTTTGTACCTCCATGGTTACCATCACCAGGGAAATATGCTGATGCGATCACTACTTCGCGGTAGAGGCGCTTGGTCTTGATTGGGACCTGTAGCGGAACTAAGTCCCGCCTTAAAAATTCTGAAAGACATAAGTAATTAATGCCCTTCCTTATCATAATGCAGGTTCTAGGGGAGGCCTCACGGCTGTCCCATACCAACTTACATTCCCTGTTGCTGAGGCTTCTGATCTTACCTCCGTTGCTCTGAAGTTAATAATTTATTTATTTATTTACATTTCAGGGGAAACTAACGGTTGACCAATAATAAGCTTCCACGGATTATAAAACAAAGGTACTGAGTACAGATTATTAATATAAAATATTACATGTATATTACATATATAGTGAAATCACACTAACATTATGTATAACAATGTGGTAAATAATGGAGATAGTGATACAAAAAAAATTTACAACTACAATTTTAAGATTTGTTTACAAAAAGTAAACAAAAAAAAAGTTGTGATTAATTCGTTTAACATTAAGCTGTCTTTTAAGCTGGTTTAAATTTAAACTAAAGAAGTCGAAATACTGAAAATGATTATTGTACGTCATTAATCTTATTGAAGGAGAATTGCCATATGAGTTAGACTTAATAGGAGGGATGTAAAAGAAACTATTATTTCTAGTGGCTCTCCTTGGAACAAAAAAATCCAGATTTGTGATAAATAATTCAGATTTAATGAGAGAATTAGCAAACTGAAATTACGTAAAATATCAACATAGTGTATGGTATATTAAATTTAAAGCAAGTATGGTAACAATTTTTTTTTCATTCATTCCATATAGTGGTAGCGTATTCTAGTTGTGATCGAAAGATAGATGTGTATAATAGGTGTAAAACCTAATAATTTATATGGCCAGTTAAAAGTAATTTAGGGTCGAAAACAATACCAAAATCGCGAATACTGCTGTTCCGAGTAAGAGCTATGTTGTTCATGTTATAAGGATAAGTGATTGTGTATATATTTCTGCTAAAACTAACAACAGCACATTTATTTAAATTTAAGGTTATATCGTTTCCACAGCAGTAACGGTATAGAAGCGAAAAATCCTCTTGCAGTAAGACGCAATCTATATTATTCCCGATAACAATAAAAGAATTATCTAACATTAAAAAAACCATCTGCATACAAAAGAAATTTACTATTTTTGAAACCTGTTAGAATTATGTTGATATACAAATTGAAAAGTATGGGACCTAAATGAGATCCTTGAGGATCTGTTTGAAATATCACACCTGTTGCCCGATTTGAAAATTTGAGTTACAAATGACGTTTTCCAGGCAGTGGGAAACAGCCCTAAATTCAAAGATTGGTTAAAAATTATATATAAAATATTAAATATATTATTTAATATTAATAATTATATATAAAAATTAATTATAAGTGGTTCTGTTAAGTAATGAGCACACGTTTTAATGAATTTGGGGTGTATTCTATCCGGTCCACATCCTTTATTAATATTTAAATTTTCAAGTTCAGTTAATATTTTTGTTTAACTGAGATATCATCATCATAAGCAGCGTTTAAGTACTCCATTGCTGGATATACGCCTCCCCTATCTGATTCCATTGACTGCAATCTGCGGTATCTCTTGTCCTCCTCTTACTTTTACGATATCGTCCCTCCATCTAGTTCTAGGTTGGCCTGGATTTCGTTTTCCAGTTCTCGGTCTCCATTCTGTAATTTTTTTGTCCATCTTCCATCCTCTCTTCTCATCACATGCCCAGCCCAGGACCATTTTAGTTTTGCTATGTATTGGCTTATATCGATTACTCGTGTTTTATTTCGTATCCATACATTTGTTTTGCGATCTCTTCTGGTTAGTCCCAACATAGATCTTTCCATCGCTCGCTGGGTTACTCTCATTTTCTCCATTCCATTATCGGTCAATGTCCATGTTTCTGATGCATATGTCAGGGTTGGTAGTACACACTGGTTAAAAACCTTTGTTTTTAGGGATTGCAGGTTGTTTTTAGATTTAAATACGTTTTTTAGGTTTCCGTATGCCGCCCATCCTAGTTTTATCCTACGGGCTATCTCCTTCTTCTGGGCATCTTGTGCAAATGAAATAAGCTGACCAAGGTATACGTATTCGTCTACCACCTCTATGCTCTCGTTTCCTATGTGGACTTTAAGTGTTCGACGTTTTTGTCGTTCGTCATGGTTTTCGTTTTAGTGATGTTTATCCAACTTTTTCTGTTGCTTTGTTTAGGTCTTTTATCATTTGAGTTAGATCTGGTAAGGTTCTAGCCATTAGTATTATGTCATCCGCAAAGCGTAGGTTTGAAAGGTATTCTCCGTTTATATTAATTCCTTTCCCTTTCCATTCTATCATCTAAAAAACATCTTCCAGTGTATTTGTAAATAAATTAGGTGAGATGGTATCTCCTTGTCTTATTCCGCGTTTAGTAATAATGGGATTTGTATTTTCAAACGCCTGAATTGTTATACAAGCTTGATCGTATAGACTTTTAATTAATGATATGTAACGATAATCAATCCTACATATTTTTAGTGCGTCGATTAAGGCCCATTCTTCCACAGTGTCGAATGCCTTTTCGAAGTCGATGAATACCATATACAGCGGCTGGTTGTATTCGTATGTTCTTTCCATTAGTCGCCTTATTGTATGTATATGATCCATAGTCGAATACCCTTTTTTTAACCCGGCTTGTTCTATTGGCTGGAAGAATATCTAGACGGTTTGGTATTCTATTGCTTATGATCTTTGTTAATAGCTTATACATATGTGATAGTAGTGAGATAGGCCTATAATTTTTTAGATCTTCTTTATTGCCTTTTTGTGTAGTACAATTACTGCTGCGTTCTTCCATGCTATCGGTGTTTCTCCTGTATCTAAGCATTCATTAAATAGTTTTTCCAGGATTAGCAGTACTGGTTTTCCGCCTTCTCTAATAAGTTCAGTGACTATTTTATCCATACCTGGTGTTTTGCCATTTTTCATGGTCTTCAGCGCTAGTTTTATTTCATATATGCCTATTTCTGGGATTTCCTCTGTGTAGTGTCTTGTTAGTTTGGCTCTTTTCTCGTTCGGGCTGCCAGGTGTTTTGGGTTTCTGGGATGAGTATAGTTCATGATAAAATCGTTCGATGTATCGCAGCATATCTAGTCTTTCTACGAGTATTTTTCCATTCTCGTCCATTAATTTTGTGATGTGTTTTCTTCCTTCTGCTAACTTTTTATTGAATACTTTCGGGCCTCTATTCTCTTCTATTGTTTTTAGGATGAGGTTTTCATTGAATACAGCTACATCCCGTCTTACTTCCCTTCTGATATTTTTATTCAATAACTTAAGCTGTTCTTCTATTATTTGGGACTTAGCCTGATTTATGTGATCTAATAATAGTTTGGTTTTAGATTTTAGTTGAGATTTTAGATGTTTTCTCTTTGACATTGGGTATAGAGTTCTTTGCTGCTGTGCACATGTTTTCTATGATGTAGTTGTTGATCTCATCTACGTTCGCATTTTCTGATAGTGGGTGTAGATTCATTTTTTGTTCTAATTCGTTTCTATAGGTGTCTGCATATTGTTGTATTTGCGAATGGTTAAATGTTTCCTTACTTTTATTTCTAAGTTTGTTTCTTTCTTTTCTTGTGTTTAGAACTACACTACTTCTTACCAGCCTGTGGTCACTCCCGCTATTTGCACCATTTTCTTTAGCACCATTACATCTTCTATAATATGTTTGTTCTGTACGATAATGAATTCTATCTCGTTTTTCCTGAGATATAAAGAACTTAAATTTACAGTGGCCAGCTTCAGTAGTTAAAGTGTTAATAACAGTATTATTAGTACAGTAAACTGACTCAAAATGATCAGCAAATTAGTTACAGATTTTGCAAATTAGTTACAGAAAGAACACTTTAAGAGGCTTCTGTGTTATTGTAAATTAAGGTATTTGGAATACCATTATTATTCTTTATAGTATTGATATGACTCCAAAAGTTTTTGAAATTAATTTTTATTCTGGTTTCCACAACATTTATATAATTTTTATAATCTGCATCCATTTTGACTTTTACTCTCCGTCGCAACAATGAGAATGTGAGATAATCTGGCTGATTACTGTATGTTTTCCATTTTTTATGATATTTGTGTTTTTCAGTTATTATTTTAATTAATGATTTGGAAAACCAACGGTTGTAATTACAAGATGTGCGAGTTTTAAGTGGTACCTATTTATCAATCAAACTAAATAATACGTTGTAGAAACAATCAACATTCTTATCGAGATCGGCATAGCTAAGTCTTGCTGACCAATTAAAGCAGAAAAGTTTAAAAGTCAAATTATGATAATCACTTTTGTTAAAATCGTAATAAGATGACAAATTTGGTAATGTTTTATCGTACTTTTTTAAATGAAAAATAAATTCTAACGGAGGGTGATATGAGTTGATTTTAATTACTTTTGTACAGAACACCAGATCTAATATCCTATTCATGTGATTACAAATACCGTTATATTGATTTAAGTTACACAAGGCTGTTGTGTTAGTAACTTCTAAATGAGTATCCAGTCTTTTGCGGAATGAGGGATTTAACTTGTCATTTAAACAAACCCACTCAATTTCAGGGAGGTTGCAATAACCCACTACTATGAACTCATCATTAGGATGCTTCATTGACAGATTGATAAGTGGGTTGCAATGATTCTCGTAAGTCTGCAAGTTACTGAGGAGTGGAAAATATACACAGCACAAATGAATTTCTAAAAGTTTCGAAGCACTTAATGATACCCAAACATCTTAAGCTGAAGAGAATCAGTTTAATTGTAACTTAGAGATGAATTTCTTGGAGACCAAGATCAACACACCACCACCTTGCGAATTATTATGATTGTTACAGTCGCGCCACTTCTTCTGAGTAGTTCACTCTTGATAGAGTGGTCGTGGCCATAGGGAGTCGTCTGCTTTTTTCACTGCTGCCTTCGCCAATTTTCTCAATAGATTCCTGTTGGTCGCATGGTGCGCGCATTCTGCCACAGGAGTCTCAATGACAGATTTGATGGTGTCTGTCCATCGAGTTGGTGTGCTACCTTCCACTTCTAACATGTAGTCCATGTTAGTCCGGTGAGCGGCCCAGCTCATTCCCAGCATGCGCCTCCAAGACCACATTTCTAGGGCGTCGATATAACGTCGATCATTCATCCGCATGGTCCATGTTTCCGCTCAATACAAAAATATCGAAAAAACAGTCGGTTCATATTGCGTATTTTTGTATTTTTCGTAATTCGGCGGTCTCTCCATATCTTGTCTAGCCTTTGCGCAGCGGACCGTGTCATGGCGCAACGTCGTTTAATCTCGAGGTCACATCCCTCGCTATTGGTAATAGTGGAGCCCATGTAAATTTAACTGCCAACAACCAATGTTGGCAATGGGTGAATGAAACAGTTGGAAATGGGTGAAGTATCGGATTTCTTTCATTGGCTCGATCAACTATCATAATCTTTGTTTTTTCGCGGTTCAAGGCGAGTCCAAACTCTAGACTGGTGGTTTTGAGTATCCGCAGCATGTTACTAATATCGTCCTTGGATGAACCCAGAAGCGTTGTATCGTCAGCATACCTCAAATTAGATATGTTCATACCTCCGATCGATACCCCTTTATCCCATTTCTCTAGAACAATACGCATAATGTGTTCGGTGTAGATGTTAAAAAGTAACGGTGATAATATACATCCTTGTCTGACACCGGCTTGTGTTTTAAGGAACTCAGAGTCTACTCCTTTCAAGCGCACACATGCTGTGCCGTCCTTATAGAGCCTCTCGATCAGATGTACTAAATGGCGCGGAACGCCCATCTCCATCAGTACTTCCCATAATTTGGACCAGACAGTCGTAGGCTTTGCTAAAGTCGATAAAACAGATGTACAGTTCTTTATTAAACTCTCGGGCCTTTTCGATGATTTGTCTCAAGATCAGTATTTACTCCCTAGTTCCTCGACCTTTGACAAAACCTGCCTGTTCTGGTGCAATTTCGCTGTTCAAGTAAGCTTGAAGTCTGATATTCAATATATGTAGAAGAATTTTTCTGCTATGTGATATCAAGGAAATCAGACGATAGTTATATATAAATAATGACTTTGCCCATTCCTTCGGCCATGCTCCAGACTTCCAGATCTTGGAGCAGATGCAGTACATTATATCTACTCCGAAGTCTCCCATAGCTTTGATAACCTATATGGGTATCTCGTCAGTGCCCACAGCTTTACCGTTTTTGAGATGATTTATAGCGGTTCTTACCTCATCTATTAAAATGGGAGGTTCCCTGTTTTCTGCGTCTAAGTACACTGAGAGCAGAATTTCTGCTAGAAAATAATGAACTACAGTAATCTCGCCAAACATCTGCAATCTCCGTCACCACAATACCTGCGGAGTTTTCAAAAGCCCTGGTCTTTGGTTTAAACTGTCTGGTTATAGTCTTTATCTTCATACACAAATCCCTAGTCTCATACTTTTCACTATGTAGTTCCACTTCCGTACATATGGATTTTAGAGCTAGATTACTGTCTCTTCGTAGCACAAGCTGTGTGAATTTTGGCTCCGTAATTGTTTAGTTCTTGAATGCCCAAGTCCCGTTTGACATCCAATGTTGTTTTGTGACTTTGGACGGTTTTGGTTGTGTCTGGTCTACAGAGTCTATTAGCGTCTTAGCTTTTTGCCACAGAACTTCAGGAGATTCATTTGAGTTAGAGCACCATTTTTGTATTTTGTCCAGTAGTTTTTTCTGAAACGACTTCATGTCTTGAATTTGTAATCGCTTTGAATTGCTCTTTTTGATTGAATTGCGTAACTTTAACTTTTGACTACAAATCAGGAGTTGATGATCCGTGAGACAGTCTGCTCCTGGTAGAGTGTGTGCATTCAAAATCGAACTTCTCCATCTTTCTCGGATCATTATGTAGTCAATTTTGTTTTTTTGTGGGCTTTTAGGTGATAACCAAGTTCAGAGTCTCCTTGGATGATATTTAAAGACAGTGTTCATAATGGTCAACTCATTTTCCGCAGCGAATTGCATAAGGCGGTCACCTCTATCGTTCCTGACACCTAGTCCATACTGCCCAACTATGTTACGCAATCCTGAGTCCATTTTAGTGTAACCAACGTTACATTAAAGTCACCTAGAATAGTGACGAGTTCTTTTTTCGGAATGTTGGAAATACGGGTTCCTAGTTGTGCGTAGAAATTTTCAATAACATCATCAGATGCGGTGGAGGTGGGCGCATAGGACTGTATTATATGGAGCGGAGTGGATATTAGATAATGGATATTAGGCGATCGCTGATAGTATTATAGCCCAAAACCGAATTATTCCATTGTTTGGGAATAATTGTGGCTACTCCTGCATAGCTATTATCAGCATTTCCTGAGAAATATATAGTGTTTCTCAGTATCCAAATGGCCACTGTCTCCTCAGTGGGTCTCAGCGATTCCTGCGATGGTAATGTGATGTCGAACAAGCTCACGTTCCAAAATGTCAAGCTTGCCTTTCTTAAGCAGACCCCGAACGTTCCAAGTCCCTACGCGAGTCTTGTTGCGTAGTTGGAAATGTTCTCTTCCAGAAGCATCCATGCCATGAGTTGCCTGGTCGCCCGCATGCCCCTAGTTCGCACGGTCGCGCCCATAAACACAAAATTTATTAAGGTCAGAGATTTCAGAATCAGGAACAGAGTTATTTCGCCATGTTTCAGTAAGAAATATAACGTCTAGATCACAGGATGATGATTGGTTATAGAAGTTAACTCATTTTGTTTTAATGCCGCGAACATTTTGGTAATAAAGCTTTAAATCAATGAAGGGCTATTTATTTATTTATAAATTGATGTTTGTGTGCATTTATTTATCATCGAAATATCGTTATTAGTTTTAATTAAAATTACAGGAGGAGAATCATTTTCTCTAGCAAAAATTCTACAATTACGCACCCAGGCATATTTAAAACCCTTATCTCGCGCCGCGAGTTTTGCGCGTTCAATAATAATTTATTGTTCGGATTCAGGTGATCATTAATATAAATATTATTAGATTGTAAATAATTTAGATTGGTTGTAGTTAGATTTTTATTATTGCGTGCTGCTGATATGACTGAATCTTTTTTTAGGCGTGAAACAAATCTAACAATTATGTTCTTTGGTGTAGAATTGTTGTGAGTGAACGATGCAACTCGGTGAATGGCGTCTATGTCAGCAATTGGAATGTGTAATTTCTCGCCAATCTTTTTCATTACTTGCAACAAATTTTCGTTGGCAACTTCCGGGATTCCATAAACTTCAATATTATTTATGCCAGAGCGCTGCTCATAATCTTCCAATCTGTCAATCATATTTATTTTAGTAACAAAAGTATCTAATTTAGTTTAAAAGGTATTCAATTTAGCCTGAAAATTTTCGTCAATTTTATCGCTCCAAAATTGAATGGCTTGAACGACTTAATGAGGCTGAGATCTCTAAAAGGGATGTTTCACTTGCGGAAATCGAAGGAGTAGTGGGTGAGATAATAGCTGGTAATAATCTACAACCAGCGCATAGCCAAATTAAATTTTTGGAATTAAGTAAGGCCATTTTTTATTTTTTTTTCTTGATTACTTATATTCATGCAGTCATAGTGAAATAACTTCGGACATTTAACTTTCGCAGGTAAAAATTTGTCACTAGTATAAAATGAATGAATGGATGCTTGCTTAATCACTATTATTTTATGTGACAAAATTATGTTATTATTCTCTTTTTAATCTAACATCTTGGCAGACGTGTAGTGACTGACGTGTAGGTAGACGTGTAGGTCATGAATGTCGGTCTCCATCAGGCCCCCCCAAGTGTGTAGATCCCCTGCTTGATGGTATCTCGCCATCGCGATCCGTCAGCTGTTCCACGTACAGCGGTCTCATTGTCAGTGTGGAGAAGCTGCCTGATGGTATCTATCCAGCGACAGGGAGACCACCCTCTTCTTCGCCCGCCGTTTGGCGATCAATTTTCCATGTTATCACTTCTCGTTACATGTCCGAAGAACTTCAATATGCGCGAGTAAACCAGACTTGTTTGACTTTGAGTCGTGGTTTGATCTCGTTAAGAATAGAGATATTGGTACGTCGGCGTCGTGCAGTCCAGGGTATTCTAATCATTCTTCTCCAACACCACATTTCGAGCGCATCCACTCGACAACGGTCAGGCGCACGTCCATGTCTCCCGCCGCATAGCCAAATACAGAAAAGACCAGCGCATGGACCAGGTTGATCTTCGTGTTACGTGTTATGTTGCTATCCCTCCATACTGGAGTTAGCTGGGACATGGCGGTTCTTCCCAGTTGTATTCGCCGGCATATTTCGGGTTCACATCATCCATTGTATATAAACTGTTCGACGACATCATATTATCCGACCTTAACGATAATTGGCCAATTATCATTTGCGCGGTCAACAATCATCGCTTTCGTCTTCTGGATGTTTATTTGAAGACCACACTCCAGACTGACGCGTTCTAACCTCTCGGATAGGGCTATGAGTTCATCTGCGCTGCTTGCCAGTAGCAGTTTGTCATTCGCGAATCGGAGATTTTCTTCCCACCTATTGTAACCCCTGCCGTCCCAGTCATCTAATACGTAGTGCATGATACTTTCGCTCTATAGGTTAAATTATAGTGGTGAGAGTATGCAGCCTTGCCTTACTTCTTTTCTTATTTTGCATTCGGAGGATAGATGTTTATCGACTATGACCACAGCGGTGCTTTCTTCATATAAACCCGTAATCAGGGGGACGATATGCTATGGTATAACCATTTCTATGAGGGTTGGCCACAGTTTGTTCCATTTCTCTCTGTCAAAAGCCTTCACATAGTCGACTACGCAGAATATACATGGGCGTCTAATCCTTAGCTTTTCCTATCAGTTGGCGCAGGTTAAGTATCTGCTTTCTTGTGCCACGCCCTTTAACAAACCCACCCTTTTTTTTGTACTTGCTGGAGGTGAAAATCTGCAAACAGACACCACCTGACCCGTGCCGAGTGGTAGTATGGGGCTGCCCCCCTAAAAGGGGCGACCCCCTAAAAAAAACCCCACCATTCAGACCCCCCCAGCCAAAACCAGAGAGAACGTGATGGAATCCAAAATAAAATTCATTGGATTGGAATCCAACATAAATTTCTGCGCTCCCTTCGCACTAAGGGGGGAGCGGCGTTGGCACGCACGGCTCGCGCGTAGGAACCCCTCTTCCCGCCTTACGCTCGTCCCTTTCATCCTTCTTCTTTCTCCTCATTATATATCCTGTCATGCCAGTCAGCACGCCCCATTCATACTCACTGCGGAGCATGATTCTCACCGTACTCTCCTTATTCTCTCCCACCTTGCATTCTGCTGCGCTCCTCATTCTCTCCCATCTCGTACACTCGATGATGGTATGCTCCGCAGTGTCCTCAGTCGCTCCACAATACTTACAATGCGCCTCACCCAGTTTCCCGATGCGCACCAGGTAAGACCCAAAGCATCCATGCCCCGTAAGCGCCTGGGTGAGGTGATAATTCAGCTCCCGAGATTCAGATTCCCGAGTCGGTACGTCAACTGTCCCCATTCGCACGGTCCGTTCACGCAGCTTTCTTCTCCCAATCACCAAGACGGCCTCGGTTTTGTAGGGAGCCAGAGCAAGCCCTTTTTCCCCCATCCACCGACCAATCCCACTAATTGCCTCATTTATTATCGCTTTCAGACTTTCTTCTGTTCTTGCGACAGCGACCACCACTAAGTCATCAGCGTACCCGACGAGCGTAACCCCGCCTGGCAGCCTCAAACTCAAAACCTCATCATAAAATATGTTCTACAGTATCGGCCCAAGAACCGTACCCTGTGGAATACTTGAACTCATGACTCATTTTGAAGATTTTACCTTCCACAGTCACTATCTCCCTATCATTCAAGTAGCTCCTCATCATCTTTCGAAGGTAGGGAGCTACCCCCTTTAGTTCCAAAGTCTCCATGATTCCGCCCCATGGAACCGAATTGAAAGCTTTTTTCACCTCCAGGGTTACAAGCACGCAGTAGCTACGGGTACGCCATGGATCCGTATTGCCTAACCTTGCTCTATCACACGCATCATTGCGTTCACCGTAGTACGGCCGCCTCTGAACCCATACTGTTCCTCTGAAAGACCCCCTGCCCTCTCGAGATCCTCATTTATCCTAGCTCCGATCATACTCTTAAACATCTTCGCTATCCCATTCAGTAGGCAGATTGGCCTGTATTTGGCTTCCTCTCCTTTCTTTCGTTCTTTTTCGATCAGCACCAGTCTCGCTTCTCTTCCACTCTGAGGAAACTGCTATTCATCAACAAATCATTCATCATGCTCAAGCACATGTCCTCGCACACATGCCCAAACACCTTGCACGCTTCGTATGGAACACCAGCAGGACCCGGCGCTTTTCGCTCCTTCATCCGTCCAACTGTACTCTGCAGCTCGGCCGGAGTGAAAAGGGGCGCCGATCTCCATCCCACGGGTTCCAGCCAGGTCATACGCTCACGTACTAGGAACAGCTTCTTGACTTCCGTCATTAGGCTCCCCGGGGGAGTAATAACCCTTTGCGCAATTTTCCTGATGACGATCTTATAGCCGTCACCTCAGATGTTATTTTTCACCGTTTCGCAGAGCACTCTCTAAGATTATTGCTTGGAGTTGGCGATGGCTCCGCCAAGTTCCCTGCGCGCCAGGTTATACCTCCTTCTGCACTCCTCACTCACTTTCTCATTTGCTCGCCTATTACTCTTCACCGTGCATCTCCTTTCACACAAACAGGTTTTACGCTTTTCAGACACCTGCTCATTCTACCAGTAAACTGACTTCCTGCCTCTGACGCCCCTCCGTTTTCTCTAAAACATCGCATCACAGGCCCCGTGAAGAACTGCTTCCCATGAGCTCCAACCAGCTCTTTCATAACGTCTCCCAATCTTTCTACTCTCCATCCATTTGTTCCAATTGCAACCGGTCCCTCAGAAACATCCTCTTGTACGCCGAAGAGAATATACTGGTGATCACTCAGATTCTCTCCCTCTCTGACACGCCACTCTTTCACTTTGCCTGCAATCCGTGAGGTGCTAAAAGTGGTGTCTATGATAGACATACTTTCGCCCCGCACGAAGGTTGGCACATGCCCACGGTTGTAAGCCACCAGGTCCTCCTCTGCCAGCCACTCTTCCATCATTCTCGCTCTCTCATCTTCTCTAGGGGATCCCCACGAAGCGGATTTGGCGTTGAAATCCCCCCGACAACAATCTCTTTGGACCAGCTTTTCATACTGGTCCTTAGCTCATCCATAAAAGCTACAAACTGCTCTAAAGTTATGCTAGGCGAGATGTAGCACCCATACAGGACCCAGTTTTCCCATTCAACCCACACAAATTCATTTCCACATCCACACTTAACCATAGGATTTTCCGATTGGAAAATCATCACAGCAACATTCTTACGCTGGTCCACGTGCCAGCCTCCGTTACCAATAATCCGAAGATTTGGTTCAGTGACAATGGCCACATCCACTCTCTCATCATGCACCGTCTTCCAGGGGCGCATACCAGCTCCATTGCAACCGCACTCCTATTTGTGTTCGTCTGCAATACTAGCATATTCTGTTTTTTTAGGACTTCCTTTTCATACTTTCGCTGCACAGTTTGCTGTACGCAGGGCAGTTCATGGAGTCCGCCCTATGTCCACTCTTTCCGCACGCGAAGCACTTATCCTGTTTGGCCGCGCACTCGTGTGCGTTGTGCCCTCTTTCATCGCATCGCAAACACGCTTCTTTCGCTTCTTTCGCTCTATTCCCTTGCATGCTGCCGCCAGGTGCCCGAAGCCAAGGCATCTGTAGCACCTGATCGGCTTATTGTCTTCGGTCACTTGGCACATGATCCAGCCAACTTTTATTTTTCCTTTCTCCAGTAAGGTTTGTGCCGCTCTTACTGGAAGAGTGACTACTGCCATACTGGCCCCTCCGGGCACTGTGCGGAGAGATTTAACCGCATACTCCCTACATTCATCCGCCTTCTGAATGGCTACTTTCACCTCATAGATGGTGGTAGTCTCATCCATGCCCCTAACAACTACACTTATGAGCCCCACCTCCGTCCTAACATCCCTTACAGCCTGAGTCACTAGGGCCATTCGCTCTCCCAGTCGCTTCTTTTCCCCAACATCATTCACTCTGACGATGAGGTCCCCAGCGTGGGTTTTCCTCATCGCCCTTAGGTTTATATCCTTCATATCAACTTCCTTTTTAAGGACATCCACCATATGGGCGCAAGAAACACACTCTGCCCTCCTCACCAGTAAGGTTTCTGCCTTTCTGGTGACTCCGGTCCCTTCCACACTGGGCTTTTGGCCCTCCGCATTCATCCAGGACCCGCTTATCTAAACTTCTGTGCCATACCAGACGCATTCAGCCATCTTTCGTACCAGCCGCATATTAAGGTTACCAGCCACACCGATAGCGAACCTCTTTCTCTCAGTCTTCTCACAAAGACCTCTCATCCTTAATAAGGTCTCGAATGCCTTTTCTTCAACGCCCTCGACCTTATTATCATCCAGACGAGCGATGAAGTGATACTTCCCATCGGAGTCTCATCGCTTCCCATACATACAACATTCTCGCCCTTAATGTAGGCCACGGAGCCTACATTCAAGCCTTCAGAGCTGGTTGAGCATCCCCCACCCCAACTGTCCACTTAGAGGGAAAGGGGTTATCGTCCTTGGCCAGAGGAGAGCCCTTAGCCATCTTCACCACGGTGAAGGCGTCCTCGGACCACCTCTCCTTCGCCAGGGACATGTAGTCCGGCACATGCATGCCCGGCTTCAACGCACTGGTGATACTACATTCAGCCTCCGTTTGGGTGCTGACTTCCTTGCGCGCCATAGCTACCGTTAGTACCTCAACGTCGTACAGCACCTTCTCAATCGGCTGGAAGCGATGCTCCTCGATCCAACTGGTTACCGAGTGGCGCGAGAAAACATTTGTTGTCCTCCTGACTCGCGCTGCTGCTTCTTTAATGTCTCGCTTTGTTCCTCCGGCGATGGCCCTCTCCAGCTTCTCCACCTGTCTATTGAGTCTCCACGATCGTTAAGACAATCGAGCACTCAGTCTTCTTATAAGCGTCGACCTTATCCGTCGACCGATCCGCAACTTTTGTTTTCTTCAATGTTTCTTCAATAGACTGGTTCCTCGCCCGACTTTCCATATCCCCTGCACCCCTGCTTACTTTTTGCTTCAGGAAAGATTCCATACTGGGCGGAGTCTCCACGAAACTAAAATAAATTAAAGAAACACTCCCCTCCGGTGGTGTGCCAAAAATTTACCGCAGATATCATGCTGCAGTAACTGAAGCAAGGACGTTCGCGGCGTTGGATTATCCTTATCTCAAAAGATAGGATAAGAAACAGAGACAAAAAGAATATGACTTTAAGGAGATCAAAAACTCACGCCGCGTGCTAAGACTCAAATTAATAATTTCTGTGATCTCGTCTATGTCTGTGTTTAGGTTGCCGTTTGGGATCGCAGATCGCCCAGGTACGAGGCCTGAATTGCTTGCGAGTTATGTATTTTATTTTTGCGAACGCATCTTTCGGGTGTGTGGTATTGGCATGTTGTTGAATTTCTTTGCAGATATTGTTGGGGTGTCCTTTCTACAGTTTGCCTGAATAAGCTTTGAAAGTTGCTTATACTCTCTGTTCTGCATCTTGCTGTTCCTTGTTGGTAAGGCCGCCGTTGGTTTTGAGTTTTCTCCTAATTTCCATTTCCCAGATTTCCATGTCAAGCGTGCTATCGGATATCCAATGTTGTTTCACAGGTTTGATTTTCGGTTGTGTTGCCTCTAGTGTTGATATTATTGTGTGTTTTGTGTCCATCTACATTTTGTTTGGATTTGCGTATTGTTTTGGCAGTACATTGATCTCGATGTTACGATCCAAGGCAGTCTTGAAGGAAGCTTCATCCAATATCAGTGGTAGCTTGGATTTTGGGATTGATCTTTTGCAGGCATGGAGTTTTATTCGGAATTTGCATACTAAAAGTTGGTGATTCGATCCGCAGTCAGCTCCCGGGAGTGTCTTTACCGATAAAACGGATGTTCGCCTGCACCCTCTTATTAATATGTAGTCTATCTGATTTTTGGTCTTCTTATCTGGTGAGTTCCAGGTGAATAGCCGGCGTATATGTTGTTTGTATACTGTATTCGTGATGTAGTAGTTATTGTCAATGCAAAATCTATCAGTCTTTCACCCCTACCGTTTCTAGTTCCTATGTCCATACGTCCATAAGTCCAACCTTGCTATTTAGATCGCCCAGAATTATTACGATTTTGCGGTTTGGTATTTCATTAATCAAGGTTTCGAGGGAAGCATAGAAGTTTTCCACTTCCTCATCACTTGCTTCTTTTGTAGGTGCATATGCTTGGATTATGTTAACGTTGCAGGGAGCTGCATTAAATCGAACGCAGATTATGCGTTCGCTTATGGATTTGTATCCGCTGAATGACTTTTGAAGTTCATTTTGCATTATTTGAAGCTTCTCAGTATGCAACAGCCCTCGGACATTCCAGGTTGATATACGGGTTCCTTCGCTGGTCGCAGAATTTCCATGTGAGTCCAGCGGTCCACTGTCACATGCCCAGTAACTAATTTCACACTGTCTACCCTGGACGCAGAACAGCGCCGGTCGTTAGTCGGTTCGCGCGACGAAAAATTGTGCCGTAGGTTTCCGTGTCTTTCTGCACCGCAGTGTTCCAGCCGATATAGTCGTTCCACAACTACGGCTAGAAGTGTTCTTCAATAAGCCGATGCATTTAAGGAAGTATCACTTCATCGCCCGTCTGGATGATAATAAGATCGAGGGCGCTGAAGAAAAGGCGCTCGAGACCTTATTAAGGATCAGAGGTCTTTGTGAGAAGACTGAGAGAAAGAGGTTCGCTATGGGTGTGGCTGGTAACCTTAATATGCGGCTGGTACGAAAGATGGCTGAATGCGCGTGGCATTTAAGCTACGGCCCTGCCGACGTTCACTTTTGTCGAGTTTGTTGTTTTTACTCATGCCTTCCTCTTCGCCCTGCTCTCCTGGGCTATCCGCCTCCTCCTGGAGGCATAGTATCTTGATGTCGCACAATATCCAGCGGCAGTTATGCGTGCGCCAGAATTATACTCCCATCTCTGTCTCTCCTGCTGGAATCGTTCTGCTGTCTCCGAGATCCCTGGGCACGGGGGGCAGTTGGGTGTTACTGCTACCCCTATTCGGTGGAGGTACTCACGGAAGCCACCATGTCCCGTAAGTATTTGGCTGAAGTGAAAGTTCACAGCACCGTGCATCCTGCAGATCTACGGCTCGATGGACGGAATCAAGCGGTAGGTCCAGCGCCCGTTACTTGATTTGTTCCATCTTTTCTGCCACTGCGTTGGGGTGATCGCCCTCTCGATCGTTGTCGGCCTCCGTCTGATGGGGATCGTCCTGTGCCGGCCCCTTCTTCTTTTTATATTGTCGCATGCGCTATTTTATCAGGTCTATTGGCGGCAGGCCAGCGATGACCTGTGCTGCATCGATACAGTCCGGTAAGGGCATGCGATCCTCAGTGCACTCGTCCTGTGCGCTGGGGCTATCAACCTTAGGTATGCGGAAACCTCCGTCATTTCTCCGCCGCATACAGCAATATCGAGGTGCTAACGCTGGAAAGCACCCTTCTCCTGACACCGCGCGGACCTCCAATGTTGGGCAGTATCCTGGAGATAGCTGCGGCAGTTGTAACGGCTTTGTTTCCTGCGTATCTGAGGTGCTCCTGGTCCAGAGCTTCCTGAGCTTCTGGTCCAGCATCACTCCCAGGTACTTGATGGGAGGTTTGCTCCTGATGTTCCATCCCCGGTAGGTTAGTACCATTGAGGTCCTAACCTTTCTGCCAGTGAAAAGCACTGCCTCAGTCTTCTGTACGGGCAGGGAGAGACCGACTGACTCCATCCATTCCCAGATAATCTCCATGGCTTCCCCGAACAGTGCAGCGATGGCGTCACAGTAGGTGCTGGGTATAAGAACCGCCACGACGTCTGCGTACGCTACCAGCCGACAGTCCTCTGGCAAGGGCAGCTTCAGTAGTCCGTTGTACAGCACGTTCAGTGATGCTGAACTCCCTGACTCCAGTCGTCGTCTCCGCGAATAGTACTCTGTCACTGAGGTAGTTCAGGATGATGTTTCTCAAGTACCCGGGGATGTTGAAGTCCCGGCAGAGGGCCTCATAGATCTTAGCATCTTAGATCTTAGATCTTAGAGTTAAAAGCAATTCTAACATCCAGTGCAACCATGACACAAAGTCCCCTCCTCCTAAGTGGTCCGCAAATGTGGCTGGTAACTAAGCGCTTCACCTCTTCTACCGCATCCGTGGACGACCTCGCAGGTCTGAAACCTTACTGGTTGTCCGTCAATTGGTGTTCCACGCTACCGCCAAAGCGCTCCTGGATGATCTTCTTCAGGATCTTGCCCGCCATGTCAAGCATACACAGTGGTTCAAGCACGATACGAGGATGGTTCTCCTGGGGGCTTCCCGGGTTTTAGGATCAGGACAAGGCGTTGCCTTTTCCATACGTCCGTGAAGACACCTTCGCGTAGGCACCTGTCGAACACCCTGGTGAAGATCGTGGGGGCAGCTTTGACAGCTGCTCTCAAAGCCAGGTTTGGGATGCCGTCCAGACCGGATGCTTTCCTCGTGCCAAAACGCAGACATGCGTCTAGGACCTCACTCCGTGTGACCGGTGGGATGTCGCGGGGGTCGACGTTCTCCCGTATGTTTGTCTTCATTGGCCCGATTCCGGGGAAAAGATGTTTGACGATGGACTCCACCTCGCCCTCATCCATCTTAGGCTGGCTCCTCACCATCTTCTTTGCTGCAATCTTGTAAGCTTTCCCCCATGGGTCCGTGTCCAGTTCATCGCAAAGTTCCCTCCAGCAAGTGCGCTTCCTCTCGCTAATTTCCTTGCACAGGGACAGCCTGGCAGAGGCGTATTGCAGTCGGAACTCTCCAGCGGCATCCGTAGCTCTCTTTTTTTGCCCTGGTGTATTGGCGTCGGAGTGAGAAGCATCGTTTCCGCAGTTCTGCAATGGTGTCGCTCCACCAGTACAAGGGTAGGCCCCTCGCACATGGCTTGCTGGTACGCATAGAGGCGTCGCACGTTCTGGTGACCCAATTTATATTTATAAAGACTGGCGCATTCTATGGCGCTTTCGGTGCCGGTGGGGGAGGTATCATCGAGCTGCCACAGCCCCAGTGCTTCAATAAAAGTGCTTTCGTGGAAATCACGGGCATTCCAGCGGGGGGATCCAAGCCTGTATTCGCCTCTTTTGGTAAGCCCCTTGAAGGGCCGTACTTCGAAAAAGATCGCCCGATGGTCGCTAGCAGTGTACCCCTGTCCCACTCTCCAGTTGCCGCCCCCCCCCCCCCCTTGTATAGAGTGGAGGAGACAAAGGTAAGGTCCACGATGGATCCCGCACCCTTCCCAGTGAACGTTGGGACGTTTCCCTCATTGGTAAACTCCACCTCGAGCGCCGCAAGCGCATCCATAAGGGCTCTCCCTCGAGGGTTGGTGGTTTTGGACCCCCACTTTGTCGCCCAGGCGTTAAAATCACCGGCGATTACAAGTGGGCTCAATGTGCGGGCCTCCCTCACCAGGCCAGTGAGTGCATCCTCAAAGAGCTTAAGGGGCTCATTGGGTGAGAAGTAACAGCTGAAGTTGTGCACCCCGCCAATTTCTCCGTGGACATAGCCAGCCCCACGCTTGGAGGGAGTAGCGCCGAAGGGCGTTTTTCCGCAGGCCCAGAGCGCTGCGAGACCGGTGGTGTCGGAACGCCACACGTCACCCCACTGCTTCGTCCCTCTGTAGCACTCACTGATGATGGCCACGTCCATTTCTTCGGTCCTCACATGCTGCGTCAGGAGGTCGTGGGCAGCCTGACACCTGTTGAGGTTGATTTGAAAGAGTCTCAACATGATGGTCCTGGTGGAGCTCCTCCGTTGCTTATTCCGTATGCAAACTTTAGGCGTATGTCGCCCGAGTGCACCTGCTCTCCCGTTAGGTCGGTGAGGGACTGCTGGACTTCCTCGACTGTAGACAATTCGTTCAAGTCTTTCTGCCCAGTGACATTCTCAGGGCCTCCGCGCATTGCTGCCGCGTGGTCTCCAACGGTGAGGAGCAGGTCGCCAATTCCGGTTTTTCGAATCTTGGTGACCGCCCTCCCGACCAATGCCAGTTCTTGGTCGACCTTGATCGTTTTTAAGATGTCCTCTAGTTGGGTATCGCCAGCCCTCTTAATGATTATTGCATCCGGCATGGTCCTTTTTTTCAGGGCGGGACGTTTTTGAGCCTTAGCCGCAGCCCTACTACAGTCACCCCCTGTTTGGCTCTTCTGCCCCTCCCTCTTTGGTACTGGGGCTGAAGTTCCTGCTGGTGCAGGATCTGCTTGGAGCCTCGGTGGTTCGCCCTGCTCTTGTGTTTTTTTTTCTTTTGTCCTTCTTGACAACTAGCGTTCAAGGTTCCGGGGTGGTGGACCCTGGGGAAGGTCGGCGCTTGGTGGCGCCCGTCTCCCCTGGTGATTCGCGTAGTCTTTTGATCGGCTGCATATTTAGGGCTCCTGGGGTGGGCATATGGGATGTACCGGAGACCTCAGGCACTATCTCCGCAGAGGTGCTGCTTTGTGCTGGGCCGGCATTCTCCTTAACACGACTAGGGGTAATCTGTGAGATACTGCGGCATACCCGCATGGGTCCGAGCTGGTCGATATCGACCTGTGTATCCACATCATAGGTCGGGATTTCGATTTTATCCCATATGTGGTCGTCAAGCCATTTTTGCGAGGAGTCCCTGTTGATGGCATCCATCTGGCGTTTCATTTTCTCCGATAGAATCTTCATTTCAAATCAAATACATTTATTTCATTAATTAAGATACAAATCTAAATGAAATATGTCAACAGGAAAAAAAAAATACATAAATAAGTTAACTGAGTTCATGAAAACAAGAACAGAATTGACGAGAAATATGAGAAAAAACTAAAATTAAATTACTAAATAATAAAATTAAATTACTAAATAATAAAATTAAACTACTAATATATTAAAATTTCTAATTCGAATAAAATTCGTCTATAGAATACGGTTCAATATTATTAATCCAATGATAAAGTTCCCTTTTAAGCTGTTTGATGTGTGTAATACGTTTAATATCGCTAGGCAGCTTATTGTAGAGTTTAGCAGACATATAGGGTTGATTTTTCTGAGACATTGTTAACATATGTTTAGGTAACTGATAAAGATCTCTGTTATATCTAGTTTCTCGTTCTTTGGGCTTATTAAAACATTCAAATAAATGTTTATGTTTGAATACAAATAAAATGATTTCGTAGATATATGTGCCTGTAGTTGTTAATATTTCTGCTTTTCTGAAATGGCCTCTACAGGACTCTCGGTATTTTAAATTGCATAGAATACGCAGGGCTTGCTTTTGTATTCTAAATACCCTTTGAACATTAATTCCATTGCCCCAGAATATGATTCCAAATCTTAAATGAGAGTAAAAATTGGAAAAATACAGGAGTCTCAGAACTTTCTTGTCGACATATCTTTGGAGGGATCGCATGGCAAATACTGCTTTGTTGAGGCTCTTGGTAACATGATTTATATGGGATGTCCAGTCCAGAGTATTATCAATGTATAATCCCAATAGTCTCACGGATTGTTGTACATCTATCAACCCATTTCCTATTCCAATAGCTCGTGGATAATCTGTAGTGCATCTTTTAGTTTGAAATATAATACTTTTTGTTTTGTTCTGATTTAGAACTTGGTTCTCAGAGAACAGTCTGATATCTGTTCTCTGAGAACCAAGTAGTTAGTGAAGACATTGCTAGGTTAGCGTTTCCGTTAATATCTAGCATTGACTTGTTTATTATTAAAAGGGTAGTATCGTCCGCATAGTTAACCATGGTATGTTGAGGGATGATATGCGTTTTGGGGAGGTCATTAATAAAAATGGTGAAGAGCAATGGACCAATAGTGTTCCCCTGTGGGATACTCATGCTGATACTCCTTTTGCTGGACATTACGCAACCATTCGGAGTGTCTAAACTTGTTATTTGTGATCTGTTGTTTAGGTACGATTTTAACCATTCTAGTGCAACCCCTCTGATGCCATATTTGTTTAATTTGTTTTGTAGAATAGTGTGATCCACTAGATCATATGCCTTGGATAAATCCTTTAGCAAACCTAGTGGGATATTCTTAGCTTCTAGATTATTCATAACATTCTTGATGAATTCGTAGCAGGCAGAATCGATATTCTTTCCTTTGATGAAACCGTGTTGCCGTGGGCTTATTGTTTGATATTTTTCAAGGAATGATATTATTCTAGTACAGATGAGTTTTTCGAACACTTTTGATAACACTGAAAGGATACTTATTGGTCTGTAATTTCCCACATCACTTATATTTCCGCTTTTGTGAATTGGAGTTATTATGGCTACTTTAAGTTTCTCTGGGAATTTGCAAACAGTGAAGGAGTTATTTATGATGGACTTTAATGTCGTCAAAATCGATAGGAACACATGTTTTAGCACGATTGAAGGAATCTCGTCTTGACCCGCACTTTTCTTGTTTTTTAAATTCATAATTGTACTATATAGTTCTTCACTTGTTACAGGTGTTAGAAAAATCGAATTGTTACTCGCTGTTATATTGTCATTGAATTCTAACGTCGGTATAGTATTAAACAATAGCTTCGCCCTGTCTACGAAGAAATTATTTATCTTTGTAGCACTGGTTTGTGGATCCTCATTACGGTTATGGTAGGTGGTATTTTTCTTTTTAAAATTCGTTAAATCACGAATAATTCTCCAAGTTGTTTTTTGAACATTTGAAGATTCTATTAACTGATTATTTAAATTTTCTTTTTTTCGTTTTCTTAATAGATTTATGAAGTTTCTTCGTAGATTATTGTAGAGTTTCTTGCAGTTTGGAGAAAATCTACATAGTACTTGGGCTACTCCCAGATCCTTTTCCATCCGTTTCAAATCAGGATTTGCAAAAACCCGTCGAACTGCCGGTCTGGTGTTAATAAGTTCTTTGGGGAAGGCCTCGTTGAAGTGTTTGTTGAAGATTTCCATGAAAAACGTCCACTGGTTATCTATTTCATCGCAATCGATATCAAGGAGTTCGTCCCACACTACCTCATCCATTAGATACTTAAATTTGTGCATATTGTCACTGTTAAAAATCCTAGTAAGTTTATATTTAGAAGGAATTTCTTCCTTCTCACAAATCGTGGTTAGTAACTGTGCAGAGTGGTCAGATAGATGGTAGTCTTGAGTTTCCGTGCTTTACATTACATTGAGGTTTGTTATAATATTGTCAATACACGTGCCAGACGATGGATGACTTACTTCTTTTAAAGCCGGTACCGCATTAAAAGATTCTAGCAGAGACAGGAACTGTTGACTAGTATTTGTAAGATTTAAAATATTTATATTAAAATCTCCTGATAATATGTATTGCTTAGTATTCCTTGAGAGCACTAGTAGAAGTTGGTGCAGCTTGTCCATAAAATATTTAATATTTGATTGCGGAGCTCTATATAATCCAACAATTATTAGTTCCTTCTTGTCTATCACAACTTCTATAGCTGTACACTCAAACACATGCTCCTCAGCCATTTTATTGATGTCCTCCCTAATTGTGAATGTTGTATCATTTTTACAGTAGATAGCAGATACTCCGTATAATCCTTCTGCTCTGCAGAAATATGAGGACAGATTGAAGTTTTTTATTTTTAGTATGTCCAGTTGTTCTGGGCTCTTCCAGTGTTCCGTGATAATCAACAGTCTGCAATTATTGATATTTTCAAGCATATATTCTATTTTATCAATAGAATTCCCTAGAGACTGCACATTTTGATTTAATAACGTAAATTGATTTCTGGCTGCTGGCTTCAGTAATAGATTTCTTTTTTTTGCTGATTTTATATGTGGGTATTGACATTCCGGGGAGTCTCTAGCCTTAATAAAAAAGGATTTATACATGTGTTTCTAGGCCAAGTCTCTGGTTTCATAATGTCATCGAGACATTCAAATGGCACTGTTACCTTAAATGAAGAGTATTCATCAGGGTGTTTCGACGTCAGCTTTTACACGTGACATTATTAAATTTTTTGTTAATTAGATATTCTGTCAGGTCCTTCGTAGACAAATCTGGCTGCAACCGGAAAACGTGCAGATGGTAATATCTGGTAGCAGCCTTTATTTGTGTAGTATCATCGTTAGTTCCCTGTATTGCATTTGATGTTCGATATCTCCTCTTCTTGTAACTTTGTGTTTCCCACTTCTCCTTGTTTTTATTCGTTTTTGGCTGTTCTACTATTTCTTTGTTATTGTTATTGTTTTTTTCGCATGTGCGCCCATCCTTGACAGAGTTTGCTTTTTTCTCTTTATCGGGCCGATTAGTAGAGCCACTATCGCAGATATACGGTGTAGCTGGCTCGTTTTGTGTCGATTTATGCGGAATAATTGGATTTTCACACGCAGTAGCACTCACTGATTTTATTAGATTTTCATTTTTCTCTGTCAATATTTTGATTTGATTAGTTAGATCTCCAATTAAAACATGCAGAGGCTCAATTTCCTTTTTAATTATACCCGTAATAAGGTTCTCAAAATTAGGGCTTTCGAGAAAAGTTGTTAATATTTCGAACTGCTTAGTCGAGGGTATGTTCGATCGTAATTCCCTAGCCATTATCAAACGTAGTATGTAGAAAGAAAGCTTCACAAAACTATTAACTTCACTTTAACTTTAAAATTCAATATCTTGTCGAACGTCCACTCTCGCTGAACGTTGCTCCCCCCAGAATCCGAAGAGCGGCCTGAGATAGACTCAGGGTGGCATTGTGGACCACTGGTCCTACCCACCTGGGGTAATATGTTATTTACATTCGACATTTCCATAATTGTGTGGCTAACCCAACTAGCCCCGCGCCACTGGGTCTAGTGAACTTTTTTTGTTGAAGGGGTTCTTCCCCTTTGTGCAAGCCTGTTGGTCCGCGGGAGCGTATTTTATTTGGCTCCTACCCTCCAACCCTGCTGGATGCAGAGCCGAGAGCTGGAACATTCCCCTATCCGCTACCGGAGGACGGATAACAATGGGCCTAAGATACTTTCCTTGCGGAACACCGACTGATGGGTGGGCAGCATTTGATACGTAACATTTCTGATTATATACATAGTTATTACGTACATAGGAACCGTTGACAGTTAACCCTAATACCGTAGCTAGATAGTTTTAGAGCGGTACGCAGTAGAGATGGGCAAAATCGAGTGACGATTATCAACCATTCGATTATTCTAAATCATTCGAGTTCCCGATTACTACACGTGCGGAGGAGTGATGAATGATCACTCGGACTAGAGCTGAATCATTCGAATTATTCTGGATCATTCGAATAGTTGATTATCACTCATGCGCATGAGTTACGAATGATCACTCGTGAGTTGAGAATCGGAATCAGCCGTTAGTAGTCGTCGGCTGTGCCGAGATGCGCAGAATCGATATATTTTTGTATTCGGCTGGATTATGTGCATTCGTATCTAGTTATGAATGATCATTCGGACTGGGAAAGCGGAATCTGGCGTTAGTAGTCGTCAGCAGTGCCGAGATGCGCAATCGAATGACTTTAGTATTCGGAATCTGCAGGCGCCACCACTAATACCTTTGTTACAGGTTTTTTGTTTGAGAATGAGGAAACAAATTCTAGTTTTTGAAGTAGAATCTTTTAACAGTGATGGGTCACACAAACAAGTTTTAGTGTGAATTTTTTAACAAAAACTAGGTTGGTGATAAAATAACAAAATTGAATTAAACAACAAAATATGAGTATTTATTAAAAATTAAAATGGATAATTACTGTTTAGGAACATAATTTGGTTTATATTTGTACTATTCAACCTGCTCCTTCTATCTTTTGCCAGTTCGCCGGCTTTTGAGAATACCCGTTCAGATGGTACTGACGTTGCTGGCACACACAAATACTAATTTGAAAGTTGGTACAATTCTGGAAAAATTTCTTTCTTTGATTCCCAAAATTGTAAGGGATTCAGTTTCCTTTCTATTAGCGGTAATTCCAAGTATTATTTAACTTGAATGATAGCCGAAGTAGAGGGAGTCGTAACTAGATGATCGCATTTTGTTTTCATTTCAAAATGTTCCCATAGCAAACTTGATTGAATTTTATTTTCATCTGAACCTAAAAATACAAGGAATATTACAAAACCCAAATTCTACAAGATATTTTAATTGAATTAAAAAAAGTTAAAAAAAGTTAAAAAAGAAATATTTCACCTGTAGATTGTTGAACTGCAGACATTCCAAGATCTAGATTCTGTGGATTCTGGTTAGCTGCCGCAACCATCAGGTTCTCAATATCCTCAGTTATCCAATTTTGTGTTTGTTCGGCATTTACTTCTTTACCAAAACCTAGTTTCTTGAATCGGGGGTCCAAAAATGTCGCTTTAGCACTAATTTTTAATTTTTCTAACGAACCAAATCTCCTCGATACATCTTCCAGGTTTTTTGCACATCTTTTGCTATGAGAGTTCTGGGTTTTAAGCTGTTCGGGGCGTGTTGTAAACCGTGAATTAGAGGAATGATCATTGATATCGTTATATATTTTTCTATATTTTAGATGTACACTCTTTAAGGACGACCCAATCATCAGACGATAACAGAGGAGGTATGCCGAAAAGATTGGACATTGCAGCCGATAATGGAACTTTAATATCTTGCAGTCTTTCGATCATAAACAAACAAGAATTCCATCTCGTTGAAACTTCTTGTTTGACTTTAAGTAGTGGAAGAATGATTTGGCGTTGTATTTTTACCAATTCGCCAGACGCTACCGTACTTCTTTTAAAGTGAGCCACGATTTTCTTACACTTTTCGAGCAATTGCTGGACATCGTCGTTCCTTAGGACGTCCATGATTCTCAGATTGAGAGTATGTGCCACACATGGGTGATGATACATATTAAGGTGCTCATTAAATGCATTTTTTCATATTTGAAGCATTGTCTGTGACAATACTGACGACTTTTTCAAAAAATTTCCATTCTTTCAAAATTCCAAGGAGGAATCCACTGGCAACATTTGCTGCTGAATGACGTTCAAGTAATTGTCTTGTTTCCAACAAGATGCTCATCATTTCGTTTTCTTTTATGTAATGGGCAGTAACCACTAAAAACTATTTAGTAGAACATGATGTCCATATATCCGTTGTTATCGCCAAATGTGAAGGTACAGGTAACTCGTTTTTAACTTTGGTCAATATCGATGTATACATGTTTGGGATCAGAGAATACATAATTTTTTGCCGGCTCGGGGGTTCATAAAGCGGGTTCAACTTCTTTGTGTATTTTAAGAAGCCTTTATTATCTACGAGGGATATAGGCTAAAAATCAGAAACTATCATTTCGACTAAAATTTTATCAATTTCGGCCTGTTCATTCTCGGAAATATTACTATCTTTCGTACTACCAAATAATTTGAATTGACATTTTCGTTTTGTAGCCGGTGGACGTAATGGATGAAGAAGTGGCGAAGGAAAACGAGCGACGGTATCAACAATTGACGATGTTGATGGCAACGTATAAGTGTCTTCTGAATTAATTCACCTGGGTCATCAGCATCATCGTTTGAACTTTCACGGTTGTCATAAGGGTTTATTAAGAGAGAAGGATGCAATGTTTTAAGATGTTGGCTGAGAATAGTGGTATTACCAAAATATTTTAATGTTTTTTTTACACTTGTAACACAAAACTGTTCCGTCGTCTTTTTTTCGAAGTAATCACAGACTAAAGATCGTTTAACACTTTGCCTCGGCATTGAAAAAGCTTGTTGGACAAACTGGGCACAAGACAACACTCGACGACTGAATATTGAGCTGAGACAGACAGTAAAACTAAGTGGTCCTTTCCCTTATCAACGAGAACTAATATAAATATATTCAAATTTGGTATTTATGGTCTTATGGATCATATTTAGAATCCAATATTATTTAAATTTATTTATTTTACTGTCATAAAATATGCTAACGATGGAATACGATTATCAAAGATTTCTTTACGTTTTTCTTCATCTCACGTTTGTTTATAAAATGCCCAAATGTTTGTTTAGGAGAAACAGCCGCTCGAAATGTTGAAACCTCTTTATAGAGGCACATATTTTTATATATAAAAATATTAATACTGTAATATATTACAGTTATAAAATACTTGGATTGTAATAGAGTGTTGCAAAAATGCAATATTTTCGCTATACGCGTACTTCCGCGAAAACTGTCCGAAAATGCGCCAAATTAATAACGAAACTGGCTTAATTTACATAAATTGCATTCTACAGGTAATATTACAGGTACATGCAATAATAACCGATAAAAATATTTTTTAGGGTAAATCGGTAAATCATTCGATTATTTAAATCACTCGATTACTATGGAAATTATTCGATTATGCCCATTACTAGTATGCAGCCAAAAACTTTTGACAGATCCAAGAAAATGGAATACACATTTACGTTCTTATCTAAGTGGTCATATGAGGGCCTCAATGCAATAAGTGGACAAGTCCAGTTATGAAAATTTTTGAGGAGAGAGGAAAAACGTTTTACTGGCTATATGTTTGGAAAAATTATTTTTTCTGCTTCCATTATGTTCATTTGATGTCCCAAGTTTTATAGTCGTGTTATATATTTGTTTATAATATATTGTAATATCAAAAACATGGATTATATTTTGGACTTGTCCACTTTTTACAAAGTATTGAGGAAATATTAAGTAATGTTGATAATAAAAGACCTATTATTTTGAATATGTTTATTTCTAATATACTCTAATACAATTTCTAATACACTCTTTTCTCATTTCTAGTTCACACTGTTTCTTCAACTAAACTAAATTTATTTTTTATTATTAATATTATTATTATTAACATATGAATACGGAAGCTACTAACTAATACTTTTAGATTCATACTCAGAACATGACGTGTTCTTATTTTCGTCTTCAATATTTTTGTGGTAATCAGCGATCTTGTAATACCACATATCAACAGCTGGTACATAAATTTTTGCAAGGCTCATTACGTGTTCATACTTTTTTTCTTTAAGTAGTCGAGGCCCATTGTACAGAACCTGCTCGGCACTCGGCACACAAAGAAATAGGTAAAGCTATATATTATTTATTGCAATGAAAATTTTTTATATTAAAAAAAAATGAAAGATATTGTCATAAAAACTGATTCACTGCATGAAAATGTTGGCATTTAATTCTGATCTTCTTCTTCTTCCAATGCGTATCCATTAATGGATGTTTGCGATAACATTTTCCATTGCTTCCTTATTCCTTGAGGTGTGTATCAACGACTGTATATGGCGTAGCCCTGTCCACTGTCTGATATTTCGCAGCCAGGACATTTTTTTCCTTCCGATCCCTCTCCGGCCTTCGATCTTGCCTTCGATCAATAGATGCAAGAATTGATATTTCGTGTTCCGCATTATATGCCCTAGATATGCCGTTTTTTTTTCTTAATCAATTCAAACAGTTCACGTTGTCTGTTGACACGTCTTAGAACTTCTTCGTTTGTTAATCTAGCCGTGCAAAGTATCTTCAGGATTCTGCGATACAGCCACATCTCGAAAGCCTCTAATTTGTTAATTGCAGCCGTCTTTAATGTCCAACCTTCCATACCGTAAAGAAGCACCGACCAGACGTAGCATTTAATGAATCTGAGTCTTAGGTTGAGGTCAAAATCGGAACAGGTCAGCACTCTTCGAAACCTCAGGAATGCCTGTCGAGCTTGTTCAATGCGACATTTTATTTCCTTGTCTGATGTCCAGTCTTCGAAAAGCCAGATGCCCAAGTATTTAAATTTTTCTACTCTTTCTATGGGCCCTGCGTTAAATGTTATGGTGGAGTTTTCAAACATATTTAGGTTTCTAGAGATAATCATAAACTTTGTCTTTTTGATGTTGATATTTAAGCCCATTGATTTGCTCTGTTCTCCTACCTTGTTGACTAGTTGTTGTAGTATGTTATCCGCGATTAAGACCGTATCGTCAGCATAGCGGATATTGTTAATCCACACTCCATTAACTTTGACTCCCATTTCCACGTCTTCCAAAGCCTCTTGGAATATTGTTTCCGAATATAAGTTGAATAGGAGTGGAGACAGCACACATCCCTGTCGTACCCCCCTTCTAATCTGTATGGCTTTGGACATATTATTGCCTAATTTGATTTGCGCTGTTTGGTTCCAATATAGGTTTTCAATGCATCTAATGTCCTTTTGGTCTATATCAAGCCTATTGAGGAGCTGCATTAATTTGTGGTGTTGTACGCGATCAAATGCCTTTTCATAGTCTATGAAACATAGACACACATCCTTTCTCTGATCATAGCAGTTTTGGACAAGCACTTGTGTTGCAACTATCGCTTCTCGTGTACCTAAACCCTGTCTAAACCCAAACTGCGAGTCGCCTATGTCTCTTTCACATTTCTTGTAAATTCTCTGGTGTATGATTTTGAGGAATATTTTTAAAGTGTGGCTCATCAGGCTAATAAGTCTATGATCTTCACATTTTCTTGCATTGGTCTTCTTAGGCAGGGGGATGGTGGAGCACAACCACTGTTTGGGGTAGTGACCTGTCTCATATATGGTGTTAAATACTTTATGTAGTGCTGTGATGCCTCTTTCATCTAGGAGTTTAAGTATTTCTGACGGAATTTCATCTGGGCCAGCCGCTTTGTTATTTTTTGGATTACGTATAGCGTTTTTAATCTCGCCCTTAGTGATCGATGGGCCGGTCAGAGAGTTATTGGTTAGAGAGTTATTGGTGCCAGCTGGGGGTCTGTCGTCGTCAAAAAGTTCTTCAATATACCTTTCCCAGACATTGTTCTTTTCTTTGTTGTCGAGGACTATCTGGTTGCTAATATTTACTGTTATAGTTGATCTCATTTTTTTATATATGCCAGCAGTCTCCTTTAGCTTTTTGTGCAGATTAAAATCGTCGTGTTGATTTTGCAGCTGTTCTATTTCTGAGCATTCACGTTTAAGCCATTCGTTTTTTGCTATTCTAATCTTTGATCTTATTAGTCTTTGAATTTCTTTGTACCTGCTGCTGTCCGCCTTGTTCTTGTGTTTTCGACGTTCGTCCATTAACAACAAAATCTCATCCGTCATCCATTTTTGCTTTTTGTTCTTTGTCCTATATCCTAATCTGTTTTGCATTGAGTTTGTTGCAATGTCCACTATCTTTGTCCAAGATTGCGTCGGCTCATCTCCAATATTCTATGTTATTGTTTGAATTTGTGTGTTTATCTCATTACACATCTCAGATTTTATTATTGCGTCCCTCAATTTTTCCAACGCCACCCGTCGCTGTGTGGTTGACTTTCTGTGCCTTGACAAGGAAATTTTCAAGACGGCCATCAACAGCACATGGTCAGAAGGTACATCCGCCCCAGGATATGTGACGGCCCTCTTGATGGTCGAGCTGAATCTCTGGTTAATTAGGATGAAATCTATTTGGTTTCGCACTAAATTGTGTAGCCTGGGGACTTCCAGGTATAAAGTCGGCGAGGGTGTAGTTGAAACCATGTATTTGTTATTCTCATGCTTTCCTCTTGGCAGAAATGCAAAAGTCGATCGCCTCTCTCGTTCCTTTCTCCAAGACCATATGGTCCGACCAACTCCTCAACTCTACCCTTACCTATTTTGGCATTGAAGTCACCCATAATTATGTTGACGTCGTGTTTTTTAGTCAATTTAAGCAATTCTTTGACTTCATCATAAAGATTTTCTACATCATGGTCCGGCGATTCCTCAGTTGGTGCATATACCTTTATTATATTAAGATCGTTTGGCTTGGCTCTGAGCTTCAATAAAGCAGTGCGGTCCGAGTATGGGACAAAGTCCACCACAGATTTCAATAGTTCTTTAGTTATAACGATTCCTACACCCTTCCTATGTTTTGGATCTTCATTACCAGAGTAGAAAAATACTCCGTTATCCACATTGCACTCTCCGACGCCAGGCCACCAGGTCTCAGCAACGCCCAGGACATCTAGTTCAAGTCTGTTCATTTCTCGTGTGAGGTTTGCCAATTTCCCAGCTTCAAATAGGCTTCTTACATTCCATGTTCCTATCTTCAATGGTTTTCTTAGATTTGCTCTTATATTTGTTACATTTAAAGCCGTCCCCCCCCGGAGATCCGATTGGGGAACTATTTATAGCTCCGGAAAGTTTTGAATTAAATGTACTCATGTTATTGTCTTCGGAAAGAATAATAAAGGTGGTATCCCGTTGCCTTCCTTTATGTTGTGAGAATACATTTCCTTTATTCTCGTTGGAATGGTTATACCGCCATGACTGACATTCTGATGGTATTTAAAAATTCTGTACTTGGATATTGTGAATTTATTTTGTTTGGTGCTTGGACTTTTCAAAAATAAAGAAGAGTAATGTTCTTTAAAATTTAGAAACATATTTTGATCTACTTTACTAACTTAAATTTTTTTCCGGAATTGCGAATTATTTGGATATACTCCTCAAGACAAATCAAATTTGTAGCGTTTCCTCTTCAAACTTTCAATCACTCCAAAACTGCGATCGCATGGTAAGTAGCTATGACCATGTTTAGGAAAACGATGGTAGATGGAACAAAATGTTTGTATTAACTTCTTCTTCTTAGAGTGCCTATCCGTTCCTGATGTTGGTTATCATGTTGCTATTCGAACTTTGTTAACAGCAGCGCGATAAAGCTGAGTGGTTGATTGGTTAAACCACCTTCTTAAATTTTTCAACCACGATATTTTCCTTCTGTCCACTCCTCTAGCTCCATATACCTTGCCTTGGAGGATCTTCTGCAAAAGGACATATCGGCTCTCGTTACTCATTATATGTCCCAGATATTGTAGCTTTCGAGTCTTAACTGTATACAGGACTTTTTTTTCCTTTTCCATCCTTCTCAGCACCTCCGTATTGGTTATTCTCTCTATCCAAGGTATTCGAGGAGGCCTGCGTAATCGTCCACGATTCGACCCCATAAAAAAGGGTCAAAAACACGTAGCATCGCAGTAGTCGAATTTTCGTTGACAGTTGTAAGTCGTGGCTGGTAAAGACTTTCTTCATCTTGATAAATGACGTTCTGGCTTTTTCAATACGCGTTCTGATCTCCACATAATGGTCCCAGTTATCATTTATGTTCGGGCCCAAGTATTGGTATTTGTTTCTAATTGAGTTCCGTCTACCAATAAAATACCGCGGGTGTTTGGTCTTTACTGATTATCATGAACTTTGTCTTGTTGGTGTTTATTTCCAAACCCTATAGTCGACTGTATGATGTAACACTGTCCATTAGGAGTTGAAAGGAAGCTAGGTTCTCTGTAAAAATAACGGCATCATCTGCATACCTTATGTTATTAAATCGTTCTCCATTTAGCAGGATTCCAGCCTCAATATCTTGCAGGGCTTCTCTGAAAATCTATTCCGAGTACGGATTGAAATTTATAGAAGATAGTATGCATCCCTGCCTTACACCTCGTAATATTTGTATCTCTTCCGCTGTCTTTCTGTCTACCCTGACACAAGCCCTCTGATTCCAGTAGAGATTTCTGATGATTTTAAAGTCCTTCCCATCCAGGCCAGCTTTTTGCAGAACTTCCATCATTTTCGTGTGTCGCACTTTATCAAACGCCTTCTTATTATCCATGAAGCATGCGTACACACCGCAGTTTACATCCCTGCATCGCTGAAACAACACCTGGATCGCAAATAGAGCCTCTCTAGTCCCTAGAGCACTTCTAAGCCGAATTGGGTCTCCGATATTTATTCCTCACATCGTTTAAATATCCTACTGTGAATTATCTCCAGGAATATCTTTAGTAGATGGCTCATCAAGCTTATTGTACGAAACTCGCTACATTTCCTAGCATTAGGCATTTTCGAGAGGGTAACAAATTCAGATTTCAGCCATTCCGTGGGTATGACGCCCGTATCACAGATCACATTGAACACTTTTGTGAGCTTTCCTAGATTATACCCTCGATCAACTTTAATATTTCAGCTGGAATTCCAACGGGACCCAAGGCCTTGCTCTTTAGCATTTTTCAAGGCTGCCTGTACTCCTCCTTCTAAGATTGGGGGACCATCTGTTTTATCAATATTGGGTGGCACTGTTCTCACGTCATCAACAGTCGTTTAATGTAGTCCTCCCATGTTTGCTTAATTTTCAACTTCTTTACTATAACTCGGCCTTGGTTACCCTTAAGTACATTAACTGTTCTTCTCTTAACGCTTCCCGTCATTTCCTTTACCTGCTTATGCAGATTGAAACTGCCAAAATTGGACTTCGATTTCTACACATTTTTCCAGTTTCTCTTTCTTTAGCTGTTCTTATTTTCGCCCTTATTTCTGTATGTTCATGTATTCTCTCATTTTATTTTTAACAATCGCTTTCTTTCCATCAGTTCCAGGATCTCGTCTGTCATCCAAGATTTCTTCATCTGTTTGCTAGGCTTTAAGTACTTTTTTTTACTTTATGTTTACTCTCTCGAAGCACTTTAACGTATTCCTCCACATCTCCATCGTTTTCCTGCTCTTTAGTCTCTGTCAAAAGTTCACTTTTAACCAACTTGTTTGTTTCTTCTGAAATCATATATCCCTACATGTTTTTAGCGTACTCTCTTCAGTCTGATTCCCATTTTTCCTATCACCGGGTTATCATCCGATCGTACATCCGCTCCTAAATAGGTTTTTATATTTCTGATGCTGTTTCTAAATCTCTTATTATTGAGTAGGAAGTCTATTTGATTCCTAGTTTTTCAATCATTCGACTTCCACCTGTACAATTTTCTAGATGGTGTTGAAAGAATGTATTGGTTACAATCAGATCATGTTCCGCTGCGAATGTACTCATAATATTACCACGCTCTTTTCTCTCACCCAGTCCAAAGTCTCCAATGTGTTCTCCAGTTCTTCCCTTTCCAAGCTTGGCGTCAAAATCACCCATAATAATGATTTATATGTTATTTATATAATAATAGTTTATATTATGCTGTGGCAAAGTTTTGATGATATCTGATATTTTCTTATTGAACTGGTCTACGTCCTCGTTGCTGTATTCTGTAGTAGGAGCATAAATTTTAATGAGATTGACATTTACGGGCCTTACATTAATTCGTAGAAGCGCTATTCTTTCTGATATTGGCACACACGCCACAAGTTGGTAATACACGTCACAATTTGTTTGTGCACTATAAAGCCAATACCATGCTGGAAAGTGTAGTTTAATGTCCCAAAGTGATATACAGAATAGTCCTCCTCATATTAGTTCCTGTACCCATCATATCTCGCTAATGCAAAAAATCTGCAATTTAAGACGTCTTGAATTGTGTTTTGCAGCTTTACAGGCTGTGCCAGTGTTTGCACATTCCATGTACCAAATATCATGGTTTCTAACTTTTCCTATTTGTACCAACCTTTCTTACTATGAATTAAAACATTCCCTCCCGGAGATCCGAATGAGGACTATTTCCGATCATAAGAAATTTTGTCTTGGCCATAGCCATATCCCTCATGATAATACTGGGGAAAAACTCTAATGAGTCTTTAACATGTTGGATCCCCATTTGCCTACCAAATCCTTATACCGTTGATCATTTTCTAATTCCTCCGCCTTCGGAGCCGATTTATCAACTCCAGGACAAAAGATAACCACTTACTAGCTCCTCCACCCGAAGCTGTTGGCCAGTAAGTGGAGGATTGCTTATCCCGGCAATCACTCGGTCGTCAGAGCCTCGTAGGTTATCTAGCAGGGTGGACCTGATGACCAAGGTCAGCACACGAGCAGGTGAGGTTGACATTTGGGCTGGTATTTATTATCCTACCTTCCCCCCACCCCTCTCGCGTTTTCTGTTAACACAAGACTATAAAGAAACTGAACCATAACATAGTTTTTGTTCTGGAATGCGCAGTTATCGGAATATATATATATATATATATATATATATATATATATATATATATATATATATATGTATATATATATATATATATATATATATATATATATATATGTGTGTATATATGTATATATATATATATATATATATATACAGGGTATCCCAACGAAAATTTGACCCCCCCTATAATTGGAAAACCGAATAATATTTCAAAATTCGCCAAGACCCGTCGATTTTAGTTCTTGGGGGGAGCTTTTTTGACAGTCAAGCCAACTCAATATGTTCATCCCCCTAATGCCTAGCAACCGCAATTTAAAAATTTCAAATGCAACTACCCCACTTGTGGCACATCATTTTAAAGCTCTTTTCATTGCGAATACAGTGATAGCGTAGTAATTTCTACACAAATGCCCACCACTAATAAGTTTTTCATCTACTACACATGACCGCATTACCTAATTGTTATTGATGTGTCTATCAGTTTACAAAAAAGTCAGAAATGAAATAAAAAAGCTAAAGCAAATAATAAATCAGACTTATTTGATAAATTGCTCAAAATCACCCCCGTTAACTTCCAAACAATAATACAGTCTGTTTTCAAATTCTGTTCGAAAATTATTAAAGACATCCGCAGTTATTAATCGGCATTCTTCTACAATTCTCTGACGTAGCACTTGCAATGTTTCCGACTGAGTGGCGTACACTCGTGATTTTAAATGACCCCACAGAAAAAAGTCCAAAGGGGACAGATCCGGAGATCTTGGTGGCCATTCGACGGGACCTCTTCTGCCAATCCAATGCCCCGGGAAATGGTCATCCAAAAATTGTCGCACAGCAGCAGCATAGTGCGGGGGCGCACCATCTTGTTGGAAGGTTATTTCATTTTCTAGTAAATTGTCGTCACTTTCTAAAATCTCTGTTATCCTAGGATCAATTGTACTTTCCAATAATTCTAGATAGGTGTTTCCATCGAGATTATCTTGGATGAAAAATGGTCCAACAAGATGGTCGCCCAAAATGCCTGCCCAAACATTTAGTTTTTGAGGTGTCTGAGTTTGAAATTCCCTGATTAAATGCGGATTAGTATCACTCCAATAACTACAATTGTGTCTATTCACTTCGCCATTCAACATAAATGTGCATTCGTCGGAGAAACATGTATTGTAGAGAAGATATGGATTCAGTAGAAGTTGTTCACTAAAGTATTCGCAAAATTGGTTACGGCGATCAAAGTCATCTTCATGTAACTCTTGAACCAGCGTCATCTTAAATGGATGAAACTTCAAAATTCGATGAACACTGGAACGGGATACGCCAGAAGCTTGAGACACAGTTGTAATCGATTGCTTATTATCCATCTATACATGACCCAAAACTGCCACTTCAACTGCTTCATTTCGAACTGGCCCAATTACTTCACGTTTCTTGTTTAAAAGCGAACCTGTTGCAACAAATTTGTCAATCAGGTGTTTAACGTACTGGTGCTTTACAATTTTTTCAGGATGAATGGCATTAAAAATTCGTGCTGTAGCTTTAGCGCAATCGTGATTTCGATAATAAATTGCAACAATTTCTACTCTTTCCGCGATAGAATAAACCATTTCGAACACACGTTAATACTTTCAATAACTGCTGAAACTAACGACACAAGCAAACAACACCGACTTTTTTTGTAGTACTGATTTTTTGTTATTTTGAAAAGGTCTGAATTCCTATAAACTTAAGTATCTTCTACTAATAACTATTTTAGTATCTAGTTTTATTTGCTTCAGCTTTTTTATTTCATTTCTGACTTTTTTGTAAACTGATAGACACATCTATAACAATTAGGTAATGCGGTCATGTGTAGTAGATGAAAAACTTATTAGTGGTGGGCATTTGTGTAGAAATTACTACGCGTAAGTTGGTTTGTCATCTTTTCGTTTGTAACCAATAATTCTGTCAAATCTCAGCCGATTTCTAAAAACGGTACGTCACTGTATTCGCAATGAAAAGAGCTTTAAAATGATGTGCCACAATTGGGGTAGTTGTATTTGAAATTTTAAAGTTGGGGTTGCTAGGCATCTAAATATCTGTTGCTTCTGGCTTGATTATTTTGGACCAAAAAAATACCAAAGAATGCTTACAACAACATTTTGACCCTTTGCACCTTGTGTTTCATCAAAAACGAAAAAATAACTTTTGCCTGTACTTCCCATGTGGATGCAAAAATTTTGTAGCCATAACTGTATTTTATAAAAAAACTTCACCACTAGTGCAAACTGGTAAGGGAAAATTCTGTTGGAAAGCAGACGTAAACACTTACAGAGTTTTCTCTTTTAGATCCTCATTAAATGTCTTCGCTTTGGCCATGTGTATTTTTTTCCATAGACAGCCGGTTTTTTATTCTTCAGTGCTTGTACTTTCTATCTTCTTCATCAATTTATAACATTTCTGACACGTATCGGATTTGGGCTTACCGAAAGACATATTAAAGTTTTCTACAAAGTATTTTCTAAATAATTTAATTTTTTTTATTTTCTCAATGATATATATATTGTTCTGGCTCGTGCTTTTTTAAATATAGTTCATGGAATTTACTCGTATTTAGTTGTGGTGATAAGTAATATCTTGCAATATTAACTTTCCTACTGTAGTGTGATTTATATCGTGGGAAAGATAAAATATGCTCTCTTATTTTAGATAGAGTTTCCGGAGAGATTTTGTTTGGTCTATTAGTATGCTAGCTGCGTTTGTCTACAGGAAGTTATAACAGGAGGTGTTTAATCGACCCTTTGATACTCCATGGACTGCCATCATTGCCTTTTTGCATACTTTATAGATGTTTTGGCTATCCAAAATCTGAATACACAAACAAAAATAGTAAGTTCCTACTTTGAATAAAATAGAAATTGTCTTACCTGGTAAGTGATACATGTTTAGTTTTACAGTTTTCTGGCAAACGAGGTCTTCTTCGATTTACATTAGATACGCTTAATGCCCCAGATAAATAGGAATCTTGCAAATCTTTAGTCTTTAGGGCATAAAAGACTCAAAAATCGTTTTTCTTGCTTCAGGAGTTACAGCGTGAAAAAGGAAAACTGAAAATATTATACGTTTTTTCAAGACCGTAAGTACTATTTTCGGTTAATATGCGTTAAGAGGCTTGAGCCAATCAGCGCCCTCCGTGCTATAATTGAAACTAACGGAAATTGACATAAAACCTCCAGTGGCGTGTACAAAACGCCACTGTAGCTACAGATTTGAACAAAATAGATGGTTAGATTAGGTTATATTCAGGGGCGGATTAAAGGTCGACGGCGCCCTAGGCAAGCACCTCATCGGCGCCCCTCTAGTGATCACACTAAGCAAAAAAAAGGTCCTCCGAAAAGGAGTACTGAGTACGCATTTAAAAATTTACTTAACGGATAGTTTCTAATCTCCTACAGATTTGTTATATTGGCCGATGATTGTTTTTTATAATTAATTATGTACGTAGGATTTAACATTTAATATATACAAACAATAATGCTGTAAATAAAATAATTTATTTAAAATTGGTACCAACAAACAATTATTAATCCAACCACAATTGTTAAAAATTTCTTCGTCTACATTTTTGTCTTGCAAAATCGTCAATAACATCGTCATAGTTCAAAGATAGCAATAAGTTTGATTCAATGTTAAGTATCGCTAACGAATTTAATCTTTTATCTGTCATTGTTGAGCGAAGATAGTTTTTCACTCTACGTAGGCAAGAAAAACTCCGCTCACCACTGCAATTGCTGACTGCTATCGATAGGCACATTCTTAAGGCTATGTCTATGTTTGGGTAAATTGTTTCAAGTTCTTTATTTCTTAGAAACCTTAGAATCTCGTTGAGTGTTAGTGGCAATTCTCCTGTCTCGAGCTATTGTTGTTAAATAAGAACGTAGATGAATACATTCTTCTACAAAGCATTGTTCTAAATCACCAGAATACATCGTTACTAACATTCCTGCTCTATTTTGAACTTCTTCGGTGTCCAAATTAATGAAATTGCTTAAAAACGAAAATTTGTCGTTAAAACTGTTGTAGGCTTTTCGTCTCTTTTGAAGTTCTGCCACAAGTCAGTCTATAATTACTAGATAAAGTGTCACTCTGAATGTTTTCCGACCAAATAATAAAGAAGTAATATCTTCGGCAGATTCATCTGCAGTGAACTTTCTCTTCCGCATCCTCTTTGTGTCCTTTTCGTATTCTTTAACTAATGTGAGTTCCAAAGCTTGTTGTTCATATTTATGAAAATTTTCCCTTTCTACAGAAATTATGAGAATTAGACTGTCATACATTTGAATAACTATACAAATGTCAATATCAACGGACTGTAACTTAGTGTTGGTTTTGTTCATGTGAATCAAAATAAAACCCCAAAACACGGTCATGAAAGCAGTTTCTAGTCGTTCTAATTTCAATCTTATGCCTTTAGCTTCACACATAACAGAACGTTTTTGCTGAGGATTGCTCTCGATAGCTATCAGAGCGTAGAGAATTTCTTTAAATGATTCTTTTAAACTTGCAGGCATCTGCTCGAGCAGACCAGCGCGTATCAGATGGACTTTTGACAGTGGTTTTGTTTTTTTTTTTTATCACTACCTAAGAGTATTTGTGCTTGTAGAGTTTCCCACCTTTGTGTTGAAGCCGTAAAAAATGTGTAAATTTGAAGTAAACCAAAGAACCAACAAGCTTCTTGACAGCTTTCAGCGGCACATTCACCCACTAAATTAAGCGAATGAGCGGAGCAGGGTATTATATTCTGCTAGTGGACATAAATCTTTTATTTTAACCTGTAACCCGTTATAAGTGCCTGACATATTTGCTGCATTATCATAGCACTGGCCTCTGCAATCTATTATACCAATTTCAAACATGTCTAATGTTTTAACAATAACATCTGCTATATCTTGCGATTTGTGACCGACATTTGCGATAAACTTAAGAAAACGTTCAACGGGCGCACAATCAGCTTGAGTATATCGAATCACAAATGTTAATTGGTCAGTATGGGAAATATCTGGTGTTGAGTCCACTATTATTGAATAGTTTTTTGATATCTTTATTTCTTCTTTTATTTGTGTTAAAATGTTGTTTGCCATCAATTCAATATATTCCTCACATATTGTAGAACTTAAGTAATTGGTACATCCCTTACCCTTGCCTCCATATTGTGCAATATGTTTACATAAAAACGGATCAAATTCCGCTATGAGTTGCATCGTCATTAAATAATTTCCGTTATAAAGAGAGCCGAGTTTTTCGTCATGCCCCCTAAAAGATAAACCACGTGATGCTAAAGCCTTTACAGTCGCAACCACTCGTTTTAGAACTTCTCGTCAATAAGTCAACTCTTCTTGAAATTGAGATGCTAGCTCATTATCGACACGGCCGACAATGTTAGATCTACGTTGTAAGTTCAAAACACATGTTTTATGTTCACATGAGTTTTCGTGGCTTTCCAATCTAATTGGCGCGTTCTTCCAATCATTAAAACCAATATCTTGTTTTCCAAATTGAGTTTCTCCACCGAATAATAGACAAGGCCCACAATATACTTTTCCAGTACTTGGCGAGTAAATAAGCCATTTCCTTGGACATGTTTCTGTGTTTAATAACTTCCGTTCAAACATTCTTTTCGTCAAAAAACGTGAGGATTTATTGTCATATATCCTTTTACTCAATGAAAAATCTGCGTTTATATTTTGATTAAAGCCATTCAATGCAATATATTCTTGCGTTGTGTTGTTGATATCCCACTTGACTGGGTCACAATCAACTACAACCAGTCTTTCTTTCGACTGTTTCACAATTTATATTACTGATGAAGTAGGCAGTGTGGGCACAGACAAATCTTGTGGCCGTTTAGAACTAGTTGGAATCTCGCATTGACTAGGGTTGGTAGCGGATGCACTGAGAATTGCGTTAGAAGATTCCGAATTATCACTTTTTAATTTAGAAAAGAATGTATCAATATTTTTTGTATTCTTGATTACAATTTGATGTTTTTCTTCCTTTTCCTTAGCCTTTCGTTTATATGCTGCACCACTAGGTTTTTTCTTCAATTCACTCATTTTTCGAACACTTAAAATAATAAAGGTATGCAGTAGCAGAGAGTCTAGCGGCAAACTGGCAATTGTGAATCGAAGCCTAACATAGCAACGTGTCCTAGTCGTTAGTTATTCACGATCTGTAGAAGGGCTAGGTGTTCAAGAATTGGCTGAGAAAATTAAAGAGTGGAGGGAATAGTTGGTTGCGTAAGTTTCGCGGTATTTTAACAAAAGAAAGGGGATGATCAAACAAATACGTCTGTGACACCGCTGAAAGCAAACAAAAAAACAATTTCGTCTGAGGAAGGTAGGATGCCGTTTCAAAGACTGGTCACAAATCTAAAAAATGTAAAAATACAAAATCTAAAAGAAATCTTAGCAACACAAATGATAAAATGTAGAATAACATATGCGTTTAAACAGTTTTTGTCCTTTTTCTGAGATATTGTTGTTATCGAAATTTAAAACCAAGTATGACTTGGCGGCGCGCCCCTTTGTAATCTCGCGCCCCTAGGCACGCGCCTAGTTTGCCTTATGGATGATATGCCACTGGTTATATTAGGAGAAGATCAATTAAGACCATATAACGCGCGGCAGCGCGACCTCTCGATATAAGAAAGAAATTATAATATTTTAAAGTATAAACAATTTTTATATACCCCCTTCAAATTGATTTCCCCTACACCTTTGTGTCTTACCCCCAATGCGCATGCGCATAATGCGTACAGTGAGTTGCCTATACATCTCAAGCCTCTTAACGCAGATTAACCCTATTTTCTTATATTTTGATAGATTACAATTTTTGTTTGTTTATTTAGAAATTGTATTTTTGATGTAAAAATTTGATAAAAACTTTAACAGTAAAATATTTTTATTAAAAAAGAAAAATGGTACTCCTACTAGAAAAATTATCTCGTTAAGTTTTTTTCTTTTTATTCAGAAACCTGTTGTTTGTGATCATACGGAGTCTGTAAAAATTGACCCAACTACTCATGAGTCTTCCTCAAATAATGCTCTTGTACTATCGACAAATCCCAATTCATCATTAGAAGCAACTATTAGCAACACATCAATGGAAACTTCGACAATAGCAATTATAACTGATTCTACTACTACATCTGAGAATAATTATTTAAACAACAATACAAACTTCAGTGTAATAACACTTCAGCAGAAACCAATATGCTACCCCATCTCAAGTATCGTCAAAAGAAAAAATAGCTACCTTAAATAGCCTAGCTTCATTCAAAAGAATTAAGAAGAGATGCTGGATTAGCCGAAGTTGGTGTTCAAAGGCAAATTAATAATTTGCGACAGGAAATAGCAAGAGAACGAAAACTTTTGAAACATAAAGAAAATAATGCTAATCGACAAAAAAAAGTTTAGATCATCACAAAAATTAAAATTAAAAAAAGCCACAGAAATTCCGGGGGTTGATGAAATTTTAAAATTACAGAAAACACCTGGTAGACTGAAGTTCGAAGAAAATCAACCAGAACTATATAAGACTATTCTTGATATTGCGATGTTCTCAGGAGGTGCAGATCCAAAACGACGGACTGAAGTAGTTCACTGTGTTCGTACATTGAATGAACTTCATGATCGATTGCTCGAGCTCGGTTTCACACTCAGTCGTAGTGCAACATATTTAAGATTGCTACCAAGGAACAGTACAACTATTGAAGGTAAAAGACATTTGAATACTGTTCCTGTAAAATTAAGTAGAGCACAAGCAGATTCACATAAAAAACATCAAGATGGACAGTTTACTACATCAACAATAAGAAGCTTGGAAGAAATAGCTTCTCTTTTGGGTCCTGGACAAGCAGGGTGGATATCCCAAGATGATAAAAATAAAGTCCAATTAGGTCTTCCAGCAGCCAACAAACAAACTCCTTTACTTATGCATATTACCCGATCCAAATTTTATACCAATTTTAAATAAATTATTTAAATAACATTACCCGATCATGATTGCGTTGTTGCTTCACGTCATAAATTAACTCCTTCTGTATATGCAGGGATAAAAATTGAACCTCAAGGTAATTATTTTAATTAACTATAATAAAAATATGAAAACTTCTTTTTGCTAATCAATTTTTTATATTTAATATAAGGATTAGGTCGTCCAGAAGCTCTGGGATACTCTGGACCAAGCAATGAAGTGGCAAGCATTCATCAAATACAGCAGCAACACATAGTGAAGACTTTGAAGCTCTAATTGATTTGGAAATCTTTAAAGACTTTTTAAAAACTCCTGATAATTAAGTAAAGCCAGTTTTAATTTTTAGCGTCGATGGAGGACCAGACGAAAATCCCCGCCATCAGAAGACTATTAGTTTTGCCATACAACATTTTAAGAAGTATAACTTGGATGCTCTATTTCTCGTTACAAATGCAGCAGGGAGAAGTGCATATAATAGAGTGGAAAGAAGGATGGCACCTCTCAGTAAACAGTTATCGGATCTGATTTTGGAAATCATTTAGATAATAACGGAAAGACTATTGATGATGATCTTGAGCTCCAAACTTTTGAACATGCAGGCCAATTGCTTGCCCAAATATGGTCGGAAGTGGTTATAGATGGTTATCCTGTTTTTGCTGAATACAAACATAATAAAGGAACATTACCATTTCCCGAAAAGGTCGATCCACACTGGTATATTACGCACATTAGAGAATCTCAATATTTCTTACAAATTTGCAAGTGCAATAATGAAGAATGTTGTGGGAAAGCTAGAAGAAATTATTGATAATTTCTTTCACCTCTTATCCTCTTTATCAGACAGAAAAAGGTCCCCTGACAATTCCTCTACCTAACTCTAAAGAATCATTCAAATTTGCTCCATTACTTGTTCGACTTGCGGTTAAAATGACTCCAAAACATGATTATAAGGAAATACCTTATGATTTGTATTGTCCGAGCGTATTTGGAGATTATATTAACGAACGAATTTGCCATCAATGTGGTATATATTTTGCTACTAAATCTTCACTTGCGACAAATCATAAGATTCATGGTCATAAACGTCGTATGATTAAAATAAAACCAAAAAAGATTGCCGCTCAGCGAGAAGATGAAATGTTATGTGTAATTGATTCAAAAACCGAATTCGACGATCTACAATGGTTAAAAATTTATGACTTCGACAAGGTAGACGTACCTCAAGAAATAGAAACTGAATCTGCCCAAGGAATAAAAATAATTGGAGATGTACTTGAATGGTTAGCGGGTCCATAGTCAGAAGATACTATTCTTTAATTGTTCAATATTATTATTTCTTTTTTAGTAAAATTATTAAATACATTTTATCCTTTCTTTTTTTTAAATATATAAATTTATGAAAATTAATAAACAGTTTAAATCAAAATGTATTGTTTTTATACTAATTTGTTGCAACACAAATATAAAAGCACTTGTCTTGTATATTTTCAAAAATATTTATAATGTTACATAACAAGCAATGAACAGGGGGGGGAGGTCCCAGAAACGTTACTATGAGCTATGGTAGGGTAGGGGGGCAATTAAAAAAAAAGCGTTACGTAATACTTGAACGTTCCCTAGTTACGTTAGATAGACATGTCTACATAATAACCCGTATTTTGAGAAAAATGGACTTGTCCAGTTATTACATTGGACTCCTCAATTAAAATCACTCTAAAGAAGACGTTTAGTTTTTTTGCAAAAATGCAGTAAACTTGAGATTAGGTTTGGTTATGTCGCCATGTTTCGTTGGAGTTTGATTAAAATATTGTTCGGTGAACGGTGAGTAATTAGGGTTACCAACCGTACTCTTTTAAGAGTACATGTACTCTTTTTGAACAAGTAAAGTTATGTACTCTTACTTTTTCAAAAATTACTATAAATGTACTCTTTTTTTAAAATATATACTGATGCTAAAATACTGGGAAAAAAATTTAAAGAAGTTGTAAATATCCATTGCTCAGGGCTCAAAAGCTCTTAGTTTGATAGTAAATGCAAGAGTACGCATATTATTTTGCACAGCTCTTCCATTTCAAGCGGCGTTACGTGAAGTGGGGAATTACCTATAATAGGTTATGTTTTATGTTTATGAATTAGTAGTAGAGGGTCAACTGTGAACAAGGCACCGTGTGTGTAGCAGGCAACTGTTAGTATATTGTATTAGTGTATTGTTAGTTATTATTATTTATTCATCTTCATCTGTTATCGAAGTAAGTAATATATTGAAAATTGACAGAAAATACTTTTTTCCACAACCAGTACATATGAAATTATAACAGTTTAATAATTTTGAAATAAAGTCCGAGACAAAAATTTTGCACACTATGTTGATTGTTTGATTTAATAATAATATGCAATCTTATAAAAAATGTTTATGGTAATTAATTAGGTCAATAACAAAATATAGTTTACACTGAATTAAATTTACAAATATTAATTTATTATTCGCAAAACAACTACCATTTAACACTAAATTAAAATATTATGTGCGACAAAACTCTTGCACTACCTATAATAATTTTCAAAATGAGGTTATTTTTGAAATAATATTCTTGATTTTTTAACTTATTATTAATTACTTTTCTAAGCCTGTTTAGAATTTTACTAATTTCGGAAATGTTTTTTCCGTTTGTAATTAATGTTTGTATTATATTAATTTCTGTGATATTTAATTTTACCCGGGTGCATTGTACTTTCAAAACTTTTCAAATTGGTTGATGTTACTTCTAATACGCTCAGAAATACACAGATAAAAATCAAATAAAATTAAAATCGATTTAAGCAAGAGCAATAGGTGTTATAGTTTTATCGCACATAAAAACCGTAAAAATAAACGAATGTAAAAAAATCATTAATTTCGAATGTTTTCTTTCCACTTTTCCACACCAATTAATGCTTTTTTTTACGAATAGGGCTGACATTAAAATGTCTCGTCGAAAATGTAAATTTACAGAAGAATTACAAGCAAAATATTCTATGTTCAATAAAGCACGGACTGTTCACGAAGCCATTTGTGAGTCATGTAATATCACAGTTTTAATAGGAAATAAGGGAAAGTGGGATTTAGACCAACACCTTGCTACTGTAAGGCATCAAAATATAATACAGGCTGCAGGAAGTTCTCAAAAGATTGACATATTTTGTGTGGTACATCACACTCCACTAGAAGCACAGATATTAGCTGCAGAAGCTACACATGCTTTTCATACTATGAAACATCATCAAAGTTATCTATCAACTGACTGTTCCTCAAAATTATATAAATGCATGTTTTCTCATTCCCAAATTGCGAATAAAATTTCATGCGCTAGTACGAAAACACAAGCCATTGTAGATAACGTGTTAGCGCCTAATTAATTACAGAGAACAATAGAGTCATTAGCGGACGTTCATTATATTGGAATTTCTACTGATGGATCTATCCATGGCGCAATAAAATTGTTTCCAATTCTAATTCAGTTTTTTGATAAGAATAGTGGTATTACGCATAAACTTGTAGAGCTTGCTACTGTACCAGATGAGAAAGCTACCACAATTTGTACGCTATTAATAAGAACATTAGAAAATCTAAATTTAAGAAATAAATGTATAGCTTTCGCGGGTGATAACTGCAATACAAATTTCGGTGGCGTCAATAGGAAAGGCAACAATAATGTATTTAAACATTTAAAAAATACTCTAGGAGACAATCTCATTGGAATAGGTTGTCCAGCTCATATATTGAACAATTGCGTTCATCATGCGCTAGACGGGTTACCTATAGATATTGAATCTGTGGTACTCAAAATCAATAATTAATTTTTCCATTTATACGATTCGAACTGAATCTTTGAGAGATTTTTGTAATTTTGTGAATGTTCAATACAAATCACTTTTGTATCATTCGAAAACAGGATGGCTATGTTTGGTCCCAGCTATTAATAGAATTTTAGAAATTTATCCAGCACTAAAATCGTATTTTTATATCAAGAACAGGCTTCTTTAATGTTAGCAAATTTTTTTGATAATCCGTTGAATGAAGCTTACCTTTGGTTTGGGCAACCACAACACAAGGGAAAACATTCAAAGAGGTTGTACAACGTCTAAGTGCGGCACTAGTAGAGTTAGATTCGTACTATAGAAATAACCAGCTCAAGCCAAACCCAACAAAAACGCATGTGCCTTCCATCACAAGAACAAGTAGGCCGGCAGAAAACTACAGATCGAATGGAAAGGAGTACCATTGGAGCACTGTCCCAACCCTAAATACTTGGGCGTAATACTGGACAGGGCCTTAACATTCAAGCGTCACTGCCTTAACACCAAACTGAAAGTTAGCGGAAATAACAATATAGTCCGCAAGCTGACAAGCTCTAATTGGGGAGCCTAACCCAGCGTTCTCAAAACCTCAGCACTCGCCCTCTGTCACTCCGCCGTCGAGTATGCATGCCCGATTTGGTATAGCTCAGCGCACGCAAAACAAGTTGATGTCGCCATCAACGAGACAAGCAGAATCATCACCGGATGCTTAAAGCCAACACCTCTGAACAAAATCCACCACCTAGCTGGCAACGCTCCCCCTACCATCCGTAGAGAAGCAGCAGCACTCAAAGAACGATACAAATCCACCCTGACTATCTGGTATCTGAACGCCACCTCCTCTACGGCCTCCAACCGGCCCACTAGCGACCAAAATCAAGGCGAAGCTTCCTGAGATCGGCAGAAGATTACGAGGAACCTAAAACCAGAGTGGACTTTTGGGGAAATACCTCTAACCAACATTTGATGAAGCCGAATGAAGAACTGCCACCAGGAGGCGGTTTTTTTCTTTCTTAAATTATGATGCTTCTGACACGAATAAATAAATAACAAAAAACAAAGAATATTCTAATAGACTTTTAGAAATGCAAGGCAAACAAAGAAAACAATTTGAAAAAACAATGAAAGTAAGCGATAAAGTTCATCTTGCGTCTTATGAAATTGCCGAGATAGTAGCACTAAAATTAACACGATAGCAGCCACACACATCAATCAAAGGATTTGTGACTTTAGCTAAAACCATAAATTCAAATATAATATTTCATCATTGTTTCTTGCAGCGAAGAGTACTTGTCATAAGAAGAAATTAGACGACGTATTTGACCAAATAGTTGCCATGGTTAGTTTTATTAAAATGAGACCGATGTAGAACCGAATTTTGAAACAACTTTATTCGTCAATGGAAGCAGATAGATAATAAGTGTTTACTTAATCATACCGAAATGAGGTGCTTCTCCGAGAAAAGGGTTTAATTCGTAATTAAAAAAATGAATTATTTGTTGTTTTTCAAACAACAAAAAATTAAAAACATTATCTAATTATCTAAAAAATGATGATTGCTGCAATAATTTGGCGTATTTAGCTGATATTTTTGTTTACTTTAATACTCAATATGAATATTAAAAACAAGAAACATTAAAAACATTCTTACATCAACCGACAACCTTACCCTTTACCCTTTTGGTTTCTTTTACGTTTATATTATATTGTAGATGTTCCGCTTAAAAATATATCAGAGTTTAGTGTTCCCCGACTTCGGGAAGTTTGAGAACCCATGCTATAAAGGCTCTTGAACAAGTGTTTTATTAAAACATTTAGATAAAGTAAGGTAAAGTAAAATTACCGAAATTGTTGCGCGCTTGGTTGCACAAGACGATATATCTATTCTGGTCGTCACTCGTAGTAAATTCATCCGAGAAGCTTAACCGAAAAGCGAAGGCAGGATGGAACTGGTTCTAGAGTGTTATGAACAACAAGAATCAAATATTGTTAACAAGTTGCAAACGATAATAAACTCTGATCGTAGATTCAGCCTAACTCTTGATGAATTGACAAGCTTAAAAAAAGTCGTTACTTAAACATAGGGCTTCCAATACCGGAGCAAAAATTAAAACCGGTATTTTAGTATTATTTGTTTTCAAAACCGGAATACCGGTATTGATACCGGTATTACCAGAAAAAAATATTTTCGACAGATTTTTATAAATATCTATGATAATGGTGATTTATTAAAAAGAAAACAAAGGAAAAACTTAAAAATTATTTCTTTAGTTATAAACTGTACGAAAAAATATTTAAACGAAATAAATATTAAAACTAAACATTTGTTTACTCCTTCTGTATATAAAAGAACAAATATAATAAAATATATAAAAAAACAAATTATTTATAGCAAACATTCGGAACAAAGTTATCATAAACATTACTTCATTTCGCAATTTGAGTTTATATTATTAAAATATGCGCGTAAAAAAACATAAACAATCAATTGTTTCATCGTTCAGACTGGACCGAATCTTTGTACACAAGTGGCTTGCTGCAGAAAACGCCCTTTCCGATTCTACACTTGTTGCAATTGTACTTAAATGGTAGTACGTCAGTTGCAAATATTTTCCTCTTACTCCTGTTCTTCCAAAAATACCAATTTTGTCTTTTATAGTTGGTTCCACCCCTTGCACTTTTGTAATCTTAGGTTGAACTGGAAGTTTTTGTAGGATTGCTGATTAAAGTTGCAGTTTTAATTTGTCATGGTCATGAAAAGCAAAGTTCGAGCCAGTCCTTAATGTATTGGTCAGATTTTTTTCCAAAGATTCTTCGGAATTTTTATGATTTTTATCATAGTCGCATCAGTTAACTGTGGAAATAAAGTTTGAACTAAATCGCTATTATCTTGTTCTCCACTATGTAAGTACTGAAGTACCTGCAATAAATTATTTCGTCTTTTTAATATGCGAATTTTTAAAGCGTCATAAAATTCTTTAGCAATTTCACAATTTTGATTCGAAAGAGCTTCCATCAAAAATTTTATTGTTGCATCTGCTGTAAGAAGATTAGAATCTTGGCGACATAATGCATCAACTGCTAATTTTATAGGAGTAAGGGTAGTGATAATTTCAGATAATAAATTAAAGTCACAAAAATTCATTCCGGAATTTATGTCAATAAGGGCTTTTTGAACACAATATCTCAATTGGTAAAATGTTTCTAACATAAATAACATGCTATTCCATCTTGTTTTACTGTCTAATTTTAAAGCAATTTCTCTACCAAAATCTTCTTTTACATATTTCTGTACACAGTAATCATTTTTAGTAGATGCATTTCTAAATATTTTGACTACCTTTCTTATTTTTGTTACAAGAGGAGAAATAGTAGCATGACTAATACTGGTAGTATCTACTAAATTAGATTCTACTAGTACATGTGGATCGCATTTTTCGGAATGGAATAGCTTTTGTGGATGGAAGAGTTGAAAAGAATAGTTGCTAAAGGTGGAATAATTGATGAGGGTGAAATTGTTTAATGAATTTTGACATTTGTATATGAAAGAGTAATCAGAATTGCGAGCTGCGCGATTCTTGTAGAAAGCGCATCAGCTAAGGTTGTATGAGTTGCAAGATTTTAATGCTGTCAGGTTTGTAAAATAATATAATCAAACACTTTTGAGGTGTACTTAATCATATGATGTTGCCGATTGTCTGAAATCAAAGTGACTTTAATTTAAGGAGTGATATTAGAAATGAAAAGTTCCCAACGTTCATAAAAAGGTTACTATATCTAACGATGTGATATTAGTTCCTAAGGTGTACAACATGGACGATAGAAAATCAGCTGTGGAGTAAAAAGTTACTGAAAATCTCACTAAAACTTTTATAACCTTTAAATTGATTAAGTAACATTGATGTTGTTAACTTTGACGTTCAACATAACCAACATATATGTTTTAATCAAGTTGGTATCTTGTGTTTTTGAGTCACCAACATACTCAAACATAATATCACCAACTATTTGTTAAAGTTACATTGTTGTCTTTTTTTTCGTCAAAATTGCAAGCCTTACTTCTTAACTTCACTTCATCATATATAGTAACCTCCTTTTATGAAGGTTGGCAACTCTTGATTTCCAATATCACTCCTCCAATTATAGTAAGTTTGCTTTTAGACAATTAGCAACACTTAGCAAAATTATGTTACTAAAAGTTTCACCAAAAAAAATAATAACCAATAAATTACTCAACTGACGTTAATTTCAACTTTGATTTAATTTTCATGTATTTCTTTATTTAAAAAATCCAGTGTCAAGGTTATCGGCCATGAAAATTCCAAAATGGTCAAATTGTTTCAATAGAAATATCTATGATCTTAATAGATCTGAAAGAGTTTTTATTATATCTATTGCAGTTTTCGACTTGTTGCTATTTGAATCCATTAGTATCAGTTCCGGTTTGACTTCGAGGGATGCGTATGTGGTCTCGATTTCTATGGCGCTTTGCTAACCTAATAGCCTAACCTAGGTTAAACCAACATTTAGCTTTACATCTTTATCTTATTTTTGATCTCTTGGGTCGCGCTACCGCTTGTAGTTTGTCTTAATTTTTCGTTCGCTTTTCTTTCAGGCTAACAGACTTTGCCACTTTAGCTTATTGTAGATCAAACTGTAAATGCATGTCTGGTAGACTTTGAAGAGTTGGACAAAAAAATATATTTGCAAGTTTTCAATAAATATTTCTTTGTAAAAAACAATCCCGTGTCAAGGCTATCGACCACAAAGGTACCAAAACGTCAATTTAAATAGAAAAATCTATAATCTATATATATCTGAAAAAAAATTCAAAATATCTGTTGCAGTTTTCAATTTATAGTTATTTGAATTTATTAATTTTTGTTATGTCCGAGTTTGAAGGTCTTGATTTATCTGCCGCTTAGCGGTGTGCAACCTAATCTAACCGGGGTTAAACCAACGGTCCTTGCCACTTTGTCCTACATTGGAACGAGAGTTTGCGCTGCCGCGCGTATGTCATGATTTATCTTCCCGCTTCGCGACGGACAACCTAATCTAACCAAGGTAAAACCAACGGTCCTTGCCACTTTGTCCTACATTTGACCGAGAGTTCGCGCTGCCGCGCGTATGTTGTCTTGATTTATCTTCCCGCTTCGCGGCGGACAACCTAATCTAACCAAGGTTAAACCAACGGTCCTTGTCACTTTGTCCTACATTGGACCGAGAGTTCGCGCTGCCGCGCGTATGTTGTCTTGATTTATCTTCCCGCTTCGCGGCGGACAACCTAATCTAACCAAGGTAAAACCAACGGTCCTTGTCATTTTGTCCTACATTGGACCGAGAGTTCGCGCTGCCGCGCGTATGTTGTCTTGATTTATCTTCCGGCTTCGCGGCGGACAACCTAATCTAACCAAAGTAAAACCAACGGTCCTTGCCACTTTGTCCTACATTGGACCGAGAGTTCGCTCTGCCGCGCGTATGTTGTCTTGATTTATCTTCCCGCTTCGCGGCGGACAACCTAATCTAACCAAGGTAAAACCAACGGGCCTTGTCACTTTGTCCTACATTGGACCGAGAGTTCGCGCTGCCGCGCGTATGTTGTCTTGATTTATCTTCCCGCTTCGCGGCGGACAACCTAATCTAACCAAGGTAAAACCAACGGTCCTTGCCACTTTGTCCTACATTGGACCGAGAGTTCGCGCTGCCGCGCGTATGTTGTCTTGATTTATCTTCCCGCTTCGCGGCGGACAACCTAATCTAACCAAGGTAAAACCAATGGTAAAACCAAATGGTATCTTAAAATATAAAATTCAAAGAAAGACAAAATATAAAATAGTGCTAAATGCATGCAACTTCGGAGCCTTTGAAAAAAATATATATTTGTAAATTTTCAATAAGTATTTCTTTATTAGAAAAAATTACGTGTCCAGGCTATCGGCCACGAAGATACCAAAACGTCAATTTCAATAGAAAAATGTATAATCTATATAGATCTGAAAGAAATTTCAATAAATCTCTTGCAGTTTTCATTTTATAGCTATTTGAATTTATTAATTTCTGTTATGATCGAGTTTGAGGGGCGACGGCCGCCGCCAGATAAAATATTTTGCAAAACTAACTGAAAGATATCATAGATTGGCTAATTCTCTACAAATGTGTGAAATTTTATTGTTCCACGTTGTGTGAAACATACTAAAATCATTTTTTAAACAAATCCAGACATGTGAATCATGATTTCCGATCAAATTCGAACGCGAAAATTTCAAAATATTCAAAAATTGCGAAAAAATATATTATTAATTGAAGGATTTCAATGAAACTTATACTGAATGTGGGTATCCACCAGAGGTATGAGTTGACAAAATTTGAAAGCTCCCACTCCAATGGGGACGTCGTGATGAAGAATGATTTTCTCGTCAACAATTTTATGGAAATATCTCGTCAATGCCGCAAGGTGGAAAATTATAACCAGGATATCCGTATGTAAGATGTCGGTGTCTACAAAAAAGTATTCTTTGCAAATTTTGTAAAATCCTTCGGTTTGGTCGCAAAAGTAAAAAATATAAAATTGAAAAATTTTTAGAAGGGATTATTTATTACCCCTTTTCTGAATTTCGTTTTTGAATTTTTTCGTTTATAAAAAAAAATTCGGCCAAACGGTTCGCTTTGGAAAGATGAAAATGACACATTGATGAAAATGACACATGAACATTTAGATGAAAATGTGCTCTATAAAATAGCGCTAAATGCATGTTTCTTAGACTTCGGAAAATTGAACAAAAAAATATATTTGCAAGTATTTCTTTATTAAAAAAATCCTGTGTCAAGGCAATCGACCACAAATATGTAAATTTCAATAGAAACATGTACAATTTATATATAACTCTTGTAAACTATATAAAACTTAATGCGTTTGTTAACGAAAGTGCGCTCTATTTATCTGTGTTAAAATTATTTAACACACATTTCTAAACGTTCGCAATGTCGTGGCTATCAGCCGCCAAAAGTTTGCATGCAGCACATTTCAATGGGTCTCAATGAGCACTATTCGATTTTAAAAAGAAAATCCGGATAAATTTCGAGATGGCTTTTCCTTCAGCCGTCAAGTGGTAGAACTGACCGTTTTTTCAACAAAAACTCTCTTGTTATACCCGCTAGGAAGTCGAGGAATACACCTTTAGGTTCCAAATTAAATGTGTAATTTTTAACTATTCTTGTAGAATACTCTTAATTCCCACCGTTTGAAAAATGGATTTTAAATCACCAGTTGACCGAAAAACTTACATCGTCCCCCATGTAAAATTATCCGAATCACGAATCAGCCGCAGAAAATTCATGCAACATATTTTAATAAAACTTGATGAGTTGTATTCGAATTTGAATCGAAAATGTCAGTAAATATTGAAATGGCAGTTCCTTACGCAGTGAAATGGTAAAACTGACAGCTTTTGGCCAATAACTCTGTTGATATACATTCCAGGAAGACGCGTGTTGTACCGTTGGAATATAAATTCAATTTAAAAGCTCCAATTATTCTTAAAAAAAACTCGTAAATATCGCGGATTATGAAATAAATTTTGGAATTCAAATGTGAAGGGAAGCAACTGTTTCTGATGTAAAATGGTCAGAATTTTAAGAATCTGCTAAAAGAAAAGTGAAAAACTTCGTTTTCTTGTAGAAATTTGTGAAAAAATGCGAATTTTGACGTTGCTATGTGTTGCTAATCAAGAGCCAAAGTCGCCGAAATCTGCAACTTAGAGATTTCAAGATATCTCTTTGAATTTTATTTGAATTTCAACCTAACATTGAGCGAAAAATCAGAATTTTTATTTAAATTCTTTCCTTTAATTTTATCTTTTCACAAGCACACGAATAATCATAAACGGATAAACTTCAACAATGACATTTCCACATAACCTGAGCGAAAATAGTGTCAGAATGATCAGCTGTAAGTGTAAATTGGCGATTCAGCGGCAAGCAATGGTCGTAGTATTTTTGCCCTGGAGTGCGAAGCCGTTGATGGATTTGAGAAATTCAAACGCCATACTGTTGGCCTTTTCACCGGGCATGCACTTGTTGGACTGGAAATGTAAATTTTCTTTTAAGCGTTTCCGTTTGAAGAGGTGAAAAAAAAGTGACTTCGCGAATTGGGGCCTGCGGAACGTCCCCGGAGGTGTAATGCGCCGAGACTGGTGTCGTTCGAAAGTAGACACGTGGGGCAATCATTCCTGAAAAGAGAAATACAATTCTAAAACATTTCACCGAATATTGAAGGTTTCAATTTGCTCAATTTTGAAAAATTCGTTTCGAGTTTGGACGGGCGTCGAGACCCCCAAATGCGATCGAGCGATGCATCGTTCCTATCACCTTATAGACCCTTTCGTTCTATATTCAGAAACCACCACAGCGAGGCCCTGCTATTTAATTTAGCGAATCCCAGAGGATTCTCGCGTACTTCTGCAAAACATGGTTTTTCGGGCCTCCCGGCGCCATCCGGCACGCAATCGCAATTAAACTCCAAAACAAACTTAAAGACACTATGCCGAATCGATTGGTGCCGGTCCGGTCCCGATCCGACTGTTGGGTATCCCGGGAGAGGGATCCCCGCAAATTAGGTGAAAAAAACATCGCGTTTTTTCGATTTTTGTGTTAAAATTGACCCAGAATTTCTTCCACCGCCGGTTGCGGGTAAATATCTCGCATCGAACGAACCGGTTTGGAGACACGGCGCTCTTCAATCAAGAGAACGGCGTCCACAGATGTGATGAAAAAAACGGTTTTTTTTTCGCTTACATTTTCCGCCGCACCGGGTGAACCGACGGTCGCGTACTTTTCCGCATGACGTCAAAAAAACGTGAAATCGACGCGGCAAGAGAACGCAGTAAAAAAATCGAGCCATGGACCAAAATTGCTCCTCAAAGGTGCTAGAAACGATCTCCTGTTTTTGGCACCTAGAGGACGCCATGTGGGACAGACGGACACGGGTCGAAGGCCTGTTCAGTTTTACAACAGAAAATGACCATTTCCCGTTTCGACGCCCAAGAGGAACGGAGTTTTTACGGAAAAAGTGAAAAATTTAAAACGCACCTACAGCCGCCCCCTGCGGGGGCGGAACTTGGTAAGGCTCGTCAAAAAAAACCTAATTTTTTGTTCAATTCATTGGAAAAAATTCAAGACGTAAACCGCATTTTTTGACAATTTTTCTTAATTTTCAAGAAATCTTGACTTTTGACCCCTTTCGAGTTCAGTGACGGTATCTTACTCGATTAGTATATTTCGACGACGACGACGACGACGATAATGACGCCGTCAACATATTCTCCATTCTCATCATCTTCTTCTTCAACATTCATGTCGTTATCAACAATTTCATCGTTTGGTTCTGAGCCAGGTAACTGATAACCAAAGTTCAGATAACCAAACGATGGAATTGTCAGAACTTCGTACCTTGACTTATAAAGTATATCGGTTATTGCTAAATTGATGCCATATGCACCAAGTAGATATGTTGCTCAGCATCAATAAGTTTGCCTAATTTAACCATAACCGATGCCCCATCAGTGGTTAAAAAAACTTACGGTCTCAAACAATAAACGTTACAGCAATCTACATCAAATAATAAATTCAGAAATATAGGTTATATGTATGTGTTGTTAATCGTGTGCGTGTGAGATGAGAGATGGCGGGTTAACTGGAAAGCACGTTCTTAAAACGAAATTCAGTGACTAACTTCACTATGCATTGAAAAGGTATAAATACGAATTTATTATTCTTGATCTTATTCTGTTCTGCTAGTTGAAATAACTAATATAAATAAAAAGTAAGATATTTTATACAAATACCAAAATACCGGTATTTTTTATGTAATACCGATTTTCTAATACCGGATAAAATAGACTAAAATCCCGGTTTTCGGAATCCCGGGATTCCGGTATTGAAAGCCCTACTTAAACATAAACTTGCATTCTGCTGACAGAACAGTAAGGGGTGGAACAACCTAGGGCTGGTTTTTATACCTGGAAAATGCGGCGCAGTTGAGGTGGGAGATATGGTTCTTAAACATCTCGACAAATTCGGTTTGAAACTTGAACGTCACATTGTGGCTTGCACTCCGGATGGCACAGCAGTTATGCAAAAGTTTGGCAGAGAAAGCCCAACAGAGATGATGCTCTGCATAAATCACGCTGTGCACTTGGCTGTCATAGATGTCATATACAAAAGGAAAACTATTACAGAAGATGAAAACAAAACTTTCGAGGATGTTAAAGAACAATGTGATAAAAGTACTCCAAATTGGGAGCTGCTTTATAAGGTTATGTTATCCGTGAAACCGGCATTAACTGATAGTGATAGTTTTTTTGTAACAAAAAGCAGAAACCGGCTTTCGGACCGCTCATTGCACGCAATAGTATTCTTGAAAGCCCTTATCTGTCAAGCAGAAAAAGAGACTCTTACCTCAAATGAATAATAAGTTTAATTTGAACTATGTGGTTTTTGTTAAGATGATTTATTTTTAATTTTTATTAAATGTTTATTTTTAGAAGAAATTAAGATTATTAAGTCATATTTATTTTATTTTATAAGAAAAAGTTTTTGTGATAAAAAGTATTTTTAGTTCTTAATCAGTTTATGAAAACAACTTCTGTTTAACTGTGTGTGATTTTTAATTTTTAACTTTGTCAGAGTAGAAAGTTTATTTAGTTATATTTTTGTTATTTTATAACAGAATTTATTGTAGTGAAAATTCATCTTATTTCTCAAATGTGTGGTTCTGTGACTTCACTGTGACATGGTTCTGTGACGAGTGGTTCTCAAACTGGGTGCCGCGGCACCCTGGGGTTCCGCGAGCGTATGCCTGGGGAATCAAGAAATATATTTTTTTTTAAGTACATGAGGTAAACGAATTTGAGTTTCTACTTTTATTGCTGAAATATGGAGAATTGGCAAAAATCTGGGTGTTTAAAACGGAGAGGTGATCAACTCACTAAAGCTTCTGAAGCGACTGATTCAACGACAACCAGCATCGTCGGAGGAAACTAAATATCCCAACAGACACCTGCGAGTCTAAATCATTCAATTTCGTCTGCTTCAGTTCGCGAAAACGCAACGACCAAAAGATAATCCGAGCAAAATAAGGAAATATGATCCTAGCTACTTCACATTGTTTGACTTTGTTTCTGTTGGGAACGAATAAGCACCGGAAGGGTAATGCGTTATCTGTCATAAAATTGTTTCTAACAGCTGCTTGGTTCCATCCAAATTAAAAAGGCATTTGGAATGCAATCAATCTGATTTAGTACATAAAGGTGAAGAAATCTTCTAACGCCGCACTTTATTTTGTCAGACAGGGTCATCATGTCATCATGGTGGAGAGAATTTTTTAGAATGAAAATATAAACGCAACTGAGGCTTCATTTATTATCAGTTCACACATAGCAAAATCTGGTAAACACCATAATATTGCCAAGACACTGATTAAGGATGTTGTAAGTTGCATATTAGGTCCAACCATGTCCAAGAAGATTGATACTGTGCAGCTGTCAAATAGCACTATAAGCAAGCGAATTTACACAATTTCAGTTTATGAAGAACGAGCTTATAAGAAGGTTGAAAATTTGTATATTGTTAGTTTACAGCTTGATGAAAGTACCGGGACTTGCTGTTTTTCTTTTATTTGTAAGGTATCCATTCGAAATGCAAATAGAACAAGAACTAGTACATATGAATTATTTTTTGTGGTGGAATAATGGTAAAGATTGAAATATGTTTGAGGTGGAATATTTGTTTGAGGGTGGAATAGTTGTTTGAGGGTAGAATAGTTGTTTATGGTGGAATAGTTGATGAGGATGGAATAATGTGGAGAATTTAGAAGTGCACGCCACTGGTGACGCTAAAAGAGCCACATGGTTTCCTGGCAATCTAAGGATGCTGATACCAGGAAAATTTAAAGGTGCACGCCTTTCGCGCTTTAATCGCCACCTGCTGCCGCATGTGGTAGACTATAGTGAATTGTAAATGTGCTGCCTGTGATTATGCCAATGAAATCGCTATAGAAATCATTGCATAGCAATCGAGTTTTTGAAAGAATATCACATTCATATCCTGTTATTTTTTTAAACAAAGGCGGTAGAGTCCTATAATATTTAGATTGTATGAATTTAGGTTTGATTAAAAAATGTAATTTGCCACATTGACCTCATTTTGGATCGGGAGTTCGCGCGCATGTGATATCTTAATCTAACCTTTTTTTATGGTGGTTTGGCGGAAGCTCTGCCAGTCTGTGTGTGGGGCTCTCACCCACTAAAGCCCTACTTCCACTTGGCTTACTATGCTCCACCCCGGTATCGCTTACGCATTCCTTCTGGATGGGCAGCCCGGACGACTAGTGTCGCCCTAGATGTTAAGGGGAGAGTCTGTTGCCCTCTTCTTCTTCCTTCTTTAATTTGTCTCTTGCTTGGTCTTTTTTCGTCATTATCTTCTCAAAATGGTCTTGTATGTACTTCCAATTGTCTGCACTTTCTATCATTATTTTAATTACGTTCTCTTTTGTTATTGCCTTCCCTACTTGCTCTTCTACGTGATTTCTTTATTCCTTCCATTCTTCACAAAGGAAGATGTGTTCCGGATCATCTTTCTCTTTACAATATATACATTCCTCTTCCATCTGTAATTTGAATTTTTTAAAGTATTTGCCGAAGCATCCGTGTCCTGTTAGAACTTGTGTTAGATAGTAGATTGTATTTCCATCCTTTCGTTTGTACCACTTTTCTATGTCCGTGATAAGCGTTCTGGTCCACAGTCCTTTGTCCGTTTCGTTCCATTTGTCTTGCCATTTTTTAATAGTTTTTTCCCTTTTCAGCGATTTCTCCTCCTTATTTTTCCGGAACGTCATTTCCCGTTATGCTGCAAGTAGTTCGATGGGAATTATTCTTGCTATTACCCTTGCGGCCTCCAGCGATGTTGTTGGGTACGCTCCTGTCATTATAATTGCCAGTTGTTCCTGTAGGCTGTCTAATTTCTTCTTATAAGTTTGTATTTTCAGAGCTCCTTTCCAAATTTGCGCCCAATATAGGATTATTGATTCTACTACCACAGTTAATACCCTTTTTTTTATGGTTTCCACTTTCCCCTTTCTTGGCATCAGTTTAATTAGTGCTTTAGTTGCTTTAGTGGCTTTCTTATAGATAAAATTTGTGTGAGGTTCAAAGCCTATTTTTTCATCGAGGATTATACCCAGGTATTTAGTTTCTTTTTTGGCCCTTATTTTTTCGCCCTTCACTTCTATGGAAAACTCACCATGTTTCTTTTTTTTTCCAATGAGTAGCACTACTTCCGCTTTGTCGGTGCACAGCTCCAGGTCCACACTTTCTATCCAGTTCATCATCCGTCCAATGCATTCTTCTATTTCTTCCTTTAGTTGTTTCTCGCTTCTGGCCGTTGCTACCACTGCAATGTCGTCCGCGAATGCCACTGTTGTTGCATTTCCCGGAATTTCTATTCTTACAGTGCGTCATATACGAGGTTCCACAGGATAGGTCCAAAGACTGAGCCCTGTGGTACTTCTGCAGTCATCTCCATCTCATCCTGCGGTTCCAGTTCAACAGTACCTGTCCTTCAAGTATAGTCTTGTATAATTCTTATAAGATAAGGCGGTATTTCTTTTTTGTTTAATGCGTTTATTATCTCTCTCCACGATACTGAATCGAACACATTTTTTATATCGAGCGTTACTAAGGCGCAGTATCCTCTGGTTTTTCGACTTTTTTCTTTTTCTTTCGTTGCAATCTCTAGTACTTTCTTTATCGCACCCAGCGTTGATTTACCTCTAAGCAACCCATGCTGGTTATCAGCGAAGCCCCCATTTTTTCGGATTTCCTCTAAAAGTCTTTCTGCTAATAATCTCTCCAGCAGTTTTCCGAACGTGTTCAGCATGCACAGTGGTCTGTATGCAGTTTCTTTTCCCGGTTTGGGTATAAGTACTAGGCGTACCGTCTTCCATTGTTTTGGGTATTTCCCTGTTCTTATGATGTTGTTCATTACCTTTAGTACTACTGTGGGGTTCATTTCCACTACTTTCTTTACTATTTCCGGCAGTATTCCGTCTGTCCCCGGGGCTTTCTTCGTCTTCATTCTGTTAGCAGCCCTTTCAAGCTCTTTTATGGTGAATTCCGGAACTTCCTCTGTCTGTATTTCCTGCCATTGATTTACATCTCTCTGTGGGAACAGTGTGCTGTATATCTCTCTTTTCTTTTCGATACCAATGTTTTCAGGTGCTCCTCGAATTCTGTTCATTACTATCTTGTACCCAAGCCCCAATACGTCCTCTTCTACTTTCTCGCATAGTTCCCGCCACTTCATTTCTTTGCTTTTCATTATTTGTATGCTCAGGTCTTTTTTGCACTTCTTGTATGTTATATTGGCGGCCTCTTTGTCTGTAGTTGTTTTCGCTCTTGTGTATTTTCTTCGTTTTTGGATGCACCGTGCTCTTGTTTCGGCTATCTCAGTTGTCCACCAATACACCGGTCTTTTGTTTCTTTCATTGTTTCTCCTAGGCATTGATTTATCGCAGCTGTATGTCACGGCGTCGATAAGTTCTTCGGCGCGTATTATTTCTTTGTTTTCTGTCTTCTATTTAAGTGATTCCTTGAATTTTGTTATGTCCAGTTTGTAGTAGCACCACCCTCTTATTGGCTGCCTGTTTTGTGTATTTCTTCTCTACATTTCATGTATTTCGTACAGTATGTACTTGTGGTAGCAGAGCGACTCGTCGTTTAGTACCTTCCAGTTTTTTATTCTACCTGACAGTTTCTCGGTGCAGAGTGTAATATCTATGTGGGATCTGCTCTGTCTTCTTTCGAAGGTTAGTTCGTCTCCTTCGTTGGCAACTGTTAGTTTGTTTGCCGCTATCCAGAGCTCAAGCGCTCGTCCTCTGCGGTCTTCTTTCTTAGATTCCCAAGCCGGTGCTTTAGAGTTGAAATCTCCGGTTATTATAGTTTCACCCTTGGTTCTTCTAATTTCGGTTTATAGGTTGTTTAGATATTTATCGAAGGCATCATATCCGCTGTTTGGTGATATATAGCAATAAATTATTTTTATGTTGTTTACTATCATCCAGTTATATCCCTCGCCTTCGCCCTTGTCACCACTTGTTATTTGTTTTTTGTTTATAATTTTAATAGCTGTGTCTTTTCTTTTGTCCGTCAGCCACTTTTGGTTTCTTATTAGTTTCTTGTTTGGCTCGTTTATCATCAATATGTCTACTCCTGTTTTGATTGATGTTGTTTCTGCCAGGTTCAGCGCTGCTGCGCTTCTGTCTACGTTTACTTGCAGTATTTTAAGCATTTTCCTTTTCTCGCTGTGCCCGCCATTCTGCCATGTATTTTGGACATTTATTATTATTGGCTCTATGTCCTGCTTTATCGCAAATTGGGCAGTATGCCTCTTTTGTGCACTCCGCTGCTCTATGCCCTTCCTCCGCGTAGTTTAAGCATGCCTTGCTTCTGTCCGGCCCTCTACATCTATGTGTCATGTGCCCGTACTCCCAACATTTGTAACACTTGCATAGTACTGTCCATGGCGTTATGTGGCATCGTGATGCCCCGATGGTTAGTTCTTTCTTTTAGGAATACTGTATCACTGTTATTCGCAGTCACCTCTATCAGTGCCCTTTGATATCCATTTTGGAAACTTTTTGTGTTGATCACCTTCACTTCAAACTTCTCTGTGCTTTCTTCTAGAACTGCTGCTTCAATCTCTGGTATTATTGTTATTTCATCTATGCCCGTTATACAGTACATCGTTCTTTAGAGGTTTGTTCCTTTCATTCTTGTAAGTATTCCTTCCTGGTCTTTAAGTGAATCCCTTATTTCATCCAAGACTTTACTGCCTCTTTCCGCTGTGATTAACCTAATCTAACCTGGGTTGAATCAACGGTCCTTGCCACATTATAATATTTTGGAGTCTTCGGTTTAGTCACAAAAGTAAAAAATAAGGGGAGAACGCGGTTGGAGGTTTATAAAAAAATTGCAATGTCAATTTCAATAGACATTAACGTATGCGCTATCTAGAACTGAAAGATTTTTTAATGTATCTGTTACAGTTTTCAAAATATAGTTATTTAAATATCTTACCATCTGGGCCGCTTAGAATTTGAGGGACGGCGGTTGCCACCAGATCAAATATTTTGCAAAGTACATAAGGGGATTTGATAGAATGATCCTTTCTCTACAAATGCGTACAATTTTATTTTTCCACGTAGTGTGAAACTTTTTCTAACAAAACCATCACGAATTCCAATCAAAACCGAATTCGAAAATATTAAAATATCCAAAAATAGCGAAAAAGTGTATTAGTGATTTCAATGAAACTTATGATAACTACTGAATATGGGTATCCAGCAAAAGTACCCGCTGACCAAATTTGAAAGCTCCTCCCCCAATGGGGGCAGCGTAGTGAATAATTTTTGAGTTAATGGTTTTTTGCAAATATATCGTTAACGTCTCAAAATAGAAAATTACGACCGGGATCTCCGTATGTAGTTTGTCCGGGTAAGTAAGCATTCTTTGCAAATTTTCTAAAATCGTTCGAATTAGTCACAAAAGTAAATAATATAAAATGCAAAAATTTTTGCAAGGGGTACCTCTTCTATGAATTTCGATTTTCAATTTACATGGGTTTAAATGGAGAACACGATAAGAAGTTTGCAAATAAATTTATTCTGCTAAAACGGTTCGCTTTGGAAAGATGAACATGACAAATTGTAAATGATGAATTTTTGAATGAGTTTGAATGACAAACTTTAAAAAGTTGCTAAAAAACATCACGTGATTAATGGACTACCCCAAGGGTGCCGCGAGATTTTTTCAGCTCGACAATGGTGCCGCGGCAAAAAAAGTTTGAGAACCACTGTCTTAATTCCTAATTTGTTAATGAGAACAAGACTGTTTAACTGTGTGTGATTTTTAATTTTCTACTTTGTCAGACAAGAAAGTTTATTTAGCTATATGTTTGTTGTTTTATAACAGAATTTATTGTAGCAAAAAGTCATTTTAGTTCCTAATTAGTTAATGAGATTAAGACTGTTTGACAACTGTGTGACTGATTGTACTATAAGTTAAGGAGACTTATTGACATACTTCAGTCTTTCGTAAGCAAATAAAACAATATTATAAAAACATTGTCTCTTTTTCTGCAAAAATTGCGAATAATCGGGTACCCGGATATACCCGCGTATATGAAAAATAAAACCCGATACACCTTAATTAATAATAATTGCAGCTCTAGCTCATAAAATTCACCCAAAACCGGCATCCAGGGAAAAAATTTGTTGATTCACATCTCAAGAAAAGAATTCGTTTATAAACAATTATAATAAAAAAATAATGAGCTAAACCTTTTAGCTACATAAAAGATGAAAAAATATGTATGTTATTGGAGGTGAAGAAACTATTTGAAGGCCCCCCCAGAACAAGTTTCGATAAATATGCAAATTGTAAAGCGGCGACAGTTTCAAACAGTCGAATTAAAAATCGTAAAATATTCATCATCATTTTGCTGCATATATAAGCTGCACATCTTTCCACATTTCTTCAGTTTATTTCATACTTCAAGAAAAAATGACCGTGTGCATCTTAAATCTCGAGATGAGTTCGTTTTTAATCAATTTAAACAAAAATTGGATTCGCGTGGAAAAATTGGATCCGCATTGAAAATTTGTGAAATTAAAGATATGGTAAAAGAAAATCTAAATATGGTGAGTCAATTACATGTGAAATTGATATAAGAGATCTACAAAATGAAATATCTAAAGGACTGTGGATTTCAATCAAATGGGGAGAAGAATACAAGAAGACTGAAGCATATTAAGCAGGGATTTTACATTTAGAAAAATGTATTTATTGAAATATAAACTAAATTAAAAACTGAATATATTAATTTATTATTAAGACCTATTCGTAAATATAAAACTAAAAAATGAAAATATAACTTAAATGAGAATTGATTTAAATTTAGAACTACTATCGATAATAATTATTAAAACTAACTTGAAAATAATTGTCAATAACATAAATAATATTATAAAATTGTGATACATTTTACACAGCTCCAATGAATATCAACCACCTCAGGCTCCCCATCCCCTTCGCCACCCCGCTCGACCATACCTTCAACTACTTTTAAAGGCCGCTCATGAGTTACAAATTCGATGTCTAGCTCCTCTCTAAAATCGTTCCGACAATTCTCAGTGCTATTAATTGTTTCAAGTAAGCTAGCCAAACGACCTGAAACTAAAAACATAATTATTTTTTTATGTAAAAACATCGATAAAAAACACTTACCAAACAACTCGCTGAAACAATGGCCTGCATCTTGTGTTAAAAATGGTTTCAGTCCGGTCCAAAACTTATAGTTGTGTGAAATGAAAACTTATAGTTTGTGTCAAGCATTGATCTCTCATACTAATAAAATCCATATAATCCTTAACATCAATAAATTCTGAATTTGCAATCGCAACCATCTGAATGATTAAAATTACTTTACCATTTAAACTGTTAACTGTAAGTTGGAGTTAAAATAGCAAACCGATAATTTATAGCGATCTACAAACAACTTATATAATTTGAATGCAAAGTAAGCGTGTAACAAAATAAAGTGCTGATTAAGTGTGAAAAAAGTGTGCAATTTCAAAACGCTAATTAATCACTTGCTGATGTTATTTTTGCGGTCAACATTTCTCACCCGAGCCAAGCAATAAGCCATTAAAAATCAAACGTTTGCACATTTTGACTTGATTTTAATTAAAATCTGATAAATGGATAAATAAACGTGAACAATACAAAATTAAAAACAAAAAATACAATTTATGATTCTAACATTACACAAATAATAAGACAATTATTATCATGCAAAATATTTGCAAACACAATCCCGTTAATTGTACGTAATAAAAAAATACAACTTATGATCCTGATATTTCGCAAAACAGATAATATCACGTTAATTGAGGGCAATTAAATATTTCGATAGTATATAAGCTCACAATTTTTTACATATCTTCAGTGTATCTCAACTCTCGAGATGAGTTCGTTTTCAATTAATTTAAACAAAATTGCTGATATTTAACCTTTTATTAAAATTAAAGATTTAATTAAAGTATAAAGTAGATAATGAACAGTAAAAAATAAAATCTTAATATGGTGGGCCATTAACATGCGAAATGTGAAAGTGGCGTCATGATTTTCCCTATAGCCCTTTTGATAGCCCTTTCTAAAGGGCTATAGATTTCAATCACAGGGAGAAGAATATTGTTCCATAACATAAGTTAATCTACACTTTAGATTGAAACATATTAAACGGGAGGATATTTTACATTTAGAAAATACGAGTTTACTTTTAAACAAAAATGTATTCATTCTAAATATGTAATCTAAATATAAAACTAAAAACTTAATCTATTATTCGTAAGATCTATATCTAAATATTCCTATCTTCTTCTTCTTTCGAATAGGCCTACTTTGGACCACGCTTGTTCAACTGTTGGTCTTTGATCTTTGCCCAGTAATGTCGCATCTTGTGCCGGTCTAACTCCTTTCTCTCTTCTGTCTAAGGGGTACCTTTCCTTCGGGGTTCTTCCTGAAATCCACGGATTTCCTTCAGGATGCGTCTCACAGACTGTCTGTTTTGGAGATCTGTTATTTCCAGTTCTTTAATATCGCTCTCGGTTTTTTGTCAACCAAGTGGTACGAACCTTCTTGTTTTGCCAAAAGGTGAACAGACGGTTGGTTAGTCGATTTGGAGACAATCTTGCAACGAGACCTTCGCAAGCTACCCTTCGTTTCGTTGCACAGTCAGAGAGCATCTCAATATGTTCGAAGAGATCAGAGTTATGCCGCCTTCGGAATTCCCCATCTTCCTTTACTGGGCCTAGAATCTTACTTAAAAGTCTCCTCTCTCTGATTTCCAATTTCTCTACCAGACCTCTTCGGTTCAAGGAAAGACACTCTATGGCATATATGGCTTCTGGTCGTATTCTGGCTTCTGGTCGTATGACTGATGTGTAGTGTTTAAGTTTCAGGTTGCGTTACAGGCATTTCTTAGTCAGTCGATAGGCTAGTTCTAACTTCTTGACTCTCTTGGATAATGATGCTCTTACTGATAAGTTGGGTTCAATCCATTTGCCGAGATACTTAAATTTCTCAGTTCTCTTGATGTTTCCCTGTTCTAGTAACATCTCTCTGTTTGCTTCTCTAATGTTGGTGAAGAATTCGGTTTTCTCCAGCGACACTTGAAGACCCACTTTGGCAGCCTGTTTTCTGTTACCATCTCAAGAGAATCGGCAAACAGTGCCATGTCATCTGCAAAGGCCAGGCAATCTACAACCAGTGCTGGGAATAATTCAATTAATTTTTTAATTGTACAACAATTAATTAATTGTTAATTGTGTTATCTTGCAATTAAAATTTAATTATTTTAGTTGTTAGTTCCAAATAAATCTGGCAATTTAATTGTTAGTTGTTAATTGTTTTCACAATTAATTTTTGTCCAACTATGTCTACAACCAGTCCATCGTTCTTACCTCCCAGGTAGATACCACTCTGAGCACCCAAACTGATCAGTTCCTTGCGCCATTCTCTCATAACCTTTTTAAGGACACAGTTGAAAAGAAGTGGGGCAAGTCCATCTCTTTGTCTCCAGTTTTTATTTCGAAGCTTTCTGAAATCTCGCTTTTAAATTTAGCCTTGGAATGGATGTTGGTCAAATTTTCTAGGATGAGTCTGCGGGTTTTGTTGTCTAGCCCTAGTTCCTGGAGTACTTTGTTAAGCGTTTCTCTATCAATGGAATCGTATGCTTTCCTAAAATCCACAAAGGTGACGACCACCTTGCGGTTTCTCATCTTGGAGTATGCAAGTACAGTTTTTAGATTGAGGATCTGTTCAACACAGGATCGGGTCTTCCTGAAGCCCCATTCTTATTCTCCTAGTTGACTATTCAGCTGATTTTCTGCCCTTGTTTGTAACACAGCCTTCGAGAGAATCTTGTATGTTACCGGGACGAGAGAAATTCCACGGTAGTTATTTAAATATTTCTATATAAATTAAAACTATTTACGCTATTTCTTTTAATTGTTTTTTCATTTAAAAATCAAATATATTAATAGTAAAATTATAATCGTCGTCGAAATATACTAATCGAGTAAGGTACCGTCACTGAACTCGAAAGGGGTCAAAAGTCAAGATTTCTTGAAAATTAAGAAAAATTGTCAAAAAATGCGGTTTACGTCTTGAATTTTTTCCAATGAATTGAACAAAAAATTAGGTTTTTTTTGACGTTCCTCTGACGAACTCCGTTCCTCTTGCGTGTCCAAACGGGAAATTGTCATTTTATGTTGTAAAACTGAACGGGCCTTCGACCGGTGTCTGTCTGCCGCTCGCAAGTCCCACACGGCGTCCTCCAGGTGCCAAAAACAGGAGATCGTTTCTAGCACTTTTGAGGAGCAATTTTGGTCCGCGGCTCGATTTTTTTACTGCTTGCTCTTGCCGCGTCGATTTCACGTTTTTTGACGTCATGCGGAAAAGTACGCGACCGTCGGTTCACCCGGTGCGGCGGAAAATGTAAGCGAAAAAAAACCGTTTTTTTCATCACATCTGTGGACGCCGTACTCTTGATTGAAGAGCGCCGTGTCTCCAAACCGGTTCGTTCGATGCGAGATGTTTACCCGCAAAGGGCGGTAGAAGATTCTGGGACCTGCGGCATCCTAATGCCGCTCTGGGTCAATTTTAACACAAAAATCGGAAAAACGCGCTGTTTTTTTCACCTAATTTGCGGGGATCCCTCTCCTGGAATACCCAACAGTCGGATCGGGACCGGACCGGCACCATTCGATTCGGCATAGTGTCTTTAAGTTTGTTTTGGAGTTTAATTGCGATTGCGTGCCGGATGGCGCTGGGAGGCCCGAAAAACCATATTTTGCATATGTACGCGAGAATCCCCTGGGATTCGCTAAATTAAATAGCAGGGCCTCGCGGTGGTGGTTTCTGAACATAGAACGAAAGGGTCTATAAGGCGATAGGAACGACGCATCGCTCGATCGCATTTGGGGGTCTCGACGCCCGTCCAAACTCGAAACTAATTTTTCAAAATTGAGCAAATTGAAACCTCCAATATTCGGTGAAATGTTTTAGAATTGTATTGCTCTTTTCAGGGATTATAGCCCCACGTGTCTACTTTCGAACGACATCAGTCTCGGCGCATTACACCTCCGGGGACGTTCCGCAGGCCCCAATTCGCGAAGTCACTTTTTTTTCACCTCTTCAAACGGAAACGCGAAAAAGAAAAATTACATTTCCAGTCGAACAAGTGCATGCCCGGTGAAAAGGCCAACAGTATGGCGTTTGAATTTCTCTAATCCATCAACGGATTCGCACTCCAGGTCAAAAATACTACGACCATTGCTTGCCGCTGAATCGCCAATTTACACTTACAGCTGATCATTCTGACACTATTTTCGCTCAGGTTATGTGCAAATGTCATTGTTGAAGTTTATCCGTTTATGATTATTCGTGTAATTATGAGAAGATAAAATTTAAAAAAAGAATTTAAATCAAAATTCTGATTTTTCGCTCATTGTTAGGTTGAAATATAAATCAAATTCAAAGAGATATCTTGAAATCTCAAAATTGCTGATTTCGGCGACTCTGGTTCTTGATTAGCAACACATAGCAACGTCAAAATTCGCAATTTTTCACAAATTTCTACAAGAAAGCAAAGATTTTACACTTTTATTTTATCAGATTCTTAAAATTCAGACCATTTTACATCAGAAACAGTTGCTTCCGTTCACATTTGAATTTAAAAATTTATTTCATAAACCGCAATATTTACGAGTTTTTTTTTAGAATAATTGGAGCTTTTAAATTGAATTTAGATTCCAACGGTACAACACGCGTCTTCCTCGGAGGTATAGCAACAGAGTTATTGGCGAAAAACTTTCAGTATTACCATTTCACTACGGAAGGAACAGCCTTTCAATATTTATCGGCATTTTCGATACAAATTCGAATACAACTCATCAAGTTCTATTAAAATATGCTGCATGAATTTTCTGCGCCTGACGATCCAGCGGTCTCCGACTGTTTACTTGATTTTCAAACATTTGCGTTTTTCATTTCCCTACATTTCTAATAAATTCTTGTAGCATGAATCGATAGAGTAAACTTTCCTCTAGCAGCGGGGCAAATTTTAACATTCCTTTGCAAACCGTTTTACCAGGATTTTTTTTAAATGCAATTCATTTTCCAGGATTCGGGATGGCTAGCAACGGTTGCATAGTCAACTCCGCCCCACAGAAGTTTCCTTCCAATTTCCGTGGTGAATGGTGTCCGAGAAAATTTTATTTCTCAGATTTGTTAAAGTTGGAAAGTTCTACATTAGAAACAATTGAATATTCTTGCAAATTCACACTCTTACTTGAGTAAAAGTAAGCTCGGCCATATTTGATTAGAGTTTTTACTGATTTTATAAAAGAAAACTATTGTTTTACCAATTTCTGATTGGACATTCTGAAAATTCGGCAAATTTTACATGGGGGACGATGTAAGTTTTTGGGTCATCTGGTGATTTAAAATCCATTTTCCAAACGGTGACAATTACGACTTTCCTACAAGAATAGTTGAAAATTGCACATTTAATTTTGAATCTAAAAGTGTATTCCGCGACTTCCTAGCATGTATAACAAAAGAGTTATTGTTGAAAAACGATCAGTTCTATCACTTGACGGCTGAAGAAAAAGCCATCTCTAAATTTATCCGGTTTTTCTTTTTAAAATCGAATAGTGCTCATTGAGGCCTATTGAAATGTGCTGCATGAACTTAAAAATGTCGTCTACTTTTCTGCTTCGTCTTTGAAAAATCATATGGCTCATTTCCTTGGGTTTGGATGAAATAATTTTAGCACAGATCTATAGTTCTTTTAACTTTCTTTTAACTTTCTTTTAACAAACGCATAAAGTTTTATGTAGTTTACATAAGTTTTATATAGAGTGTACATGTTTCTATTGAAATTGACATATTTGTGGTCGATAGACTTGACACAAGATTTTTTTAATAAAGAAATTCTTGCAAATATAATTTTTGTTCAATTTTCCGGAGTCTAAGAAACATGCATTTAGCGCTATTTTATAGAGCAGATTTTCATCTAAAAGTTGTGTCATTTTCATTTTTCCAAAGCGAACCGTTTTGGCGGAAAAGCCCATTTAAACCCATGTAAATTGAAAAACGAAATTCAGAGAACCGAAGACTTTTGCGACCAAACCGAAGGTTTTTACAAAATTTGCAAAGAATACTTTTTTGTAGACACCGACGTCTTACATACGGATATCTCGGTTATAATTTTCCATCTTGAGGCGTTGACGAGATATTTCCATAAAATTGTTGACGAGAAAATCATTCTTCACGACGTCCCCATTGGAGTGGGAGCGTTCTAATTTTGTCAACTCATACCTCTGGTGGATACCCACATTCAGCATAAGTTTCATTGAAATCCTTAAAGGATTAATATATTTTTTCGCAATTTTTGAATATTTTGAAATTTTCGCGTTCGGTTTTGATCGGAATTCCTGTTTGACATGTCTGGATTTGTTGAAAAAATATTTTTGTAAGTTTTATACAACGTGGAACGATAAAATTTCACACATTTGTAGAGAATTTGTCAGTCTAGGATATCTCTTAGTTAGTTTTGCAAAATATTTTATCTGGCGGTGGCCGCCGCCCTTCAAACTCGAACGTAACAGAAATTAATAAATTCAAATAACTATAAAATGAAAACTGCAAGAGATGTATTAAAATTTCTTTCAGATCTATATAGATTATACATTTTTCTATTGAAATTGACGTTTTGGTATTTTGATGGCCGATAGCCTGGACACATAATTGTTTTAATAAAGAAATATTCATTGAAAACTTGCAAATATATTTTTTTGTCCAATTTTCCGGAGTCTAAGAAACATGCATTTAACGCTATTTTATTGAACACATTTTCATCTAAAAGTTGTGTCATTTTCATTTTTCCAAAGCGCACCGTTTGGCCGATTTTTTTTTTTATAAATGAAAAAAATCTAAAACGAAATTCAGAGAAGGGGAAAATTATTTTAGGAAGTTTCACACAACGTGGAACAATAAAATTTCACACATTTGTAGAGAATTAGTCAGTCTATGATATCCCTCAGTTACTTTTGCAAAATATTTTATCTGGCGGCAGTCGCCGCCCCTCAAACTCAAAGTCGCACACGAGGTAAGATATTCAAATAACTATAGTTTGAAAACTTGGACAGTTGTATTCAAAATTCTTTCAGTTCGGCGTAGCTTATAGATCTTTCTATTGAAATTTGGTATTCTCGTGGCCGATAGCCTTAACACAGAATTTATTTTTTCTGTCCAAGACCACATACCCGCGGCAGCGCGTTTAACCCCTGTCAGTTACACAGTTATAACGTTGGTTTAACCCCCGCAGATTAGGTTTCCCGCCATAGAAATCCAGACCACATACGCATCCCCCGAAGTCAAACTGGAACTGATACTAATGGATTCAAATAACAACAACTCGAAAACTGCAATAGATGTAATAAAAACTCTTTCAGATCAATTAAGATCATAGATATTTCTATTAAAACAATTTGACCATTTTGGTATTTTCATGGCCGATAACCTTGACACTGGATTTTTTAAATAAAGAAATACATGAAAATTAAATCAAAGTTGACATTAACGTCAGTTGAGTAATTTATTGGTTATTATTTTTTTGGTGAAACTTTTAGTAACATAATTTTGCCAAGTGTTGCTAATTGTCTAAAAGAAAACTTACTATAATTGGAGGAGTGATATTGGAAATCAAGAGTTGCCAACCTTCATAAAAGGAGGTTACTATATATGATGAAGTGAAATTAGTAACTAAGGCTTGCAATTTTGACGAAAAAAAAGACAACAATGTAACTTTAACAAATAGTTGGTGAGATTATGTTTGAGTATGTTGGTAACTCAAAAACACAAGATACCAACTTGATTAAAACAATATGTGGGTTATGTTGAACGTCAAAGTTGACAAAATCAATGTCACTTAATTAATTTAAAGGTTATGAAAGTTTTAGTGAGATTTTCAGTAACTTTTTACTCCACAGCTGATTTTTTATCGTCCATTTTGTACACCTTAGTAACTAATATCACATCGTTAGATATAGTAACCTTTTTATGAACGTTGGGAACTTTTCATTTCTAATATCACTCCTTAAATTAAAGTCACTTTGATTTCAGACAATTGGTAACATTATATAATTAAGTACACCTCAAAAGTGTTCTATTATATTATTTTACAAATCTGACAGCATTAAAATCATTTGAGACGGATGAATTATTAGTTAATATTCTGTGCAGTAGGAGTTGTACATCTTGCAACTCATACAACCTTAGCTGATACAAGAATCGCGCAGCTCGCAATTCTGATTACTCTTTCATATACAAATGTCAAAATTCATTATACAATTTCACCCTCATCAATTATTCCACCTTTAGCAACTATTCCATTCTTTTCAACTGTTCCATCCACAAAAACTATTCCATTCCGAAAAATACGATCCACATGTACTAGTAAAAGCTAAAAATATATAAATTATACTAAGATATAAGGAAACGTAGCATGTTTCGCTCTCAGTTGTCGTTTTTGTCTTTTTCTCTGTCTTCGTTTTTTTTTGTTGTTGTTGTCTTAGATTCATGACATATCCACGCTCGGTTTCATATAGTATAACCAATCTATAATTAGCATAGCTTTCGGCAGTTTATATCTCACTCCTGCACAATAATAATTAAATTTCCATATAAAAATTATATATTTTTTTTTAAATTAGCTGCTTTGTGTAATAAGCATGGCGCTATATCTTCTGAAATAAAATATTTGGTACTTACGTACTAACGCCACCACAGCTACAGATTTGAGATTTTTAAATGCCGCCAATCTGCAACTCAAATTTTTGAGATAAATCATAAAATAAAACACTTTATTACATATACTAAAATAGTTTGGTACGCCTTTCCGGGAGGGGGCGGGAGAAATGCGTCAAATCGGGTTTGTAGAATGAAAACGGACGATTTGAGTGATTTTCGAAAGAAATTTTGCCGGGAGACAGTGGTAAAATGTTAAGAAAACTCCAGACAATTGACCAATCTTTGAGAAATTGTGGTGCCGCCGAAGGCGGCGGGGGAGCGGCACGAAAACGAAATTTCCGTTTCTCGGCCGCCGAGCGGCCGAATTTCTACCGATCGCGGCGCGAATGGTGCTATCTGGAGCGCCGATTTTTTCCGCACAAAACTGTCATCTCAAATTTTCGAGTCTTTGCTGAAAATTTAGAGAAAAGTGCGAAAAACCGAAAAAAAAATATCGCAAGAAACGATCTTCATTGACGTTCTATTGCGAGCCGACCGCTGAACAGATCGCCTTCACTTTTGCGGGTCCGGTTTCGTAGGTTCTTTCTCTCTGGGTCTTCGAAGAGGCCGTGCGATTTTTTGCAAAAATGCCCTACCGCACGGCCATTTTTGCTTTTGCAAAACCGGACGTTATCGGCTGCCGAACCGGAAGTGGTTGGAATTTTGCAATTTCTTCTAAACCGTTCGATGGAGGTCGACGGTATCTTGCGTACGATGTGCCGATTTGCCGATTCGCAGAAACCACGAGGTCACCACGGCCGATAGTAGCAAACCGGTAGGATGTCAATCCGCAATCGAGATCTACAAAAGTACAAATGGCACAACTTCCTGCCCTACAGTGGCAGATCGAAAACAGATTGGACTGTGCCATAGGCTATTAAAAGTTGCAGAAAGTTCGCACCTGGAAAAGTTATTGCAAAAAAACGAAATTCGCATTTTGAGTCCTAGCTACGAGGCGCATGCGAATTTTTCAGAAATTTTTGAACGGTGTCCTTCCGCCGGAAATTGCCGACATTCTGAAACTAAGTTTGCACGTTTCACTTGCACGGTGCGCCCCCCAGAGCCCTGGGAAACGTCGCCCATTTTTCCCACGTCATATTTCATCCGTCTTTCAATTTCAGCAACTTTTACCGCAGCAATTCGAAATTTCAACTCTTTTCTGCAAGGATTGTAAATTTCGCTTCTTCGCCGGCTGCGGTTCGGCGTGGGCGAATTTTCCAAAATTCCTCAAATTTCGGGTACGTCAAAATCGGAATTTTCTTTCTACGACATTTGCGCTGCAACGAAGAACACCAGTTGGTGGTAACACATTTCCGCACTTTTACCTGCAAGTCCCGTCGCAAGATGATTCGAATTTTTTTTCCGCATTTTCTGAACGAAGAATTCACCAAGAAAACACATCGGTGCTACTGGCGGGACGCAAACACAAACGTCAACCCAAATGTCAAGTCAGTTGAAATCTACTACGACCGCTGAAAAATTTGTTCTCGGACAAAACTCAGACTTTTCGAACAATTCTGACCGAGAAGGGACCCCCAAGCAAGTTTCGCCCAGAAATTTTGTTCTTGAAATCAGTGGAAATCATTTTGGAACATGTGATATTAGTGGAATTATGTGCCAAAGTATTTGTGGTTATTTAAACTGTTTTTCTATTCCGAGTTTTAAATGTATTTAATTTGGTAATAAACGTTGTTTTTTTGTAACAAACAAATTAACAAGTATTTTATTTATCCTGGGTGAAAAATCTAAATCTTTGACCACGTTTATCATTTAAATTGATGGCTGGTTTCATTAACAAAATGTTTTAATAGATTCTACAGCATGTGGAACAATAAAATTGTACACGCTTTTTTACACATCATTTTCGAAAAATATTTCATCTGGCGGTGGCTGCCGTAACATGTTGGAATTCTTTATTGACGTCTGGATTCATTTAAAAAATTATTTTAGAAAATTTCACACAACGTGGAACAATAAAATTTCACACATTTGTAGAGAATTAGTCAGTCTATGGTATCCCTCAGTTAGTTTTGCAAAATATTTTGTCTGGCGGCAGCCGCCGCCCCTCAAACTCGAACATAACAGAAATTAATAAATTCAAATAAATAACTATAAAATGAAAACTGCAAGAGATATATTGATGTTTCTTTCAGATCTATATAGATTATACATTTATCTATTGAAATTGACGTTTTGGTATTTTCATGGCCGATAGCCCGGGCACATAATTTTTTCTAATAAAGAAATATTTATTGAAAACTTGCTTTCAACTCTTTTTTCCAAGTCTCCAAAGTTTACCAAACATGAATTTAGCTCTACTTTATAGAGCAGATTTTCATCTAAAAATGGTGTAATTTTCATGTTTCCAAAGCGAACCGTTTGGCCGAATTTTTTTTTTTTGCAAACGAAAAAATTTAAAAACGAAATTTACAGAAGTGGTACCCTATGATAAATTTTGGGATTTTATATTTTTTACTTTTACGACCTAACCGAAGCATTTTACAAGATTTGCAAAGAATACTTTTTTGTAGACACCAACGTCTTACATACGGATATCCCGGTTATAATTTTCCATCTTGAGGCGTTGACGAGATATTTCCATAAAATTATTGAAGAGAAAATCATTCCTCACGACGTCCCCATTGTAGTGCGAGCGTTAAAATTTTGTCAACTCATACTTCTGGTGGATACCCATATTCAGTAAAAGTTTCATTGAAATCCCTCAAATGTTAATACATTTTTTCGGAATTTTTTAATATTTTGAAATTTTCGTGTTCGTTTTTGATTGGAATCGTGATTGACATGTCTGGATTTGTTTAAAAAATTATTTTAATTAAAGTTTCAGACAACGTGGAACAATAAAGTTTCACACATTTGTAGAGAATTAGTCAGTCTATGATTTCCTTTAGTTAGTTTTGCAAAATATTTTATCTGGCGGCGGCCGCCGCCCCTAAAACTCGAACATAAGAGAAATTAATAAATTCAAATAACTATAAAATGAACACTGCAAGAGATATATTGAAATTTCTTTCAGATCTATATAGATTTTACATTTTTTTATTGAAATTGACGTTTTGGTATCTTCGTGGCCGATAGCCTTGACACAGAATTTTTGTAAATACAGACATTTTGAAAAAAAAATTGAAGTTTTGTCAAATCTCTTTTTTGTCCATTTTTCCAAACTCTACCAAACATGCGTTTAATACTTATCACGCGATAGAGCAGATTTTCATTAAAAAAGCACACCGCGAAGCGGCAGATAAATCAAAACCACATAAGCGCGGCAGCGCCGCGCGAATGTGGTAAACCAGATAAATCAAGACGAAATACGCGCGGCAGCGCCGCGCGTATGTGTTCTTGATCAGATAAATCTACATAAAAGATCCAAAAGCTTGGTGGCACATGGCAATGTGGCACAACACATTTTTTATCGAAATATTAAAAGACTACCGCCTCCATTTATTTGTACAGTATTGCGTGAAATTTAAACATAAAGCTGGTTTTGAATGGCATATTCTTTCAAAAACTCTATTGCTAGGCCACGCTTTTAAAGCGCTTTGATGGGCACAGTCTGGCAGTATATTTACAATAAACTATAGTCTACCACATGCCGCACCAGGTGGCGATGAAAGCGCCAGTGGCACTTTTACACTTAAATTTTCCATATTTGGTTGCATACAGGGTTGCATACCGCCAAGCGGCAGAACAATTGCCAGATAAAAACACCACATGATTCCTTCATCCTCATCAGTGGAGTGCAACTGTAAATTCTCCACATTATTCCATCCTCATCAACTATTTCACCCTCTACAACTATTCCACCCTAAAACAACAATTACACCCACAACAACTATTCCATCTTCATCACTATTTCACTTAAAAAAAAACGATTAATATGTACTAGTTACATATACTAAAATAGTTTGGTACGCCTTTCTGGGAGGGGGCGGGAGAAATGCGACAAATCGGGTTTGGAGAATGAAAACGGACGTTTTGAGTGATTTTCGAAAGAAATTTTGCCGGGAGACAGTGGTAAAATGTTTAGAAAACTCCAAACAATTGACTAACCTTTGAGAAATTGTGGTGCCGCCGAAGGCGGCGGGGGTGCGGTGCGATAACGAAATTTCCGTTTCTCGGCCGCCGAGCGGCCGAATTTGGACCGATCGCGACGTCATCTCAAATTTTCGAGTCTTTGCTGAAAATTTGGAGAAAAGTGCAAAAAATAGAATAAAAATTATCGCAAAAAACGATCTTCTTTGACGTTCTATTGCGAGCCGCTCAACAGAACGCCTTCCCGTTTGCGGGTCCGGTTTCGTAGGTTCTTTCTTTCTGGGTCTTCGAAGAGGCCGTGCGATTTTTTGCAAAAATTGCCCTGCGGTACATGTTTTTGCAAAACCGGACGTTATCGGCTGCCGAACCGGAAGTGGCTGGAATTTTACAATTTCTTCTAAACCGTTCGATGGAAGTCGAAGTTTCTTACCACTCTTCTCTGAAGGGTACTCTTCTCTGAATTTCATAAAAATTTCTTCTAAATTTTTTTTGAATTTTCTTTTTTTTCTTTTGCGTCTAAACCGAAGGTTTTTACAAAATTTGCAAAGAATACTTTTTAGTAGACACCGACATCCTACATAAGGATATCCCGGTTATAATTTTGTATTTTGAGGCGTTGACGAGATATTTGCAAAATCCATTTGAAGAGAAAATCATTTGCCACGCCGTCCCCATTGGAGGCGGCGCGTTCAAATTTGGCCAGCGCGTACTTCATGTGGCCACCCACATTCGGTAAAAATTTTGTTAAAATCCTTACAGTGTTAATATATTTTTTTGCAATTTTTGAATATTTTGAAATTTTCGTGTTCGTTTTTGGTTGAAATTCGTGATTGATATGTCTGGATTTGTTTAAAAAATTATTTTAATAAGTTTCACACAACGTGGAACAATACACTTTTGTAGAGAATTACACATTTGTAGAGAATTAGTCAGTCTATGATATCCCTCAGTTAGTTTTGTAAAATATTTTGTCTGGCGGCGGCCAGTTTGAGGGGCGGCGCCTCAAACTCGAACATAACAGAAATTTATAAATTAATTTGGACCGAATTTGGACCGATCTCGACGCGAATGGTGCTATCTGGAGCGCCGATTTTTTCCGCACTAAACTGTCATCTCAAATTTTCGAGTCTGCTGAAAATTTGGAGAAAAGTGCGAAAAACCGAAAAAAAAATATCGCAAAAAACGATCTTCTTTGACCTTCTATTGCGAGCCGACCGCTGAACAGAACGCCCTCCCATTTGCGGGTCCGGTTTCGTAGGTTCGTTCCCTCTGGGTCTTCGAAGAGGCCGTGCGATTTTTTGCAAAAATGGCCGTGCGGTACATTTTTTTGCAAAACCGGACGTTACCGGCTGCCAAACCCGAAGTGGGTGGAATTTTGCAATTTCTTCTAAACCGTTCGATGGAGGTCGACGGTATCTTGCGTACGATGTGCCGATTTGCCGATTCGCAGAAACCACGAGGTCGCCACGGCCGATAGTAGCAAACCGGTAGGATGTCAATCCGCAATCGAGATCTACGAAAGTACAAATGACACAACTTCCAGCCCTACAGTGGCATATCGAGAACAGACTGGACCGTGCCATAGGCTATTAAAAGTTGCAAAAAGTTTGCAACTGGCAAAGTTATTGCAAAAAAACGAAATTCGCATTTTGAGCCCTAGCTAAGAGGCGCATGCGAATTTTTCAGAAATTTTTGAACGGTGTCCTTCCGCCGGAAATTGCCGAAACTAAGTTTCCGAAACTAAGTTTCCACGTTTCACTTGCACTGTGCGCCCCCAGAGCCCTGGGAATTGTCGCCCATTTTTCGCACGTCATATTTCATCCGTCTTTCAATTTTAGCAACTTTTACAGCGGCAATTCGCAAATTTCAACTCATTTCTGCAAGGGTTGTAAATTTCACTTCTTCGCCCGCTGCGGTTCGGCGAGGGCGAATTTTCCAATATTCCTCAAATTTCGGTTACGTCAAAATCGGATTTTTCTTACCACGACATTTACGCTGCAACGAAGAACACCAATCGGTGGTATCACATTTCCGCACTTTCACCTGCAAGTCCCGTCGCAAGATGATTCGAATTTTCGATTTATTTTCCGCTTTTTCTGAATCAAGAGTTCACCAAGAAAACACATCGGCGCTACTGGCGAGACGCAAACACAAACGTCAAGCCAAATGCCAGTCAGTTGAAATCTGCTGCGACCGCTGAAAAATTTGTTTTCGGACAAAACTCAGACTTTCCGAACAATTCTGACGGAGAAGAGACCCACAAGCAAATTTCGCACAGAAAAGTTGGTTCGTGAAATCAGTGAAAATCATTTTGGAACATGTGATATTAGTGGAATTATGTGCCAAAATATTTGTGGTTATTTAAACTGTTTTTCTATTCCGAGTTTTAAATGTATTTAGTTTCGTAATAAACTTTTTTTTGTGACAAACAAATTAACAAGTATTTTATTTATCCTGGGTGAAAAATCCAAAACTTTGACCAAGTTTCTCTCCATTTAAATTGATGGCTGGTTTCATTAAAACATTTTTTTAATAGGTTCTACACCATGTGGAACAATGAAATTGAACACGTCTCTAGAGAAAAAATCTATCTGTCTAACACCTCAATATCTAACATCATTTTCGAAAAACATATTTTCTGGCGGGCGGATGCTGTAACATATTGCAATTCTTCTAGATTCATTTAAAAAATAATTTTAGTAAGTTTCACACCACGTGGAACGATAATTAGTAATTCTATGATATCCCTCAGTTATTTTTACAAAATATTTTATCCGGCGGGCACCGCCGCCTCTCAAAGTCAACGCAGCACAGAATACAACCCATTCAAATTAATGTATTTTGAAAACTGCAACAGATGTATCCAAAAATCTTTTAATTCTATATAGCGCATACATGTATCTATCGAAATTGTCATTTTGAAATCTTCGTGGCCGATAGCCTTGGCACAGGATCTTTTATAAATACAGAAAATTGGTCCAATTCTAAATAACGCATACATTTTTCTATAGAAATTGTCATTTTGGAATCTTTGTGGTCGATAGCCTTGACACACGATTTTTTTTAAATTCAGGCATTTGTGTTGAAATTATTCAAGTATTTTTTTCTTTCAAACTTGTTGAACGAAACACATCCTGTGCCAAGGTTATCGGCCACGAAGATTTCAAAATGACAATTTCGATAGATAAATGTATTTTACACTGTTCTATAAAGCAGATTTTCTTCAAAAAACCGTTTTTGATGAGGAATTTTTTTTGCAAACCTCTAACCACATTCTCCGTTTAAACCCATGTAAATTGAAAATCGAAATTCACAGAAGACCCCCTGCAAAAATTTTTGCATTTTATATTTTTTACTTTTGTGACTAATTCGAACGATTTTAGAAAATTTGCAAATAATACTTTTTTGTAGACACCGACGTCCTACATCGGGATATCTCGGTTATGATTTTCTGTTTTGAGGCGGTGACGATATTTGCAAAACAACTCTGAGGACAAAATAATTCTCTAAGCCGTACCCATTGCACGGGGAGCGTTCAAGTCTTGTCGGCTGATACTTCTGGTGGATACTCACATTCAGTTTCATTGAAATCCTTACAGGCTTAATAATTTTTTTCGCAATTTTTGAATATTTTAAAATTTTCGTCTTCGGTTTTGTTTGGAATTCGTGATTGACATGTCTGGATTAAAAAAATATATTTTAGTAAGTTTCACACAACGTGGAACAATAAAAATTGACACATTTGTAGAGAATTAGTCAGTCTATGATATTCCTTAGTTCGTTTTGCAAAATACTTTATCTGGCGGCGGTCGCCGCCCCACAAACTCGAACTTTAACAAAAAGTAATAAATTCAAATAACTATAAACAGAAAACTGCAACAGATATATTCAAATTTCTTTCAGATCTACATAAAATATACATTTTTCTATTGACTTTGAGGTTTTGGTATCTTCGTGGCCGATAGCCTTGACACATGATTCTTTCTGTAGCCCTTGAAAAAAAAAATGCATTTTATATTTTTTACTTTTGTGGCTAAACCGAACAATTTTACAAAACTTGCAAAGAATACTTTTTGTAGACACCGATGTCCTACATATGGAGATCCCGTATATCACAAAACATTTTCTATTTGGAGGCGTTGACAAGATATTTGCAAAAAATCCTCATAAGCAAAAATAATCCCTCAAACCGCCGCCATTGGAGGCGGAACGTTCAAATTTGGCCAGTGGGTACTTCATGTGGCCACCTACATTCAGAAGAAGTTTCATGGAAATCCTTGAAGTGTTAATACATATTTTGTCAATTTTTTAATATTTTGAAATTTTCGTATTCGGTATTGGTTGCAATTCATGCTTGACATGACTTGATCTGTTAAAAAAATTATTTCAATGTTTCACAGTACGTGGAAGAATAAAATTTTACAAATATGTAGACAAAGGATCATTCTATCAAGTCATCTTAGGAATTTTGCAAAATATATTATCTGACGGCGGCCGCCGCCCCTCAAACTCTAAGCGGCACACAATGTAAGACATTCAAATTACTATAGCTTAAAAACTTGGACAGATGTATTCAAAATTCTGTCAGTTCTGTGCAGCTTATACTCTCGATGAAAAATTGGATAATGTGGTAAGAATTGTTGGTGTTGGCATACAACTTTGATGAAAAAAGTGTGTCACATAGCCGAATTTTTTTAACTTGGTTATGTTGTTTGTCACATTTGACACAACAACTTGAATAAAACAATATATGTTGGTTATGTTGATCGTCAAAGTAAACAATATCAGTGCCAGTTAATTAATTTATTGGTTATGGTTTACAGTTAGATTTTAGTAACTTTTACACCACAGCTGTTTTTTTGTGTTGTATGACTTAGTAACTAATATCACATCGTTATTTAAACGATTCTCTTTATCAACTTTCTCTTATCAATGCTGGCAGCTTTTTATTTCTAATATCACTTCTTTAAATATAGTAACTTTGATTCCAGACAGTTAGTAACATTGTATGAATAAATTTATTTAAAAACTGATTATGTTGTTTTTGATGTTTAGAAAAATATTAGTGTACATCAGGAATCGTCCAATTTGCAATTTCTCTTATTTTCACACATACACAACCCAGGTGGCACTAAAAGCGCCACAACAGTCGCACATCCTTCAAATCTGCTTGAATCATATACTCATGAAAAATCATGTGACAGGCTCTTCAAAAATATTATTATTTGTTTTTTACTATTTTATATATTGTTGTTACTCCTTTAATATTGTTGTTAGTATTACAACTATACCATCTACAACAATCGTTTCACCCACATCAACTTTTCCACCCTATTCAACTATTCCATCCAGAACAACTCTTCCGTCCAAAGCAATACGATGCGCATGTACTAGTTTAAAATTAAAATATTTTCTTAATAAAGTAGGAACAAAGCTTGAATATATCAATATACTCAACCTTTCTGGTGCTCTATAATACTAATAAGTCTTTTTAAGACTACCAAAAACAAATCTCGTGTGAAATTTGTCTGTTATTTTATAGCTCCACTTTTATAGACCACTTTCGTGGCACTCAACAAAAAAACATAAAAATAACATTGTTTTTAAGAACATGTTTTTCCGATACCTTCAGTGGATAAGCCATCTGTGGACGCGTTTCGAGATTTATCTCTCATCAGCACAGCTTTGCTTCCATGCACTGCAATTTGTAAACCACTCACTTGAATTTTTCTCTCACAAAATGTCAAAATAAAAAACTTCTAACCCTAATCACCACATGGGTTTTCAAGTGAGTGGTTTACAAATTGTTGTGCATGAAAATTGTTCTGTTTTTGGTAAACCCCAAATACGCATTTTCGTAGCACTAAGAAATGGCGTCAAAAATCAGCAAAGTTGGTAAAGAATATGGTAAACTCCGAAAATCGAGAAACGAGAAACCTTCTCGTCTTTTTACCTGCTTTAATTGATTTAAATCGTCTTTTAAGTAAGCGCGAAAATGTAAAATGAAGTTTCTAAGTCGTCCGATTCAACAAATATTTAGATTTTTGTACTAAAAAAAATTACATTTTCTACACAACATGTGTAGACAATGGTCACAGTGTATTACTGGTCACATAAGTCAAAATATGCCCATGTAGCTAAACCAGCGTTGCCAATTTTAACTCTTTTAAAGAAAATGTTATTTTAGCAAAATTTTGAAAAAAAAATGAGTTTTGTAAAAACTGTTACAAATGTAATTCAAATTCATTCTTACTTTTATTTATGTGCAGTGGTCTCGTGCTAATCTTCTATGTATCGTATCAATTTCAGTATTAGTTTATGTATTAAATACATTCATTCTTACTTTTATTATTGTGCGGGTGTCTCATGTTAATCTTCTTTGTATCGTTTTAGTTTCAGTATTGAGCATACTTGGACATCTTCAATCATCTGTTGATCACTGTCAATGATACACTCTGTACCAAAAAAGATACAAACCCAAGTATCTTCAATAATGGCTATTTGGACCTGGCAAAGAAAATACCCTAGTGGAATTCAACAGTTAGGCCACATATTTTTGGTTTTTGCTTTCTCACCTTATGATGACAGACCCATCGAAAACCATCTCACCTGAAATAAAACAATTACTATGTCATCCAATCAAAATAGAAGAATATATTGGAAGCCACTAAACATATGATAATTAAAAAAATAACCTATAAATATCCGGACTCAAGGTTAAAATACCGACCCTACATTTTTTACGCATACTGCCCCTCGGCTGCTATCAATTTCCATTGAACTAATTTTTGGAATTAAGTTTGGTCGGGATCTCTTAAAATATTCTGAATATCCAGAATGGACAAATAATTTCTGGGAGCAATTTTTGTACATAGTTTGTACATCCTATTAACCACGCCTATTAACCACTCGCTTAATTCGTCGGCTAAAGTTGAATAGGGGATGTTTATATTCATCCCCAATTGTAGGGAGGTGTAAATGACCACAACTAACAATAAAAGTAAAATAATTTTGAGACTTATCGTTAAGCTTTACAACCACAAAACTGATATTTTGAAGCAATTTAGAAACAATTTATTGAATTTGAAAACTCATAGTAAGTGGAAAAAACGCCTATTAACCACTCAGCGAAGGTATTAAAGCATTGAAATCAAACGTTTGCATGATTGAATTGAGTGAGTGATGAAAAAATACATTTTTGTACACAAACATGTGACGCAGAAAAATTTAAATAATTTATGGCCGAGGCCGCACTACGGTTTTTTGCCGCGAGTGGTAACCGCTACAACCGCGGAACTGCTCGAGAAACACACAGTACGCTATGGGAAAAATCAGTCGCGGGAGAAAACCGCAGGTGAGGCCGCTTGTATTAATTTACTTGAGTCATAAAATCACGCGGTTGGAAACCGCGGCGGTTTAGCCGTAGTGCGGCCTAGGTCTATATGTTGTCAAAATTAAATTTGGCACAGCTGACCCAGTTGTATCTACATAGTTATGTGACCAGTCATACACGTCAGTTATTGTGTTGAAAATGTCAATTTTTTATTACAAAAACTTAAATATTTCTCCGAAATATGAAAAAATATTACTCTTTCTAGTTAAATAACATATCTTACGTCTTTTCACTACAATAAGCATACAACTTCTGCTGTGGTGGCGTTAATACGTAAGGACCAAATATTTGAATAATTTTATATCATCAATTTCGCGCAGCCTCTCGGTATTGAACTTGATGCAGGCGTTATACTCGCTTAATTCGTCCTGGAAAGTAGGGGAATAGGGGATGTTTATATTCATCCCCAATTGTCGGAAGGTGTTAATCACCACAACTAATATGAGTTAAACAATTTTAAGACTCATCGTTAAGCTTTACAACAACAAAACTGATATTTTGAAGCGATTTACAAACAATTTATTGAATTTGAAAACGCATAGTAAGTGGAAAAAACACCTATTAACCACTCACCGAAGAACCATTGAAATCAAACGTTTGCATGCTTGAATATAGTTAAAAGAAAAATCAGATGATTGGATAAAGAAGTGTGAACAATAAAAACATACAAATCATATATTACCACTTATTTACTTTATGACCAGGATTTAGTTTCGGGAGGGGTTTTATGAAAATACAATAACAGAAATGCACCAATTTACTTTCTAAACCTGACACACAAGGGTTCCTAAACTTCACATCTACCATGCTCTCTTGAAGAGAGTCGTCTCTACTCGTCTATTTATTTCAATATAACATTTATGTATAAATTTTGCATACTTCGGGGGGGGTTCGAACCCCCAAATCCACCCCCCCCCCTGGCTACGCCCATGCAACAAAATCATTCTAAAAAAAATTCTGCTAATTTCCATAAACACAACATATACATATTTTACTTAAGCCTATTTTATTAAAACATTTAAATAATTGAAAACATCATTTTATTACACACAATAAACATTTTTTTTATTACAAATGATTAATATCTATATTTGATTTAAGAAACAGCATGCAATTTAGTGCCGCAATATGCACGTGACAAGAAAAACATTAAAATGAATCTCCGCTTTGTTAACCCTCCTCATCCGAGGGTAATTCAATACAATTGAAGATAGCTCTAAATCTACTCCTCGGTCTTGAGGCTATTACCGGAGCGATGAAATATAATAATGGGCTTCTAACCCAATGTAGTCCACGTCTTATTATAGGAATCGGTGGTGATCGTAGCGGGGGTGATGGTGGTGGTAACTGGCGAGGACGGCGGCGATGGTGGTGGGGGCGGGGACGGTGATGATAATGGTGACGCTGATGGTAGTGGAGATGGTTCTGGAGGTAGCGGTTGTGCTTCTTATAGCTAATAGATTCTAGCTGCCGAATTTGTCGTTCCCTCTCGATATATCTAAGTCGCTCCTCTAAAAATCACTCGCGTTAGTATAGGTTATATCGAGTCATTGTATTAACTAAAGTCTTGTTATATATTTTTGCTTTTATAATAAACGGGGAAACATTAAGATTTTTTTATTATACACCAAATTTCAGGGTTGGAAATTTAGGTTATTACTTTTATTAATTGTAGCAATATTTTTAAATGAATAAATTATCTTGAGAAATATATAGTATTTTAATTTGATTTAGTCATAAAATTATCGTACAAATTATATGCATTACATAAGACACATGAACATTTATCTGACAAATGCGAAAAATAACTTTGGTTCATTAATTTTGTAGCAATTTGAGCAATTAACATGTAAAGTTTCAACATGAAAACTATCTAACATATTGAGCAAATTTTCTTAAAGTCATTGAAAGATATATCTGTGTACCTATACATGATCATCATAGACATGTTTAAGATTTAAAGCAAAGACAGCCTGCAACTCTAACTCAGTGGTGCGCAAACTTTTTTCATGTTCGACCCCCCATTTTGTGTAAAATTTTGTCGCGACCCCCGGATCGACAGTTTTTTAATTGTTAACGTAGGTAAAATGAAATTCTTTCTGTGATTTGTATTTACAGGGTTTTTTTTAAGGAGTGTATGTGACATCATTGATTAAAATACGGCTTTTTTAAAATAGCGCACAAACTAATAACCCATCATAAAAATGCTATAAAAGTTGTGACACCATAAAACTTCAGAAAATGAATCTCACATGTATTCGCTGATTTTAGTGAAGTCTAGTCTTAGTATGAAGAGGTATATTTTTATTTAGAAATTAAAATTTGATGACTCATCGACACTCTTTTAAAAACAACATGTATTTTTTCTGCCTTATTAGAAGTTTGAATACAACACATTATTTTAGGAAATTTATAAATATTTTTATAAAGAAAAATAGTTTTTAAAACCTTTACATCATAAGAATTGAATTGTGAATATGGGCTTGCAAGTAGTTCATAATTGCTCCCATGTTCGGTTTTATATTGGAAATCGCAAGCCTTAAGTCATCCTGCAAACTGAATTCAAATATTTGCCTTTCTTTTCAAATCGACATATTCGCTTCCAATCGATAACCAAAATTTTTGGCAAATCAGAGAATTCAATTGAATGCTCAGTGTTTCGTCGTTTGAAACTTTTTTTTGAAACAATTAACTATCCTTTTTCATCTAAATGGATATTTGAATGAATAATATTAAACGAAAATGATCCAATATAAATCATTATCTGGAAATTTTTCGATCCTTTTCGTTAAGTTTATTAAACAAGTTATTAATCTATATTATTTTCTTTAGTAAATTCTGGAATGGACGGGAACATATTTGTGTTGTTTTTTAATACTCCTTGCCAAAGCATCAATTTCTTTCTGAAAGCTTCAATTTTACTGCTTCATATTAAAATGTTTGTACTCTCTCCCTGTAGACTCATATTGAAATCGTTAAGTTTTTCGTAAATGTCATCCATGTAACTTAGTTCTTCGAGCCAATCCTCATTAATGAATGAGCTTCCCAAAATATGTTTCTTTTCTATCAAAAAAAAGTAGACCTCGTTTCTCAAATCGAAAATACGTCGCCATATTTTGCCTCGTGAGGGCTATCTGAATTCGGTATATAGTAATAATGTCTCATAAACAGAACACCTATCTCATTACAGAGTTTTGAAAAGAGATTGTTTAGACTGTTGCTTTTAATGTAATTAAATGCAGTAATGACATCCTGTAATATTGTGCAATTATTCGTCAATATCTTCTGCAATTAAAGCTTGCCTATGTATCATTCAATGGTTGAATACTATATGGGGAGTAATATTCTTTATTAACCCTCTTAGTCCTTTATTACTACCTATTAATTCTGCAGCACCATCAGTGCAAACCGCAACACAGTGTATGTATTAATAATTTCAAATATTTTCTCTCCGTTTGTCCTTCCTTCTAACTTTTTACAACATAAAAAATCTTCCGATGTCTTCTTCAAAAACGTATCTCACATAAACAATTAATTGCGACATTTAAATGTCAGTATACTCGAACCGGCGAGAGAATGCAGCTGTACTCTGCCGAGGTATGACTGCCCAAGCGCCGATGTACGCGCAGGTTATTTTGAATTATGAAATATGCGTCAGTTTTTCAAACACAGACGACTAAACACCGCGCACTCGAAATAAAGTGGGGGTATGCGCAGAACAACGCAAAACTCGTCGACACGAGATGCATTCTCTAGCCGGTATGAGTATAGTTTAGTCAAGTTGTAGTGCAAACACAGGAGAGTTTTATATTAGATTTAACAGAACTGATTCAATATATTAGATATACGAGATACGTCGATTATGGTATTGTTTTTAAATCGTTACCATATTTTTCTCTATGCATAATTGATGTCATTTTAATTGCTGAAGGTAGAATTAGGGATTCTTCAATTGTATGTGATTTGAAATTTTTCCCAATTAAATATGAAATTTCTAAGAATGTCCGTAAACACTTCTCAGGAATTGTTTTATATGTTTTTAATAATACGTTTCATTTTTCATACTCTTAGCCCATCGTTTGTAAAAGGTTTGAGATTTATTTGCAAATTCTTTATGTTTACATTCCAAATATCTTATTAATTTAGAAAATATTATAAATGTTCATTTGCTAATTTATTCGAGCAAATAACACAAAATGGACGTTTTTCTCCATTAACAACGGAAAATGGTATAATATATAAATCCGTATTTAAAAAATTGCAAAACATTATTAAAAACATCTGGGTCAAAAAAGAGTAAAATAATAAGTTCACGATAAAACACATTATAAAATACAATTGGAACAATAATATAATATTACAAAAACACAAATAGCTAGAAAATATTTGATCGAAACAATTTAAAGATTTCCGTATGAAATAAAAATTAATGAACTATTTTTATAGAATGAAAAATTATATAAATACGCATTCCATTTGACGCATTGGTGTTTGCAGTACACTGTGTACCTGCCACAATACTTATCAAAAACATATTGGCATCACATCAGGTTTACGAACGCGGTTGTAAAATAGTAATAAAATAATTGTAGGTTTCTCTTAAATTTGAATATGTGATTTAGCATTGACTCGTAATAAAAGTAATTCCTAAATTACATATGTGGATCTCGTAAATTTAATTTATAAATCTACTTTAAATATTTAACAAATGCGCCAAAAATATTGCTACGGCTCTGATTAGATATTAAAACAGACAATTGTTTTAGAAAAAAATATAGTTCTATTTTTATAAATAATATAATTTCAATATTTTACTGGTAAATAAATTTTTGATTTGAAATAGGCGACCCCGAAACTCTCTCTCGCGACCCCCCGAGGGGGCGCGACCCACGGTTTGCGCACCACTGCTCCAACTCATAAAATCCACCACAAAATCGGCTGCCTCAGACTGAAACACATTTCTCATTGGAATGCTTTCATATTTGATTTTGATATGATTTCATGTTTGATTTCAGGTTTTGCTGCAATGATTTCATGTAATTTTTAAATTAGAGATTTATAGAACTCCTCTATATATTATTCGGACTCTAAACGATTAGATTTATTTGCATCAAACTTTCTTTTTACAGACTCGCGTGCTTTGATAAGCTTTCCTTATTTCTTTATTCATAATTATAGACGTAAAAATATTAATAAACGAGAAAAACACAAATAAACAAGAGAAACACGAATAAACAAGAAAAACGAAAAGGGTTTCCGTGTTGAAACTTGCTTTAAAATATGAAGACAAGATGATTTATATTGGGAGGATATTTACACTCTTACTACTTACCTAATGAAATTTAAAAATTGTACGCATTATAAACAAGAAATACACGAATAAACAAGAATTAACACGAATAAACAAGAAAAAACACGAATGAACCTTGTTGTTTTTCTTGTTTATCCTTGTTTATTCGGGATTATCGATGGGGGGCAAGGGCTGAAATGCCAAGGTCGCAGATCTTGAGTTAGGTTAGTTGCACTACTAATGTTAGATTAGACTATGTTACGAGAGGTTACAAATGAAGCGCAAGACTAAACAAGAAAAATAAGAATATACACAAATAAACAAGAAAAACACGATTAAACAAGAAAAAACACTAATAAACCTCTTTGTTTTGTCTTGTTTATTCGTGTTTTTCTTGTTTATTCGGACTTATCGATAGGGGGCAAGGGCTGAATAGTCAAGGTGGCAGATCTTGGGTTAGGTTAGTTGCTCTAGATTAACTATATGTTAGATTAGACTATATTACGAGAGCTTAGGAATAAAGCGCGGAGAAAGTTAAGACAATGCAATTTCAAATGTTAGTGACTCACCATATTTTGATTTTATTTTTCCTTTTACTATTTTAAAATCGATTAAAAACGAACTCATCTCGAGATTTGAGATACACACAGTCATTTTTTTTTCTTGGAGTTTGAAATAAACTGAAGAAATGTGGAAAGATGTGCAGCTTATATATGCACCAAAATGATGATAAATATTTTACGATTTTTAATTGGCTGTTTCAAACTGTCGCCGCTTTAGGACTTGCATATTTATCGAAACATGTTTTGAGGGGCCTTCAAATAGTTTCTTCACCTCCAATAACATACATATTTTTCATCTTTTATATAGCTAAAAGGTTTAACTCATTAAATTTTATATAATTATTTATAAACGAAATCTTTTCTTGAAATGTGAAATAAACAGATTTTTTTCCCTGGATGCCGGTTTTAGGTGAATTTTGTGAGCTAGAGTTGCATATTCTTGCTACACAAAATTGTATACCGTTTCTTAAATCATATATAGATATTAATTATTGCTGTGTTAGTTGTAATGAATATGTAGGTAAGAGTTTATAATAAACATGTTTCGATTATTTAAATCATTAAAATAAAATTAATTGGCTTAAGTAAAATATGTATATTTTTATCTTGCGTTGAAATCGTGCTCCATCCATCCCACGCGAATCCAATAATTATGATCCATATTCGATATTCCTCTTTTGTAATAATGTGTATCAGATATTTCACAAAATTGCACAACTTTAATTTTTGATGTAAAATAAAAAATAACAACTACTAGCATTAATACATTTAATTTATATTTTTAATATATACATTTTGTTTAAAAGAAAACTCATATTTTCTAAATGTAAAATATCCCGTTTAATGAGTTTCAATTAACTATCAAAATCAGCAATCCTCTTGCGCAGGTTAATATGTGTTGTGAAACAATATTGTAGGACAGGGGTCGGCAACCTTTTACCCGTGGTGTGCCAAGCCATTCTACCAATATGATAAAGGGTGCTGCCAGAATTTTAACTTATATAATGGGGTTTTAGAGGAGAAAAAATTTATACCAAATTTATCTTTTAAACATATTTATTAAAAAAATAACATAAATTAAAAATTTTTAATGCGAACCTTGTCCCTGCACATTTTTGCTTAATATTTCAATATCAGGGGTATAATTTGTGACTTTTAATTTCACACAAGATTCTGAATGTTCATTTGTTAAACGACTTCTTTGTGGACTCAAAATATGTTTCATATGAGAAAAAATTTGTTCACAGAGATATGTGGAACCAAAAGCGGAAAGGAGAGCACATGCAATTTTTTTTAAACAATAAAATCTTTCCGGCAATGACATCCAACAATTTAATATAGCAGTCGATTTTTCCATAGAGTCATCATCCAGATTTTTTCGTAATTCCTTAAATTTTGTTTTCCATAATTCTGAAGATATTAGTTCGATAAGTTCCATTTCAAAATTATCAACATTCATCCACTTAAAAATTGAAAAATCAAACGGTATTATTAATGGATCTATTAAATCTGGTTTTATCAGGAAGGAAAATATAGGCAAATGAGCTTCAAAGTCTTTGCATCTTCTGGAAAATTCATCTTTGAGTGCTTCAACGTAGGTTTTAAGTTCATCTTTGTCTATGGTCGATTTATTTGCAAGCGCTTTAACATTTGGGAAGTATTTGTAGGTACTAGTATTAATATCACATACTAGTATTAATATCACAGTTTGGCGCTTTCCTTGCAATCTTAAGTTTAGTTCCTTGAGATATTTAGTTATATCAGTCAGAAACATCAATTTGCATAACCATTCTTTATCGTTCAATTCGGGGAAATGTTGTTCCTTTTCATTAAGAAAAACTTTAATGTGTTCCAGACATGACACAAACTTATTCAAGACATTGCCTCGACTAAGCCAACGAACATGGCTGTATAAGGGGAGGTCGACATATTCACTTTCCATTTCTTCTAAAAGAGATTTAAATTGCCTGTGTGTCAATGAAGAGCGAGACACTATGAAATTAACTATTTTAACAACAGTGTCCATTACAGGAATTAAGCGCTGTGACGAAATTTTGGCAACTAAACTTTCCTGGTGTATTATACAATGAAAGTTCAATATTTTATGTCCAATATGATTTTCAAGAAGTTTGACAAATCCTTTATCCTTGTCAACCATTGCAGGTGTGCCGTCAGTAGTTACATAAAATATTTTTTTGATATTAATTTTCTTGCTGTCAAAATAATTTATGAATGAAGCGAGAATATCTTGCCCCTTAGTTGTCCCAGACAGAGGAATCAAATTGCACAATTCTTCATAAACTTGACCTTTATCAGAATACCGTACAAATACTGCAAGCCGCGCAATATCATTTACATCTGTACTTTCATCAACAGCGACGCTAAATGCAACAGATTCTTGTAGTCCAGAATTCTGTTTTGTTGTCACATTGTCTGCCATTTCAGTTATTCTTCTTTCAATCGTTCGCGCAGAAGCCGGTATTTCTCGAATTCGGGATAGTATGGTTTGTTGGTTAGGTAAATCGCTAAACAACTTGTCTGCACTTTTTATAAAGATTTCCTTTATATATTCCCCATCTGTAAAGGGTTTGCCTTTGGCAGCTATGCAATGAGCAATTGCGAAGCTGCATTCTGTCGCCTTAGGCTTCGTTCCAGTTATTCCACAAAAAAAGCTACTTGTTTCTTATAACCAGAAACAGCTCTCTTTATAGTTTCACATTTCTCATCGTTGCTATTAAATGTGGACTGATGTTTGGTTTGGAAATGTCTTTGTACGCTTGACGTGCGGCATACGAGACTTTCGTGACATATCACACATACAGCACGATCCTTTTGTTGTATAAATCCATATTCATTCGTCCAATAGTCTTGAAACCCGCGAATATTTAGTTTTTGTTTCTTTACCTCCATATGATTAAATATGGATTAAAAATAACAAATATTAAACCAATAAGATACAAGTCTTACAAAAAAAGTTAGAACGGAAAGTAACGACCAGTATTAAACGAAATGCAAGTTTTACTGGATTGCAGGCAAATATGCGCAGCACACGGCAAACGTGAAAGAGAGGGGCGAATGTATTCCGCCTTGAACATTTGTATAAGTCCGCTTCGATAACTAGTCGGTGCTGCGCATGTTTCATTCATTTTGCTCCGAATGCGTTTCCACAAAAGCATCACGCAGATTTTCGTGACATTGGCAAGCCTCCTTAGATAAATTATATAATTAAACATTTTCTCTTATTTAAAAATCACTTCATCTAAATATCGAGATGAACGATCACGATTTCCCTGATTACTAGAGGTCAGAAAAAAATACGGTGCCGTATTTTTTTTCGAAAACCCGTATTTTTGATGTTGTTGTAATAAGCTAAATTAAACATTTTATGTAAATATTAAAAAAAAACGGCCCTCATGAAAAATTTAAACAAATATTCGGCGTTAACAGAATTTATAAAAGTGAAATTTTGCTTTGAAATCTTTGATAAGGGCATTCATATTTATAAAAAATAGTTATTAAAAAATTATTTTTTGATTTTATTTAAATGTTTATTTTTTACAAAAATTAGCTTGTTTACTAGGAAATTTATAGCAAATTCAGATCCCCCCCCCCCCCCCCCCACAAAAAAAAAACCGTTATTATTCAGTTATAGCAAAGACAACAAAGTGAACATTCGCTAGGAATACCGTATTTTACCCCCTAAATATATATTATAATTAAATTATATAATATTATTTTAAAATACCGTATTTTTCACCGTATTTATTCCGAACTCTGCTATTTACTTTATAGAGTGCCATTCAGAAACTCGTCGCGTGCCAAGCCTGGCACGCGTGCCATAGGTTGCCGACGCCTGTTGTAGGATATTCTTCCTCCCCTTTGATTGAAATCCACCGTCCTTTGAATATATCATTTTGTAAATCTCTGGGTATCGGTAAATCGGTGATCTCGGTAAAATCAAGACGCCACATTCGCTGCGTTAGTTCGTATGTTAATGGTTCACCATATTTAGATTTTATTTTTTTACTGCTCATTAATTTATACTTTTTCTCTTTTACCAAATCTTGAATTTTAATAAAAGGTTTAATTTCACCAATTTTGTTTAAAGTGATTTAAACTTTAATAATAATTTTATCTTTAAACGAGATTTGAGATACACTGGAGATATGTAAATATATGGCGAGCTTATATGCTCGCGAAGTATTTTATTACCTTCAATTAACATGATAATAATTGCTTTTGTGAAATGTCACAATCATAAATTGTATTTTTTATTACATTCAATTAACGTGATTTTTTTGCAAAATATTTTTCCACGTACCCTCAATAATAATAATTGTCATTGCGAAATGTCGGGATCATAAATTTCATTTTTTTATTACCTTCAATTAACGTGATATTCGTCTGAGTCATCACCCCCAGACGTCTTTTGATAATTGTCAAGATCATTAATTGTATTTTTAATTACCTTCAATTAAGGTGATATGAGTAATCACCCCCAGGCGTCATTGTGAAATGTCAAGATAATAATCATATTTTCATTCACATTCACATGCCGTGTTCGGCAAACCCCCACCCCTCGCCATCATAAGCCCCCCGACGTCGCCCCCCCCCCCCCCCAGTGTCGGATGCCCCTGTCTGAATGCGCCCCCAAACCCCCCGAGGCTCCCGTCTGAAAGCGCTCCCCGTCGAAGCCTCCCGTCGTCACCCCTCGGTGCACCCGTCTGAGGGTGCCAAAAGGGCACAAGAGTTTGGACTTGACCAAAAGGGCACAAGAGAAATGTTGAAGTGGGCTAGAATCCCCCTAACAGTATATTTAAAAAAAAAATGCTCGCTCCTCATGTAAGTCGATGAAAACTGTTGATTTTTGGAAATTTACAAAAGTGATTTGCTGGATAGATATTTTTGTGTTCAGTTCAATCATATATAAATAAAATCATAAAACCTGAAACACATTTCTCCTTGGAGTGCTTTCATGTTTTATTTAAGATTTTATGTCATTTTCATATAATTACAATCGAACACTTAAGGTAAGTTCATTTGATTTTAAATTATATTTCGATGTAATGATAATGAATTTTACTTTTGTACATTTTTTATCATATTTCAGTTTTCTATAATTTACTAGAAGAGTACTGAAATCGATTTATGCAAAATCTTCGCATTTCTTAAATTTCAAGTTGCCAACCCACCTTGCGGTTAACTAAATTATTTCGAAATGGTGATGAAATCGCCTCTTTAGAAGTGATGAGTGGCATCGCGTTAATGAAAATCACACATACTTCTAGGTCTATAAAACCTCTTCTATACTACCTCTTCAAAATTCAAATATGATGAGAATTGTGTGCTCTTCATGAGCAAATTATGTGCCGCAATCGCAAATTTTGTGCTCGAAGTATTCAATGAAAAAATCAAATTTGACTAGTGGGGGTGAAAACATAATGTCCAGCTTGCTCCCACCCATCTGAAAAATTCATTCATTATGCGCTCGTTATGTGCTTTTCATGTACTCGAAAAGCGTACTTGTACTCATGTACTCGAGCGAATTAGCTAACTAAACCCCTTGGGCGAAAAACTCACCTAGAACCGAATGTTCTACTAGAGATGACATCTATATAGACTTAAAGTGAAATCTATAATATTCCAGCTGAGAAATTTTAACCGGCACGCAATTGTTGCAAGAATTATGTGCTCTCGAGATATCCTACTTGCGATTTTTGTGCTCGCACCCTTCTTCAAAAAAATCACCCACAACCGTATGAGTAGGGTTGCCACCTCTCCGGGTTTGGCCCGGAGACTCCGGGTTTCATTGAGTTATCTCCGGTCTCCGGGTTTAACTATTATTTCTCCGGGCGGCGTAAGTAAGATTCAATATACACAAAATTATATGCAGTGTCGCGTGTGTCTTGTGTACCGTGTACGGAATAGCTGACGCGGTTGGCGGTCCAACGCAACTGCCCAACGTCTACAAATTGGCGCAGTACTGACAGCATCAAAGAGGATAGGATAGGACCTTAATCCGAAAATTTTGAAAAGTAATTCTAACTGCCATATAATTCATCATGCAGCTAGACAAGCATGTAAGGAGTTGTCTCTCGATGTTGAGACCTTGGTATTAAAAATATATGCTGAATTTTCTATTAGCTCTAAAATAATTTAGGAACTAAAAGATTGCTTTGATTTTTTGGTATTGGAATATGACAATATTATTCGCCACGTGATATTGAGATGGCTCTACATCCCTACATCAAGCTTTACAAAAAATGTTAATATCTGGTTAGCAATAAAACTTTATTTTCTACAATTGGGTGAAGAAGATAGGCATAAAATCATTTGGAAATTCGTAAAGGATGGTGAAGATGAGATTCGAGACGATAAAGATAGTTTATCTATAGCCGAATGTTATATTGACTTTGAGCATCATTTTATGGGACTTGAATGAATCAGCATATTTTATAGCTTGAAGATCTATCGGTAACAAGTTCCGAATTGCATGATATAATATTATCCCTGAAAAATAAACTGGAGAATAGATTAGAAGATCAATTTTTCAGTAGTAAAGTGAATACAAGAAGCGAGAAACGTGCACAGAAAGGCAATTGATTACTTGGAAAAAAATTATAATTTTGAAAACAGCCCTTTCAAATATTTTTTAGTATAATTAATCTTAAGAACGAAAATTTCAAATACCCAGATTTTTTAGATGCTGCAAAATACGTAAAGGTAGAATTAGATGCAGATAAATTATATTATGAAATCCGCCTTCTTAAAAATATTCATTCCACCACATCGCTCGATTTGCCAACTGATAAAAAATGGATACAAATATTTTCCTCTGGTATATACACTGTACTACCAAAACTTCTTCGTAAGATTCTATAGACAGCCCCGGATCTAGGGGAGGCAAGCTGGGGCCTATGCCCCGGGCGGTAAATTCAGAGGGCGGCATGTTCAAACATGGCAGCCAAATGCAATGTTTTCGCTATGCATAAATACTAATTTTTCGATAATTTCTCACAGCTAGTTTTCGAGATATTTTAATTGATAATTTTTGTTTATTATTCCTTTGAACTTTTCCATTTTCCAAAAATTTTCCATTTCCGCCGATAGTGTAAACTAGGGGGCCTATATCTTTCCCGACCGACTGGACTATCAGCCGCTCGCCGATTGGTAACTGGAGCGGGCGGTTAGGCTGCGTGCGAAAGGGATGAAGCTATATTTGTAAACTTCTTTGTCGATCTCCGTCCACGGCAGTGTTTTGTTTCAAACATTCAATTTGTGTTTACTATTTAGTTCTTATCGATCAACCGAACATAGAATACTGACACTTAAAAAAGGGACAAGTATAATATTTATCAAAGACAAAACAGAATGAAATGATTGAGATAATGGCAAAAACTGTTAGAAATAGCATTTTAAATGAGTAGAAGAGCTAGGACAGTTCTAGTGACAGTTCTTCACAAGTCACTTTCAACAATGATACAAATAGCATGTAGGGGCAGTTGCGACCACAATTGGGGGGTTGATGAGAAAAATCAAATCTGGTGTCAGAACGGCTCTAGCATGCACCCTAAGAGAGATACCACCCGGCCGCCACCCTCTTAGTAGATGACGTCATCCGCCGAATAATGGTGACATGTCATATTCTGGACCCACCTTCCAGCCACCTTATGGGAAAATTACAAGTAAAATATAGTAACAGTCACCCAATGGGAAATCCCATACAACATAGTACATTATGCGGCCGAGCGTGTATGGGTAGATGACGTTACTCTTGGCACACCCCGCTCAAGATGCGTGGTGTGAGCCGTTCGCTGCGTCAAAGCAAGTAACGGGAACGGTCAAGACCGATTTGACCTCACACCACGCATCTTGAGCGGGCTGTCCCAAAGAGTAACAGAAGATATCCGTGTAATTCCAGCTACTGACAGATTTGAAGATATCGTAGCGATAATATCCTACTTTCAATTTTATTATTAATTTGGTTCAAACCATGACATCTCATTTTAAACTTTGTTATTTCTTCTGTAAATTAATTTGCTAACCACAATCCATGGTGGCCTTGCGATACGAATTCCAAACCGGAATCTATTATTTGTTTATTGCTTTACGCTATTTGTCAGTTTGCCTTCAGATAAGAGTTCCCGTTGGATGAGAAGTCGACGAGATCTTCTTATCTTGGACTCTAAGGTAGCAATTACACAAATTCTAACTTTATTTTCTTTACTCTTTCATATTATCTGTTGGCCATCAGCCCCTGACAAAAATTGGTCTTGACCGTTCCCATTACTTGCTTTGACGCAGCGAACGGCTCACACCACGCATCTTGAGCGGAGTGTGCCAAAGAGTAACAGAAGATATCCGTGTAATTCCAGCTACTGACACATTTGAAGATATCGTAGCGATAATCTCCTACTTTCAATTCTGTTTTTTTTTTTTCTGTTTATGATAGTTTCTATCGCTGCACACTCGAAAATGTAAATTTCCGCCAGTCTTTCAAGATCATTTCTTGGTAGAAAATTGATACATTTCTTGCAGTAAATTGCGACGCCCCCTTCATTCCTGCAGAATTTATACGCTATGTGGAAGTTGCCAATGATAAGTTGCCAATTGATCTTCACTCTTCCGATATTCTGTAATGACTAAGATTTTACATTCAGAATTTTCTTGTAACATGTATTATATATTCTCGATTGAGTTTCCAATGGATTGGGCGTTCTGGTTGATTATGCTGACTGTATTATTGGGATTATGCTGTTTGTTTATGGATTTTCAAAATTTCTGTTCCGACTAGGAGGGTTTGTTGATTGTCTGCTTCGATCTAGTAACCGAAAATGTAGCCTTTCGTGTCTGATACCTTCTAGCCAAAAATAATTATCGTAGACTAGGTCTTTTAGGTCTAGGTCAACGCCAATTTTAAAACTGTTGTTATTGGCTGTGTGGAATTTTGGGATCAATTTTTCAACTACAAACTTATTTGTTTGTCTACCAGTTTTTGTGACTAAATAATCTGTTACTATTTCCTCAGTAACATGTTCCTTCTCCCTAGATATGTGTATATATATTATCCATAATTTCTTCGGTTCCGGTTCTCTGCCTGCGAAACAAGTATATTTTTCCGTCTCATTTATTTGCCCGCATCCGATTGAGGCACGATTCCTTCTCCCTCTCATATTGTAGTTGTTGTGTTTGTTTTGTCAGGTTGCCATTCATGTCCAACCTGCGGGTTGCAACTCTGGTTGTTAGCCAGAGAGGGCTTCTTTTTTATTTTCTAATTTATTATACTCTAATTTATGTTTTTTTTTTATTTATAAAAAAATAGCTTATAATATTTTGCCATTTTTTTGGGAAATCTAAATGGGTTCACCTAAAATCTAAATTTTAAAATATTTTAATTACATTTGTTACAGTTTTTTCAAAACGTATTTTTTTCTAAAATTTTGCTAAAGTAACATTTTATTAACTTTTCTTTAAAAAGAGTTAAAATTGGCAACGCTGGTTTAGCTGCAAGGGCATATTTTTGGTTATGTGACGAATAATACATATTTGTTGTGTGGAAAATGTCATTTTTTTATTACAAAAATCTAAATATTTGTTGAATCGGACGACTTAGAAACTTCATTTTACTTTTTTGCGCTTACTTAAAAGACAATTTACATCAATGAAATCAGGTAAAAAAAAAAAACGCAAACCAGAATTTCGGAGTTTACCATATTCCTTACCAACCGTGCTGATTTTTGACGCCATTTTTTAGTGTTACAAAAAATGCGTATTTGGAATTTACCAAAAACAGAACAAGATGCAATTTTATTTTTTCAGAAGCGAAAAATTTTACCAAAAAAATGTACCAAAGTTCATGTCGTGGGAATGACATGAAACTTTATTTTAGTTTTGTAAATATAGTTTAAGATAATGTGATCAGCAAGTGGGACTTAGAAAAGACCACTGGTTTGAGGGAAATTGAAAATGTTTAAAAAAAGTGTTTTGAATTTTGATTTTTTTTATATATTAAATTCTTGAAGTGTTATATTTTATGATTTAGCTCAAAAATTTTAGGTGTAGATTGGCGGCATTTAAAAATCGCCAAATCTGTAGCTGTGGTGTCGTTAGTACATAAGTATCCATATTTTTACTTTCATTACGTTACGCGCTTATATACATTTCAACCTAAACGCAAGAGAAATGTAATGTTGAACTTACCTTTTATTATTTCCCGATTCGAACAGTAATTTAAATTATTATTATTAGAGTTAGTGGGAATGTGTAGGGGGTAAAATAAAAAGCACTAATGCAATCATAAATTTTAAATATATATTAAAAATTTAAAAAAAAACTGTGGTTAAACTGGGATATGAGGCATGAACCATTCAGCGCCCTACGTGCCACAATTGAAGCTAACTTAAATTGTCATAAAACCTCCAGTGGCGCGTAAATCGTTGGATACGCATTATTATTTAAGATTATATTATTTAAAGCATATAACAAGTTTTTTTTACTGATATATGTGAAAATGGCATTTTGTTCCACGGCTTACCCCACATGAAAGTGACAGTTTTTCATTCTAGAGATGAAAATATTTTCACATCTAGAGACGAAAATGAGCATATTAAATTTATGATTTTCTCGATTAAAACACTAAATTAACCAAATTTGCATGGACTTTCTTATTAATTATATCAATTTCAATGAAATATTTTATGTATAAACGTAAAACGAGCCTGAAACTATTTAAAAAACCGAAATAAAATTAGGAAATTTGACTTGAAAAGTATCACCTTCTATGAGAATGCAATATGTTACCATGGAAACGACCAAACCAACAATTAAATTAGTATTTATTTATTTATTTTTTTTATTAATATATACTTATTTTCTTCAAGAAGTAATAATAATTCTTATTACCAACTAGTTTCGGCTTTATTAAATGTTAGCCATCTTCAGGGAAAATATGAACAAAATAAATATGAAAATAAAAATTACAATTTTCAAATTTGTTATATCCATCGTCTTTCTTTTTGTTCTTTGTAAAAAATTTTATTAATTTATTTAGTTGGTCACGTTTTGTCAATTGTCAATGTTGTCAGTTAAATCATCGTTAATTTTGTCATAAAAAATTTCAAACATTGTTCTAGTTCTAGCGTCTAATTGTGAATTTAAGCAAGTTTTTTTAAGGTTCCGTCTTGATCTTCCAATTTCCAATTTTTCCAGGTAATCAGCTTTCCAAAATGTGGAGCAAACATGTAAAATTTTCATCACTTTTGCAGATTCAAAAGAGTGTTTCATTGATATGTTTTGCGAAATGGGAATTTGGGTTTGAGCTTCCAATTTCTGCTATATGTTCTTTTAGCCTCACTTTGAAATTTCGAATAGTGCGTCCAAGATATTCATCGTTGCAGCCACCACACTCAAGTTTGTATATGCCATTTTTCTCGTGTAATTCAAATTTGTCCTTGTTATTAAATATTTTTTTACTAATAGTATTGTTTGTTTTCAAAGCAATTTTTAATCCACCCTTTTGTAAGATACGTTTTAATTTCTCAGATATCGCAGAAATATAAGTGTAAAGTAATTACTTTTTTCGAGATTCTCATCCTCTTTCATGTAAGTATCTTCCCTTCTTTTCTTTTTACTGATATTTTTGATAATCTTATTAACAATTTCTTCTTTAAAGCCATTTCTTTTTGCTATTTGTTTGATGCGGTTAAATTCTTGAGTTAATTTTTCACTTTTCATTGGAATTTTGATGGTTCTATGTACAAAACTATTGTATGCCGAAACTTTATGTATGGAATACATAAAGTGATTTCAAGAGTTGTGATGCCAGTGTAAGATGGTTTTCTAAAAATGTTGAATTCTAATTTATTTTCCTTAACTTGAATTTTGAGACAAATATTGTAATTAAATTAGTATTGACAGTTCTGACAGTTCGCTTCGAATTGGATTTATTAAAGTCGAATTGTGGATTCTACAACCGAAATCATTAGAAAAAATTTGCTCGCTGGCGCTCGTGAGCAAACTCCCTCAGCAAAAAAACGCCTTTCAATCTGTTGCTGTAAAATATACTATATTATTATTTTACAAATCTATTTCAGGATAAATGAAAAATAACGCATTATTTAAGGTTAGTACGAAGAATTTATAAGTTGAAACTTATTTTACAAATTTATTTAAGGATACACGAAACAATGGACTTTCCCGAAAAAAAATTATGAAGTGAAAATTGTTGAATGCTTGATATTGAGGTGGCCCCCCCAGTAAATAAAGAAAGTGAATAAATAAAAATCTTTAATTTTTAATATATACAAGAAAGGAACATATGTATAGAAGAAATATAATATAATAATATATTAATATAAAAGAAAAAGAAAATTGAATTTTATTTTCCTTGCTATAATTTCAGCAAATTAGGGGGGTCCTCAAAATGGGTTTTGCTAGGGAAGAAGTATGTATGTGGAAATAATATGAGTTTGACTAAAAATAAGAGTAAATCGGTTAATCTGATATATGGGGCTTCATAGTTATAGGCCACACACTGTACGAATTGTGCGCATGCGCATTTGGGCAAGACAACAAGGCGTAGGGAAAATAAATTTAAAAGGGGTATATAAAAATTGTTTGAAATTGTTTAAACTATTGAATTTCTTTCTTATTTCGGATCGAGAAGTCGCGCTACCGCGCGATATGTAGTCTTGATTGATCTTCTACTAATATAAACTAATCTAACCATCCATTTTGATCATATCTGTAGCTACGGTGGCGTTTTTTATAGGCCACTGGAGGTTTTATATCAATTTCCGTAAGTTACAATTGTGACACAAGGGGCGCTGGTCGTATGATGCCCCATATATCACATTAACCGAATAAACCTGATGGGTATTAATGGAGTTGTAGCTCTCGAGTGAATGTGCACAAAATTATTGCAAGAAGTATAATGGTTTGTAATAATGGTTCATGGTTTGAAAGTGGCAAGTTGTCGATTGAAACTATTATGATGATGATGTGTTTGTGGGTGCAAGGGTGTGAATCGCAATATATTATGAATAAATGTGGAGTTACTAGTCATTTGGTAACTGATTGGGAGCAGTTTTGTAGAGAAGTATGCAGCGCCGTCGTTTGGATTTTGAGGCCCCGGACATATTTATTGAGGTCCAGTAAATCTTATTAAATCTTATCTTATTAAAAACAGTATTTTTAATAAGAGAGAATAGGAAATTATGGTTAATCTGTGCTAAGAGACACTAACCATTCAGCGCCCTCAGTGCCGCAATTTAAACTAACGGAAATTGACATAAAACCTCCAGTGGCGTGTAAATCGTTGGATACGCATTATTATTTAAGGTTACGACGACGAATTCATATAACAAGTTTATTATTATTTTTCAAATCTATTTAAGAATAAAGGAAACATAACGCATTATTGATGGTTAAATAATGCTTTTAAAGATTTATTTGCAAGTTATGTTGAGAGTTATGTTTAAGAAACTTATTTATATTTAAAAACCAACAGTCTGGTTTAACCCCGGTTAGATTAGGTTGCCCGCCGCGAAGCGGGAAGATAAATCAAGACAACATACGCGCGGCAGCACGAACTCTCGATCCAATATAGGACAAAGTGGCAAGGACCGTTGGTTTTACCTTGGTTTGATTAGGTTGTCCGCCGCGAAGCGGGAAGATAAATCAAGACAACATACGCTCGGCAGCGCGAACTCTCGATCCAATATATGACAAAGTGGCAAGGACCGTTCGTTTTACCTTGGTTTGATTAGGTTGCCTACCGCGAAGCGGGAAGATAAATCAAGACAACATACACGCGGCAGCGCGAACTCTCGATCCAATATAGGACAAAGTGGCAAGGACCGTTGGTTTTATCTTGGTTAGATAAGACTCATTCGTATTATAGAGTTCCGGAAAGGTTGAGTATATTTATATATTCAAGCTTTGTTCCGTCTTTATTAAGTTTATCTGATTATCTATAATGTTGTATGGTTTTACCAATTCAAAATTTATCATTTACATCAATAACCTGCTTAGTTCATGTCTCTCTCACAAAATGTCAAAATTAAAAACATCTAACCCTAATCAACACATGGGTTTTCAAGTGAGTGATTTACAAAAATATTGTTCATGGAAGCAAAGCTGTGCTGATGAGAGATAAATCTCGAAACGCGTCCACAGATGGCTATCCACTCAAGGTATCGGAAAGACATGATCTTAAAAATCAATGTTATTTTTATGGTTTTTGTTGAGTGCCACGAAGGTGGACTGAAAGCTATAGAATAACTGACAAATTTCATACGAGATTTGTTTTTGGTAGTCCTAAAAAGACTCATTAGTATTATAAAGTTCCGGAAAGGTTGAGTATATTTATATATTCAAGCTTTGTTCCGTCTTTATTAAGTTTATTGGTTAGATTAGGTTGTCCGCCGTGAAGCGGGAAGATAAATCAAGACAACATACGCGCGGCAGCGCGAACACTTGATCCATTATAGGACAAAGTGGCAAGGACCGTTGGTTTTACCTTGGTTAGATTAGGTTGTTGCCCGCGACGCGGGAAGATAAATCAAGACAACATACGCGCTGCAGCGCGAACTCTCGATCCAATATACGCGCGCCAGCGGGAACTCTCGATCCATTATAGGACAAAGTGGCAAGGACCGTTGGTTTTACCTTGGTTAGATTAGGTTGTCCGCCCCGAAGCGGGAAGATAAATGAAGACAACATACGCGCGGCAGCACGAACTCTCGATCCAATATATGACAAAGTGGCAAGGACCGTTGGTTTTACCTTGGTTAGATTAGGTTGCCTACCGCGAAGCGGGAAGATAAATCAAGACAACATACGCGCGGCAGCACGAACTCTCGATACAATATAGGACAAAGTGGCAAGGACCGGTGGTTTTACCTTGGTTTGATTAGGTTGTCCGCTGTGAAGCGGGAAGATAAATCAAGACAACATACGCGCGGCAGCGCGAACTCTCGATCCAATATATGACCAAGTGGCAAGGACCCGTTGGTTTTACCTTGGTTAGATTAGGTTGCCTACCGCGAAGCAGGAAGATAAATCAAGACAACATACGCGCGGCAGCGCGAACTCTCGATTCAATATAGGACAAAGTGGCAAGGACCGTTGGTTTTACCTTGGTTAGATTAGGTTGTCCGCCGCGAAGCGGGAAGATAAATCAAGACAACATACGCGCGGCAGCGCGAACTCTCGATTCAATATAGGACAAAGTGGCAAGGACCGTTGGTTTTACCTTGGTTAGATTAGGTTGTCCGCCGCGAAGCGGGAAGATAAATCAAGACAACATACGCGCGGCAGCGCGAACTCTCGATCCATTATAGGACAAAGTGGCAAGGGCCGTTGGTTTTACTTTGGTTAGATTAGGTTGTCCGCCGCGAAGCGGGAAGATAAATCAGGACAACATACGCGCGGCAACGCGAACTCTCGATCCAATATAGGACAAAGTGGCAAGGACCGTTGGTTTTACCTTCGATAGATTAGGTTGTCCTCCGCGAAGCGGGAAGATAAATCAAGAGAACATACGCGCGGCAGCGCGAACTCTCGATCCAATATAGGACAAAGCGGCAAGGACCGTTGGTTTAACTCCGGTTAGGTTAGAGTTGTTGGGGTTTATTATCATTTTAAACAATTTTTATATACCCCCTTCATTTATTCCTTTATTTTCTCTATGCCTTTGTGTTTTTCCTCCAATGCGCATGCGCATAATGCGTACGGTGGGTTGCCTATACATGTAGGGTCTCTTAGCACAGATTAACCAAAGATAAATTTATTTAGGAAAATATATACTAATAATAAATTTTATTTTAAGATTAATTTGTTTTATTCACTTGAAAATTATTATAATACAAGTAGATAAATTAAAAATTACTACCTTTCAATTCACTCTTGACTTAACATAAATTAATATAATTATCACTCAACAAAAACCAGAAAAATAGCAGTTTCTTTCCAAGATCATGTCTTTCCAATAACTTACTTGATAACGGTTTTGTTAGTCTTTCAAAAGTCTTTCAAAAGGCTCAATAATGATATAGAGTTCTGGAAAGGTTGAATATATTTATATATTCAGGCTGTGTTGCGACTTTATTAAGTTTACAAGATTATCTATAATTTAGTATGGTTTACCAATTCCAATTTATCTACTTTTATTATTGAAGATTCCCCCCAACTTATTCAGTATTTGGAAATACTGTAGACTAATTGAGAAAACTAATGTAATTGGGGTTGAAGAAACTAATGTTATACTGAGTTGGGGTGTATTATCATTTTAAACAATTTTTATATACCCCCCTTCAAATTTATTTTCCATACGCCTTTGGTTTTGCCCCCAATGCGCATGCGCGTTATACATTTCATGCCTCTTATCCCAGATTAACCAAAGCGGTTAATATCATCCGCCGGACGTGGGCGACTTGAGTATAACCAGTGGGGAAAACAATTTTACAGCTATAAAACAGTATTTTTAATAAGAGAGAATAGGAAAATAAAACTTTACTTATCCATTACAATTATCTCTGGATTTAAGCGGGAATCCTCAATAAATAGAAAAATCTTTGGTAGATCCCCTCGATTGTAGGATTTAATTATATCATGATAGTGAGTTAAACATTCGCCGTACATCTGCTAAAAACTCAGCTCTGTTTCAGCAAATACGAGTTCGTATGTAACGTTCAATCTTATGAACCTCCAGAGATTACCTAACAAATAAACATCTGGAAAGAGAAAGAGAGACAGTCCTATCTGCAACTTCAGATCTATTATAAGTTTTGCGCATGCGCATTGTGCGTTTCAACATGCGCAAACGCATGCGTTTGAAGAAGAGGCTGAAGGTGGACAGAATAATAAGTCAAATTTAACAAAAAGTGATCTGAAGGCCATTGGGGCCGTCCTCAGGGACATGATTCGTGATGAAATCTCTCCAGATTTCAAAAAAGATTTTGGTGAACTTAAAAAATCTGTAGAGTTCATATCAGCTGAATTTGATCTTTTTAAGAAGAAATTAGACAATAATGAACAGGAAATTCAAAGCTTGAAGAAAGAGAACCTAAGTCTTCAAAAAGAAAACGCCAGCCTAAAATGTGAATTATCTAACCTCCAGAGCTACACTCGTATTGAGAATGTAATCATAACAGGGATCCCTGAGACCCCTAATGAGTCAGTTTTTGAAATCTTTAACTGCATCTCGGCAGCCATAAACAATAAGCTAACCTCAAGTAGTCTAAGTACAGCTCAAAGGCTACCATCTAAAGTACAAGGTGGAATCAAACCAATTATTGCTAAATTCTGTAGACGTCAAGATAAGGACGTTTGGTTGTCAGACTTTAAAAAGGTCTCTAGCCTTAATAAAAATAATCCTGGAATTTCAGCACACTTAATTAATGGTAATCTACCTGAAAGCCGTGTTTTTGCAAATGATCACCTAACTCCCGATGTTCAACTACTATTAAAAACATCTAGAAGACTCGCTCTGGATAAGGGCTACAAGTACATATGATATAGAGTTCTGGAAAGGTTGAATATATTTATATATTCAGGCTGTGTTCCGACTTTATCAGCGTTCAATGCAAATTAAGTGTGTTAGTGATCTTGATAAACTGTAAACTCTTCTTTGAATTAATCAAATTTATAGTATAAACAAAGGTATATTTTTAAGTGAAATGGAAATAGGTGAATTACTAGAACATTTAAATCCAATTTCAAACAAATCATTAGTATTTCAAAATTTTGAGAAAGTTCATAATTTTTTTATTTTTAAATATTAGAAGTATTAGAAAAAATTTTAATGAGTTATGTGTACTTTTATGTAAGCTAAAGGTTGATTTTGACATTATTGTTCTCACAGAGTCTTGGTTATGCTATAATGACGATGGTTTTGAACTTCCAAATTTTGAGAAAATTATTAAACCTGGTAAATATAATAAATGTGATGGAATTGTACTGTACATAAAATCTGGTATTAATTATAAAAATTTTTATTTGGATTTGGAAAATATGAATTCGCTAAATTTTGTTGTAAGTAATCGTGAGTCGGAGTTCTATTGCACTGCCGTGTATAGGTCCCCGAATGACCCGAATGTCGTTGGGTTCCTTGATAACATGGAAGCTTTTTTAGGGGGGTTAGGTACGATAATCATATAGTACTTGGGGACATTAATTTTGATATTCTGGAGGAGAACTTGACTCCGATAGGGCATAGATACTTAGATATAATGCATGAAAATGGTTTTGTTAAGTGGCTCTACGGGTGTACCAGGCTTACTCCAACCAGACAATCTTGTTTGGATCATTTGTTTTTAAAAAGTGTACACTTTTCCCTCGAAACTGCCATTTTGACATGGTCTACGACTGATCATGACGTAGCTATGGGACAAGTTTTTCTGTGTCCTAGTGAATCCCATGCCCCAATTTCATCATGCCCCATGGGGTCGCTGATAATTCTATTTTGAATAAAAATAACATAATTAAAAAATTTGATGAACAATGTTTCAAGAGGAGAATTGAAAGTGAATCATGGGCATTGGTTCTTGAGGAGACGGATGCAGAGTTAGCTTTTGATCTGTTTTATACTAAATTATTAGACATATTTAATAATAGTTATGATCTAAAGAGACCAAAGTGTTTGCATAAATTTACTAAAATCAAACCGTGGATAACTTCTGTCATTGTCAGATCAATTCGTGCTAGGGAAAAATTAGCTAATAAAGTACGTAAGCAGCCTTTTAATACAACTTTAAAGGTAAAATTTAAAAAATACAGAAACATTTTGAAAATGTCAATCAGTATAGCGAAAGAAATTTATTATCGTAATAAAATTGATGAATGTGGTAATAATCTACGTCAATTGTGGCAGACAATCAATGAGGTGACTGATTGTGCCACAACTGCTAGGCCCACTATCTCAAAGATTATCACTGCTGATAATCGCTCTATTGATGCAAATCAGCCATTTGAAATGGCCCTTGAGTTTAATAAACATTTTGTTGGTGTGGGAAATCGTATAGCAGATAAAATTAATTTATCACAAGCAAATAATAACAGCAATAGTCTTCATACTTTTGAATATTGTAGTAACCAGAACAATTACTCAAATTCTTTTTTCTTTAGGCCAGTATGTGAAAATGAAATTATAAAAATAATAAATAAATTGAAGAAAAATGTAGCTCCTGGAATGGATGGGTCCTCTAAATTGTTGATTTCAAATTCGGGTGCTTTGTCGGTCCCCCTATCGCATATAATAAATCTCTGTTTTTTAACAGGGATATTTTCCTCAAGAGTTAAAAAAAGCAACAGTAATCCCACTTTATAAAGCAAATGACAAGTCAATTCTAGGTAATTATCGTCCCATTTCTCTCCTTTCAAGTGTGGCTAAGATTGTGGAGAAGTGTGTCAAAGCTAGATTGGTTGATTTTTTTAATAGATTTAAAATTATTTCTGAGAATCAGTTTGGATTTAGAAATGATAAAAATACAACAGATGCAATCTTTAATGTAACTCGATCAATTATCGATTGTCTAGATGATGGAACTAAATGTCTCGGGGTCTTCTTAGATTTGGAAAAAGCCTTTGACACAGTTGACCACGACTTGCTACTACGGAAAATGGAGAGAATTGGGATAAGAGGTATTACAAACAATTTTTTCGAATCCTACTTGAATGGACGGACTCAGGTAGTTAAAATTGGGGAAACCAACAGTGATGCATTGACAATGGAAACGGGTGTGCCACAAGGATCAGTTCTTGGGCCTGTTTTATTTTTAATATATATTAATAACTTATTAAATTTGAATATTACAAATTGTAAGTTATATTCCTTTGCTGATGACACTGTAGCTATTTTTTCAGGTTCCTCTTGGAATGCAGCTTTTGGTAATGCATCAGCGGGAATGAAAAGTATAAAAAAATGGCTTGATTCAAACTTACTTAGTCTTAATGTAAGTAAGACTGTAGCACTTCCGTTCTCCTTAACAGCTGCTGGACAACCAGCAAAAACTTTTCGCCTGTTGATTCACAGAACATGTTGTTATGAACAGTTTTGCTCCTGTGATTCAATCTGCTTGGTCGATAGCGTTAAATATTTAGGCATTATGGTGGACCGACACCTGCGGTGGGACTGTCATATCTCGTACATGTGCTGCAGACTCAGGAAGACAATTTATAAGTTTGTCCAACTGCGATCTGTACTATCTGGGGAGCAGGTGAGAATGGTTTTCCTGGCGTTGGTCAAGTCTATTGTTGAGTATGGGATTGTGGGTTGGGGCAATTGTGGTCAGACTGTGCTAGAACCGCTAAATTTGGTGTATAAATGAATAATAAAAATTTGTCTAAAAAAACCACTTGACTATCCTTCAGCTTTTCTTTTTACTGAATTTCGGACTTTAAATATTCAAAATTTGTTTATATTAAATTCTCTAAAATACATTCATAAGCACCAGTCTGACTTCCCTGTAAGCCCGCCCCACAATCACGCGACTCGCAGACAACAATGCATGCCCTTGTACGAGCCTCGCAGCCGAACCTCCTTGGCTGAGAGGCACGTTGCACGTTGGGGTCCCAGACTTTACAATCGCCTACCTGAGGAGGTCTCCTTGTCTATGGGGTATAACCGTTACTGCGGTGCAATAGCACGACTGATTCCGAATACTTTTAGCAGAACTTCTTAATGTGTGTGTATGTATGTATGTATGTGTGTGTATATGTATATATATATATATATATATATATATATATATATATATATATATATATATATATATATATATATATATGTATATATATGTGTATGTATATGTACATATATATATATATTTTTTATATACATTTTCCAAACATTAATAACAGTGAGAAGAATTATTTTATTTCAATTATTTTATTTTTAATTTTATATCAGAGTAAAGTTTTGTTTTTATTTTCATTCTAAGATAAAAGAAGATATATTTAATTTGTTTTAAAAGACTCCTGGCTACGCACGGGCACTGCCTCTGTTGCCAATATTTTCTGAAAATATTTGTTATTGTGTATTTGTATATTTAAAAGAAATACATTTATTTTGATTTTGATTTGATTTGATTGATTGTAGTGGAAAGCCATGTGTGGTAAAAATAATTTGAATATATTCTGTGAAGGGGCAGTTATATAACTAGAAACTGTAATATTTTTTCTTATTTCGGATCGATAGGTTGCGCTACCACGCAATATGTAGTATATTATAACCCTTAATTTGAAAGGAGTAATTCGTTCAGTGCCAAACCGTCTACCAGCCGCTATATGTTTTATGTTAGTTCAATTTGTACTACGCAGGCGCCACTGATCCAATATCAGTATTCAGGGATTTTAATCTTTCAACAATTTGAAACATTTTCAAAGTTGATATGCACTTATTAGTTGATATGTGTAGCACTACTTATTGGAGATTAATGCGGAGAATATCATCGATAACCAGGACCGGACTAAAGACACAGGGCCCCAAGGCACTTGTCTACATCATCATAGTCAATTGACTGCATTATTTCTGACTCTGACGTGTACATTACAGAGAGTGAATTAGGTCTATTCTCAAGCTCATTTGTCGTCGAATGATTCCAAGAGTCTTTAGATTCCAAACGATGTTTCGTAAGAAAGTCTTTTTACTTAACTCCTCATAAGCAGATCCGCGTCTCCGTAGTTCTGTAATTATTAGTCTATTTGTAATGACGTTAAAAATGACTCTGAATCTGTTTCTACCATAGAATTCGGACTCCTTTCCTTTTACTTCGTCGAACTGGACTTTACGCTTACGTTTCCTCTGCATGTCATATGCATAGCTATTTTCACCAGATTTTCAATAACTTTCGACTCATAATGATCAAAGGTGCAGGTACTGGATTTCCTTAAGTGAATTGGGTATGTTACCAAAGACTGATACCCAGGTCTATGTTAACAGATTAAAGCGGTTTGCTTACTTTGTTGAACTTTTCCAAGATGTCATTCCAGAGAAGACCTGAAGCCTCAGAGCGCGTAGATGGTTTTTCATTTGCATCATTGGCAATTATCTGAAGAGCTGTCATGATCTCATCCCAGCACACCATCTTGTCTGAGAATTCTTCACGACTGTTGAATTAGACTTCAGTTTCGCCACCGGGGCCCCTTGGCTGGCTGGGCCCCTAGGCCGGAGCCTTGTAGGCCTAGACAAAAATCCGGCACTGTCTATACCGCTTATATTATTTTAGTTTTAGCTTCACCCCTTATCATAGGCGTGGCCAGGGTGGCGAAAAGTGAATTAACACAAATTTTCTTAATCAAAATTAGATGGCACAATAAAAAGAGTTGTTGCATTGAATGTTTTTTATATTGTCTGTGTGCAATAGTGGACTAAAGTTGGTTGGTCCGTTTTTGCTCAGCCCAGATATAAATATGTGATGGAAAAGATGAAAAGATTGGTTAATGTGTTTGCCATTGTGAAAATAAGTAGAAGTTTTGTAGGTTTGTTAAGCCACTATTTTTGTATTATACACAAATATTGTGCATAAGTTATGACAACACAATCAAAAACCTTGGCAGATGAAATGCAGGGTAATATTTTTGTATTATAATTCAATCTGGTGAGGAGCCAGATAAGTTTTGAGAATCAAACTCAGAATACATGCCATCTGATGAGAATTTCCGGTCTTCTGCAAGTATACTGGATCCTGATTAATTGGAAGTAGAAGAGAGTTGTGGTATGAATATACGGTACGAATATATAGTACGTATATGAATATATTGTACGAATACGAATATATGGTACGAATACGAAGCAAAGGAAAAAAACGTGTTAGGAACGAACAGGTTTGGATGCGGAATCAGAGAAAACAAAATCATGCACATGGTAAAGAATATGTTAATTTGAAGGGTTATCTTGTACCTAAAAACAAACAAAAACAGGTGCATGCCAATACAGTAACAAGTGTTATTCGAAGATAAATGAAGAGCGGAAAATTCAAATTTATTTAACGAGTTTTATAAGCTATATTAGTTTTTTATATTCAAATTAATATTAAATATTAGAGTTTTATATTCAAATTATTTAACGAGTTTTATAAGCTAGGAAATAATGACTTACAGTCATCATTTTTATTTACAATGATCAAAGTTGTTAATAAATCTCGAACATATTCGTAAAATCAGTATTCCAAAAGGCTAAACACTAGATTTGGTTGAGAGGAATATAACAAATCGAAAATTTGCTGAGGACCAATCAAAAGTGAAATGGTTAAAGATTCAATGGTTGCGTTTTGTGAGAGAAGAGCCGTTTAAAATCTAAGTATTTCAGATATTCAAACAATATTGACGTGCTGTTTAATAAAGTTGATATCGGCAAAAGACACTCCAAACTGATCTCAAAAATAGATGTACTTTATCCCAATGGGCGCTGCATAAATCTGTTAAAAAAGAAAGACCTTAGTTTGTTGGAATATATTCCACCTATTTATCACGCAACCACCAACAATGATGTAAATGAGGTACCTGTACTTGATTTTTGTAGTGAAGAAGATGTGTAATAAAGTTTTGTAATAAGTTTTGGTTTTAATAAGTCGTACTTTTGCATTTAAATGAATTTGTTAAAGGACTATCCCACGAAATTTTAAAACAAGCCAATCCAAAAGTGGACTAATCCACATCAAAATCATGTTTTTCAATAAATATTGGGGTAACTAGTTCTGTTTCCAATAATAGACATCTTGCATAGAATCAGAAGCTACATAACAGGAATAAATGCAAAAACGTTTCGAAGAAAAAAAATGCTTTATAATCCAATTATTTTGCATGCCAAATAACTCAGTTTTATATGTGTTTGGGTTAGTCCGCTTTTGCGCTCAGTGCCTCAAATAATGTATCACCTGATCCTGGTACGTACTGTGACGAAAAATAAAAATTATGACTTCTCCGAAACTTCTACTAGTTTTCCAGATTCAAGCGGTAAAAAAAAACTAGAGACTAAAAATATTTTCACCCGTAAATTGACGAATAGGTCCTTAGAAAGAAAATGGCTCCTTTATTCGCCGTCGAAGAAATCTGTCTACTGTTATTACTGCCGTCTATTTAATACTACTACTGGACATAATTTGAGTTCTTCGAATAGATATACGTTATGGAAGCATATAAGTAACTAATTACATGAGCTTGAGAACAGTTTACAGCACAGGCAATTAATGATAAATTATTTCACAAGAAGCAAAACAAAGGGACGAGTTGACAGTGAGTTGCTGTCCCAATATAATACCGAAGTCAATTATTGGAAGAATGTACTTAGAAGAAGAATTGTCGCAGTAATGAAATTTTTAGCTTCTAGAGGTCTTACTTTTCGTGGTGATAATGATATATTGGGGTCTAAAAATAACGGGAATTATTTGGGATTCTTAGAACTCATTAGTGAATTTGATCCTTTTCTTTCTGATCATATAACTGCAGAAATAGTGGAAAAGGAATGACACATCATATTTGTCTGCAAATATTTGTAATGAGTTTATTAATATAATGGGGCAGCAAGGTTTAAAATCAATTGTTAACGAAATAAAATCAAAATATTACTTTATAAGCGTGGATTCTACACCAGATCTCTCTCACGTTGACCAACTCACGTTTATCTTTAGATACTTAAAAGACCGAGAGCCTATTGAGAGATTTTTGCAGTTTTTCACTTTGGAGAAGCATAATGTAGAATATATAGCACATACTATTTTAAACTTTTTGATAGCCTTGATATTAATATAATAAAAGGTTGTCGTGGGCACAGTTATAATAATGCATCAAATATGGCTGAAAAGTATTCTGGTGTTTAGTCAAGAATAAAAGAAAAATGTAAATTTGCAATTTTTGTCCCATGTGCGGCACATTCGCTAAATTTAGTAGGTGTTCAGGCTGTTGAATGTATTTCCGAAGCTGTAGCATATTTTCAGTTTATCCAAAAATTAAATTGATGTATATAACCTGCTAAGGTAATAACCTGCTAAGATCATGTCTCTCTAACAACATGTCAAAATTATAAACATTTAACCCCAAACACCCACATGGGTTTTCATGTAAGTGGTTTACAAATTGTTGTTCATGGAAGCAAAGCGTTGCTGATGTGAGATAAATTAATTAAGGTAATTAAGGTATCGGAAAGACATGATCTTGAAAACAATGTTATTTTTATGGTTTTTGTTGAGTGCCACAAAGGTGGACTGAAAGCTATAGAGTAACTTACAGATTTCATATGAGATTTGTTTTGGTAGTCCTAAAAAGACTCAGTATATAATTGTTATAGAGCTCCGGAAAGGCTGAATATATTTATATAATCAGGCTGTGTTCCGTTTGTTTTAAGTTTGGTATCCAAAAATTATTCATTTTTTTTCTCAGCTTCGACCAAACGATGGAAAATTATGACAGAGCATTAGGGCGAAAATAAAGTCCAGAAGTCTCTACCGAATACTATAGATGATCTGCACGTGCTAATGCAATTAATGCCTTACAAAATGGTTATTTAAATATTTCTGAAGGTTTGTCCTCAATTGCAAGTTACATCCATCAACCAGGAGAAACAAGAAACGAAGCCCAGCGCCTATTAAAAAAAATGGAAAAATTGAATACTACTATTCTTTTAACGCAGATTTGGAATGATCTTTTGGGAATTATGAATAAAATAAGCTTAAGTTTACAGAATAGCACTATTACCATGGACGTTGCAACGAAACTTTACGCATATCTATCTGATCGATTATGTCAATAAAACACTCAATAAATTCGAACAGTACGAATCGGTTGCTAAACAAAAGAAAATCCAAATTCAGACTATAAAGATAAGTCTGAAAGAAACAGAATTCGCAGTACACGCGTCAGTTTTTTTTTAAGGATCATCAGAATCTGTACCGTTGAATGGCAAAAAAAATTTCATGTAGGGTAAATCACCCAATCGTTGGCACTTTAAGAGTGAGCTTCGTGTCAGTCTGAAATTAAATTACCATAAAATTTCATTTACAAGAGCTAGTAGACAAAACATGTGACAGTATCAAAGAAAATACTTTAGTCTTTGTTTTTTGAATCGTCTAATTATTGGCATGTAGTAAAAGTAGGAGGTACCTACCAATCATTAAAATAAAAGAAATACCTATCTATACCTAGGGTATAATTAAAACACTGTTTTAATAGGTAAATATCTGCTTTTATTCAGGTATTAAGGTATTTAAAGTTTTAATAAAAATATTTAAAAAAATCATTTTTTATAATATAAACAATTTCTCTTATTCTACACGGTTTGGCAGTCTCATTTTATCAGTACTTAAATGTCTATCAATGAGATCTTTTAACTTCAGTACTTACCCACCACAAAAACCTACAAAAAAACATTAATCAGTCTGAATAAGAACCTACTCAACTTAATAACCCCCCTACCTATCTTAAATATTTTATGTAGTTCGCAGTCTTACTGAAATCAATCAAAAAGTAACATTTAAGCTAATCTCAATCATCGGTCAACATCTTCTATCACATTTTTACTTTTTTATTTTAATACTGTTTAAATTAATATTTTGTTTAGGACTATTTTTGGTGAAATTCTATTTATTAATTTCCTTCCCTTTTCTCTTTAACATTTTTTTCTTGTTTCAATTCTACTTTATTTTTATCTTTTTGTTGAAAAAAATCATTCACTCATTTTTATCTTTCTTTTTTTCTTGTTTATTCTTTGGCGCAATGTTAATGTTTAAATTGGAAAAATCTTTCGAAAACAACATTCTTTTTGTAGATTTCGTATTTTCATGTTTCTTAACAACTCGTTTTTTACACATGTTTCTTCTTTATTTAGCATTTGTTCAGTTTTGGCTAATTTTTGTTGTTGTCATTGTTTCTTTCGTTTCTGTAGACCTTCTTCCTTTTCTTTCTTTGCTTTAATTTTTTGGCGTTCTTCGTCCTTGCATTCTTTTGACGTAATACCATAAGGTCTTCTTAGTTTGTCTCACTCCCTTCCTTTGAGGTGTTTTAGGTAGCTCTAATATATCATCTAGTTTTATTTCTCGTAGGTTTGTCTTCATAGGGGTAGTGACAGTTGGATTGCTTACAGTTTCCAAAACTACAGTCTATGTTATACAGTTTTATGTTGATAGTAGTTGTTATTGTAGACTGCATATCTGATAAAATCCTTTTTGTTTATCATTCTCAAAATTTCCGGCATTGCTTCACTTTCAAGCTTATTCTTCACATTCTTCCCCAAGCATTTCGAGTAGTCTATAGCTCTTGAGTCCCATGGACAAAGACCGGTAGCCTGGAAACCATTAAAAATTGTATCTGGTTTTACGCATGTATCAATAGTATTTTGCAACAGTGGCACAAAATCAACTTTTGTAAGAGCTCGAGATGGATTTTCACGCCGTCATTCTAAAACCGTCTTTTGGAAACCACCTTTTAGAGATCTAAAAGCTAAGACATCTGCAGCCTGAAGCAATCGAGTGCAATTGGGATAAAGTGCTTTAAGCACAATATCCAATGAGGAATAACGCTCAGTGGCGGCATAAGTGAGGTGAGTTTTGTGTCCATCTACAAATAAAATTAGAGGGAATGGTACTTGATTTCGCACGAGATGCGGATGTAACACTTTGTCTATATATTGAGAGAAAATTTCTGTTTTCATCCAGCCATTGTCACTGAGGCCTATACCCCAATCTGATGGTACCTTTAATGCAATTTTACTTGGCAAGCGCTTGTACGGGAATATCACCATCGGCGGGGTGATTTCGCCATTGGCAGCAAAAGTAAACATCACTGTTAGTGAACTTTTAGCTGGGGTATGGTCGATTTCGTAGACATTCTTTGCACCCTTTGGGGCCAAGACCACACCTGTCTTTGCGCAAACAACGAAATTGGTTTCGTCACCATTCAAGACTCTTTTCGGGTCTGATAGAAATTCAAACAAACCATGATCTTTCAGGTATATTTCAATAGCTTGAAACCATCCTTTTATATCATTTTCTGATACGGCAGCACTTAAACAATTTACTGCTTCGCTGTTACTGCTTCGGGAGATCTCACAACAATATCCGGGTGTCGCTTTAAGAGTTTAAACCATTTATCTCCGGGAATGTTGTCTTTGAACGGGTTAGATCGGCCGCTTCTTTTATAAATTTTGATAAGGTATTCAAAAGATCTTCTTTCCGTTTTGGAAAACCCTTTGCAAGGCTAACATTTAACCAATTCTCTAATTTATTCTCTTCGTCTGCGTTAAGTACTGGACTTGGACCAGGCTGTATATTATGATCTGCTTTCTTAATCCGAAATTGTTACGCAGGTCCAGGAACCTGATATTGTTTCGCCGCTTGCTTTTTGGCCATGCCATTTTTAATCGCGTCTAAAGTCTTTTTTATACTTTCCTCACTATATTGTTTTCGTTTACTTTTTTCTATTTTCCCCCTTGACTTCTTTTTATCGGTTTCTTTTTTATTTCCTTTCTTCATTGTTTACAACGTACTCCAAATGAATAAAAAACCTATTATTAGCACTCAATATCCTATTATGGACACTACTGCAAATAATTAGCTTGTGCTATTGGCACTGTGGGCCAACAGTTGGAAATGGCTATTGAAGAAAAAAAAAATTCTATAGAGAAACCATCATTTATTTAAAGGCTTTACAAATATATCATAAACTCGCTTGTTGATAATATTCGAAAAATTCCTATTATTGGCACTAATGCCAATAAAGGGATTTTGATGAAATTATTGTTTCATATGTTGGCACATGTAATAAATAAAATGTGATAAAGATATTCAAGAAATAATCTTAGAATCTTCTGCCTAGAGGTATAATTAAGTATATCAAAGTATTTCGATAGTATCAATTAGCGAATTGTTGCGATGTACTATGATTAATGAAGCTCTCACCTTAAGAAAAAAACAAAATAACTACGCCATATCACCAGCACAAAATGTCAGCTATTGTTTCTAAATCGCCATATTGGTTATTGGAACAGTGTTGTCAATTTTTAACAGAAACATAATACTATTTTACTCTTTAATGCATACCAAACTTGATTAATCTATGGTTTCCTTGTTTTTAAACTAAACTCTAAACTGCCAATAATTGGAGGAGTGCCAACGATTAGGTGGTTTACCCTAGATACTTTTTTTCCTATAATCGACACATTATATGCACATCTAAAAAATCGTTCGGCAGCTTACCAAGAAATTGACAATCGTTTTAGTTTTCTTTGTCAATTAATAACAATCGATTCTGACGAGTTGACAAAAATGCAATGAATTTTTAGAATTCTATCACAAAGACATTAACGCATATGAGCTAAAATCAGATTTTGTTCATTTAAGGGAGTATTTCAAGAACACAAGCAAAGGAATTAGCGGATTTGAGTATCTCAACCTTACATAAATTGATAAAGTCCGATAAATTAGAAGAAACTTTTCCAAATGTTGAAGTTGCTACAAGAATGTCCCTTTGCTTAATGGTTTAAACTATGTTACAAGAACAATTAACTAATTTGTCAATTATGTGCATAAAAAGAGATATCCTTAAAAAAATAGACTTTGAAGATATAATAGAAGATTTTGCATTATAGAAATCCCTAAAGGAACTATCGTAATCGTAACTATTTCAAACCAACAGCATATTTATCTAATTAATAAATTATGTATATTTCATTTGTACCAATTAACAATAATAAATATAAGATCATAGCAGAAAAATCTTCTTGTCATTCACTTTTCTTACTTTCCAACAGGCCCCCAAATTCTTGTGGGCCCAAGGGCCCCGGCATAGCCTGCTAAGACGGCACTGCTATCAGGAAGTTATTGTAATTTATTTACACTTTACACGCCGCATTCTGAATATATTTAATACAATAATAAAACGCCTGGAAGGAAATGCTGTAACTATACTGGATGTCTATAATATATTATGGATAGTTTAAGAAACGAATTGGTGGAAGTACCTACTTAAGTTATGAATCAAAAATTAGATTAAAAAGAATGCGAAAAATAACTTGGAATGGTCAGTACAGTTACCAGTAATTTGTTACTCTTTATTGAAATGTGTTTTGAGAAAATGGTTTGAGTTTAGCGAATACTGTCAATATTCTAACATATTTTTGAAAAATGAAGTTGAATTTAAACATTTTGAAATAGTAATTACAAAGGCCAAATAACAAGACAGATTCAATATATTAAGATGGACGATTTATATTCATAGTCGATAAGAATTAAAGAGATCCAAAGAGAATCAACTAATAATGATTAAGATTTTCAAAGAAAATTATTTTTGACAAATGGCAATATACAGGGTGGGCCATGTAACGTGACCCCAAAATATCTCCGTTACCTTTAGAGTGACAGAAAAAATGTGGAAAGGGAATTTTATTGATTTCGAAGGGCTGACACAGGGGTTAAAAATACTTTTTTGTCATGCTCATAGTTTATGCGTTCTCAAGATCATCAATGGTTTTTCAAATGGGAACATTATTTTATCAAGAGATTGTAGCCAATATTTAATTGATATCATGGGTCACTGGAAGATTTACAACGGATACTGGATGGAGTCATCGAAAAATGCGCCATGGCCGGAATCGGATTAAATGGAAAAAAGACTAAAGTATTAGTAATTAGCAAGCAACCTAATATCATAGCTAACAACAGTTGGGGATGAACTATTGAAGCAAGTAAACCAAATAAAATATCTAGGCAGCATAATAACTAACAGCACGGATAGTCAAACTGAAGTGAAATCAAGGATTGAGCAGGCTCGAGCAGCATTTAAAAACATGAGTAGGGTCTTGTGCTGTAGAGATCTGAAGTTAACTCTAAGAATCCTTCTCAGATGTTATGTCTCCCTGCTGTACGGTATGGAAGCCTGGACTATAAACAAGTACGAATAAAGACGACTTGAAGCGTTTGAGATGTGGGCTTACAGGAAAATATTAAAAGTTTCATGGACGGAAAAAGTATCCAACATGGTAATACTCCAACTTCTGAATAAATCCATTGAAATTCTTACCACCATCAAAAGAAGGAAACTGCAATATTTCGGGCATGTTATGAGAGGCGAAAAATGCCGATTACTGCAGAACATCATGGAGGGAAAAATGTATGGTAAAAGAAAGCCGGGCCATCGAAAAGCATCATGGCTCAAGAATCTACTGTCAACTCAAGCTCTCTGTTCAGACTAGCCGTCGACAGAGTAAGGATAGCCTTGTTGGTGACCAACGTTCTAGAAGGACATGGTACTTAAGAAGAAGATGGGTCAATGGATTCGTCTGATGAATGGCTACAATGTCTTGATACAAAAATAACATTTTGATTGAAAAACCATTGATGACCTTGACGACGTATAAACTTGACCTTGACAAAAAAGAATTTTTAACCACCGTGACAGCCCTTCCCTTTTGACATTTTCCGTCAGTCTAAAGGTAACGGATATATTTCGGGTGGTCATGTTAAATGGTTCACCCTGTACATATACTATAAAATGCATAATATATAGCTTATTAAATGTAGGAAAATATTACTTCTTTACTCTCCGCCACTTCAAAGTACTCAAATAATAAGGGAATAAAAAACGTGAATTTGAAAAATACTATTTTTTTCTTCCCAATACTTTATTTTTCCTTATCCAAATAATTTGATACTTTATTTTTCACAAAAAATGTTGGCAACCCTAGGCCCACCTGACATTTCACGGTTTGCCCGGTGGTTCGGTCCGACACTGCCTGGTAGATTTTTTGGTAGATATTCTTTTTCTCGAAAAAATGGAAAATAGCAACAATGAGCTAGGAAAGAGAAAAACAGTGCGTTTTTGCACCTACAAAATTTCTGCACCTAGTCCATACTTCTGGAGTTCTTGACCAATTTTGCAAAAAGTTCTGGCAAAAGAATAGTTTTTGCTAAAAAAATGTAATTTTGAAAAAATGCGAAAACAGTATTTTTTCATAAAAACACCCTAAGAGTTCTATAGATGATCCCTTTGATATTTTTTTATCAAAACCTTGGTTCAAAAGATATTTGCAGTAATAAAGGACCCATTGTTTTGAATAAAAATAAAAAAAAATCGCTCAACAGTTGAACTATTTGCTAAATTATTTGCAGTTCCCGGTAGAACTCCACGGTAAGAGTTCTACGGGATATTCAAGTTCTAACTGCAAACTGAACTGTTGCGCGATTTTTTTAATTTTCATTCAAAAGTATGGGTCCCTTATTATTGCAAATATCTTTTGATCTAAAAATGTCACAGTGATCTTAGATAGAACTCTTATTGTGCTATTCAGATCCGCGAATAAAACTGTTTTTGCAATTTTCAAAATTCAATTTTTTTGCAAAATATCAATTTTTGATGCGACGAAGTAAACAAGAAAAAAAAATGCGCAACAGTTCTGTTTGCAGTTACCGGTAAAACTCTCAAGAGTTCTATCGAAAATCCTTAACATTTTTATGTAAAAATTAGAACTTCATTGAACTACTTGAAATTTCGCACAAAGTATTCTAGAACTACATATATTACAGGCCTATTCTGTAACTCAGATAAAATTTAACGGGCTGCTAAAACCTTGCCGTTATTGTTATAGTTATTGATGTATCAAGGGAATTATAAGGATGTTAATTACCGTGGGCAACGGGTTTACTATGTTAGGATATAGATATACAGGGTATCCCAACGAAAATTTGAACCCCACCCCCCTCCACCCCCAACCCCCCTCTATAATTGTAAAACCGAATAATATTCCAAAATTCGCCGAAACCCGTCGATTTTTGTTCTTGGGGGGAGCTTTTTTTACAGTCAAGCCAACTCGATATGTTCATCCCCCTAATGCCTAGCAACCCCAACTTAAAAATTTCAAATGCAACTACCCCACTTGGCACATCATTTTAAAGCCCTTTTCATTGCGAATACAGTGACGTACTGTTTTTAGAAATCGGTTGAGATTTGACAGAATTATTGGTTACAAACGAAAAGATGACAAACCAACTTACGCGTAGTAATTTCTACACAAATGCACACCACTAATAAGTTTTTCATCTACTACACATGACCGCATTACCTAATTGTTATTGATGTGTCTATCAGTTTACAAAAAAGTCAGAAATGAAATAAAAAAGCTGAAGCAAATAATAAATCAGATTTATTTGATGAATTGCTCAAAATGACCCCCGTTAACTTCCAAACAATAATACAGTCTGTTTTCAAATTCTGTTCGAACATTATTAAAGACATCCGCAGTTATTAATCGGCATTCTTCTACAATTCTCTGACGTAGCACTTGCAATGTTTCCGGCTGAGTGGCGTACACTCGTGATTTTAAATGACCCCACAGAAAAAAGTCCAAAGGGGACAGATCCGGAGATCTTGGTGGCCATTCGACGGGACCTCTTCTGCCAATCCAATTCCCCGGGAAATGGTCATCCAAAAATTGTCGCACAGCAGCAGCATAGTGCGGGGGCGCACCATCTTGTTGGAAGGTTATTTCATTTTCTAGTAAATTGTCGTAACTTTCTAAAATCTCTGTTATCCTAGGATCAATTGTACTTTCCAATAATTCTAGATAGGTGTTTCCATCGAGATTACCTTGGATGAAAAATGGTCCAACAAGATGGTCGCCCAAAATGCCTGTCCAAACATTCAATTTTTGAGGTGTCTGAGTTTGAAATTCCCTGATTAAATGCGGATTAGTATCACTCCAATAACGACAATTGTGTCTATTCACTTCGCCATTCAACATAAATGTACATTCGTCGGAGAAACATGTATTGTAGAGAAGATATGGATTCAGTAGAAGTTGTTCACTAAAGTTTTCGCAAAATTGGGTACGGCGATCAAAGTCATCTTCATGTAACTCTTCAACCAGCGTCATCTTAAATGGATGAAACTTGTGTTTTTTCAAAATTCGGTGAACACTGGAACGGGATACGCCAGAAGCTTGAGACACAGTTGTAATCGATTGCTTATTATCCATCTGTACATGACCCAAAACTGCCACTTCAACTGCTTCATTTCGAACTGGCCCAATTACTTCACGTTTCTTGTTTAAAAGCGAACCTGTTGCAACAAATTTGTCAATCAGGTGTTTAACGTACTGGTTGTTTACATTTTTTTCAGGATGATTGGCATTAAAAATTCGTGCTGTAGCTTTAGCGCAATCGTGATTTCGATAATAAATTGCAACAATTTCTACTCTTTCCGCGATAGAATAAACCATTTCGAACACACGTTAATACTTTCAATAACGGCTGAAACTAACGATTTCTTGGTCACAAGCAAAAAACACCAACTTTTTTTGTTGTACTGATTTTTTGTTATTTTGAAAAGGCCTGAATTCCTATAAACTTAAGTATCTTCTACTAATAACTATTTTTGTATCTAGTTTTATTTGCTTCAGCTTTTTTATTTCATTTCTGACTTTTTTGTAAACTGATAGACACATCAATAACAATTAGGTAATGCGGTCATGTGTAGTAGATGAAAAACTTATTAGTGGTGGGCATTTGTGTAGAAATTACTACGCTATCACTGTATTCGCAATGAAAAGGGCTTTAAAATGATGTGCCACAAGTGGGGTAGTTGCATTTGAAATTTTTAAGTTGGGGTTGCTAGGCATTAGGGGGATCAACATATCGACTTGGCTTGACTGTCAAAAAAGCTCCCCCCAAGAACAAAAATCGACGGGTCTCGGCGAATTTTGAAATATTATTCGGTTTTCCAATTATAGGGGGGGTCAAATTTTCGTTGGGATACCCTGTATATGGTTAACTGGTGACGATAGGAAATTAGAATAGAAATTAGGATAGAATTATCCTATCGTCACCAGTTAACCATATATATCTATATAACTTTTTGGACATCAATTGCACAACTTTATGTTAGGATAGTTAGTTGTGTTAGATTTATATTATTAAAATTGTTCATTCTAGTGCTATCTATTATTATATTCATTGCACTGCCATCTATTACTTTGTTCATGGCAGCGCCACATATTTTTACTTGTATTAAACATGTTATATTAAAAATAAATGTGTTAGTCTTGTGTAAAACATCACTGCGTGAGCATTATTTCTAACAGGTTATGGGCCCAGACTTGAAAAATGGTGTACCGAAGCTGAAAGGAAGAGAGAAATATGCAGAATGGGTGTTTGCAATGGAAAATCTTTTAGTGTTAGATGGATTATCCAAGAGCATACTTGGAACTGAAGAAGAAGCGGAGAAGGTTGGAAAAGCAAAGGCCAAGCTAGTTCTAGCCATCGAGGCTTCGTTGTCGACTGCAAAAGACGTTTGGGATAAGTTGAAAAAACTATTTGATGACTCGGGTTTTACGCGGAAAATTGGATTATTGCGAGCTCTTATTTCTATAAGGCTAGAAAATTGTGGTTCCATGGAGTCATACGGGAATCAAATGGTTGACACAGCGCAGAAATTAAAAGGGACAGGATTTCAAATAGATGATGAGTGGATCGGTTCGTTATTATTAGCCGGATTGCCTGAAAGGTATTCGCCGATGGTAATGGCGATCGAACACTCGGGAATTCTAATAATGGCCGACAGCATTAAAACAAAATTGCTGGACATGGAGCCGGAAGTCGGTAAGACAGGGAGTGCATTTGCCAGCGCCAGAAATGCAGGAACGAAACAGCAACACAAGTACGGGCGCAGCACGGCAGATGGCGGTAACCGTGAGTCAAGTGTCAGAATGAAAGACGTTAAATGTTATCGGTGTAAACAGATAGGTCACTTTAAAAATAAATGTCCGAATGAATATGTTGAAAATCGTAGAAACAGTAATAATAATAAAAACGAACACGCGTTCAGTGCGGTATTTTTAAACGGTGCATACAACAAAAACGACTGGTACGTGGACTCGGGCGCGAGTGTGCATCTAACGGTTAATAAACATTGGCTGCGAAATGTGTCAAAGAACGTGAATTTAAATGAAATCATGGTGGCAAATAAAAGTACAATACCAGTGGAGTGTACGGGACAAGTTAATATTATAACAGTTGTTGGAAAAGACAGACATAATGTAACAATTGAACGGGCAATGTGCGTGCCAGAACTGACAACAAATTTATTGTCGGTCAGTCAACTAATCAAGAATGGTAACAGTGTCCAATTTGAAGAAGATGGGTGCAAATTTTTTAACCAAAATAAAGTTTTGATTGCAACAGCAGATTTAGTTGAAAATGTTTACAAGTTAAATGTTGAAAATCCAGTTGAATGTGAAAGCAGCCTGATGAGTACATCAGTAGTCACAAGTGAAGTGTGGCATCGAAGATATGGTCACATCAATTATGCAGACCTAAAAAGATTGCAAGGCGGAATCGTAAATGGAATTAAATATAAAGGAAGTCAGGAAGAACAGTGTGTGGTTTGCTGTGAAGGCAAACAGGCGAGACTGCCGTTTAAACACAAAGGGACAAGGGCAGACAATATTTTGGAGGTCATTCACACTGATGTGTGTGGTCCAATGCAAGTAACGTCCTTGGGAGGCTCCAGGTATTTTGTGTTGTTTGAAGATGATTACAGTCGTATGACATTTGTATATTTCCTGAAAACGAAGGATGAAGTTATCAACCGATTCAAAGAATTTCAAACAATGGTGGAAAATCAAAAAGACTCCAGGATAAAGAAAACAAAGATCCGACAATGGAGGTGAGTTTTGTAGTAACGAAATGGAAAATTTTCTAAAAAGAAATGGTATCATACACCAGAAAACAAATCCCTATACGCCGGAAAAAAATGGTCTATCGGAACGAATGAATAGAACAATTGTAGAAAAGGCAAGGTGCTTGTTATTTGATGCAAACCTTGAAACCAAGTTTTGGGCTGAAGCTGTACATACAGCGGTCTACCTGCGAAACAGGTCAATTGTGTCATGTTTTGAAGGAAAAACTCCTTATGAAGTTTGGCATGGTCACAAACCAGATGTGAGTAATTTCAGAATTTTTGGGAGCCCTGTAATGGTTCACGTTCCAAAAGAGAAACGCACCAAATGGGACAAGAAGGCAGTACACATGATACTAGTAGGATATAGCGAAACTACAAAAGGGTACAGATTGTACGACGCCAACAGAAATATTGTAACCACAAGTAGAGATGTAGTACTTATGGAGGACATTGTAGAAAACAAAGTGCAGGTGATAGTTAGCACGGAAGTTGAGAAAGAAGAAACAGCAGAATCAGTGGGGGATATAAGTTCTAAAAGAAAATCAACACGACAACCGAAACCCAAAGTGTTTGAAGACTATGTGACTTATATGTGTGCTGAGGGAATTGAATTAAAAGATCCAGTTACCATAACAGATGCTTTATCAAGACCCGAAAAAGAAGAATGGAAGAAAGCGATGGAAGAAGAATTACAATCGTTTGAGGAAAATGAAGCATGGGTACTAACCGATTATCCGAAGGATGGAACTATAGTGGACTGCAAGTGGGTGTTCAAAAAGAAATTTGATAGCGAAGGTAAGACAAAATTTAGAGCTAGGTTAGTGGCAAGAGGTTTTTCACAAAGAGCCGGAGTTGATTATGATGAAACGTATTCGCCTGTTGTGAGACATTCAACCTTGAGAATGTTAATGGCCTTAGCTGTCAAATTGGATTTGAATATAACACATCTTGATGTAACTACAGTGTTCCTGAATGGTGATCTAAACGAAACAGAGTAAATGAAACAGCCGGAGGGTTTTGTAATGGATAAAAACAAAGTATGTAAGTTGAGTTTAAAGGCTATATACGGTTTGAAACCGTCTTACCGGTCTTGGAATAAGAAAGTAGAAAATGTACTAAATAAGATAGGTTACAAAAGGTCAAAGTTAGAACCGTGTATTTACTTAAAGGGTAAAGGAGACAAATTAACAATTATAGCTCTATATGTGGACGATTTCTTCATTTTTTCGAAAGATTTATTGGAAGTAGAATTCTTAAAACAAGAGTTAGGTTCTAAGTTTAAACTAAAAGACTTGGGAGAAGCCAAACAATGTTTAGGAATGAGAATAGAGAGAAATTGGAAGGAAGGAATAATAACTTTAGATCAAGAAAACTATGTGAATCAATTGTTGAAAAGGTTTGGAATGACTAATTGGAAACCAATTAATACTCCTATGGAAAACAAATTGCAATTGGAACCCAGCAACGTAAAATGTAGTGAAGACATTCCTTACCAACAATTAATAGGTAGCTTAATGTATTTAAGTGTACTCACACGTCCAGATATTTCATATAGCGTAAGCTACTTAAGTCAATTTAATGCTTGCTATAATGAATCGCATTGGATATGTGCCAAAAGAATTTTAAGGTATTTGCAGGGAACAAAAAGTCATTGTTTAAGATTCGAACGGTCAGGATCAGAGGTGCAAGGCTTTACAGATGCGGATTGGGCAAATGACAAGCAAGATAGAAGATCATATACAGGTTATGTCTTCAATTTAGCAAATGCGGCTATATCATGGCAAAGTAGAAAACAGAAAACCATAGCACTTTCAAGCACAGAAGCGGAATATATGGCCCTAACTGAAGCAGCGAGGGAAGGAATATATTTAAAGAATTTAATGTGTGAGTTAATCTAAGTGAATAATCCCATAGTGTTGTATAATGATAACCAAAGTGCGCGGAAACTTTCTGTAAACCCTGTTTTTCATGGTAGATCTAAGCATATAGACGTTAAACATCATTTTATTAGGGATACTGTTAATGATGGTAGTATTGAAGTTGTTTACATGCCTACATCAGATATGCCTGCAGATTTATTAACCAAAGGCTTATGTGAGGCAAAGCACTCAAAATTCATGCATGCTATAGGATTATGTAGAAAATGAAAATTTTTTTAATATAGTGGGGGTGTTAGATTTATATTATTAAAATTGTTCATTCTAGTGCCATCTATTATTATATTCATTGCACTGCCATCTATTACTTTGTTCATGGCAGCGCCACATATTTTTACTTGTATTAAACAAGTTATATTAAAAATAAATCTGTTAGTCTTGTCCAGAGACAAGTATCTAAAGAGAGATGCAGTGTTACCAACTCCCAAAAATATTTACCCCTAAAACCAGTCAAAAACCCCTAAAATTGCCACAATTACTTGAAAATCTCCCTAAAAAATAATATTCTGTAAAAAACAATAAATTAATAATAATTAATATTCTGTAATATTTTTTAATATTCTTTATTTATAAATTACTTAATACTTCAAATATATTTTCGTTTTCATCTGGTTCTGACTTTTTGAAATCATACATGTTGACATTAAATAAACTTAACATATTAGGGGATTGAGTCGGCGCGAGTGTAGAGGTGACGCTCGTGGCCTCATGTTAGAGCGCTAACTAACAAGTATAGAGGGATCATTCTATTCCCAGTGCCGGCCGCATTTGTACCAGAAGACAAATGTGAAAAATTATTAATTAGCGCAATTTACAATAAGAACTAGGTTTCTGGGCCTGTAAGTGTATGGGAATGCAAAATACCATAGGCCACAAGTAGGCCGCAGTGTTTGAAGAGTTAATACCCGGCATCCACATCGGACCAAACTTTTAAAAAAAGAAAAAATGTTAGGGGATGAATTAAATGTTGTTCAAGATCCACCATTTCGTATTTCGTACCATCATACTTTGTATACATAACATTTCAATAGATAGTCTATACCGCAACTTGTTTTTCACAATTTTGTAGATGGAAAGCTCGTTCGAAAATGCGTTTGAAATTGGCACCGTGACAAATGCTAGTTCGAATTTTGAGACATTTTCAAAACGTTTACAGCCAGCTCCGCCACAATCATTATGTTTTTCATTTAATTGCGAAATCTTAGTAACGAGAAACTGTACTAGATGTAGCTAAGTCGCCAGGTCAACAATTATATAATTAAGATTGCCTAGCTAGAGTTATCCCAGGACATATATTTTTACACTTTTATTTTTCTATAAAATTTTATATAATTTGTTAATTATGTTTTTTACATATACTAATAAGATACTAAATATGTATTAACATTAAAAAATATATATAAAACTTTGTAGAGGGTCATCTTTCATATTACTTTCAAAACCAGGAACAACACATCGGAAATATATGGAATCTATTGTCTGAAAATAAGGGATATGATGGTAATAAACCAATCATGTTTAATATAGTAAAAACATGCACACTTACCTTTCAATCTAGATTATAACAAATGTACAGATAATTATTTTCAAGAGTCTTGCACTAATAATGTCCTGCAGAGACGATATATTCTTCGATGTGGTGGCAGGAAAAGAGAGAGTCTATTTGTTTTGGGTGAAGAACTTTGTTTTGGGTTTATTACCATCTTATATTGTTAACACATGTTCCAATCCCTCTCATATTGAGAGGGATTGGAACATGTACACGCGCGGTACCCGCGCTTTTAGGGTCGGATCTCAAGGGTAGTTTATATTGCTACCCTGGCTGTAAAATTCCTTAACCGCATATATAACACTTCACACAATCGACAAATCGACAAAATATAACGAATGAATATTTGACAAATTGGCGACATCATCTTTAAACTGATTGACTTTAGATACTTGTCGCTGGTTGACATTTTGCTAATATAAATGTAAACAACACTAGTTATTTACTAGAGATTTTAGGTGCTCAGTGCCATCTATCAGTTAATTTAAGCGACCAAGCCATCTATAATAAGAACTTCGAATTAAAACTTCTATCACAAATTTTCCCATAAGAGTGCCAAGGAACCCCTGGTCTTGTGTAAAACATCACTGCGTGAGCATTATTTCTAACAAGTTGCCCGAGGTATTTATATACTTATAATTCACGTGATACATAAATAATTTTATTTCTTGCAATAGTTTTTAATAGTTATTTACATAAGAGTGCGGAAACATTGACTTTACAATGCAACGGCTCGTTTGGGGAACGACCCCGAAGGGCGAGTTCCCCATTTGCAGAAGCATTATAAAATATATTTTTTGGTCGACAATTATTATTTAAGAAACAAATAGATTTAGGTTAATTACAATATTGGAAATTATTTAATTTTGTATGTTGTTACTCACAAACTTTGACATTTTTACTAATTCAAATTTATTAGTTTGGTTATGTCATTTTTCCAAATGTCAGACACACAGTAAAATTTAAAAAATCACTCTTATTTTCTACATTATCGTGACAAATGTGGTGTAAAGTAACGTTTTTTAATTAGATTTTATTGTCTTATACTTAATTTATTTTGTAAGTGTCCCTGAAAGGTTAAAATTTACTGGTCACTTTACCGCACCGTAGCTGTACTTTGCAACATTATACGTAAAAACCAGGGGGTTGACACTCTTATGGGTGACCTTGTGATAGAAGTTGTAATGTATTGGAAGGATTTATAGATGGCACTGGGCACGGAAATTTAAAATTATTTAGTGTTGTTTAGATTACCATACATACACATATCTAAAGTTTATTAAGTCGCCATCGTGTCAGAATTCGCATGGGCATAGGAATAATATAGGAATATATTATTCCTATGTCCATGCATATTCATTGGTTATATTGTTTCTGAATTTTATTTGTTTTCGTCGGTTTTTCCGAACTGCTATATATGCAGGCAACGCGTATTTGCAGCCAGGGTAACAAGTTGTAGATTTGGCCTTTCCTAGAATTACCCTTCAGATTTGAAACATGTGTTGGGGGATTGAAACATGTGTTGTTTATTTAAGAAGGTATATAAACCCAAAACGAAGTTATGGACTCTCTCTTTTTCTGCCTGCACTAGCCACTAATACATTGTCTCTGCAAGATATTGGTAATTTAATTCCTTAAAATTCTCCAACATTTTATAATTCAAATTGAAAGGTAAGTGCATGTAATGTAAATGAAATGTAATGTAATGTAAATGTAATGTAAATGTAATGTAAATGTAATGTAAATGTAATGTAAATGTAATGTAAATGTAATGTAAATGTAATGTAAATGTAATGTAAATGTAATGTAAATGTAATGTAAATGTAATGTAAATGTAATGTAAATGTAATGTAAATGTAATGTAAATGTAATGTAAATGTAATGTAAATGTAATGTAAATGTAATGTAAATGTAATGTAAATGTAATGTAAATGTAATGTAAATGTAATGTAAATGTAATGTAAATGTAATGTAAATGTAATGTAAATGTAATGTAAATGTAATGTAAATGTAATGTAAATGTAATGTAAATGTAATGTAAATGTAATGTAAATGTAATGTAAATGTAATGTAAATGTAATGTAAATGTAATGTAAATGTAATGTAAATGTAATGTAAATGTAATGTAAATGTAATGTAAATGTAATGTAAATGTAATGTAAATGTAATGTAAATGTAATGTAAATGTAATGTAAATGTAATGTAAATGTAATGTAAATGTAATGTAAATGTAATGTAAATGTAATGTAAATGTAATGTAAATGTAATGTAAATGTAATGTAAATGTAATGTAAATGTAATGTAAATGTAATGTAAATGTAATGTAAATGTAATGTAAATGTAATGTAAATGTAATGTAAATGTAATGTAAATGTAATGTAAATGTAATGTAAATGTAATGTAAATGTAATGTAAATGTAATGTAAATGTAATGTAAATGTAATGTAAATGTAATGTAAATGTAATGTAAATGTAATGTAAATGTAATGTAAATGTAATGTAAATGTAATGTAAATGTAATGTAAATGTAATGTAAATGTAATGTAAATGTAATGTAAATGTAATGTAAATGTAATGTAAATGTAATGTAAATGTAATGTAAATGTAATGTAAATGTAATGTAAATGTAATGTAAATGTAATGTAAATGTAATGTAAATGTAATGTAAATGTAATGTAAATGTAATGTAAATGTAATGTAAATGTAATGTAAATGTAATGTAAATGTAATGTAAATGTAATGTAAATGTAATGTAAATGTAATGTAAATGTAATGTAAATGTAATGTAAATGTAATGTAAATGTAATGTAAATGTAATGTAAATGTAATGTAAATGTAATGTAAATGTAATGTAAATGTAATGTAAATGTAATGTAAATGTAATGTAAATGTAATGTAAATGTAATGTAAATGTAATGTAAATGTAATGTAAATGTAATGTAAATGTAATGTAAATGTAATGTAAATGTAATGTAAATGTAATGTAAATGTAATGTAAATGTAATGTAAATGTAATGTAAATGTAATGTAAATGTAATGTAAATGTAATGTAAATGTAATGTAAATGTAATGTAAATGTAATGTAAATGTAATGTAAATGTAATGTAAATGTAATGTAAATGTAATGTAAATGTAATGTAAATGTAATGTAAATGTAATGTAAATGTAATGTAAATGTAATGTAAATGTAATGTAAATGTAATGTAAATGTAATGTAAATGTAATGTAAATGTAATGTAAATGTAATGTAAATGTAATGTAAATGTAATGTAAATGTAATGTAAATGTAATGTAAATGTAATGTAAATGTAATGTAAATGTAATGTAAATGTAATGTAAATGTAATGTAAATGTAATGTAAATGTAATGTAAATGTAATGTAAATGTAATGTAAATGTAATGTAAATGTAATGTAAATGTAATGTAAATGTAATGTAAATGTAATGTAAATGTAATGTAAATGTAATGTAAATGTAATGTAAATGTAATGTAAATGTAATGTAAATGTAATGTAAATGTAATGTAAATGTAATGTAAATGTAATGTAAATGTAATGTAAATGTAATGTAAATGTAATGTAAATGTAATGTAAATGTAATGTAAATGTAATGTAAATGTAATGTAAATGTAATGTAAATGTAATGTAAATGTAATGTAAATGTAATGTAAATGTAATGTAAATGTAATGTAAATGTAATGTAAATGTAATGTAAATGTAATGTAAATGTAATGTAAATGTAATGTAAATGTAATGTAAATGTAATGTAAATGTAATGTAAATGTAATGTAAATGTAATGTAAATGTAATGTAAATGTAATGTAAATGTAATGTAAATGTAATGTAAATGTAATGTAAATGTAATGTAAATGTAATGTAAATGTAATGTAAATGTAATGTAAATGTAATGTAAATGTAATGTAAATGTAATGTAAATGTAATGTAAATGTAATGTAAATGTAATGTAAATGTAATGTAAATGTAATGTAAATGTAATGTAAATGTAATGTAAATGTAATGTAAATGTAATGTAAATGTAATGTAAATGTAATGTAAATGTAATGTAAATGTAATGTAAATGTAATGTAAATGTAATGTAAATGTAATGTAAATGTAATGTAAATGTAATGTAAATGTAATGTAAATGTAATGTAAATGTAATGTAAATGTAATGTAAATGTAATGTAAATGTAATGTAAATGTAATGTAAATGTAATGTAAATGTAATGTAAATGTAATGTAAATGTAATGTAAATGTAATGTAAATGTAATGTAAATGTAATGTAAATGTAATGTAAATGTAATGTAAATGTAATGTAAATGTAATGTAAATGTAATGTAAATGTAATGTAAATGTAATGTAAATGTAATGTAAATGTAATGTAAATGTAATGTAAATGTAATGTAAATGTAATGTAAATGTAATGTAAATGTAATGTAAATGTAATGTAAATGTAATGTAAATGTAATGTAAATGTAATGTAAATGTAATGTAAATGTAATGTAAATGTAATGTAAATGTAATGTAAATGTAATGTAAATGTAATGTAAATGTAATGTAAATGTAATGTAAATGTAATGTAAATGTAATGTAAATGTAATGTAAATGTAATGTAAATGTAATGTAAATGTAATGTAAATGTAATGTAAATGTAATGTAAATGTAATGTAAATGTAATGTAAATGTAATGTAAATGTAATGTAAATGTAATGTAAATGTAATGTAAATGTAATGTAAATGTAATGTAAATGTAATGTAAATGTAATGTAAATGTAATGTAAATGTAATGTAAATGTAATGTAAATGTAATGTAAATGTAATGTAAATGTAATGTAAATGTAATGTAAATGTAATGTAAATGTAATGTAAATGTAATGTAAATGTAATGTAAATGTAATGTAAATGTAATGTAAATGTAATGTAAATGTAATGTAAATGTAATGTAAATGTAATGTAAATGTAATGTAAATGTAATGTAAATGTAATGTAAATGTAATGTAAATGTAATGTAAATGTAATGTAAATGTAATGTAAATGTAATGTAAATGTAATGTAAATGTAATGTAAATGTAATGTAAATGTAATGTAAATGTAATGTAAATGTAATGTAAATGTAATGTAAATGTAATGTAAATGTAATGTAAATGTAATGTAAATGTAATGTAAATGTAATGTAAATGTAATGAATATGAAATGTAATGTAAATGTAATGTAATGTAAATGAAATGTAATGTAATGTCACAATGTAAATACATATTTTTAAAATTAAACAATTGTTTAACACAAAATTAAACAATTGTTTTTCATTTTCACCCTACTTGAATTACATTATATTTTCATATATATTTAATTCATAACATTCATAAATCCCTCCTTTGATAATTAGTTCCTAGGAAAGAAACATAGGTGGCGCACATCTATCACAGAAATTCATTAGTCAGTGTCCAGTCTCTCTTTAGATATTTGTCTCTGGTAAAAACCTAGTTTCGCTGGACGTATGCACGATGTCAAAGCTAGCTTACAATTCAGGAGGTAAAAAATTTAATTTATTTCTTTAATTATGATTTACGTAGAAATTATATTACGTAAATTGTTGGGTATGGTTGTCATGGATTTTTGTTAAATTTAATTTACATTAGTCAATTTGTCAATATGACTGACACGAGAAAAATGTCCCAAGAATTGATCGACAAAGTTGAGAAAGCTATAGACATTGCTTCCTACAAAGTCCCAATCATTGTATAAGAAGGAGTACAATAAATTTAAACAGTGGTTAAATAAGGATTGCACTGGAGGCAAACGCAAAAGGAGGGAGATTAAGACAGCTGTAAATGACAGACAGCTGTAGGGAAATTAAGGATTCATAACTGCCCAAGGGAGTTATGAATATGTTTATAGTTACCGTATTATTACCCGTTAATTGTATTGCAAGAAATAAACTGTTTTATGTTTAACCATTATTAATAGGTTTGTAAGTTTACGTAAATTGAAATATTTAATAAAATAATAATATAATCTATAGATAGATTATATTATTATTTTATTAAATATTTCAATTAGTATGTGAGTTTGAATTTTTAACCCCCAAAATTAAAGGTTTTGTACCTTTTTGGGATCTTAAAGACTATTTCTGGAATTTTATTTTATACAGTATGTATATTGAGATGTATAATAGAATAAGTGGTGAAAATAAATAAGAGCTGGGACAATAAAACACAATGCTGAATAAATTACAATGTGCACATGGTTTAAAGGGGTTTAACGATTATAGGATTTCTTATGAGCTATTTCCGCCCCTAATTTCCATCTTATATTTATTTTCAGAAAATAATTAATACATGATAACTAATCAGTCGTAAATAATACAATTATATTCCTAAATCTTCCCAAACGATTCCCAATTCAATAAAAATAGTTATAAATAAAAATAATTTTTTTATCTGTCAAGTATATAGCCCTAACATTTGATGCGTTGAATTAACTCGTTGATCATTTTCTAGATGCACCGCCAAATGTAAAACAAGTGAATGACTTTTATGAATGGGGAATGAAGAACGCCATCTACTAGCATAGCTTATAGCTTAAGTAGCTTCGACTGTGCGACTATATGTGGCGTTCCATAAAAAAATGAGAAAATGAATTATTTTCATTATTATTACCTTTTTTCGTGAATTTTTCAGCAGGGGTGGAAGCAAATGCAACAAATCAAAAATCATAAAAATCTGTCCAGCCGTTCTTGAGTTTTTAAAAGCCAAAATTCAAACCCGACTGTGTTTTATATATTAAGGTATATACAGAAAATTCGAGTTATAGAAAATTCGAATTATAGAAAATTCTAATTATAGAAAATTCGAATTATAGAAAAATCGAATTATAGAAAATTGGAATTATAGGAAATGCGAATTAAAGAAAATTCGAATTATAGAAAATTCGAATTATACAAAATTCGAATTATAGAAAGTTCGAATTATATAAAATTCCAATTATAGAAAATTCGATTTATGGAAAATTCGAATTATAGAAAATTACAATTACAGAAAATTCGAATTATAGAAAATTCGAATTATATAAAATTCGAATTATAGAAAATTAGAATTATAGAAAATTCTAATTATAGAAAATTCTAATTATATAAAATTCGAATTATAGAAAATTAGAAATATAGAAAATTCTAATTATAGAAAATTCTAATTATAGAAAATTCTAATTATAGAAAATTCGAATTACAGAAAATTCGAATTATATAAAATTCGAATTATAGAAAATTCAAATTATAGAAAATTTGAATTATAGAAAATTCGAATTAAAGAAAATTCGAATTAAAAAAAAATGTAATTATTGAAAATTTGCATTATAGAAAATTCGCATAAGAGAAAATTCGAATTCTGGAAAATTCGAAATATAGAAAATTCGAATTATAAAAAATTCAAATTACAGAAAATTCGAATTATAGAAAATTCAAATTATAGAAAATTCGAATTATAGAAAATTCGAATTATATAAAATTCGAATTATAGAAAATTAAAATTAAAGAAAATTCTAATTATAGAAAATTCTAATTATAGAAAATTCGAATTAAAGAAAATTCGAATTATATAAAATTCGAATTATAGAAAATTCTAATTATAGAAAATTCGAATTACAGAAAATTCGAATTATAGAAAATTAGAATTATCGAAAATTCTAATTATAGAAAGTTCCAATTACAGAAAATTCGAATTATAGAAAATTCGAATTATAGAAAATTAAAATTATAGAAAATTCGAATTATAGAAAATTCTAATTATAGAAAATTCGAATTACAGAAAATTCGAATTATATAAAATTCGAATTATAGAAAATTCGAATTATAGAAAATTCAAATTATAGAAAATTCGAATTATAGAACATTCGAATTATATAAAATTCGAATTATAGAACATTCGAATTATAGTAAATTAAAATTATAGAAAATTCGAATTATAGAAAATTCTTATTATAGAAAATTCGAATTACAGAAAATTCGAATTATATAAAATTCGAATTATAGAAAATTTTAATTATAGAAAATTCGAATTATAGAAAATTCGAATTAAAAAAAATTGTAATTATCGAAAATTTGCATTATAGAAAATTCGCATTATAGAAAATTGGAATTATGGTAAATTCGAATTATAGAAAATTCGAATTATATAAAATTCAAATAACAGAAAATTCGAATTATAGAAAATTCAAATTATAGAAAATTCGAATTATAGAAAATTCGAGTTATAGTAAATTGCTTAAGTTTACTTTACTTCTGCTTGCTTTAAGTTTATAGCTTAATCTGGCTTAACCTATTCGAGACCGACTGCACACCGTGTGTGCAATTATCTACCGAGATTCTAAGACGCCCGCCACCGTGTGTGCAATATAGAAAATTCGAGTTATAGTAAATTGCTTAAGTTTACTTTACTTCTGCTTGCTTTAAGTTTATAGCTTAATCTGGCTTAACCTATTCGAGACCGACTGCACACCGTGTGTGCAATTATCTACCGAGATTCTAAGACGCCCGCCACCGTGTGTGCAATAACAGTAATTTGCAATTCTAAATCTAATTCTAATTTGCAATACAGTGTGCGCTGCCATCGTTATTTTAAATTTCGTACATGCGCATTACAATTTCGAACATGCGCATTACAGTGGGAGACAGAGGCGTAGTGAAAATAAGTTGAATATATTTTGTGACGAGTAATAAAATATATTAAAATATATCTAGACAGACAATCATAGATTGTGAGAGATCATATATTTCCTACAAAACGCCACGTTTATTGTTGCCCGTTTATATCAAAAAGGATCCGATCCTCTTTGCTTTTATATGAAAAACTGTAACTATGGCAACATATATATTATTTTAAGCGTCGTATTGAATTTGCATGCAACAGCTACGGTACAATGTCTCGTGTGGATTTTATTGGTGGTTTTACCTTGGTTAGATTAGGTTGTCCGCCGCGAAGCGGGAAGATAAATCAAGACAACATACGCGCGGTAGCGCGAACTCTCGGTCCAATGTAGGACAAAGTGACAAGGACCGTTGTTTTTTTTTAATTTTTGAACATATACAAAAAATTAAACAAGGACCCAACACAAAATTTTCAACAGAAGTCAGTTATATTATAGACTACGTTCCCGCGTACCGCCACTGAGCTGCACCGTTAGTTGCATTTTCTGCCACGCTCGCACGAAACCATCGTATACGCTCCTAGGACTTTGCCAAATTTTGTTTCATTGCCTAAAAGTCGTGTTGAAATCTTGTCCACACAAGAATGTTTCTATAGTATAGCACGATTTCCAAGAGTCATTGCAGCTTTAGATTGTACTCACAGCAAAACAATTTCACCAGGTTATTTTATTAACTATTTACTTTATCAATTTATAGTAAATATTTAACTATTATTTCAGGTGGGGATACTGTAGAAAATTTCAGGAACTGCAAAGGATACTTCTCTTTAAATGTTCAAGCTATGTGCAATGCAGATTTACAATTTGTCGACATTGTTACACAAGGGCCAGGTGCTTTTGTTAATGGAATCATACTTGGTGCCAGCGGATATTTTGAATAATTATTTGTTGACACCACTCAGCAATCCCCAAACAGAACCCGAACAATTGTACAATGAATCTCATATTAGGACCAGAAATGTCATTGAAAGATGCTTCAGTGTCTGGAAAAGAAGATTCCCAGTGCTTAGTATTGGATTGAGGTGTAAGTTGCCCCTTGCTTAAGATATTATTATGGCCACTGCTGTATTACCCAATATAGCACATAGCAGAAATGGAGGTGAGCCACTGATAGACCCTGAGGTTCAGACACCACCTCAGCCAGTATTTCCACCATTACTTACTGAACACAGTGAGACACGAAGAAGCACAAGGGATACTATGCTAGAATATTTTGAATTGCTCACAATCTGATTTTGTTACAAAATATAGTAAACAGTTATTATTAAATAATATTAAATTAATCATCTTATTCATATCCCAATATTATAATTATCTATATAAGGTTCTTGAGGTATGGGGAATAAGTTATTAAAAAAATGTTGTTAGTGCAATTAACTAATTAATTAATGAATTAATTGTTGCATTTAAAACATTTTTTTAATAACTTATTCCCCATACCTCAAGAACCTTATATAAATAATTAAATAATATATTACATATAAAAATATATTTTTTTTGGTTATTAATAAAAATCATATATTATCATATAAATAAAGTATTTTTATAATTTAATATTTGTTCTGCATTTTCTAGAGCTTCAATTGATGTAATTGCTCTTTCCTTGCTTCTTCATTGTCAAAATGTGCCATTTCTTTTTTGTATTTGTTCTCTACAAATAAATGCTCTTTCTTTCCAGTCATACTGCACTTAATTCATCCAGTTTCGCTGCCACACAATGGCCAGGTTCAACTCACGACAGTCTAATATTTTCAAATGCCAAATATCAGTGTGCTTATTTATGGTGCTTTTGGTAATGGGATTGTACTTGGTGATAGCGGTTACTTTTTGAATAATTAGTTGTTGACACTAATCTGGCAGTTAAAAACATAATATAATAATAATAGCCCCCCCCCCCCCTTTTCCTAGCATATACATGCCTTGGGGGGTATAGCTAAGCAAGAGTAGCTATTTGTTAGCCTCGACTTTTTGTTGGAGATAGGGTGGCCTTACGCTCCTACGCCGCCAATAGGCGTAATAATAATTACGCCAGGTTTAACCCCAGCTCCTCATTTTCAAAGGCTGACAGTGAGTGAACCTTTGCCGAAAAATTGCCGATAAATTTGGCATGGTGTGGGGATCGAACTCACAATGGCCGGATTTGTAGTCTAGAGCGCAGAGGCGGATCCAGACTCATTTTTCAGTAAGGGCAACTAAGTAAAACATAGGTTTACGCAAGATGCCGATTGCGAGCGTAGCGAGCCCAAAGTAGCCCGCCGCAGGTGAAAAGTTTTAAAAATTTCACGGTCACGTGATAAACAGGTACCTAAACCTGGTACCTAAACCTAACTAAACCTGAACTCTCTAATACTAAATTACACTTTTAAATAAAGTTTTATTGAAAATAAAATTGCACTGGCTGTTACTTTTTTAATAATAAGAAAAAAAAAACAAAGATTTTTTTATATAAAACAACTTATTTTAAACTCTAATGATATTTCAAAACATTTTCATTTATAAATAAATCAACAAAATATAATATACTTGTACCTAATAATCCAAAGTAATTCAAATAACAACATCAATTCACCGTTTACTTGCCTTAGCAAATTATTCGATAACATTATCAACATGTATATCTTGATGTATATTACAAGGTCATAACTCATTCAAACCATCTTCCGATATTCTTGTGCGCCACCAAGTTTTTAATCTTTGCAAAGACGAAAAAGATTTTTAGCAGTTGCAACACTTATTGGTAGGCTTGCAAAAATGAGCAGCAATGCATGAATGATTGGGAAACTATCCTGGTCGCATTTATCAATGACTTCCACCACATCAGTTGGATAAGGAATCTCTATTCTTTCCCAATTTTAAGAGCAACACTCCCATTCTCCCTACAACATTAGCATTTTTCATCCTGAAATTGTTGATACCCCAAAAATGAATGATATTTTTTGGCTAATAACTTTTGCCACAATAAATCTGAAGTATTTTCTTTGTTTGTAAATACATTGGGCATGAGGTTATTTAGCTCATAACATTCCAATGACTGTTGAGAAAAACGTGATTTTATATCAACAGTTTTATGTTGTACAAGGGGAATATACAAAGATTTTCTATAATAGTCTTCTGGGTTATCGACTGGATGATTTTCTCTATTTTGTTGTCTCTCACAAGACGAGGCAAACGTATTTCAGCATCAATTTCGGAAGCTAAAGCGGTTGCATTTGAATATATAAGAGCAAATGTGTTTTCACTGTTTTTTCTCTTATTCTCTAATATATGTATTCTATCATTTGAGACGCCTTGCTTAAACACATCTGAGGCGATTGTAATAATCTACTCAACGGTGCAGACGTTTTCAATATATCAGTAATTGCTACAAGAGCTATAATAAAATTAGATTGAGATGAATGTCTGTAACTACTTCAGCAGATATAACGCTAAAACTATCTGTTTCAATCCCATCACAATTGTTAATATCTAAGGCTAAACTATTTATTAATTTCAAAACAATTTCTCCAAGAACTTTTCCATTTAGCTTTGGTTCTGAACTGGCTGTGTCATGCTCTGCTTCTAGATGTGCATCCAGTTCAACCACAAATCTAATAAAGCCTTCCCTAATAACATTTTTATACACATAGCGAAAACTCACAGACATTTGTTCGATATGAGACATATTTAGACAGTAGCTTCATCAAAAAACACACTAAAAAAATTAGCATTGTTAATTCGAGATATAATTGTTTCCTGAATTTCTTTTTCGCAGTATTTAATCAATTCATTCTGAGTACATGAAGTATTTTTTAAATGATCTTATCAGATAGCATAATATTATCCCCCGATTGAACTCGTAATTTAAGTTCTAGAAGTAAGAGTTCTCTAAAATTTCCTTCAAATTTTAAATATTATCTATCAAATTTTCGGTCATCGACCCGTCATCCCGATGACTACGTAAAGGAATATTTTGTTTTCTCAAAAATATAATTGATTCAATTATGGGTCGAAGTCTTGCACGGTTTTCTTCAATTTGCTTCAATCGCATTTGGTTTAATTGATTTGGTATTTTTTTGTCAGAACAATAATAAACTTGAAGAAAACATTTACCTTTCAGAACATTATCTATATGGTACTTATTTTTTTCATGATGCAATAGAATATTGTTATTGCCAGAGCCTGTGATTTTCTTAAAATCTTTTAATGCCTCTATAACTATAAGGTTTACAGTATTTGTTTTGTTATGGCCTGTTTTTCCGTGCATAAACAACTCAAAATATTTACAAAAAAGTCCTTGGCTTGATGGTGAATATACTAACCAATTATATTTTTGTGCATGATGCCAAGATAAATACTGTTTTATTTTATTTCTTGCTCCGTTTAAATTTCTGTTTTGAATCGAATATGGAAAAACGTATCCTTTAGGAGGACTGCAACTATGTACTAGAAAGTAGCACTTTTGAAAGTCATCCATCGGTTTTCCTATAAAAAGGCCTAAATCGCATAAGATGGTAGGTTGCAAATCATCGCTAAAATCTGTAGAATGGGATGCTCCGGGTTCTGAATTTTTTTCATTTTCGATTAAAATATACCTATTTTCAATATCATCTTGATTTTCGTATTCATCAGTCGACACTAATTGTAAATGTGAATGTAAATTTAATGGAATTGCTTCATTTGCTTCTTCAGCATTGTCACGTACATCAAAATTGTATAAATATATTTTATGTTAATTATTTTGTAAATATTAAAAAAAAATTAAAAATTAAGTTATGTATATTTTCTCAGTCCGGGCAATTGCCCTCATTGCCCCTCGCTGGATCCGCCACTGCTAGAGCGTTGCCTCTATAGTCCATTTTTTTAAGAATGCAGTAACTAGATACCTGATTTACACTATTACAAATGTTCAATCTAGTTACAAAATTTGACGTTAAATTCAAATATAGTTACTTGAATATAAAATTGGTAATTTATTAATGGTTTCATTGAATATCTTATTATTATTGATTAAATACTCCAGATGGCAACAATAGTATTAAAATACAAACAAATAAATGGAGAAAAACTCACGAAATCTAAATGATACAAAGAGATCAGATGACAATTGTGAATTGACACGGCAGCCATTGACAACTAACAGCTGAGCATGCATTGGCGTACGAAAAAAATATACTTGGTTTTAATTAATTTTTTTATCTCTAAATTTAAAATTATATATAAATCATTATTCTGTAATATAGTACTTATTATCCGTGGTATAATTTAACGTTTTATTGTATTTAGAAATAATTCGTAGTTTAGTATTTATTTAATTACATCTCACTAAATTCTACGCCAGTGACTGCAAATGTATATCAAAAGAGAGAGATGGAGAAGTAAATATCGTCGGTGTGAACTGCTCCTCGATTTAAGCCAATCAGAGAACAAGGTCAAATAAGCCGTATCTTCCCTGTACTGCATTCTTAAAAAAAATAACTATAGACCACGCCGGCCTTCGACATAAACATGTTAAATAGACGTTTTGTTGCTATTCTTGTCTAACACCTTGAACACGATAAGTGTGAAGTTCGCTAGTATAAACCACTGATAGCTATTCGCTAGGTATTATACGATAGAAAATATTTATTCGTCGGATAAACAGACAGATAATATTATACTCCAGATAGTTATTCTATTGAAAAATCGGCCCTTATTAAACTAGTCGTCCAAATAAGATTTTTCTTGAACAAATGAAATTTGTAAAGTACAGGAAAACAATATTATTTTCACATTATAGAAAATTCGAATTATAGAAATTTCAAATTATAGAAAATTCGAAATATAGAAAATTCGAATTATAGAAAATACGAATTATAGAAAAATCGAATTATAGAAAATTCGAATTATAAAAAATTCGAATTATAGAAAATTCGCATTATAGAAGATTCGTATTTTAGAAAATTCGAATTATAGAATAATCGAATTAAAGAAAATTCGAATTATATAAAATTCGAATTAAAGAAAATTTTAATTATAGAATATTCGCATTATAGAAAATTCGAATTATAGAAAATTCTAATTATAGAAAATACGAATTATAGAAAATTCGAATTATAGAAAATTCAAATTATAGAAAATTCGAATTATAAAAAAATCGAATTATAAAATATTCGCATTCTAGAAGATTCGTATTATAGAAAATTCGAATTATAGAAAATTCGAATTATAGAAAATTCGAATTGTAGAAAATTTGAATTATAGAAAATTCGAATTATGGAAAATTTAAATTATAGAAAATTTGAATTACAGAAAATTACAATTATAGAAAATTCGAGTTATAGAAAATAGTTTGTCGTAGCTTAACCCATGTGTGACCGATTGCACACCGTGTGTGCAATTGATTTCCGAACGGCTATATACTTGACAGATACAAATTTTAATTATAACTATTTTTATTCAATTGGGAATCGTTTGGGAAGATTTAGGGCCGATTTCTCAATCGTCAGATAAACAACCAGATAAGCTTTTTCCGATAAATATCAATATTCTTGGTTTTTCAATAGTCAGATAGTCGTTAACTGTCGAATAAACCCTCTATCGGAGGAATAAAGTTAACTGCTGCTTCAAGCGCCAGTTAGGGTTTTATCTGTCCGATAAGTGTCATGTTTTAGGTTATGTTTGACAGTTTCGTTTCATGTTGTGCATTTTGATTAAACGAAATAGTTGTGTACCTACGTCGATTTGTTATGATGGATGTGTTTGAAACGATTGACGACTTATCAATCGACGAAGATCGTGAAATCCTTTGAAGGAATGCATAATTCCACACTATGTACAATTATAAAAAGAGTGACCGAATCTATTTCTTCAATGCGACAAAATTTTGTTTCATTGCCTTAAAGTCGTGTTGAAATCTTGTCCACATAAGAATGTTTCTATAGTATAGACCGATTTTCATAGTAATGATTGATGATCACAAAGAGTCATTACAGCTTTGGATTGTACTCACATCAAAATAATTTCACCAGGTTATTTTTTTAACTATTTACTTTATCAATTTATAGTAAATATTTAACTATTATTTCAGGTGGGGATACTGCAGAAAATTTCAGGAACCGCAAAGGATACTTCTCTTTAAATGTTCAAGCTATGTGCAATACAGATTTACAATTTGTCGACATTGTTACACAAGGGCCAGGTGCTTTTGGTAATGGAATCGAACTTGGTGACAGCAGATATTTTTTGAATAATTATTTGTTGACGCCACTCAGCAATCCCCAAACAGAAGCCGTAGAATTTTACAATGAATCTCATATTAGGACCACACATGTCATTGAAAGATGCTTCGGTGTCTGGAAAAGAAGATTCTTAGTGCTTTGTATTGGATTGAGGTGTAAGTTGCCCCTTGCCCAAGATATTATTGTGGCCACTGCTGTATTACACAATATAGCACATAGCAGAAATGAAGGTGAGCCACTGATAGACCCTGAGGTTCAGATACCACCTCAGCCAGTATTTCCACTGTTACTTACTGAACACAGTGAGACACGAAGAAACACAAGCGATACTTATATGCTAGAATATTTTGAATCGCTCACAATCTGATTTTGTTACAAAGTATAGTAAACAGTTATTATTAAATAATATTAAATTAATCATCTTATTCATATCCCAATGTTATAATTATCTATATAAGGTTCTTGAGGGGAATAAGTTATTAAAAAAATGTTGTTAATGCAATTAACTAATGAATTAATTATTGCATTAACAACATTGTTTTAATAACCTATTTCCCATACCTCAAGAACCTTATATAAATAATTATTTTAATAATTTATATTATATATATTACATATAAAAATATCTTTTTTTGGTTATTAATAAAAATCATATATTATCATATAAATAAAGTATTTTTATAATTTAATCTTTGTTCTGCATTTTCTAGAGTTTCAATTGATGTAATTGCTCTTTCCTTGCTTCTTCATTGTCAAGATGTGCCATTTCCTTTTTGTATTTGTTCTCTACAAATAAATGCTCTTTCTTCGTAATTTCTATTTGGAGCTGTACCAGCTCCAGTCATGCAGCACTTAATTCATTCAGTTTCACTGCGACACAATGGCCAGGTTCAACTCACGATAGTCTAATATTTTCAAATTCCAACTGCCAAATATCAGTGTGCTTATTTATGGTGCTTTTGGTAATGGAATTGTAGTTGGTGATAGCGGTTACTTTTTGAATAATTATTTGTTGACACCAATCTGGCGGTTAAAAACAATATAATGGTGGCACTGCTGTCATTGTTGCTAACTCGAATTTTGGAAAAGATGTAGGCCAGAATAGAAAGTTACTTAGAATTTGTAAAATTTACGTATGCAAAGTGTGTAGATCTACGTTATTTCTTATAGTGATATACCCGCGATACTTTAAACTTGAACTCCACCATCCACCCTATCGCAGCAAAATAAATAATTATTAATAAATTTGTTTATACACATGATGAATTTATATATGAACATATGTAGATATATAAATAGGTATCTACAGACGGTGTTCTGCATGCATATCCAAAACCATTTTACCTCCACCACATTTAAATGAATTACAATAAAAATAGTAGTCCATTTTATTGCTTTTTTGAACAACCTGAATAATTTTTGTATTTTTCTTATGAAGTGGGAATATTTTTGTTCATAATGCAGCTTTCTTTTTTAGTAGGAGTAACATACAGATTTTCTTCCTCACTGTCACTGCTTACTTCCATAATTGTTAATTGTATTTAATTAAAAAATGAGTGATATTTACGATTTTATTGAATGCAGAGTCTGATACACCGAGAAAACGTGGCTGCTGTGGCTCCCAGCTTCCCAATCAAAATAGCCGTGTTTAGTTTTAGCCGTCTTTTTAAATCTATTTTCCTAGCGAGTCGAACGGGCAACGGGCGAATTAAAGAAGAACTTTAGGAGAGAACCCCAGCACTTTTAATATGAACGACCAGACGCGTATTATAAACATCTTTCGCGAAAGAAAAGAAAATATGCCCATTTTTTGCCTAATGCGATGTTATTTTGCAAATTTGATAGAAAATACGTAGATTTTAAGACTGAAGTTCGTAAGTATGCCGGAAAGTCCCAAAGTTCGTCGATATACGTCAAAATACGTGGAGTTGGCAACGCTGACTGGTGGTCCGCCGGACCAGCGGTTGAGAATAGCAGGTCTAGAGCGTTGCCTCTAGACCAGGGGTCGACAAACTCTATAAACTTAAGATCCATTTTTTCATTTAAAATGATTTCAAACTGGATCAAGAGCCACGGATGATTCAACTTGCGTCAACTCTGCCGGTGGGCAAATACCTCCGTTTAAGATATTTCCCAGAAAAAATTGACAAGGCAGATTCCTTAAGCATGCCCCTCCCAGCAGCGACGCAACTACCCAACCAAGTGGATGGATGACTGGCGGCAGTTTCCTTAAATTCCTCGAGCACTTCTCTCGTTTAGTTTTTAGTTCAACCAAATATTGATATGAAGCACTTAATAATCATGGACAACCACGAGACTCATTGTTTGGAGGCTCTCAACTACGCCAAAGAAAATGGACTCGTTATGCTTACAATCCCACCGCACACTTCGCATAAGTTACAGCCATTGGACAGGACTATTTTTGGTTCTTTGAAGACCTACTACTCTCAGGCAGCATCAATTGTTATGCTGAGATTTCCAGACGAGCCATATGCTTACACCAAAAGAGCCACATGTGGCTCGCGAGCCACACTTTGCCTACCCCTGCTCTAGACCACGCCGGCCTTCGGTGTAAATATGTTAAATAGACGTTCTGTTGCTATTCTTGTCTAACACCTTGAATACTATATCTGTGCATCTCGCTTGCACATGATAAGTGTGAAGTTCGCTAGTATACACCACTGATAGCTATTCGCTAGATATTATACGATTGAAAATATTTATTTGTCGGATAAACAGACAGATAATATTATACTCCAGATAGTTATTCGATTGAAAAATCGGCCCTTATTAAACTAGTTGTCGAAATAAGATTTTTCTTGAACAAATGAAATCTGTAAAGTACAAGAAAACAATTTTTTTACATTATAGAAAATTCGAATTATAGAAAATTCGAATTATAGAAAATACGATTTATAGAAAATTCGAATTATAGAAAATACGAATTATAGAAAATTCGAATTAAAGAAAATTCGAATTATAGAAAATTCGAATTGTAGAAAATTTGCCTTAAAAAAAATTCGCATTATAGAAAATTCAAATCATAGAAAATTCGAGTTATAGAAAATTTGAATTATAGAAAATTCGAATTATAAAAAAATCGAATTATAGAAAATTCGAATTATAGAAAATTCGCATTATAGAAAATACAAATTATAGAAAATTCGAATTATAGAATTATTCGAGTTATAGAAAATAGGCTATATAGCCGTTCGGAAATTAATTGCACACACACGGTGTGCAATCGGTCTCGAATGGGTTAAGCTATAACTTAAGCTATTTTCTATAACTCGAATTTTCTATAATTCAAATTTTCTATAATTTAAATTTCCTATAATTTAAATTTTCTATAATTAGAATTTTCTATAATTCAAATTTTCTCTAATTCGAATTTTCTGCAAAATTAAAACGTTGTCTCTTTTAAAGTAAATTTTATAACCTAGGGAGTAAATAGGTGTAATTAATTAATTATACTGTCCCAAATGCTAAATCTGTCTTTAACGTGCTTCCCAAATAAATTACTATCACATAACGTAAAAATAATGTTGATTTAATTTCTGACCTCCAACTATACGCTCAAGAAAGATTAATTAATTACGTGATAACTAATCAGTCCTAAATAATAAAATGTTATTCCTAAATCTTCCCAAACGATTCCCAATTGAATAAAAATTGTTCTAATTAAAAAAAATTCTGTCAAGTATATAGCCGTCCGAATTTGTGTAATGTTATTGTTTTGACAGCTAAATCCATTTAAAAATCGAGCCATGACATACTTTTCGGACAAAAAAACATTTTTTACACGGCAAGATTTTAGCAGTCCGCTAAATTTTATCTGACAATGAGTTACAGAATGGGCCTGATAATATGCTTTCTGGCCTCCTGAATTGTAAAGCTATCTTTGACATCGTGTATACATCAAGCGAAACTAGCACTTTACCCACTATGTTGCAAAGTTCGGCTACAATGCGGTAAAGTCACTTTCCCGCATTGTGCCAAATAATAGTTATTTACATTAGAGTGCGGAAACATTGACAATGCAACAGCTCGGAACGAGCCCGAAGGGCGAGTTCCCCATTTGCTGGAGCATTGTAAAATCATTTCCGCACGAAATTTGTATAAGATTTTTTGGCCGACAATTATTATTTAATAAACAAATAGATTAGATTAATTACAATATTGGAAATTATTTAATTTCTTAATGTTGGTACTCACAAACTTTGACATTTTTACTAATTCAACTTTATTAGTTTAGTTATGTCATTTTTCCAAATGTCAGACGCACAGTAAAATTTAAAAAATCACTCTTATTTTCTACATTATCGTGACCAATGGGGTGTAAAGTAGCGTTTTTTAAATTAGATTTTATTGTCTTATACTTAATTTATTTTGTAAGTGTCCCTGAAAGGTTAAAATTTACTGGTCACTTTAACGCATCGTAGCCGTACTTTGCAACATTGTACGTAAAAATCTAGTTTCGCTGGACGTATACACGATGTCAAAGCTAGCTTTACAATTCAGGAGGCCAAAATAGTTATTTACATTATAGTGTGGAAAGTTTGATTTTACAACGCGACAGCTCGTTTAGCTGGAGCGCTGTGAAATCATTTCCGCACGAAATTTGTATAAAATTTTTTGGCCGACAATTATTATTTAAGAAACAAATAGACCCTCCGCCTCCACTTCCGGTCCGCCACTACCGCCCCCACGCCCGGTTCCCATACCATTTCCGGTACATACCCCACTTCCGGCTCCCATACCGCTTCCGGTTCGCACCCCATTTCCGGTTTCCATCCCACTTCCGGTTCCTACCCCACTTCCTGTTACAAAAATTTTCTCACTTCCGGTTCCGGAACCGGAAGTGGAAATTTGAACTGGAAAAGGAGGTGAGAACCGGAAGTGTGAGTGGAAACCGGAAGTGGGGTAGGGAATCGGACGTGGGGTGGGAACCGGAACTGGGAGCGTGATGGGGGGCCAGAAGTGGAGTTGGAGGGTTCAGAACGAACCATCTTTCCCAACTATTAGATTATTTACAATATTGGAAATTATTTTCCAATATTGTAAATAATCTAAATAGTAAATAGGAAGTGAGAAAAATTTTGTAACCGGAAGTGGGGTGGGAACTGGAAGTGGGGTAGGAACCGGAAGTGGGGTGGAAACAGGAAGTGGGGTGGGAACCGGAAGTGGCATGGGAGCCGGAAGTGGGGTATGTACCGGAAGTGGGGTGGTAACCGGAAATGGTATGAGAACCGGACGTGGTGGCGGGAGTGGGGGACCGGAAGTGGAGGCGGAGGGTCTATTTGTTTCTTAAATAATAATTGTCGGCCAAAAAATTTCATACAAATTTCGTGCGGAAATGATTTTACAGCGCACCAGCTAAACGAGCTGTCGCGTTGTAAAATCAAACTTTCCACACTCTAATGTAAATAACTATTGTTAACTTCTGTGTATCCCCACCACCCCTCAAGCGCATAATTACAAAGAAACGCCACAAATTTTAACTCAAACTAACAATAAGCGATTTTTGTCTACTGTACATGTTTTCCAATCCCGAGCAATCTTCAAATTAAGTCCTGTAAAGTTAGCAACCGATTTAGCAAAAATATAATATTTAATGAGAGTTCCTGGTAGATATGAAATAGTTCTAGAGCAGCTATCCGCGAAACAAATTTACTTATCAAGAAAAAAAAATAATAATTAAATTTTGATTTATAAAATTACGAAATACAAATATCTTAAACTAATTTTATTTCTATGTAATTTATGATTAGGATATATCTTTACATTTAAATATTATTGTAAGTAAATGATAATAAAAATGTTACAATTAACTTATGTAGTAATACCTAGTAAAATTTTGTTGTTAAAAAAATATCACTGGTCCGCGAATTTTTATTTTTAATTTTACTGGTCCGTGGGCCAAAAAAGGTTGCGAAACGCTGTTCTAGAGTACTTTGTGCGAAGTTTCAGTAGATTTCTTTTCTCGAAAAATAAAATGGAAAATACCAATAATGGGCTAGGAACCGCTTTTGAGAAAAGCGGTGCGTTTTTGACATATTTCTGCACCTAGACCATACTTCTGGAGTTCTTTACCAATTTTTCAAATAGTTCTGCAAAAATTTAGATTTTGCCAAAAAGTTTGAATTTTGAAAAATCTTTTCTATACACGGATTTGAATAGCACCCTAAGAGTTCTATCAATGATCCCTTTGATATTTTTTGATCAAAACCTTGGTTAAAAAGATATTTTCAATAATAAAGGACACATTGTTTTGAATGAATATAAAAAAAAATCGCGCAACAGTTCTATCAAAAATCCTTACAATGTTTATCTGTAAGGTTAAAACTTGGAACGATATGTGAAAAATTAGGCTTCACCGATGCACAGTGGTTCAAAAGACCAAATTAGGTGGACAAAAACCACCCTTTCATTCGTGGAATATAATTATCACAATAGACCTTTTTTACGGTTAGTTAAGCGCATGCGCATCTGTCAACTTTAAAGGCGGGAATATGAAAGTTTCGGGCAAATATTAAGGTTATACGTCAAAAAGTTCGAGCAATTTTGACGTGTAACATGGCGGAAATTGACGCATGCGCACAAAAAAATTTCAACTATGAAAAGGTCTATTCACCGAAAACACTTAGGTTACGACAATTCCAGATTTTTTTCCTAATTATTTCTTAATGACAAGCCATAAAAAATATGTTTATATAAGAAAACTAGATTTTTTTTGAATACTTTGAATGAATGTCAGTAACATTTGTGCATCTTACCATTTCATTTTATTCTGTGTTTTCAAAAAGTTCTGTGCTATTTGTGCATTACGGAGATTGAATTTGAAGGTAAGCATTATATTTTAAACACATTTTTATTCATTAAATATAATTTAAACCATTTTTTTTAATATTGTTTCTTCTTAAAGTAAAAATCTGATTGCCTGTTTTTCAACTTTGCCAGAAAAAAAGTCACATATACCCGTGTCGTCGCCTCCCTCTAGAATTAATGTATAATATAGTTGCATTCATCTACTTTATAATGATATAAAACTGGCCTGCGACGATTGGCGAAATTAATTTTTTTAATTTTTTTTCCAGATGTAGTATTCGCCATACCGAAAATTGATTTAGGCTATTATTAAGAATATGGGAATTGTGGAGTTACCTTCACTAACTGTTGCTAATCGTCTTCCAAAGTGTATTTCTAAACGTGAAAAGTAAAAATGAATTTTCTACGTCGGCTGGTTCAAGAAATATCCGGGCTTTTGTAATCCAAAAAACTGACATTTTTTAATACAACAACAAATTTAACTGCAACTTCTGTCCAGTTAATTGACAGAAAATATGTTTATACAGCAGATCTGCTGTTGCCAAGTTCAATTCTTTTGCAGGGATTATACTTTTTTTCTGTGTCGCTACAATTTAAGTAATATGTATTAAATATATTTAATTTTATTTTAATTCTTGCGCAGGGGTCATGTTAATCTTCAATGTATTCTTCTTCTTCTTATGCATATTCACTAATGAATGTTTGCGACCACGATAATGACTTGAATGTCGTCATCATGTGGTTCTCTTGGGAAGTATAATGGAGGTGATTTCCCGTTATCTTCCTCCATGGGTATGAAATTACATTTCCTTAATTTCAGTTCTAACGGTTATACCGCCGTGAGCCAGAGACCATACTCGGTCGCCAGAGCCTCATCTGGTATCTAGCAGGGTGTGTCGGATGGTCTCTACTAGGCCATCATGCCGCACGCATGTGGTTTAATTGAGAGTTGGTTAGGTCAGGTTGTCCAAAAGAGAATAGATCAAGACCGCATACAGCGCGGCAGCGCGAACTCTCGATCCAGAGTTCGGCAAAAAGATGCCCAATCAAGATCGAGTTGTTTGATCGAGAGTTCGCGCTGCCGCACGCATGTGGTTTAATTGAGAGTTGGTTAGGTTAGGTTGTCTGAGAGAGAATAGATCAAGACCGCATACAGTGCGACAGTGCGTACTCTCGATCAATCCACATACGCACGGTAGCGAAAATGTGGCAGTGTAAATTTTTTTAAATAATTGAAATAAAAAACATAGGCGTAGTGAAAATTAATTATCTGAGAAATATTGAAATACTTAAACTATTATTTTTAATTATATTTACAGCTTAATTTAATATACTTACGTCAGAAAATTTATTTTTACTACGCTTATGTTTATTTCAAAGTTACTGTAATACGAGTGCGTTATTTTATGCGTGTTATTTGTCTGTTTATTTATCTAGAAGGTTAAACAAAATATTTTGTTTAAACAAAATAAGTTTTGAGAAGAGCTTTTTTAAGTAGCAAGGAGTTACAAAAATAATGGCTTCTTCAAAAATAGATTATTTAAGTTTATTACAAATTAATGAAATTTTAAATGACTCCAAAAAAAAATTTACAAAATTAGTAGATGGGGATTAATTCCAGCAGAGGGGAGTTACAAATGTTTGAAGTGTGGTGGTGTCTTAAAATTAACTAAAGACGTTGAAAGGTTAGTAGTTGTTTATTTTTATTATTATATTTTGAATATTTTTTAATGTATCCTTAAATTTTGATGTAAAGATATAGTAATTTTTTTTATTGTAGAGTGGATGGTGTTCGTTGGCTCTGCTCCAAGAAAATTAGTCAGGAAGGTGAAAGGAAGAAAACCTGTGGTAATAGAGTTGAATTCCGATGTGGCACCTTCTTTGCCAAGTCAAAATTGCCATTATTGAAGATACTTGGGTTCGTTTCTTTTTGGGTTCCAAATGCATCATTGACATTGATCGGCAGACAATTGAAGATGTCCATGCATCTACATTAGTTGATTGGGCATCTTTTTGCCGAGAAATTGTTTTTGTTTATTTTTTTACCCAACCTGAGAAACTCGGTGGTCTTAATAAGATCGTTGAGATTGACGAATCCAAGTTCGGAAAGCGCAAATATCATAGGGGTCACAGAGTGGAAGCACAGTGGGTTTTCGGCGGTTACGAACGTGGCACTGGTCGCGTTTTTATGGTAGCCGTTGAGAAACGCGACTCTAATACTCTTGTGCCTTTAATCGAGACATGGATAGCTCCGGGTACGACGGTTATCAGTGACTGTTGGAAGGCCTATAGCGGTCTCAGTGACTATGGCTACAAGCATTTATCAGTTAATCATTCAATTAACTTCGTAGATCCCGTAACTGGGGCACATACAAATGCCATAGAGTCATCTTGGAGGGCCGCTAAATCTTCCATGTCATCATCTGGTCGTACCTAATCACACGTACCCGGTAATCTTGCTCGATACATGTTTCAGAAGAGGTGTAAAGAGCTTCGGCTCGATCCCACTCTGGAACTTTTCCGTATGGCAGGTAAGTTGTACAATCCCGTACATCCCCTGCCAGAAGGAGGACTTGGTAAGGATCGTGACACAGATGAGGAATACGAGGATGACGAAGACTAAATCACAGTTAATTAGTAAGTTTTTTAACAGTTAAAATTGCAGTTTTTCTGTTAATTTTTTTCCTTTTTATAGTGGTATTTAATGCCCTATGGTTCTCAATCGTCATCCCTTTGTCTGTCCGCTCTCCAGGTTTTAAATTGAGTTCGGACATTGTTTTCGTATGGATTTTTTGCATTTTGATTTCTTAGATAGAGGATTTTTTTGTGATTGTGATGTGGTTGATGCAAACGAGAATATTGATTATTTATTTTATTTATTTTTTTGATATGTATTTTTTTATCAGAATGGTATTACGTTTTTTTATTATCAAAATTCCAATTAATTTGTATTTTTTTGTTTAAATGGTAATTTTTTTATAAAATTTTTGGTAAAACTGTGTTTTGTTTTTAATATTTTGCAAAAAATTATTTTTTTTTGTCAAATTTAGTTTATAATATTGAAATATAATAAAATTACAATTTGTTTATTTTATCAAATTCACAATGTATTTTTTGGATCAGTAGGAGACTGGTAGCGCCTCCGTGGTATAAATTGAACTAACGCAAAACACACAGTGGCGGGAACACAGTTTGGTAGTGAATAAATATTAAGGTTAGTAGGAAAAATAATTTAAAATAACAAAGCGAAGCGGGAAGATAAATCAAGACAACATATGCGCGGCAGCGCGAACTCTCGATCCATTATAGGACAAAGTGACAAGGACCGTTGGTTTTACCTTGGTTAGATTAGGTTGTCCGCCGCGAAGCGGGAAGATAAACCAAGACAACATACGCGCGGCAGCGCGAACTCTCAATCCAATATAGGACAAGGTGGCAAGGACCGTTGGTTTTACCTTGGTTAGATTAGGTTGTCCGCCGCGAAGCGGGAAGATAAATCAAGACAACATACGCGCGGCAGCGCGAACTCACGATCCAATGTAGGACAAAGTGGCAAGGGCCGTTGGTTTAACCCTGGTTAGATTAGGTTACCCGCCGCGAAGCGGGAAGATAAATCAAGACAACATACGCGCGGCAGCGCGAACTCTCGGTCCAATATAGGACAAAGTGGCAAGGACCGTTGGTTTTACCTTGGTTAGATTAGGTTGTCCGCCGCGAAGCGGGAAGATAAATCAAGACAACATACGCGCGGCAGCGCGAACTCTCGATCCAATTTAGGACAAAGTGGCAAGGACCGTTGGTTTTACCTTGGTTAGATTAGGTTGTCCGCCGCGAGACGGGAAGATAAATCAAGACAACATACGCGCGGCAGCGCGAACTCTCGGTCCAATGTAGGACAAAGTGACAAGGGCCGCTGGTTTAACCCTGGTTAGATTAGGTTGCCCGCCGCGAAGCGGGAAGATAAATCAAGACAACTTACGCGCGGTAGCGCGAACTCTCGGTCCAATGTAGGTTTTATCTGTTTTTTTTTTAATTTCAAAATTTAATTTGTATTTTCCAGATGGAGGATCTGGCGATTTTTTTTTATTTAATTTGATGAAAATATTAATTTATTTACATTTTTCCCTGGATATATTACAAGTTTTCATACAAGCAACTCATCTGTATTTTTAGTGAATTTATTATTTGTAGTTTTAAATAAAACTACAGAACGGTTTATTGGCACAAAAAGAGGTTGTCAACAGTCCGCCTCCTTGCTCGTCATTTACTCTGATAAGTAAGTAGGGCTGTGATGAAAGTTTCGGTCACATACAAACAAAGACTTACGAACAGTGAGGACACTGATGAATATTTGTTTGTTTTTTCATTCGTTTCCCTTCAATTAAAAGATGAAAGTGGCAATATAGTCTGGCAGAATCCTCGACCATCTTCTAGAATGCATTATCATCCAATAATGTTTTTCTTTTCCGAAAAATCAAAAGCCTTTACTGTGGAAGAAAGTAGCAATGTTTTGGAAGAGATAAATAATTTATTGCAGACAATATCCAAAGTAAAAGAAGGTGATATTTCGATCACGCATGAAATGTTTCTGACCATGATTGATGGGAAAGTCTGTAATGCGTTCACCAAAACTTCCTCATCAGAGAAGTGCTATATATGTGGGGCAACCCCAAATATGGCGAATCAAGGGAGTTTGTAGCGAACAAACACAATCTTGGTTTCGGTTTATCTACATTGCATGACTGGATTAGGTGATTTGAATGCTTGCTTCATATTAGCTATCATCTTGATATTAAGAAATGTCAAATTATATCGGAATTTGAAAAAGTTAGTGTAAAGCAACGTTCGGACGAAATAAAAATCCGGTTTAAAGCCAAAATTGGGCTAAAGGTCCTTTCAAACACATTAGTCACGTCACGTTTCAGTCAACGTTCCGAATTAGAACCGTCGGCGTCCAGTCTCAGTCAAAATAGCGGCTGTAGTCACATCTATCCGTCAGAGTTTTCAAACCGTAGTCATTTTTTGTCTGTCAGATGTGCCCTCGAGCGTAACTGTTTTTGTTATGGCGTTTTCGGTGAACGACTTGGCTGTCATAGCATTAATTTTGGACGAAGAAGAGGAAAATCAACATAAGAAACGAAAATAGGTTCACGAGACTTGGGAAAAAAGAGGAACAGAAGGAGAATTTATCACATTATTTAAAGAATTGATCGACGATGAAACCAAATTTGTTCAGTATTTCAGGAAGACCGAAAACTATTTTAACATACGGCGCGTAGTAAATTAGAAATGCATTTAAAAAAACTAGATACTCATTGGCGAAAATCTATAACATCAAAAGAACGCTTAGTTGTTTGTTTAAGGTAAGTAAATAAAAAGAATCATGTTGATACAAATATGAACTTTTATAAAGCATTCATTATTTTTAAATCATTATTTTAATTAAGTGACTTTATTTTGATATTATTTTAATTAAGTGTAATAATCGGTATCAGGTTTAAACTGATGAAAGTAATGTACTGTGTCTTGGTCTTATTGTACAAGGCCTGCTGGTGAATTTTGAGTAGACGTTGTAGACGAGGAAGGTGAAAGAAATGGAGAAATTAGTGTAGTCCCTGCTTAAACATTCCTATTGGGAAAGGTTAAATCCTATAGGCTTTTTCAGAATATTAATAGGAAATCATCAAGGAAATCATATTTGAATAGGAAATTTTAAGAAATTTCTGGCAACCGGAAAATGCCTAATAGGATTATACCTTAACCTATATGACCTATAGGATTTAGAGCTTTCCTATTGACACAACTGAATAGGATTATGATGATTCTAAAAGTAAGTTAGCGATTCTATAGGAAATGAAAGTAGAGATATATAGGAAACCAAGTGATTCAATAGGATAATGCGACTTTAAAAAAAAATCTTTATTTCTAAATTTCGCAATGGGATTCTGCATTATTCAATAGGTTTGGCTTCACCAATGTCCAATAGGAGATGAATAGTTGTCAATAGGGAAATACGACTTAGAATTTATTTTTATTTTATTATGATCCTCAATAGGATTTAGCATTATTCAACAGATTTGACTCCTCCAACGTCCAATAGGAAATGAATAGATGTCAATAGGGAAAGACGACTTAGAAATTATTTTTATTTTATAATGATCCTTAATAGGATTTAGCATAATTGAATAGGTTTAGTATCACCAACATCCAATAGGAGATGAATAGATGTCAATAGTGAAATAGGACTTAGACATTGTTATGTTTTTCTTTTATTCTAATTGTTAAATGTACAAATTTTCACAGTAATTCTATGTTATTAGGTTGTAGACATGCACAGAGACGTCCTTAGAGCGGGGCGAGCGGGGCCCAAGCCCTGGGCCCCGCGCTTTGGGGGCCCCGCAACCTTATGCGAACCGAGGCACGAGCGTGAGCCTGCACCAGGCCTGCACCAAACATTTAGGCTGCGCTCGTATTTTTTTTTTGTCGAGTCAAAGGGCACGTCGCAAAACAAAGGTTTCGCTAGAGTTGCGCAGTATGTATGTTTTTCTTGCAGTACTGTAAATAGATTAGAAATTTTGGTAGCGATAATTTATCGCAACAGAAATTGTATCTACATGAACTTATTAAACGTTTTTAAATGAAAATTGCAAAGTTAGTTGTAAAATGAAATTTTGCAAGCTTTTCTGAGCCGCCGATAAAACTAGACTCAGTTTTATCGGCGGCTCAGAAAAGCTTGCAAAATTCATTTTCCAACATGGAAATTTTTTAAAAGAAAATGTGAGAGTGGCACGCAGAAAAGAAAAAAAGGAAAGAAACAGACAGAAATACAAAATCTTCAACGGGGAGGCATGCTCAAATTTCTAAAGACCGGTGCTGTCACTGAAAATGAAAATGAGTCGAGAAATCTACAATGTGCGATCAGATTTGGCCCACGAAAAAATTTGTGATTGGAAACATATAGAAGACAGGCTGAAAAACACGAAACATCTATGCTGCACAACAAAGCCCAAAGCAAATATATCGAATTGAAAAAAAGACACGAAAAGATCAAACAACGACAAATAAATGGAGAAATAGAGCATTGGGGGCGTGGTGTTTCAAAAATAATTATATTATGAATTTAATATTTAGCCAAGCAAAACGACGCTTTTGGCTCCAATTGCACGATATTCACAAAACATAACGGAAAATTCCTAGGACTAATTGAAATGATTTCAAAATTCGACATTCGCATGGCAGAGCATTTAAGACGAATTAATGAAAGCAATGACTACTATTTAGAACCGAGAATTCAAAATCAAATTATTGAGTTGATCAGTAAAAAGTGAGGGAGGAAATAACTTCCAAAATAAAAGAGAAAATATTTTTCCGTTCAAATGAACTGTACTACCAATAGAAGTCATATCGAACAATTAACATTTATAGTTAGAATTGTAGACGTTAGTGTCGAAGTGAAAATCAGTGAATTTTTCTTAGGTTTTACAACAGTTCTAAAAAGTGCTGGTCTCAATTTATTCGACGAACAGAATTTATAATTATGAATATTAAATTAAATGATTGTCAAGGGCAATTGTATGACAACGGCGCAAATATGATTTGCAAAAACAAAGGTGTACTCTAGCATTTTGCAACAAAATCCTAGGGCGTTTTTTGTACCTTGCACGGCACATTCATTAAATTTGACATTAGGCGACTTGGCTGCAGTGTAGCTATGTCTATGACATTTTGTGGTACAATTCAAAGGTTTTCTACCTTATTCTCAGCCTCTGCTGAAAGATGGGCCATATTTTGTAAGCACATACCACATTCGACATTAAAGCCCCTATCTGACACCAGTTGGGAATGCCGACATGAATCCGTTAAGACAGTTAGGTTTCACATATTTGAGTTACGCGACGCCCTGGAAGAAGTTAGTGCAACCACAAAAGACCCAAAATTTAAAAGTGAAGCACAGTGTCTATTAGAAAATGGAATAAATTATGAATTTATTTTATCCTTAACTATGGTACGACTTCCTGCTTGCATACATAAGGTTAGCAAAATACTACAAAAAACAGAAGCGGATTTAAGTTTGGTTATATCGCTACTAAAGGGGTTGAAAACATTTCTAATCCAATTCAGAGAGACTGGTTTTTCCACTGCAAAACATGTTGCAAGTGAAATTTGTAGTGCAAATAAAATTTAAAGAAACCCGAAGACGCCAGAGAAAAAGACTACATGAATACGAAGAAGAAGATTCGAGAACCAGAGACCCAGAATTAAAATTTTATCAGGACTTTTTCCTCTGTGTGGTCGATCAAGCAGTTGTATCGGTAGAGGAAAGATTTACACAATTAAAAATCATGAAATAAATTTTGGATTTTTATGTAACATCTCCGATATAAAAGCAATAACCGACGATGAAATGAAAAAGAAATGTGCATCCGTTGACGGCGAAAACCGTGATATAAGTGGTTAGTAGCGAATTATTTGAAGAACTTAAGATATTTTGCGAAATTTGCTGCAAAGGCACCATAAAAATATCACCCTTAGAGTGTTATCTCTAATTCGAGAATACTTACCTAATTTGTTTACAGTTTTACGAATAATTTTGACAATTCCCGGCGGCATCGGAAAGGAGTTTTTCAAAGTTAAAATTAGTCAAAAATTATTTGAGAACTAGTATGAGCCAGAAAAGACTAAAAAAATTAACATTACTGTCTATTGAGCACGAGTTGTGTGAAAGTTTTAATTTTGATGAAATCATTAATGCATTTTCAGAAATAAAGGCACGAAAAATTATTTTCGTTTAGTTTAGAACAATAGTTTTAGATATAGCTAATAAATGAGCCGCTTATTTTGAAAGTGGCCTTAGTCCATTTTTCAAAAATATTGAGTTAGTTACCTTAATAGTTAGATTTTTACTTGATCTTTTTATACTAAAGTAACTTAGTTACTAATATATTTAAAATCATTAAGATTTTGTAACACCAAAATTTACAGGGTTAATGAAGTGATGAAAAAGTTTATTTTGGAAGTGGCGTAAGTCCCACTGAGAGAGTTTCAAACCGATATGGAAAATATGCAATTAAAGTTTATGTGTTCTCGTAAGCTTTATGTTTAATTATTAATGTAGTAGTTGAATTATTAATGTGCAATGAATTTATTATAAGCAATTTAATTTCAAATTTCAGTTTCGATGTGCCAATGGATTCATATGGGTCTCCTGATATACCATTGTAATTTTCAGTAATTCGTTAATAATTTGTTTATAACAAATTAAATTGCAAAAAAAAACTGTATGAGAATATGAATATATTAAAATATCCCTAGAGAAGACTTATGAATCTTCGAATATGAATTTCAATGTAAAAATAAAAAAAAACTACAAAAATAATACGAGATCAATCACAAATTTCAAATTCAAGGAATTTTGGTATACCACCTTTGTATACCACATTGTATACCACCTGCCCACAATAATTATTTTATATCCCTCCCGCATACACAAACTGGAGAAGACTGAATAATAATTAATAAAAGAATATTAATATTAATGTAAAAATTATTTTATCTACGACCACTATTATAATTGCCCAATATTGTACAGTTCGTGGATTATGTAAATACATCTTACAACACACGTATGTAACACTCCGCGATTAATGTTATTTAATGATTCAATAACACACTAGTGCGTTTGGTTTACGATTCGTTGATTGGTTGAGAGTAGCTACTATCGTTTAATACAGGCAACCCACTACATTCCGTTACTTGTCAAAAAATATTAAACGTCAAACTAATACATAAACACTATATTTTTTTTCAATTAAAACAATTAAAGTGCAGTAATGCCCAGTGTTAGCGAAATAGAAAATGCTACTCCGCCCGAAATTGTTGAAAAAGCGAAACAAGCTACCCATAATTTGCTACCGATTAAATCTCGGGATCGATACGAGGATGCATATAGAAAATTTATGGACTGGAGAATGAAGCATAAAGTTAAATCGTTTCCAGAAAATGTTTTATTATTATACTTTGATGAGTTATCTCAAACAATCTTCACTTTGGGCAATTTATTCAATGGTTCGGACAACAATTAATATAAAGCACGACATCGACATTTCAAAACATTCAAAGTTAATAGCTTTACTAAAGAGAAAAGCTGATGGATTTAAAAGCAAAAATCAAAAATTTTAACCATTCAAGAAATTAACGGTTTCCTCAATAATTCGTCGGATAACAAATATTTATTGATGAAGGTATTCATTACTTTTTTTTCGTATAATGTTCTCTAATGGGCGTAACGACATATTTTTTATATAATTTTAGGTTATTCTTATCATTGGCATTAGTGGTGCTTGCAGAAAACAAGAACTATGAAATATCAAAACAAAAAACTTTTTGAAAAAAGTTTTTTGTTATTTGTCATTTATATACAAGATTCATATTTAGATTTTAATCTTAACAGTTTATATTTATATTTATTATGTTCAAGTTAATTAATAAATAATAATTAGATATAAGCCCTGAAGAAGGTCAGAAATTCCAAACCAAAATTCTTTACCCAAGAATTAAATAAAATATAATTATAAATATATTTTAAGATCTTATCATTTTTATTATGTTGTAGTTTATTCTTAGGAAAAGGAATTTATTTTAAACAACTGATGTCGATATTTTGCCAACGTTTCGGTCTTTTTTATTCTGATCTTCTTTAGGGCTTATATCTATTTAGTAGCTATTAATAAAATTAAACATAGAAAATATAAATTATTTCATTTGACACTGACACTGCGTACATTGTGTTGCCTATATCGATGAATATCAGTTACATCCAACATATTTTTCTTATTAAATAGAAAAAAAATAGTGTGGTCGTAGATAAAGTATAGTACATAATTCGAGTTGTAAGGCAATTACGGTACTCGCAGAATTAATTAATTAAGTAATTGTTCCGCTCGTACGTAATATGCTTCTTACAACTCTCATTACGTAATATACTATAACAACTGTTATTTATCATTCTTGATTTTATAACATAAAAGTGTACACAATTACCTTTATTTCAAGGAAAATTTATTTCATGTATGGATGGACTTGTGCTTTCTTAAGAATTGGAAACGTGATTAATAAATAACGTTAAATATGCTAATTGGAGTGATAAATTTGACACCCTTAGAAACACCAAAACATTATTCTACTATGTTATCTGTTATCAATATTTTTTAATTTTACCCAATTACCAAACCCTTCAATATCTCGATTCGAACATAAATGGAGTTAGGTCACTTTCAAAGTAAACGGCTCAAATATATGGTCAGATATTTAAAAAATTATATTTTATTTTTTATGATTTTATTGATCATATTTATGCTATATGTTTTGGATATATTTTGTTTTTGTTAAATTTTCGAATTTTTAATCTTGTATTTGTTTACATTTTACATTGTTTTTCATTATTTTTTGCTTTACTACTAAGATGTAGTAAAGCTATGATACTATATAGAGTATAGATATATACTCTATATAGATGTATAGATGTTTATACATCTATAAACATCGATTATAGATGTATAGATATTTATTTTACTTTTTTTATTTTTCTCGTGCAAAACAAATAAACAGTATTTATTATTCTTGTTTTGTTATTACAATTAATTTTCAAAATCCAATATTATTTTGTAGATTTTAAATTATAAAAAAATTGTCAAAGGGGCCCCATAATTATTTTTTGTCCTGGGCGCCGCACTTGCTAGGGACGGCCCTGGACATGCATACATTTTACCCACATTTTCGTCCCCTACATTTTCATTCGCTGTGATTGTTATGAGTATTACTTTATTGTTTATATCTTGCATTGTAACATATTCCGAATTCTTTTTCCATTTTGTTATCAAGCAAATGTGATCTAAATTTTCAAACTTTTCTAGTTCCGCTATTTTTACTTCCAGTAGCGTATTTTCTCCATCGAAGCTAAATCGTTTGACTCTTGCAACACATCAATTTTCATGTATTATCTGTTCTCTTAGGTTTATTGTATTCCATGATATACAATTCTTTTATAAATACATCGATTATATTTTCCGGCACCATTGTTGAGTAATGGAACCTGATTGTCACTTATCAAAATTGTGTCATTCTTATCACGAACAAAATTGAAGGCTATTGTCCGTCGTTTATTAATTATATTTTTACAAAAGTTCCACTTTTTTCCAATTTTTCTCTTTTGTTGTGGATAAATAGCCGAGGAACCCATTCCGACGTAATGAACGTGTAGCTATTTGGTTCATGATGCTTTTTGGTCCTGTAACGTCTTGTTTTAGCTTGTAAATATTACTTTCAATTGATGGGTACGTTGACGTGGCCCACAACGGCCCATTTTTCCGCACACTTTGTAATATATGAAGCAAACAATGAACATTAAAAGTCAGAAATTCTGTCCAGTGCAATTCCTGACAATTAACAACAAAATCTAAAAAATTCATTTCACATTCGCACAGTTGACTTGTAGTGAAGAAAAAGTAGCGAAGAACGCCATTCTGTCTCCTTCCATGCTTTTTTCTTTTTTAAAACACGTGGCTTACGATGAATTTCATTTTCATGATGAAGAGTACGACGACGTAGAAACTAATAACAATGATGATGAAATAAACAAGGATATAACTACTGCAATCAATGATAATGAAGAATATCATAATATACACGCAAGAAATAATGATGACAGAGTTAATAACAAAGTAGAGAAGAAAAGGAGTGATGATGAAGAGCACGACCGTTTAGATCGTGAAGAAAATGATGATGAAGTAGATGAGGAAAAAAATAATGAAGTAAACGACGATAGTGATAGTGACAAACAAATAGTTGAGTAGACTGAAACAAATGTTACAAGGAAATAATTTTAAAAAAATGCAACTTATTCCTTATTCAATGGGAAAATTATAATCTGAGAAGTCCTATTCAATTTATTAAAATCCTACTGAAGAATCGAATAGGATTCTGGATTATGCTATAGGAAATTCTCATTAGAATATTCCTATTGAATAGTATTTATTAAATCCTATTGGGAATCGAATAGGATTTAGCGTATATCAATAGGACAACTAAATAGGATTCAGGAGATTTCTATAGGGAAATGAAATAGGATTCAGTAGGAAATATCCGGTGCAATTTTCCCATTGAACTTACCTCTCCCAATAGGATTGTTTAAGCAGGGGTGTTACGCTGATGAGCAATAATTGTTTCATATTCGTATTTCTGAAGAGTGTTAAATATTTCTGCTTTAGCTAAATGGAGATAGTATGGAGAAATTTTTTTTTAAGTTGCAGCAAAGCTATCTACAAAAGTATCAACTGGGTGTTGAGATTGTAGTTGTTTTTCATTATTTGAAATTATATATTCCATCAATTTGCTTGCAGCTGTTGGTTCATTTTCGTTTTTTTGTTACTGTTCTTGATTTAGTATGACGCAAATTTCGACATTCCTCACTCTGATCTTGTCTATTCTGTGGAACATCACTTCGTAGAATATCACTATCACCAAAAAGAGAACCATCATTTTCTTCCATTGCAGCTTTTGTCTCATCGCCATGTTCTACTTCCTCGCTTTCAATGTTACATTTAGTTTCACTTTCCTCAAATGAACATTTTTCTAGAAAACTCAAATGTTCTGAAAATTTATACATTTTTATTTTTTTTTGCACTCTGGCCGCTCTTGGTAGAGTTTTTTTAAGGGACTTCCTGTAAGTGTATCTGATGTCCTGTAAGTGTATCTGATCCCATAGTAAGTACAAAAAAACGCTTGCGTATTAATCCGCCGACAGTTCATTCTCCATGGTGCTACAGTCCTAAGTAGGACCTGAAACTCCTCCCACTACCTACACTTGTGATTGGTGCCTTGATCTTACCCTGGCTAGTGCTGGCTTAGTTGTCAAGGTGTCAGACTTCGCAGCCGCAAGTCCCGGTTTCAAACCCTGGACATGGTAAAAATAAGCCACCGTTCTCCTGTAGATGGCTCTGGCAAAGTCATCACAGTAAAACCTACCTAGAAACCGCCGACAGTACACGGGACGTCAGCTAATGAGCGAGAACGAGGCAAGGCATTTGGCACGTAGACAAGTGGGAAAAGACACCATCAAGATCTCCACAACTCGTGGGTTTCCACAGGGAGGTGTGTTATCATCACTGATGTGGTGCCTGGTAGTTGATGTTTAACTGGCTAGGCTGAACGACCTAGACATTAAATGTCAAGGTTACGCCAATGACATAGTCATCATACCCAGAGGGAAGTTTGAGAGAACGCTCTGTGATAGCATACAGAGAGGCCTCAAAGTATTAGGTTGTTTCAGAAGTTTTGTTCGTTTTAACGTCATGTGGTTTTGTAACTCCATATCCCAATAAATATTTATTCTACTGTTTCGTGGTATATACAGTATATTCTCGGTAATTCGGCTGTTGGGTAATCGGACGACACGTCCTTCCCTCCCATCAATCTTTCTTATAATCCGGCGGTTGTCTGGTCCCACATGTGTCAGATTATCGAGATTATATTGTACTGATTGATAAAGAATTTTATACTCTATACATTGATGCTGTTCATTTTTTCCATTTTTTTATTATTTTGCCTCTTTTCAACCTTTTACTATATGATGTCAAGCGATTTTCGGCTAATTTTTCTCTCCGAATTCAAATTGAACCAAAGCGCTGCCGAAACAGCCCGAAAAATTAACCAGGCATTTGGCAATGATAGTGTTAATGAACGTTGGTTCGAAGTTGGTTTGCGAAATTTCGATTTTAGCCTCGAAGTTGAGCCCCGACGTGGTCGACCTACAGTAATCCAGGACAAGGATTTGAGGACCCTGGATGACCTGGAGACCTAGGATGGACCTAGGATGGTGGAAGAACTGGACGTCAGCTCCCATGCGGTTTTTGATGGTTTAAAGCGTATTGTAAAGGTCGAAAAGCTCGAAAAGTGGGTGGTTAGCAAAACCTAACCTAACCCCACGATTTGAACGATCGACACAAATTTTCACGTTTCGAGGTCTGCTCTTTGCTTTTGCGTAACCAAAACGATCATTTTTTGGCTCGGATCGGCACGTGTGATGAAAACTGGATCCTCTACGACAACAAGAGACGTTCAGGACAGTGGTTGGACACCGATGAGCCACCCAGGCACTTCCCAAAGGCGAAAACCCACCAAAAAATGACCATAGTTAGTGTATGGTGGTCAGCAGCTCGTGTGATTCACTATAACTTACTGCTACCGGGAAAAACCATCACAGCAGATTCCGATTGTGAGGAAATTGACGAAATGTACCGAAAGTTGCGTCAGCAGCAGCCGGCACTAGTCAACAGAAGAGGTCGGATCCAGCTCCTCGACAACGCCCGCCCGCTCGTTTCACAAATCACCGTCCGAATATTAAACGAATTGAGCGTCGAAGTTCTGCCTCACCCATCATACTTCCCTGACCTCTCGCCAACCGACTACCATCTCTTAAAAATACCTGCCGGAATGGCTGCGGGCAAGTGTTCTTAAAAGAAAGAACACAGCAAAAGTTGCATTTTCTCTTCCAACAGGTGAACGGGACGGCGCAGGACGGCGAGCGAGGGCGCTAAAAACGCGGCGCGATGGCAGCTAAACCGTCCGGGAAGAATTTTCATCATTTTCATTCAGTTCCATCTTGATTTACACGTCGCTCCTACAACACAATAAGATATTGTTAATATTATTTCAGTAATATAAGTAGGTAATATTATTTTGTTTTTGTACTGTTTTAGGTACCTAGCAACAGGAGGTTCATTGCGAACTATTTCATTCAGTTACCGCTTGGGGCATAGCACAGTGTACCAAATAGTAATGGAGACTTAACGAAGAACACATAGTTAATGGAGAATAATTGGTGACGTCCTAAAAGGAACGAAATGATGCCAAAACCTTCTGAAGAAATGTGGAAATCCATTGCAGCTGATATTTACACAATTTGGAAGTTAGAGCTTTGGGAGCTCTAGATGAAAAACATATTAACATACAAGCACCCCCAATCAGCGGGTCTTTATTTTACAACTATAAAAAAATGTTTTGTATAGTATTGTTGGCACTTGTTGCTCATTACAATTTTATTGCTGTGGATATTGGTTCGTATGGCAAGGAGAGTGTTAGATCTATACTTGGAAAATACTAAACCTAACCTAACCTTGGGCGGGGGCTTGAATATGGGGGCTAAAATTTTGGCCGGGGGCTTGAATAGGGCACGTTGTAATACCAGAAAAAAACAGCATTACTGTATTTACCTAATTGTAGGTGATGAAGCGATCCCGTTAAAAAAATATTTAATGAGACCATACCCGGGTCAAAATTTGGATAAATCAAAACGAATTTTTAATTACCGCTTGTCTCGTATAAGAAGAGTTTATGAGAACGCATTTGGTATTTTATCACAAAAATTCAGAATAATAACAGAAGGATACACGCTATGCCACAAAATGTCGATAAATAGTAATGCAACGACAAATAGTGTGCAACACGGGAGGCTTTTCAAGTTAGAGAAGAGTTTAAAAACTGTTTCAGCTCAGAAGTCGGCAGTGTACCATGGCAACATGAAATAATTTAAAAATGTGTTTTACTTATTTGCTTGACAAAAAAATTAAATCTGTATTTGGTAAATTAATAATAATCTTGTTTTTTACATATCATGTGTATTTATTTCTTCACCAATTTTCTTCCATATTCCATTTTGGTGTAGACAGTGCCATTTAACTACCAAGAAAACATATTTTGTGCAACTGATACTTCTTGTACCTGACGGAACGGAAACGTGACGTGTGACTGATGTGTGTGAAAGGACCTTAGAGAAGCTCTAGAAAGGACCTGTAGAGAAGCCAAAACCAGTGTATGGCAATACAAATTATGGAAATACCGCTCGAAAGTTTTTTGAAAATCCAGTGCTGCTGATACTACAGGATTAGATATTACATTAATATCAAAAATTGGAATTATACTTCGGGCTTTATCTTCAGGATTTGGTAATAACATTGATAAATTTCAGGCATTTGCAGCAGAAACAAAGAAACTGAACATAAATCTCTATCTGTAGTATTACATGCCTGCTACTATTCACAAAATCCTTGTTCATAGTTCAAAAGTTATTGCATCTGCTCTTTGTTACCTATCGGCCAACTTTCCTAGGATGCTCAAAAAGCGCGAAAAAAGGACAGCAGGTTTCATCAACACAATACTAGCAAGCACGTATTGCCACGAATAGAGATTTATTTAACATGTTATTGATAACATCTGACTTTTAATATCAAGCTTAAGAGATGTCCCGCGAAAAGGCTGTAAAAGGCTCGAAAAGAAGAATTCCCTTCTGAAGTCCTAGATTTATTAATACCCCCTAGTATTACTGGAAGACAGAATAAATGCAAATAGTTCAGAAATTACTGATCATCCTGATCGTGACAACTCAGCAGCAGATTCATCTGAAGAAAGTGATGAAGACGACTAATATGGAGCTTTACATAATTAGATAATTTTTGAAATAGTTCATTTAGTTTTTTTGTATTTTTACATATGCTTAATGATTGTTAATGTAAAAATTAAATATATATTTTAAGTACGTACCTTCTTGTTTTTATTAAAAACCATGAAACTTAATGCAATTTACGGTCAGTACGATGCATATTAACACAATTTTATTATGCATTTTCTATTTGCATTTCTTATGACTCCTCTATACTATGGCCCATCTTAAGCCACTGTGAGCCATCACCATTGTGTAGAGGGGTAGATGGCCTGTAGTGGCCTAATGGCTCCTCTACACCAGGGGTTCTCAAAGCGTGTTCCGCGGAACACTGGTGTTCCGCGATGCATCTTTAAGTGTTAAAATCAATACCGCGAAAAAAATAAATATTAAAAAAAAATTATTGCAGTTATCAAGTCTTCTTAATCCAATTCTACAATTCGCTAGGTTAGGTTAGTTTATATTCGCGTGTTAAATGTGACTCATATGCAGTTAAAATTTTAATTCTCTCAATTTGAAGTTTTTTAATTAGGAAAATAAATTTAGGTTACTTTTGAACCACATTATTGATTTATATTACAATTTTTAATAAATACTATAATGACAATGCTACTGTTAGAACTAGTAGAATTGAAAAGAAAGAAGATTTGATAATTTGAATGAAAAATTGTGCACTTAACTCGAAATGCCAATCGTTTGTATGGCGAAGAATACTTAAAATTTGGGTTTACCTGAACCGGAAATACAGATTGTTCAACACCGCTCTGCATTGTATTCAGCTAGAAACTTGCCAATAGCGCAATAGCGCCCGCTAAATTACGGCCTCATTTTACCACTGAACATAAAAATCTTTTAAGAAAAACAAAGAATATATTAAAAGACTTTTAGAAATGTAAGGCATACAAAGGGATTAATTTGAGAAAACAATGAAAGTAAGTAATACCTCTTGCGTGGTATAAAATTGCCGAGTTTGTAGCACTAAAATTAAATCCACACACGATAGCAAAATCTCTAATTTTGCCTGCCTGCTGTGAAATAGTGACAATTGGGTTGTTGAACAAAAATAACGATTTTTTATGTATTTTAAAACCTTATTGTAAATAATTTGGATGTTCAATGCGAAAAAGTTGATTTTTTTTTCAATTAATTATAAACAATTTAAAAGTGATAAAATTATAAATTGCTATTAGTGAAACATCAGAACATATTTAATTTCTAACTGAAATGTTATTGCACTTGGTCAACAGAAGTTATTAAAATAAATTTGAAGTGAAAAAAATCAAATTTGTGAATTGACAAAAAAATGCGCGTATTAAAGTTGCCCTTGTTACGTCACACCGTGTTTTCGGCCTTTTTAACTTTTTAATTACAACGAGAAAAACAAAACAAAAATTTGTTTTGATATAAAACTTATATACGATCTTTCGATGTACACTGTAAAAATTTCTTCGGTTATTTTACTAAAAATGTTTAGGAAGTTTTAACGCAAAACAATTTAGTAAATTTACTAAACAGAATGCTTCAACTCAATTTGAGAAAATTACAAAATATTTTTGGAAATTAACCAAGCAGTTCCAGAAAATTTGAATAGTAATTTTACTAAACAGTTTTGTAATTTTATTTAACAATTGATCTTAAAAATGTTTAGTAAATTTATTATGCAGTTTTGTAACTATATCACTCAATTCACTTGAATTAGGTTCGATAAAATTACAAAATATTTTTGAAAATTTACTCAGCGGTTACAAAAAGTTTTATTGGTGATTTTACTACAATTTTTTAATTTTATTTAAAAATTCACCATAAGAATTCTTAGTAAATTTACTATGCAATTTTGTTATTATACCGTACAATTGATATCAATTGAGATTTTTAAAATTAGAGATCTGATGTTATTTCACCAAAGATTTTCAAAAAATCTATTCAGTATAATTTTACTGAATTAATTTTATAGAAAAATCATTATATTTTAGATACTTCCAGATAACCTGTAAGTCGCTAATTTAAATAATTTAAAAGTTAAAAATAGGACTTATTTGATTAATTTAAAATTAAAATATAAATAAATATTATTACATATTGTTTACGTTAAGAAAACTATTTATTGAGTACAATAAAATAGTAAGACAAGTAGCAGCATTAAATAATATTAATACTTGATAAAGTATCATATACAATTCACACCAAAATGACAATAGTAAGTTGAACGATATAGTTATAAATAATAATAATGGAATAAAATGAACTGAACAAATTTTGAAATAAATTTATCCTATATTATTTAATTAAAAAATAACAAGTTATGGATACTAGTCATCGGATTCATCAGCTTGGTAGAAGTCAATATCTTTAATCAGTTTAGTGACTTTCGGATGGATTTTCGTTGCCATCCTTTTGCCAACTCTCTTCGTACCATTTGAGTAGGGAAAGATAGTTCCTTCTAAAACCACCACCTCCTTATGGGATTTACATGTAATCTAGCCCCTTATGGGGGAATTACATGTAAAATCAAGCACGATGCCCCTTATGGAGATTTACATGCAAATCTAGCACGAAGCCCCTTATGGGGAATCCTATGCAAAATAGTTCTGAACGCGTCCGAGCGAGAATGTCTAGATGACGCTGCAAGATACGTGTACGTTGGATAGTGGGAAAATTCAAAATGTGGGGTGAAAATTCAGATAGGGGTTGATTCAATTGAGATTGGGGAGCTAAATACATGAGATTAGACAGACGGGGCTAGATCCATGAGACTAAATACATGAGACTAGATAGACGGGACTAAATACATGAGACTAGATAGACGGGATTAGATACATGGGGGCTAGATACATGAGGCTAGATAGACGAGGCTAGATACATGAGACTATATACATGAAACTAGATACATGTAGCCAGACAGACGAAGCTAAATACATGAGACTAGACAGACGGGGCTAGATACATGAGACTAGATAGACGGGGCTAGATACATCAACGGGACTAAATACATGAGACTAGACAGACTAGACTAAACCATTTTAAACCATTTGATGAGAAAAATCAAATCTGGTGTCAGAACGGCTCTAGCATGTGCCTTAAGCGAGATACCGCCCGACCGTCTACCCCACAGTTGATGACGTCATCCGCCGCGGCAGATATTGCTAAACTAATAACCTCGATGCTGATTGGCTGATTAACTAATAAATAATTACAGTTGACCTTTTTTCTCAATTTATATGTAATGGACAAGACTGGACAGACAAGACTAGACAGACAAGACTAGACGAGACTAGTTAGATGAAGCTAGACAGATGGGGGCTAAATACATGAGATTAGACAGACCAAGCTAAATACATGAAACTAGATTAAACTGAACTAAAATATATAAGGGATTGTTTAATCTAAATAACATATATTTTCGATTGTTTTTCTTATAATTGTTAATAATATTTATATAATTACTTTCATTTTGTTATCTACGTTTTATTTTGATTTACGGCTTGTTGATTAGACGCAACCGGATGTTTGTCAGTCATAACACCAGGCAAGAATAGAGGGACTAGACTAGACAGACTAGATTAGACAGACAGACAAGCGGAGAAAATTCAAAATGAGTTGCGGATGGGTAGCAGACAATCCTGCATGCATACATAATTGATTGCAAACATATTACGGATTGATTCAAATGAGATTATTGGTTTTAGGCCGGACAAGATCGGACAATACCGAACAAGGTCGAACAAGAACGGACAAGACTATACAGACCTTATATTTATCCGATTAATTTCCTATGAGTAAGCGAAATTTCTTATACTTGTCTGTGAACCAGATCGTATTAATGTTTTTCATTTATATAAATACCAAAGAGTTCAATTTTCTGGCATCCACTTTTCATCTACTTGCATCCACTTTTCATTTACTTGCATCCACTTTTCATCTACTTGTATCCACTTTTCATCACGCCAAACAGGGTGTGAGGTCTATGTGACCCCACGCCAAACAGGGTGTGAGGTCTATGTGACCCCACGCTAAACAGGGAGTGAGGTCTATGTGACCCCACGCTAAACAGGGTGTGAGGTCTATGCAACCCCACGCTAAACAGGGTGTGAGGTCTATGTAACCCCACGCTAAACAGGTTGTGAGGTCTATGTAACCCCACGCTAAACTCCGTCCACTCTCCGTCCACCCCATCCACTTTCCGTCCACTTTTCATTCTTTCAGCTTTAATCTCATTGGGTTAGTTGGGTTAGCATTGGGTTAGGTTAGCATTAGGTTAGGTTACGGGAGGTTGGGAATGAAGTGCGCTTCATTCCTAAGATCCCGTAACCTAACCTAATGCTAACCTAACCCAATGCTGACCCAACTAACCCAATGAGATTAAAGCTGAAAGAATGAAAAGTTGACGGAAAGTGGATGGGCTGGACGGAAAGTGGACGGAGTTTAGCGTGGGGTTACATAGACCTCACATCCTGTTTAGCGTGGGGTTACATAGACCTCACACCCTGTTTAGCGTGGGGTCACATAGACCTCACACGCTGTTTAGCGTGGGGTCACATAGACCTCACACCCTGTTTGGCGTGGGGTCACATAGACCTCACACCCTGTTTGGCGTGATGAAAAGTGGATACAAGTAGATGAAAAGTGGATGCCAGAAAATTCAACTATTTGGTATTTATATAAATGAAAAACATTAATACGATCTGGTTCACAGACAAGTATAAGAAATTTCGCTTACTCATAGGAAATTATTCGGATAAATATAAGTCTGTATAGTCTTGTCCGTTCTTGTTCGACCTTGTTCGGTATTGTCCGATCTTGTCCGGCCTAAAACCAATAATCTCATTTGAATTAATCCGTAATATGTTTGCAATCAATTATGTATGCATACAGGATTGTCCGCTACCCATCCGCAACTCATTTTGAATTTTCTCCGCTTGTCTGTCTGTCTAATCTAGTCTGTCTAGTCTAGTCCCTCTATTCTTGCCTGGTGTTATGACTGACAAACATCCGGTTGCGTCTAATCAACAAGTCGTAAATCAAAATAAAACGTAGATAACAAAATGAAAGTAATTATATAAACATTATTAACAATTATAAGAAAAACAATCGAAAATATATTTTATTTGAATTAAACAATCCCTTATATATTTTAGTTCAGTCTAATCTAGTTTCATGTATTTAGCTTGGTCTGTCTAATCTCATGTATTTAGCCCCCATCTGTCTAGCTTCATCTAACTAGTCTCGTCTAGTCTAGTCTGTCTAGTCTTGTCTGTCCAGTCTTGTCCATTACATATAAATTGAGGGAAAAGGTCAACTGTAATTATTTATTAGTTAATCAGCCAATCAGCATCGAGGTTATTAGTTTAGCAATATCTGCCGCGGCGGATGACGTCATCAACCGTGGGGTAGGCGGTCGGGCGGTATCTCGCTTAAGACACATGCTAGAGCCGTTCTGACACCAGATTTGATTTTTCTCATCAAATGGTTTAAAATGGTTTAGTCTAGTCTGTCTAGTCTCATGTATTTAGTCCCGTTGATGTATCTAGCCCCGTCTATCTAGTCTCATGTATCTAGCCCCGTCTGTCTAGTCTCATGTATTTAGCTTCGTCTGTCTGGCTACATGTATCTAGTTTCATGTATCTAGTCTCATGTATCTAGCCTCGTCTATCTAGCCTCATGTATCTAGCCCCCATGTATCTAATCCCGTCTATCTAGTCTCATGTATTTAGTCCCGTCTATCTAGTCTCATGTATTTAGTCTCATGGATCTAGCCCCGTCTGTCTAATATCATGTATTTAGCTCCCTAATCTCAATTGAATCAACCCCTATCTGAATTTTCACCCCACATTTTGAATTTTCCCACTATCCAACGTACACGTATCTTGCAGCGTCATCTAGACATTCTCGCTCGGACGCGTTCAGAACTATTTTGCATAGGATTCCCCATAAGGGGCTTCGTGCTAGATTTGCATGTAAATCTCCATAAGGGGCATCGTGCTTGATTTTACATGTAATTCCCCCATAAGGGGCTAGATTACATGTAAATCCCATAAGGAGGTGGTGGTTTTAGAAGGAACAATCTTTCCCTACTCATTTGGAGGACAAATTTGTAAAAATAATCTGTAACCAAAATTAAATCATAAATATATTATATTAAGTCTGAGGAAGAAATAGAGTACAGAAAAAAGTGCCGGCCAGTTTAAAAGAGTACAGAAAATTATAATCGAAAAATAATTAACAAATTTTGGCCGTATAATACAAAAAAAGAAAAATTAATTTAGAAAAAATTAGCGAAAATACTGATGAGAAAGATAATATGTGAAAAAATTTGAATGCGAGAGTCAAAGAGTACGTCAAAGATAAGAATAGTCAGTCGATTAATTAGACAAGCTCATCGGGAAACAATATTACTCATTTACTCAAAATTGTAAACTCCAACATTAATTTTTGAAGACCGATGATTGAGTTTGAAACTTTTCATTTAGATTAACGTAAAATCATAAGCTTTGTCATTTCACAATATTCTATTCTTGAAAACTTAACACTTTACAACGAATAAATATGTTTGTGTAATTTTAGATCTTAACAACTGTATACAAGTGGTAATATTACTGAAAAATTAAGATGTATCATAATATAATATTGTTTTTTAACGAACTTTTCTAATTAATGTATAAAGAAAAAAATTTAATTTATAAAAAAGTTTTTAGAATACATTTCTCAAGACTCACCGCTGAATTGCTTCGAGTGTTCCCTCGATTTCTTGGGGATAAGCGATTCCAAAAACATAGTAACATAAAAATTTAGTTAGAAGTTCGTTTGAAAACGATTCAGCATGTATTATAATTTCCTTGTTAATTATTACATTATATACATTTGCTGCGTGGTGCAAATCTTGACCTGAAACAAAAAACAATATGTTATTTAAAAATTCATTTTAATTTATTCAAACTATTAGTATTAAATGAATATAATTATTTAATTACAGATAATGAATAGGATGGTTGCGACCGTTACTACGTGGTAATTCATACTTACGCACGCACTTGAAAATGGCCGTAAAAAGTCGAAACTCGAGTCGTGATAAAAATGTCCAAATATATATTAACTGTGAATAACAAGTTATATAATATTTGTACATCTTAATTGTGGTAAAAACATAGTGAATTTTTTAATTACAGATAATTAACAATAGCTACGTAAAAGAGTAGTATGCAAACTATTTGAACATTAATCAAATTAATCTTTTTTCCGTTGTAGAAAAAAAAATAATTTCATAAATTTAATAAAAATATACAAAATCTCTAGACCTCTGATTATTAACACCGGATTGACAACAGGAACATGCTTCAATAAATCTGCATCTTCAATATCTTCCTACAGATACTATTAATAAAATTAAATTTCGTATTAGTACTTAATTAACGTATGTGATTGATAATAATGAAAATATTTACAACTTACATCAATGAGATTGTAGAGAAATGTCAAATTTTCTTTCATAAATTTTACGATTAATTCAAACACAATCGTGTGATAAGGTTCATAGTTTTTTATATTTTCACGGTATTTTGTTGCGAGCTTGAGTCTATCGCGAACGAATCTTCGTTCATCGTCAACTGCATTTTTTTAATTTCTTATTTTACTTCTCGAGCAACTTCTAGATTTTTCGCCCAGCGGTTGATGGGTTTTGATAGATTTTTCAAGGATGTTTTCCAGATCACATTTAAATTTTTACCTAATAGTTCATCAGCGTGTTGAACTATTAATTTATAGTGGTTGAAGAAAGGCCACCGTTGAAAAATTAAGGATAGATCCTTTACTGTATGTATTTCTTTTCTTTGTAAATAATAGCATTTTTTCATCAGAGTTAATATTTTATCAGTTATTTGTTCATCCGATGTATTATATTCATCTATTAATTCTAATTTTTGGGTACATATTAACTCTAATTCCTCAGAAGACGGTGATACTGGTAAATAAGCTACACATCCATACTCATCCTGCATCTTTGGCTTTTCGACAAGCTCGTCATCATTATCAGCTAACGAATAAGATATTTTAAAACCATCTCCAGCATGACTTTTTCTTTGATAACGTACTGCGCAGTACACGGCTTGTTGTAGTGACTGAACTTCACCATCAATACTCCCAATTTTTGTCGTAAAACTATCGTGATATTTTGAAATGAGTTCACTGCTGATGGTCCCTGCAGTGCCTAGGCTCAAATCTTTCAAATCATAAATAATGTAGTCTCGAACTGTGTGAACAACGAGCGTTCTCTCTCACCTCTGTTAAGTTGGCAGAACCAACTCGGAAAAAAAATAACCGCGACGGCACATAATAATCCGCTTTTTATCCGCTAACGATTGTAAAAAGAAAAAAATTCCCGCTCTTCCCATTTCCCGGGAAAATGGGGTCCCGCTAACTTAACAAAAAGTTAGCGGTACCCATTCTAAAAATAATTATATTGAGAAAATAATTGCACCGGAATTATCCGCTTTTTATCCGCTAACGATTGTAAAAAGAAAAAAATTTCCCGCCCTGCCCATTTCCCGGGAAAATAGGATGCCGCTAACTTAACAGAACGTTAGCGGGACCCACTCTAAAAATAATTATATTGAGAAAATAATTGCACCGGAATTATCCGCTTTTAATCCGCTAACGATTGTAAAAAGAAAAAAATTTCCCGCCCTTCCCATTTCCCAGGAAAATAGGGTCCCGCTAATTAAACAAAAAGTTAGCGGTACCCATTCTAAAAATAATTATATTGAGAAAATAATTGCACCGGGAATTATCCGCTTTTTATCTGCTAACGATTGTAAAATGAAAAAAATTTCCCGCACTTCCCATTTCCCGGGAAAATGGGGTCCCGCTAACTTAACAAAAAGTTAGCAGTATCCATTCTAAAAATAATTATATTGAGAAAATAATTGCACCGGAATTATCCGCTTTTTATCCGCTAACGATTGTAAAAAGAAAAAATTTTCCCGCCCTTCCCATTTCCCGGGAAAATGGGGTCCCGCTAACTTAACAGAAAGTTAGCGGAACCTACCCTAAAAACAAATATTTTGAGGAAGTACATGCACCGGAATTATTCACTTTTTATCCGCAAACGAATGCCGCGAGAAAAATAATTTCCCGGAAAAATTGAGTTTTTTTTTCGCGTAATTCGTTTGTGTATGAAGTAAAAGTTATCAGGTGCTATCGTGGGGAAATAAAGATATCGGGGAAAAATTTTGCTGAGAGGTAATTTTGAAGAACAAAGAAAGAGAGTGGTGGCAATAGCTCCACTAACTAAAACTGCCCTCTCACCCCACCGTATGTGGGAGGAAGGCAACGAAAAGAACATTTCATTTTTGAAAAGACCTAACATACCGCTTGCGTCTTTGAAAGTGCCTTAACATGTCGCTTGCACCTTTGAAAGGTCCTAGCATGCCGCCCGCATCTTTGAAAGGCCCTAGCATTTCGCCGCCGCGCCGATGCCTTTTTGAACGGGACAATAAAAATAACGTGTGACGATTCGGCCGGGGAAAAACAAAAACATTTAGACTCCACCCCTTTCCGAAATCCGCTATCTATTTCCGGGTTGGATTGAATACGATGGTTTTCATGAATCACCGATACCTGTGATGGATACTAGGAATCGTGTCAGCCCGAAATTACTAATTTATTCTCGTTGCGATTAAGCTTTCACTATAGAATTGTTTTCAGAGGTTTATCAGAATTTTAACAGAACTTAATAAATCAAATTTTCAAAACAAATTTTCAAAAACCTTTCTTTCTTTGTTCTTTAAAATTAACTCACAGCAATTGTATCGTCGGTATCCTTATTTCGCCGCGATAGTACATGATAACCTTTGCTTCATCCACAAACGAACTCGGTGACAAAAAAAAATCCCGAATTTTCCCGCGGAATGAAGTCTCGCGGCATTCGTTTGCGGATTAAAAGCGAATAATTCCGGTGCAATTATTTCCTCAATATAATTATTTTTAGAATGGGTCCCGCTAACTTTTTGTTAAGTTAGCGGGACCCCATTTTTCCGGGAAATGGGAAGAGCGGGAAATTTTTTCCTTTTTACAATCGTTAGCGGATAAAAAGCGGATTATTATGTGCCGTCGCGGATTTTTTTTTTTTCCGAGTTGGTTCTGCCAACTTAACAGAGGTTTCTCTCTCGCGGTTTTAAATGCTCTCCCTTATGTAAAATTGTCTGAATATTCGTCGGAAATTTAGAATAAATGATAGACAGATGATCCGATGACTGTAAAGATGGTACTAGTTGTGACGAACTATTACTTGCCGCTGCTTGATGTACAATGGGAAGTCTTGTAGGAACATTTTCATGAGGTTTTTCTGAAATAAATAAAATATACATAATTAATTATTTTTATTGGTTAGCATATATAGTTTAAAAGTAATTAATTTTTAAAACAAGACAATTTCGTTTAGATTTAACAACCATTGATAAAAATTACCATTTACTTGAGCCGGAGTATATTCTTGGGCAGTTTTTCGATTCCAATCAATCTCGTCAGGAACAATAGTGAGAAAAAGTTGTTGTCCATGAGTCTCTTTAGCTTTAGCCAAATTCATCAATATATCATCTTCATCTATTTCAATAAAATCATCGGTGTAAACCTGTTTGAATAATAAAAATCGTAAATTTCACATAGGCAAAAAGTTTTTATAAAAAAAATCTCGTTCTTGACTCAAGTTAATATTTTTGAAACAATGTTAGTAAAAAAGAAAAAACAATAAATTCTAGAGAATGAAAATTTTTCTAAAATTTACTCTAAAATATTTTTTAAATGAATCATTTCATTTTGAATGTAACCAGGCTTGATAATTTACTATAATTATTGATTATGATAATGAAAAAAATTGAGTTTGATAATATTTTCTTTTTATATAATAAAAATGAAAAATATTCATAAGTTTCAGTGGTATTTGTAAGAGAAGAAAAAAGAGTACACGTAAGGGTAACAATTAAAATACCTTGTATTTCCGTTCTCCAAGTTTTAATTTAGTTTTCACTCCAGCAATAAGCGTATCAATCGATGCGGCTTTCACAATCTTCTGCTCTTCCGGTTTGTTGTAGGAAGAAACTTTAAACAATGCTGCCATGAGTCAATCAGTTTTTAAATTTTATAAATAAATTTTGCAGAAGAAGAAGAAATATTTATTGAAAACAAAAAGTCTACAAAAGGCTATCGACCACTAGGTCTTTCCGCCCGGTAATTGCACACAGATAAAATTAATGATTTAATATATACTAAAAAAAAAAAAAGAAAAAAATACAGTTATTATAAAGGATACAAAACAAGATTTAAAAAAAAAAAAAACAGGATCAACAGGTTATGAGTTCAGTCGTATAGTGATTCGTGCAGTGTCAGGAGTGGGTGTCTGCGGGAGGGTTTATTAGGGTCACGTCTGATGCATAGGTGGTTTGTGATGGTCCAGTGAATGTTGGTTTCTTTGTATTTGGTCAGTAGTCATTTGTGTCTATCGCAGAGTCTCGGAATTTGGGTGAGTCTGTAAAGGAGTTCATTGGAGGGGTTATGGAGGATGTTATTAGGATGTCGTAATTTGGAGATAGTACGTAATGCTGTTCGTTCGGCTGTTTCCAGTATGTTGTAGGTTTTTTTGTTGGTAATAGTCATTATTATGTGTCCGTAGTCGAGGATAGGTCTGCATATGGCTTTGTAAATCTTGGAGGCTGTTGAGATGGAGATGCCTTGGTTTCCTTGGGTCAAGGAGCGGAAATGTTTGCTTCGTTGTATAGTTTTGGTCTTACGTATTTTTGCGTCGATGTTAAATTTCAGTTTATTGTCGAATGTTATACCAAGGTATTTAATTTGTGGAGTCGGTGTTACGTCAATGTTGTCTAGGTGGATATGTGGAGAATTGGGGGAGATTCTGTGATTCGGGATGAGTAGTTGGCATTTGGAAGGATTTGCAGTGAGTCTCCATAGGTTAAACCAAATTAGGGTTCTGTCCGTGAGGGTTTGTAGTTCGTCCGTCGTTTTTTTGAGGGTTTTATTGTGGGCTATGAGGGCGGTGTCGTCGGCGTATTGTAGGATATAGGCGGAGAGGTTGATTTGGGATTTGTCTGCAAAGTTGTGGTTGTAAAAGTCGTGGCAGTATATGTTATAAAGTAAGGGAGAGAGGGGGGAACCTTGGGGAAGACCTTGGAGAGGGGAAAATTCAGAGGAGAGGGCGTTATTTATTTTAATTTGGAGGGATCTGTCATGGAGGAAATGTTTAAGGATATAAATGAGATACGGAGGGACATTTAGTTTGTGTATTTTGAACAGGAGGCCGGCTTGCCACACACTGTCAAAGGCTTTGTTTATATCTAGGAATAGGGCAGCAGAATGATCTTTACGGAGGTATGCGGTTTGTATGTTATCGGTGAGGATATATAGGGGGTGGATGGTGGAGTGGGAAGGCTTGAATCCAAATTGATATGACGGAATAGAGTTTTTGAGCAGATTCCATAATCTATTTTTGAGGATTTGCTCTAGGATTTTGCCTAGGACTGGAAGGAGGGTAATTGGGCGGTAACTATTTAGAAGGAATGATTTTGATGAGGTTTTGGGATGGTGATAATTATACTTTTTTCCAACATTTGGGAAAGGATCTTTTATAGAGGCAGACGTTGAACAATTTAATAATGTGGAGATGGATATCATCGGTAAGGTTTCTAAGTAAGGATTTTTTAACTAGGTCGGGGCCGGGTGCACTATTTTTGCCATGGAAGAGAGCAGGAAGGTATTCGTCGTAGGTTATTTCGTCCAGGTCTGTGTTCTCATTTTTAAAGTAGTCGTTGTACCATGTGTTTACTCTGTCGTAGTTATGTTTATCAAATGAGGGAGATTTAGAGGGGCTAAATGAATCTTTAAAGTGTTTGGAAAAGAGGGACCCTTTTTCGAGTCAGAGGAGTACTGTTGGTTATTATAGGAGATGTCGGGGATATAGAATGATGGGCGGTATTTGGTGATCTTTTTAATTTTGTCCCAGTATGTTCGTCCTGCGTCGTTTTCTTTTTATTGACAGACTGACAACCACTTGTTGGTTCGAAACTGGAAGATGTCTATGAATGTCTTTATTTAGTCTATTCATTTTAGATTTTAAAGAACTGTCTTCTGTTCTGCAGTATATTCGGTATAGTGATCGTTTTTGTTTAATTAGCGTCAAGATGAAGGGAGGCAGAGTTGGTTTGTGAAAATTGGTTTTAGATTTGTGGGAGTGTTTTACGATTAAATTTGTCAGGAGGGTCTGGAATTCGTCAACGTCGTTTAGGGAAAGGTTGTTGGAGTCTGTGGTGTTTATATAGGATAGGATTTTGGAGCTGACTCTAGGGATGTTTGTAAGGTTGAGATTTATTTTAGTAGGATGACTAACCAGGGGAGGGATGTGGTTAAGGTTGATAGAGAACGTGATAGCCAAATGATCTGAGCCAAGGTCGGGGGACAGGGTAATATCACTTATAGAATTGACGAGGTTAGAGGTGTGGAGTAATAAGTCGGGAGTAGTATCCTTATTTTGGAGCATTATGAATGTGGGGTTGGTGTGACGGCGAACAAAGAGGGAGTTGCTTAAGAAGGATTGGATCTGACGGATTTTAATTATGTTGATATTAAAATCGCCGACGATGAGTGAATATTCAAACAATTATGCCATTGTTAGGATATTCCGCTCAATCGCGGAGTGAGGATGGATGTATACCAGGAATATGTGGATTTTCTTTTTATTGTGGAAGGGGATATTGAAATGGAGACAATCATTGAGGGGGTTGTTAAGGGATGGGGGATTGGCTTTACCAAGTTTGAATTTAGGTTTCAGGTGGATTAAAGCTCCCCCCCTGCCTTGTTAGTAATTGCATTTCCGTGTTTTGCCAAAGTAGACCAGTCTCTAAAGGTGAGGATACTGTCGGGTCCCGTCTTTGTCTCTACAAATAAATGTCCGTCAATGTTATTTGTCTCTGTAAAGCTGTCTATTAAAAGTCTTTTACTGTTGTAGGAATTGATGTTGGCGTAAGTTATTCTTAACTTATCCATCGATATTTACAACAGATTGGGATGTTTCACCGGTCGGAAGGGTGGGGGTGTCGGAGTCAGGGGAGGTTAGGTCAAACATAAGTATGTACATTCTATTTCCTAAAAAAAGGCATGAGTATCAATTTGGTATTCTGATATGAAGCGCTTGTTCAGCTTTTTAATTAGATCCTCGCGGTTTGTGCTTCCAGGTAGATTCATTTCCATTGTGTATGTATTAATTATGTAGTCGTGAATGGTGAGTGCTGAGTGGATTCTTGAGTTTTGGGTGACTTCAGTAGGCAGTTCGGCAGATTTTTTGTTCGTGCTTCTTATTTTGACATTTGGTACTCCATCGATGGGAGTTTTGGGTCGGTTTGGGCATTTCGGTGACCACGCTGCATGGTCGGGAGATCCACATGATGTGCATTTCGCAGGCAGAGAAGACGGGCATTTGTCGGTGTCATGAGGACCGCTGCATTTTTGACATTTGATAGGAGTGGTGCAATTTTCACTTGCGTGGTCAAATAACTGGCACTTTGTGCAGGGGCTAGGGATGGGAGGAGGTGGGGTGCTGGGAGTTACGGGGTAGTGCCTATTCATAAAAAATAGGCCCCCGGAGGCTAGTAGCGAGTCGAACGTCTTGATATCTGGGGTTATTATGCGGATTAAACGTGTTGGATTGTTTGTTGCTCTGGATATTATTCGTTTACAATATCGGAAATTGTAGTTGAGTGAGCGGAGGTGTTCTGCAATTGTTGCATCTTCGATTTCATACTCCACTTTTTCAATTACCGCTGAATATGATTCGGGTCTTGGGAGGGTGGTGTTTCTGGGAGAGTACTGGGATTGGAGTTTGAAAGAATTGATGGTTTTTTCGGTACTAAGAGATTTTAGAAGAATAATCGGATCAGTATCTGTTTAGATATTGTTTAGATATAGGAGGATATTGTTTGCGGTTTTAATGATTATATCCGTGTTTCTTGGACGGAAGGATTGCCATATTGTGGAGAATTGTATGCGGGACATGGAAGGATTGGTTGTTGTGATGGAGTTATTGTATTTAAATGTTTTTAGTGGCTTACGTGTGTGTGGTGTAGGTTGTACGTTTGCGGTAGTCTTGGTGTTGTTGTTTGATGAAGGTGTCGATACGAGAGAAGTTGAGGTGGTAGCTTGTGATGTAGTTGTTTTTTGGCTGGAATTGACGATTGAGACTTTTTTTGGGGGGCGGCCTCTTTTTCTTTTTTTTAGGAACCCAGCGGCTTCGTCTTCATCCGACATGTTCGACATGTAGGATGAGCCAGCATCATCGGTATTCATACCGACAATGCGTGGTTCGATGTTAAAAGTTTTATATTATGAATTATATTTCGATGGATTTATATTAAATTTTTCACAAATAAATTTAAGCAGGTAGAAATTACAGCAAAAAATGGGTCTAGCGTTATCGTAGATAAGCGAATATTCGCAGACGTGTGCTCTCGTTGGCGTGTCGAGAACGAATCTAAATTTTGCATTTTCAGTAATATTCAAAGTTAAGGTTCGTTTAATGCACTGAAGATTTTTACTTGTTAAATGTTTTAAAAAGTTGAGGTTTTTTTTTCTGGCAAAAAAAAAAATTATACTAGTCTCAAGTTCAAAGTAAACAACTGAAATTAAGCTAAATAAAAAGATTTACAGGTACATGTACATTTCTCAATTGAAACAAATCGACAAATCAGTCTCAAAATTGAAAAACCGGCATTATTTTTTGTAGAATAGTTACCATTTAATTAAAATTAATTTTGTAAACAATTTTCTCAAATTGAATAACATTAATTTCTTAATATTAATATTAATAGAACTTGAATTAAGAAATAAATAAATAATTCATTAGAAAATGTTGATGAAAAAAAAATGTGCATTTTTTTTTTGGATTCAAACCAATAACGTAAAATCATAAAAGTGGATTTATCAACAAATAAAGATTGTTATTAGATAAGAAGTTAATAAAAAAAACTATTTTTTATGTAAGAGACGTAGAAAAATATTTATAAATATCATTAACTACATTTTACTTACCCAAAATTTATCAATCTCGATATCCGTAGCACACAATTATACTTTTAGATGCGCAGCAAAAAAAATATTTTTAACACACACTTAATTAATAATAATACATAAATAATAATTATTAATTAAGAATAACTTGATTTATCACACATAGTCCACACGAATAAAAAATATCCTTATTAATTTTTAAGCGTCGTTACAACCTCTGTGCACAACACGCGACTGTCTCATAGAGATGTATAAAATATATCGATATATCAAAATATCGATATTTTTTAAAATATATATCGATATTTTCGCACGATATTTTTAATAGCGATATATCGATACTAATTATGTTATTTTGTAAACGATATTTTTCTATAAATTTAGCGCTTAAAAAATATTTTGTTCTGATTGATAAGTATCGTATCTCCCTTACAGTATTGTGAAGGTCCGTTCAAAACGCATCGGCAGCGGCATGCTAAGGCCTTTCAAAGACGCATCGGCGGCGGCATGTTTTTCAAAGCTTTGAAAGATGCCGAGCGGCCTGTTATAGCGCTTAGATTTAAAAAAGTTTATTTTATATCCTCAAAGAATAGTTCTCGAGCTGTAGAGGAGCTTTCTGAGGAAATTCGTTTGGAACACCGGCGAAGGACAGATCTCACCAGAACCACAAAAACCACGAAATAACACATCAAATGATGCACGAAAATCAATTTGGTCTAGACATGATAGAATTATATCCCAAATACATCAAATATCGACATTCCTAGATCAGGTTCTGTCCGAAATGAATTTAAACAATATTTTGATCAACCAAATATACCAAGACATTCAGATCCGCTAAAATTTTGGTTTGAAAGTCGCCATTTTACACCCGTGTTGTCGTATATTGCACAAAAATATTTAATCCCTCCTGCGTCGTCTGTATCTTCCGAACGAATGGCTTCAACAATAAACATTGTAGTACCAAATAATAGAAGTAGATTGTCAGCAGAACACATTAAATACCGTGTATTACTAAGATCATTGTCTGAAAAATGTTGGTTTGAATAAATATATAAGATTTTGTAATCGTAATTTTTTAATCCTTTTTTGACGATAAACATACATATTTTCCGGTTAAAATTATACAACAATCTGATAATAGTGTTCTGGTAAAATTTCTAATTTAATTTTTAATTCCATAATATTGAATTAACAATCAAAAGATTTTTTTATCTTTTATTCGGGATTAAAAACTTAAAAAATATATTTTAGCAAAAACTCGACAAGTAATCAAAAAAAATCAAATTAACACATTAAAAACAATGGGTTGTCTTTGTTGGGTTATTAAAAAAGTCTGTTTTTTTTAATTTAGAAAAATGACCGATATATCGATATTTTTTTAAAATATATGAAAACGATATTTCGATAGTTTCTAAAAATATCGATATTAAAAATATCGATATATTTTAAAATATCAACATCCCCATTGAGACAGTGTCTCAATACTAAACAAGTGTTATTGCATAAGAAATTTTCCCTAAACATACGAGTGCGTCTGCGATACGTCTAGCTTCGTCGGCCGGCGAACTCAATCGAGTTACCGCCAAAACAAAAGATCGTGCCGATACATATAGACTTATACACTAGTAAAGTACTAATACACAATGCTGTATATGTATACACATACACATGCTTAGTTTTTAATGTTGCTTAGGTACTTTTCTATATAGCGTACACACTTTCTTTACACAACTTTATTTTTATAAAATAACTGTGTACTTATAAAAGTAATATTAATTGAATTAATCCTAGCAACAACAATCACAACAACAATATTATTATTATTCATATGAGTAGTATTAAATCTATAAAGTTTAATATATAGACGCTGGTTACGTTGAAGCTTGATCAACTATCTGGTGCGACCTTCGTATACTTACCAACACTTACATTTATTTTCTTTTCGAGGAACAGTGTAGTTAGTGTCAAGTATCTATATACTAACAATAACGATACTCAAATCAAGAGCATTTTTCAAGACCGACTAAACGAATTTTATGTTTTATTTATTTAATTTATGTTTTATTTTTGTTTCTTAGTATATTAAATGATTATTTACTTTAATATATACATACAAAATTTTTTAGTTTAAAAGATAAATAATTTATAAATAAAATAAAAATTTACGGAGAATTAAAATCATCAATTTAAAAAAAAAATCCTTAGAACTTTAACGTAGAAAAAAAAATCAATACTTTTAACTGTAAGAAAAAAAAAATTAAATACATATATTCAAATTGAATGAAAAGAAATTAAGTATTTGATAATTCATTTTCTAACCAGGTGTTTCACCAACATTTTCAAACTTGGTAGCTTTTAAAAAAAAAATGCTTAATTAGTTATATGAGTTTTTACTATATAATTTTCAAATCAAAATTTTAACATATATATATATATGATAAAAAAATATTGATAAATTTTGAATGATTTCAATAATATTTAAATAAGCTCTTTTTTGTTCATCTAAAAAAGTAGTTACTCTGTTATACTGTTAATTATACAAAACACTGTATAATTTTACAGTCAAAATAATAAAATTAATAAGAAGATTATTGAATTTCCAAAGGATTCATTAAAATTCGAATATAATATTTTTTCATAATTTTACGAGACAATAGGGTAAATTAAAATACGCACAATTTGTGTAAATTTCAGAAGCTTGGTAACGAAAGTCGACAACCAGTTTAGTAAAATTACACAAAGCTAAAGAAAAGTAGTATTTTTTAGTGATTTTACAATACTTGTACAATTTTACAAGAATAATAAAAATACCAAAACAATTTTTTTAATTTTCAATACTTTGATTGTATCAAAATTAGTAATTCAAAACACAAACATTATTAGTAAATTTAAGGAGCTTGGTATCGAAAATTGATAATCTGTTTAATAAAATTACACATGGTTACAGACAAATAGTATTTTTTAGTAATTTTACAATGTATTGTGTAATTTTACAGTTTGAATTGTAACAATAATAAAAAAAAATTTAAATTCCTAAACACTTCACAGTAATTCGAATTATAAAATATTTTGTAATTTTACTAAAAAATATAGTAACTCAAATTACTAAAAATTTTGGTAAATCTTCAAAGTTTGTTATTGAAATTTAATAAACAGTTCAGTAAAATTACAACACAAGTAAGATTTATACTCTGAGATTGTAAAATTACACCGCATCTTAATTTTCCGCAAAAAACCGCATCAAATTTTCTCATATGTCTTGGAAAATTACTCAAATTGTGTTGTAATTTGAATTCATACATACTGATTAGTAAATTTAGCCACCTCATGTTGAGTAAAGAAATGGTAATTTTACAAAAAAAATTTACAGTGTATGACAAAAAAAAATTCAAATACCCAATTATATTTGGGGAATAAGCAAAGAAGGAAAATTTGAAGATTCCGGTGTCTGATACGATTCGTAGAAGAATTAATCCTGAAACATTGAAAGAACAGTCAAAGGTAAGCTTGTTAATATGTCTTCTGCATTACAAGTATACGAATCAACTGATATGTGGCAAGGCGCAGCTCTTAGGCTTTATACGATTTATTTATGAACAAGAGATAATAAATTAATTTTTATGCTGCAAAGAACTTTTGGGTCGTATAACTGGTCAGGACTTGGAATGGAATAACAACGTATTTGAATGTTTTAAAATGATCATGATCATTGTGTCGGTATTTGTACCGATGTAGCAGTGTCCATGATGGGATCAATGAAAGCATTTGTGACTTTAGCTAAAACCATAAATTCAAATATAATATTTCTCATCATTGTTTCTTGCACCGAGAAGTACTTATCATAAAAGCAATGCCCAAGAAACTAGACGACTTATTTGACAAAGTAATTGCCATGGTTAATTTTATTAAAATGAGACCGATGAAGAACCGAATTATTAAAGAACTTTGTTCATCGATGGAAGCAGATTATGAGTGTGTACTTCTTCATACCGAACTGAGGTGGTTGTCATGAGGAAAGATTTTAAATGTGTTGATAAATGTGTGAAAAAATGAATTACTTGTTTTGAAACAAAAAATCGGAAAACTTTTGGAAATTATCTAAAAAATGATGATTGGTGCAATAATTTGGAGTATTAGCGTGATAAGCGTGCGATAAAGGAAATAATGATGGCCCATGGTGTGAACATGCCACTTTAGCCACTGCGCAGCTTACTTGCGCATGATGGCCTCCTTTGTGTCTAGTCGGACCGCTCCCAACGCCACCCATGGCCCATGGCCATCTCCATCATCCACTAATACTTAGGCCATTACAGGCCATCTACCCCTCTACACAGTGGTGATCGCTCACAGTGGCTCAAGATGGGCCATAGTTTAGAGGAGCCATAAGTAGTGGATGATGTTGGGAGCGGTCCGACTACACCAGCGATCGGCGAACTTTTTTAACCATTACCCCAAAATATTTTTGTGGAAGTCGATATTACCCCCTCATTTTGAAAATGAGACAATCAATGTAAATTTAAATTAAATTTATTGAATTAATTCACACTTACAAAATTTATTGAATTAATTCACATGGAAAATAAAAAGTTGGATGAAAATTATAAGTATGTCATAGACAAACAAAATAAAACTCTCATATTGGAACAAACAAAAATTAATTGAAAACTTTCACCCTTAAGTTGTTGGAGAAATGAAGTTGCTTCATCTTTGATATAATAACTTCAAAATTGGGGCTGATGATGAAGATGATGATGGAGGCTGATGATGGAGCAAAATGTAAAAGCAATTTGAATACAATCTTCGGTTTTTAATCGATTTCTATTCTTCCTTTTTATGTTCATTTTATAGTGGAAAAGCCTTGTTCACGAAGGTAGGTTGTTGCAAATCGCAGCAACTTTTTTACCGGCTCCTCAAGTGCAATTTTGAAAGTCTGTGCAGCTTTTGACATCCAAGAAGACGACATATTTGCTTTGCTCTCAAATTGAATAGCTGCTTCAGTATTAGATCAAAGTTCAAGAATTGGCTCTGTCAAACCTGGAAGTTCTTCTGGTATGTTAGCAATTTCACATTTAAATGGATCTACAACCCTGACAGTATTTATATCAAGATGTAGAAAGTAATCAGAGAACCAGCAATATTTTCACAATCTTCCAAAAACAAAGTTAACTTGGAAAAACATGGTATCTTCTTCTGTTCTACTTTCTGTCTCCAATATTGAAGCTTTATTCCAAACGCTGACACTATTTCTCTGGCCGAAATGATATTAATATTTTTTTGTTCTTTGTTCAATATATTTATATTCTAAAAAATGTCAGCTAAATATGCGAGATGTGCAACTCATGAGGGGTTTTAAAACTTATCTGCAAGAATATTCTTTTGATCAGCCATAAAATTTTTGAGTTTTACGAGCCCATACTGGATTTAGAACATTTCTTCTTCAAGACTTCTGTATAATAAAGTAGGTTCGTATATTCAGTTTCACCGCACCGTCCTGACATAATTTACGAAATAGCCGCGTGTTTAGTGCATGTCCTTTGATAGCATTAACAATCCTGATGACATCATACATGACGGCTTCCAGTGTAGGTTCCAAATGTTTCACAAGAAGTATTTGGCGATGGATCATACAGTGAGTAACTTCAATAACAATAGATATATTGAATCACGTCCAGTTTAAATTAATAAATAATAAGAGAATTAATCACAGGTAGTCAGCTGACATAATGTAATAGGACATAAAAATCAGAACTCTGTTTTAATTTAATTTAACAAAACAGAGTTCTGATTTTTATGTCCTGACTACCTGTGATAAATTCTCTTATTATTTTTCAGTAACAATCTTTTCTGGATCATTTTTTTTCACAAAAGCTAAAAAACCATTAATATAACCCATAAAATCATTTACCTTCCCAGCCAGCGTTGAATGTTGCAGGAATGTTTCAGCAATTATAATACACATTAATTCCACGAGATCTTAACTTGAGAGGAGAACAACACAACAATTCCTCTTCAATTGCATTTGTACCTTTGCAGCGAACATACACCATTAGCAGTGAATTCAAGTAGTGTCATCAAGCTGAATAGCAAAATATTGTGCCGGTTTTAGTGCGAAAATAACCTGTTCCTTCACGTTTTCTCCCAAGATAGAATATTTTTTTTTACAATTCTTGCAGACAAGGGCATTGAATTCAGTTTCATCGCCTCTTTCGGACCACACATGATCTCTGGCATTTTCACAGCTGCTGGTTTCACCAAATCTTCACCAATAGTATATGGTTTCTTGTTTCGGGCAATTAACCAGGCTTCATCAAAGCTAGCCTTTGATGCTGAACACTGATCAAAAGTACATAACAAGTTGCTGTCCAATCTTTGTCTTTTAACACACATTTCTAAATTTACATAGTATTCTCGCGGTTTGGAAGACAAACGTTAATGCAAATTAACCAAATGTTTCTTCAATTGACTTTTTTTAAAGATTCTGAAGTCAGTACTTTCAAACATACAACACACTGTGGTTTCATTGTACCTTTGTCTTCTATTGTGTAAAACCATAATTAAGGAATTCTTAGGGTGTGTAATTCTTATGCCAATCCTATTCTAATTAAGAAATCTTAAGGGTAACAGAACCAGTGATTGAATAGTATATTAAGGACGAGTTCAGTAAGCGCGATTTTACAGCACGCGTCCAAATTTGGAAAAATAGGAGGAGTTTTCTAATTTACAAGTGCTGAAAAACGTCTTACGAACGAGTTTTTTATAGTATTTTTTCTATTTTGCGCCCTTTTATGCCATTTCTAAACTAAAAAATCGCAGATACATATTGAGAAAATTGTATCGCACTCGGCGAGCCATAACCGCACGCATATGAGTGCTGTTATGAGTCCATTACAGACGCAAAATAGAAAAAAACACTTACACGTTTAGAAAATAGCAAATTAGAAAAAAATTCTTAATATTATTACCCCCAAAAATTTAATTTTTACCCCATTTGGGGTAATTTACCCCGGTTCCCCGACCACTGGACTACACACATCAAAGGAGACCAGCATGCGCAAGTAAGCTCGGCAGTGGCTAAAGTGGCATGTTCACACCATGCGTTATCATTATTTCCTTTATCGCACGCTTATCAGTGCCTGCTTGTCATGAAAACACTGATTTTAGTAATTATTATTATTTAATTATAACGAAATATTTAGTTTATTGAGATATTAGTTTTTTGAAATAATTAGTTTTCTATAACAAGAAATAGCTGTTTATTATTAATCATAGCAAAATCGAAGAAATTATGAATTTCAACTTTATTAAACTTGAATATTAACTTTATAATTTCAATTCAAACTTTGAAATTAATTTTTATCAACAATAAATGGCCCATTCATGCACATCTAGAATGGTTCATCTAGATCTAGATTGACCACTGTGTGGATGCGTCCATTCAGGCCACCATAATGAGCGATGATAATGGTGACCATCATGATGGCCCACAATGAGCCATAGTGTAGAGGAGCCATTAGAGAACTGTTATGAGTTCTACCGGTAACTGCAAACAGAACTGTTGCGCCATTTTTTTAAATTTGCTTTCAAAAGAATGGGTCCGTTATTATTGCAAAAAATTTTTGGGTTTGATTCAAAAATGTCAAAGGGAACATCGATAGAATTCTTAGGGTGCTATTCAGATTCGCTAATAAAACTGTTTTTGCAATTTTAAAAATTCATTTTTTTTTTGCAAAATCTCAATTTTTGATGCAACGAAGTAAAAAATGCGCAACAGTTCTCTTTGCAGTTAGCTGTAGAACTCGATCGAAACTCCTTATAACATTTTTCTGTAAAGTTAAAAATTAGAGAGATATGCGAAAAATTAGAACTTCATTCAACTATGTATTGAAATTTCGCACAAAGTATTCTAGAACTATTTGAAATCTACCAAGAACTCTGATATATTTTTGCAAATTCGGTTGCTAACTTCTCAGGACTTAATTTGAAAATTGCTTTATATAAAAATCCCAGTTCTATTCCGAGGTCTAAGAACAAGGTTTACTCATTCCTTTATGAAACTTAAATGCTAAAACAAATTTACTAGTTTATACCTAATCATAGTTTTGTTTATATAGGGATAGTATGAACTAAATTATAATTTTATCTATTTACTACGACGCATTTTTGATATGAAAACTTAAAAATTTGCAAAACACTAGTGATTACTCATTACTTTATCAATATTGTCAAAACAAACTGATTTTCCAAAAACCGTTAATTCAAACAATAAATTCTTTTAATTAAAATCGTATGAAATATGCAGATTTATTCTATTATCACAAATAAAATTTCTCAGCATATATTAGAAAAATGTAGAGGGTTTAAAAATATATGAAATATAGGAATATGAAGTTACAAAGAAACTGAAAAAAGCCAATAATTTGTTGGATTTCATTGTTTATTGAACAGGAATTGTACTGTAAGAAACATGTTTAAGTAAATTGTTAAAAACCTAGAAATCAGAAATTAACAGATTGTTTCTTTGGTGGAAAAATATAAATAAAGCAATGTCTGCAATAATACTGAGTAGAAAACAAGGAATGATTTAGTAATTTAGTCAACTTCTTCAATAGTTGGACCAGCACCTCCGGCGCCAGGTGGGGCACCACCTGGAGCGGCTCCAGCTCCACCTGGGAATCCAGGCATACCCCCTGGAGCACCACCAGCTCCTTGGTACAACTTGGTTATGATCGGGTTACACAAGTTTTCGAGCTCCTTTTGTTTATGTTCGTATTCTTCCTTCTCTCCCAATTGATTAGCATCTAACCAGCCAATAACTTCATTGCACTTATCAAGAACTGTATTTTTATCAGCCTCGCTAATCTTATCCTTGATCTTCTCATCTTCCATGGTACTTTTAATATTGAAACAATAAGATTCGAGAGCATTCTTAGCAGCAATGGTTCCTTTTTGCTTCTCATCTTCACTGCGGTATTTTTCAGCATCGTTAACCATACGTTCAATATCTTCCTTACTGAGACGGCCTTTATCGTTAGTGATGGTAATCTTGTTCTCCTTGTTGGTGGATTTTTCAATAGCAGATACATTTAAGATACCATTGGCATCAATATCGAATGTTACTTCAATTTGAGGTACACCTCTTGGTGCTGGTGGAATTCCAGTCAACTCAAACTTTCCAAGAATATTGTTATCCTTAGTCATGGCACGTTCACCCTCATACACTTGGATAAGTACTCCAGGTTGGTTATCGGAGTAAGTGGTGAAAGTTTGAGTTTGTTTAGTTGGAATGGTTGTATTACGCTTAATCAAAGCTGTCATAACACCGCCGGCGGTTTCAATGCCGAGAGATAACGGCGTTACGTCAAGGAGAAGCAAATCTTGTACAGCCTCAGATTTGTCACCATGCAAAATAGCAGCTTGAACAGCTGCTCCGTAAGCAACGGCCTCATCGGGATTGATAGACTTGTTCAATTCCTTGCCGTTGAAGAAATCTTGCAACAACTTTTGTACTTTAGGAATTCGAGTTGAACCACCGACAAGTACGATGTCGTGAATTTGAGATTTGTCCATCTTGGCATCTCGGATGGACTTTTCTACAGGTTCCATGGTTGATCTAAACAAATCAGCGTTCAATTCTTCGAATCTAGCCCGGGTGATTGAGGTGTAGAAATCGGCTCCTTCATACAAGGAATCGATTTCAATACTAGCTTGTGTCGAAGAGGAAAGAGTACGCTTCGCTCTTTCACAGGCAGTTCTCAAACGACGCAGAGCACGCTTGTTAGAAGACAGATCCTTCTTGTACTTGCGCTTGAATTCCTGAACAAAATGGTTAACCATACGATTGTCGAAATCTTCACCACCCAAGTGAGTATCTCCAGCTGTAGATTTTACTTCAAAGATACCATCTTCAATTGTAAGAATGGATACATCAAAGGTGCCGCCGCCCAAATCGAAAATGAGAACATTCCTCTCACCAACTCCTTTCTTGTCCAAACCATAAGCAATAGCTGCGGCAGTGGGCTCATTGATAATACGTAAAACTTGGAGACCAGAGATTGTTCCAGCATCTTTGGTAGCTTGACGTTGGGAATCGTTGAAGTAAGCTGGCACAGTAATAACAGCATTGGTAACTGTGGTACCCAAGTAATTTTCCGCAGTTTCCTTCATTTTAACTAACACCATGGAACTGACTTCTTCTGGGAAGAAACTCTTAGCTTCACCCTTATACTCTACTTGAATTTTGGGTTTGCCACCATCACTCACAACTTCGAAGGGCCAGTGCTTCATATCAGATTGGATTGTAGCATCCTCAAACTTACGCCCAATAAGACGTTTAGCATCTACAAAATAATGATTTATTAGTAAAAATACTAGTCACAAGAGATAAATTATAAAAATATTTAGTTCAGAATAAAAGGTAATCATAACGTAGCTCATAAACTCTAGTCTGGCATGACATTTAGTTATCATCATTTTAAATAAATATTTGGAATGTTAAAAAAAAGTACCTACCAAAAATTGTGTTATTGGGGTTCATGGCCACTTGATTTTTAGCGGCATCACCGATGAGACGTTCGGTGTCTGTGAAGGCAACATAGGATGGTGTTGTACGGTTTCCTTGATCGTTGGCAATAATTTCGACCTTTCCATGCTGGAACACTCCTACACAGGAGTATGTTGTTCCCAGATCAATACCTACTGCAGGTGCTTTCGCCATCTACAAAAAATTAATTAATATATTTTTTTGATAACGGCCAGAACATTTGAAATATAAATTTGCAATTTCAGATAATAAAGTAATCATAAAGTAGCTCATAAACTCTAGTCTGGCATGACATTTAGTTATCATCATATATGTTACAGAAATATTTATTAACACAAAGAAAACGAACCATATTAATTTAATACATGGTAATTAAAATCTTATTGGCCTATTACTAATTATTAATTTGAAACAAGTATTTGTAATTGAAATGAGGTTTCATCTAAAAGAATGACACGTTTTACATCAAGGACACTCCCATCTTTATCTATATTTTTTTCTTCCCATGAACCCATTAAATCAAGGAATAAAACGTAGTTATTAAAATATTTTGAAAAAGAATCAGCAATTCGAGAAACGGTTAAATTTATGGGAAAATTTTTAATTTTATTCAATCATTGAAAATTATTACTTGCGTAAACTATTCGTTTCTAGAAAAGAAATAGTTTAAGCAATCACATAATTTCAAAGAAAAATATGGCGTCCAATTAGTCATGCCATTTTTTGCTTGGTTCTCTTAAATTTGAGCTTCATTTTATTTAGCACGTGCAAACAGAAATTAATTATAAATGCACGTGGTTCAACGTTTATAACTTTGACAATCGTTAATAAAAACTTAAAATATTAAAATTTAGAACAATATCTTACCTTTTTATGTAAATTGTTGCAGACAAAACCTTAAATATTACTTAACGTGTTAACAGCACAAAAGCTGAACTTGAAATCGGGCGAGTTACTAAAATGGCCGGTTTTATATAGGACGTCAATGCGGCTTCTAGAATATTCAACCGCGTAACCAATGACGGCAATGTGCGACAAAAATGCTATCTTGTTATTGGTGGAAATATTTAATCTCGCAACTTCATCATGCATTTTCATTAATTTCAAAATAATTAATAAGCGATTTTCAAAAATCTACATCTCAAAAAGTTTGCAATAATTTATATTAACTATTTCCCAAATAAAATTATTTAAAAGTTTTGTATTAAAATAAATATAAATTTCTTTGCAAACCAGGGAAATTATGGCGGGCATTTTAAGTAACGATCTAAAACCCTGCTAAAACGTTGGTACAGTTAACCAATTTTTATCATCTATATAATTTTGATAGATAAAATATAATTTGAGATTGATAAAAATTTCAATTAAACTTTTCTACATTTCTTCCCATATTACCATTTTAGTAATTTCATGAATCATTTTCTTCCGTTGTTCATTAAGCACATGGTATTGACCCACGTGTTATATCAAGGTTGAATAAAAAACCATTGGTTTTACATTTTATCCAATATTCATTATAATTATGTCGCATTAATTTTTAGAATTCAATTTACATTCGCTAAATGCATGCTATTCTATCATGTCAAAGATCAACGTTAATGAACATTCTGGAAGCCGACAAAAACGTTTCAACATCATGTTCATTTATTTGCCGTAGATTATTTATTAAATAAATCAATTGAATATTTATAAAATGACATTCAATTTTTAGTTTCAATCGTTTTTAATGCCATTATTAGCCCATATCTTATTTTATGATTTTCATGATAATCATGAATCAATAATCACTGAGAAATTTGATTTAATTCAACATTGTACATAAATCGTGCAAATTTTTCACGAGTATCAATTTTACATAAATAGATTAGATAACGTTTATATCATTAGAAACGCAAAAAAATATGAATACATTTTATATATGAATGTATAATATTGTCGAAATAACTACTAGCAGATTTAATTATTGTAAACCTGTTACTAGAAAAGTTAGACATGAATAGGGTACCTAACCTAACCTAACCTAACCTAATCGTTGGCACTTTAAGAGTGAGCTTCGTGTCAGTCTGAAATGAAATTATCATAAAATTTCATTTAGAAGAGCTAGTAGACAAAACATGTGACAGTATCAAAGGAAATACTTTAATCTTTGTTTCTATAACCATTTTTATGTGATTGAATAGTATTAAATAAACATTTTATACTTAAATCCAAAAGACTACAGAAAATCCTATTATTGGCATAGAAATTTTCAATATTGGCATCTACTCGTCTAATTATTGGCATGTAGTTAAAGTAGGAGATAGGTACTTACCTACCTACTAATCATTAAAAATAAAAGAAATACCTATCTATACCTAGGGTATAATTAAAACACTGTTTGATTAGGTAAATATCTGCTTTTATTTAGGTATTAACGTATTTAATGTTTTAATAAAAATATTTAAAAAAATCAACTTTTATAATATAGGTAAACAATTTCTCTTATTCTACACGGTTTGACAGTCTCACTTTATCAGTATTTAAATGTCTCTCCTTGAGATCTATTAACTTTAGTACCTACCTACAAAATATTAATCAGTCTGAATAACAACCTACTCAACTTAATAATATCCCTACCTATCTTAAATATTTTATGTAGTTCTGTCTTACAGTCTTACTGAAATCAATCAAAAAGCAACATTGAGTTAAACTCAATCATCGGTCAACATCTTCTATCGCATTTTTACTTTTTTATTTGAATACTGTTAAAATTAATATTTTGTTTCAGAATATTTTCTGAAATTTTGTTTATTAATATCCCTTTTCTCTTTATTAATTTTTTCTTGGTTCAATTCTACTTTATTTTTATCTTCTTCTTGAATCAATTCTACTACATTTTTATCTTTCTTTTTTTCTTGTTTATTCTTTGACGCAATGTTAATGTTTAAATTAAAAAAATCAGTTTCATGTTTCTTAACAACTCGTTTTTTGACACATTTTTCTTCTTTCTTTAGCATTTTGTTCAGTTTTGGCTAATTTTTGTTGTTGTTGTTCCTTTCGTTTCTGTATACCTTCTTCCTTTGCTTTCTTTGCTTTATTTTTTTTTCGTTCTTCGTCCTTGAATTCTTTTGGCGTCCTGTTTTGGTGTCGGAGCTGTTGTAGATACAGAAGATTTATTATTATTATCACTGATACCTTCGGTGTTGGGAAGCACTTTGAGATGAGCTTCATGTGTGGCTGGAGGTTGTCGTGCAGGTAGCTACATTCACCAAATACAAAAAATAGTTCAATTTTCATTACCAATGTTCATACATGCGCAAGCAGAAACCATACTTTAAAAACATGCAAATAAGACCATACTTAAAATATATGCAAATAATATAAAACCATTTTAAGCATTCAACAAAATACGCTCAGAATACTCAACTTCACGAAGAAATTAAGGAGACGAGCGCTTTTCTTAGTCCCAAGCTGACAAAGTTCCTCGATTTTTAACAGTGTGAGACGTTCCAGCTCTTTTGGATTCTTTTTGTGCTCATTCCTTAAAGGCACCCAAAATTCATTTGTCTTTTTTTGTATTGTCTGCATTGACAAGGAATCCTTGTGACATTTAATAAATGCATTGTATAGCCGATCATACAACGACATTATTGTATCGACACGAACAACACTATAATAATATTTATTATTAGATTTTTACAAATGTTTAAAAACGCTATATTTCTAAATTCCTTTTGATCTCTTTTCTCACCTCCACGCGCTCACCCCTCCATAAGAGGAAGCAAGGCGGCCAATAAGAGGGTTACATTTTAAAAAACGCCATAACACTTCGCCGGCATTTTTCAAAGTGCCCTACCATGCCGCTTGTCTCTTTGAAAGGCAATAACTTGCCGCCGCCGATACGACTTTGAAAGGCCCTAGCATAACGACGCCGCTGCGTCTTTGAACGGGCCTTAAACGCTAGGTGAATTGCATGGTTGCGACCGTTACTACGTGTAATCTATACTTACACTGAATTGAAAAAATCAATATTCGGCTAGAAAGCCTGCAGAATATTCGGTATTCGGCGTGTGGTCGAATACACTATTCGTTGCAAGTCTAAAAACAACCGAAATTAGGAAATTGGAATCTTCTATAATTAATACCTGGAAGAATGTATTATCAGCGGCGCGTAGCCGATGCAATAGAAATAAATCCCTGTTGTAAAAGAACTAAAATAGAAATAAAGACTGAATAGGAATAACGAGTGTTACATGAATATAGCTCGAAAAAGCACATTTCCCTGGACGGCTTAGAGGAGATTTACTACGTGACCAAAACCTAAGACCCCCTCCCCACCCTGAACGGGTTACGTAATATGGGTACGCTCCCTTACTTTCGCAACGTTAAACATTGCTGCAACATTCCTATGTCCGCCTCTCTACAACGTTCAGTAATGTTGTGGGAACGTTGCGGGAATGTTGCGAACATTGCAGGAACGTTGCGGGAACATTACGAACATTGCATGAATGTTGCAGGAAGATTGCGAACATTGCATGAATGTTGCAGGAATATTGCGAATATTGCAGGAATGTTATTGGAATATATTGAATATTGAAAAATAGAAAATTATATTTTTGGTTTTATTTTCTTTTATTTACATATTTCACTTTCACGTTTAATATATTTTTTTAAATTCATGTACTGTTATTGTTATTCTCATCGGAGGAAACTTCCGCATTTGCTTTTTTTGGCTCGACTCACTCTTGTTGGAGTTTGAATAAGCCATTTCGCCAGAGTCTCTTCTATATCTTTTTCCGACCATTTCTCTCCGCCAAGTCTCTATAAAATTGTAGGACAATATAAAATATAAGTCAAAATATCTGGCAAAAATATAAAAATGTTCACTTTTAAAGAAATACACTTACTGCAGAGTAATTTCGCCATCATCAATTGGCTAAAACATCGTTTCTTATTCGAACTACCTTGCCAACTGAATTTTAAGGCAACGTGTTTGTTGTACTAGTAGGTTATGTAAACGCGTTTAGGTTTTTTCAGCGTTCATACACTAATCCACAGATACTTGTCTCTGCTAATACACTACATAAAAAAAAGTGGAAGAGAGGAGTACAAAAAGAAGATAGAGCGTAGATAAATGCAGCAACGTTTCATTGAGTATATACACACAATGTGTATGCAAATTCCGATCGGCGGAAAATACTCGCACCGATCGGAAAAATAACTAAAAATATAATACATTTTTGAGTATAAGAATAAAAAAAAAGACGAGTAAAAATAATCACAGTAAAAATAAATGATAATATTAATAATGAAAAAAATAATTGGCGCAGCCTTACTGGAATGTTGTAGGAATGTTGCAACAACATTCACATTGTAATATTGCAACTGGAATGTTGCAGGAATGTTGCTGCAACATTCACATTGCAATGTTGCCACTGGAATGTTCAGGAATGTTGCTGCAACATTCGGAATGTTGTGTAGCCTTCGGAACATTGCTGCAACATTCCTGCAACATGTAACGCTGGCTGGGTAATTTCTTTCGTTACATGTTTCGATTTGTGCAGTACGAATAACTTGTACACATTCAGTTGTTTGAGTATCTTCTTTGGGTATATTACAATTATTGTTTTCAGGGTTTTTCAGAAAAGAATCCGTCCGAGAATAATTTATAGCCGTGATGTCTTCTGTGTTGTCAATAACAATTTCTTCAATCAGGACTTCTTGAGCTAGAGGAATATTACATGTACTATCAAATTCATCACACATAATTACATCCATATTTTCAATGTCCAAAAGGTCCTGCTCTTTAAGAGTAACATCCGAAGTATTTGTCCCATAGATTTCTTTATTTCAATTGCTGTCTTTTCCATTTGTATCAGAGTTCTCTTTCGGTTTGCTTACTTCTTTTTCTTCAAAGTTTTCTTTATGTGTTTGCTTGTTTTCGTTACCATCAAAGAAATACCACAGGTTTTTTTAAATTCTCTCAGCAACTGTCAAATCCTGTTTGTTTATAAGATGTGTTATTGTAGACTGTCCTGCATATCTGATAAAATCCTTTCTGTTTATCATTCTCGAAGTTTCCGGTATTGCTTCACTTTCGAGCTTATTCTTCAAATTCTTCCCCAAGCATTTCGAGTAGTCTATAGCTGTTGAGTCCCATGGAAAAAGACCGGTAGCCCGGAAACTGTTGAGGTTATGTTGAGGTTAATGATTAATTAATGTGGAAATTAACAATGTTAGTCGTCAAATAAAAAGGATGCACACAGATTTAATTGTAATATTAAAGAACTCAGAGTAACACGCGTCTATACCCCACTAAGGTCGCAGCACAAAGTGGAGAGAGATGGTTGGCGCATTGCGACAATGCTTACAAGACTAGCAGTGTTGCCAATATAGAACTGGTAACCTTTATGGTACCAACATAACACATAGTACATAAGTATGGTGACATTCAAACAAAATATAATTACAACACTTCCTCTAATGTTATCATGCAAAATTTAGTTCATTTTCTTGAGTCCCAACATTTCACGTAGTTTAATGAATCTAGGCTTTGGAAGTGGCTTTGTTAAAATATCGTCTATTGTGCGTCTCCTGGAACGTGTTCGATTGTTATATCTCCAGAATTTAGTTTCTCTCTAACGAAGTGGAATTTGACTTCAATATGTTTGGTCCTTTTATGGAATTCTGGGTTTTTAGCCAATTTTAATGCACTAGCACTATCAGTATAGAGAGTAGGTAAATTACTGTCTGTCCCGTTTACATCGTTCAGCAATCTGCTCAGCCAGATTGCTTCCTTTGTGCCTTCACAGGCTGCAATGTATTCAGCCTCAGTTGTTGATAGAGCAACACAAGTCTGCTTCTTACTGCTCCATGAGACTGCTGCATCTGTGACTTTGCAAACCACGCCGCTTCGGGATCGCCTGGTAGGTTTGTCTCCCGCGTAGTCAGCATCGCTGTAAACTTCCAGTTTTGGAATCGCCAAATCTTCCTTCATGTACAGCAAACCCAAATCAGCTGTACCTCGAAGATAGCGAAATATGCGCTTGACTGCGCCCCAGTGTGATGCTCTCGGATTCTCCAGAAATTGGGAGACTGCGCTGACGGCATAACTAATGTCGGGCCTTGTTGCTACCGACAGGTACATAAGACAACCAATTGCCTCGCGAAATGGCGTTGACTTGTCAAGGAATGGGTCTTCCTCGCTGTCTGACAAGTAGTCATCACTCGGAGTGGCAACCGCATTACACTCCTCCATGTTGAATCTCTCCAGTACTTGTTTTGTGTATGTGCTTTGACCTACAAATAAAGAATTAGCACATTGTTTGGTTTGCAAACCAAGAAAACAATTTAAATTGGACACTTTTATTTTAAAGTTCGTTTTGAGTTCGACGAGAAATTTTTGGACTTCTGTTTGGTTGTTGGTGGCCACAAGTCCATCGTCAACATATATGGCGATCATGATGACGTACAACGAAGTACGTTTGATAAAAAGACATGGATCTGCTTTGCTTTGATCAAAGTGTTGTTGCTTCAGGAAGTCTACGAGCCGTTTATTCCAGCATCTAGGTGCTTGTTTTAGCCCATAGATGCTACGTTGTAGCTTGCATACGCGTCCCGTCCCATCTTCAAACCCCACTGGCTATGCCATGTATACTTCTTCCTCTAGTTCTCCGTAGAGGAATGCCGTTTTAACGTCAAATTGAACCAGATCAAAATCCTTGGATGCTTTTGCCACCAGTCGTGCTTTAAATCTCTCGATTGAGCCATCTGCATTTTTTTTAGCCTTATTTATTTATTATAAATAAGGCTAAAAAAATATATATATTTATTTCTTTAGCCTTAATACCCATAGGCAACCAACAGCCTTCTTTCCTTTGGGAAGGCTCACCAGAACCCAAGTTTGATTCTCAATGAGAGATGCAATTTCTTCTTCTTTGGCTTCTTTCCAATTTGCTTCGTCAGTAGACGATTCGCTTAACAGAACTTCAGCATCAATTTCTTCCTCCAACAAATAGTCATTCATTCGTACTGGACGTCTTCTTCTTCGTTTGGTTTTCGTTGTTTCATCATGATCGTCCTCTTCCTCGCGAGGTTGATTGACTCCATCGTCGTCATCATGGTCCTGGTTCACTTCACCTTGAACAACTTGATGGACATCATCATCGTCATCATGATTCATCTCTTCCTCTCGATGTTGATGGACATCATCATCGTCATCATGATTCATCTCTTCCTCTCGATGTTGATGGACATCGTCGTTTGTCACTTCCTCTGGAACTTGATGAACGTCGTCGCCGTAAGCCTCCAGGACTGGATTAACATCCACTGCACATGGTTCAATGTGATCGAGGGATTTCTGTAAATTTTTATCCATGAAAATCACATCATGGCTGATAGTTACCTTCTTTTCATCTTGCAGCCAGACCCGGTACCCCTTCTTCTCTCCACAGTATCCAACAAAACAAGCGGACTTGCTTTTAGCATCAAGTTTTCGACGCATCTGGTGAGGAATGTGGACGTAGCACCTTGTTCCAAACGTTTTAAAGTGTAACGGTGTGGTTGGTTTCCTGTTAAACCACACTTCGTACGGAGCTTTTGCTTCCACAGAGGTAGGGCCCGTTCTGTTTAAAACATACACAGCGGTGTTGACAGCCTCTGCCCAAAGATTTAACGGCATCTTTGTCGCGTGTATTAAAGTGCGCGCACTTTCAACCAATGTCCTGTTTTCGCGTTCCGCGGTCCCGTTTTGTTCTGGCGAATAAGGCATTGTAATTGTTTGCACTATACCATTCGCCGAGAGGAAAGACTTGAGAGCCTGATTGTCATATTCTTTTCCTCCGTCACTTTGAAACTCGCGAACTGTTACACCGGCTCTAGTCGCCTCATTTATGAAAGTTTTAACGCATTCAGGAACTTCACTTTTCTGTCGAATAAAAAACACGCGCCGAAACTTGCTAAAATCGTCTTTTATACACAGAAAGTATCTCGATCCGCCGAGAGAGGTCACCTGCATTGGCCCGCATACATCGGAATGCACGAGCTCTCCCGCACTCTTTGCTTTGTCTCTCCGCGAACGAAAACTTATTCGTTGTTGCTTCCCGAGAATGCACGCTTCACAAACTGCGTCATTACGATCTAGCGCACTAATGTTGTATCTTTTTAACACCTCACGAACATGCTGCTTGTTTTGGTGACAGAATCTCTCATGCCAAGTTTGGAGTGACGCCGTTTTCGTAGTTGCCACGGCCGCCAACATGGTCGCACACTCATCGACTTCTGATGAAAAAAGACAAAGATTATTTGTCCAAGAAACAGTCATATTTAGTGCATATAAGCCTCGTGTGGTCATTGTACCCGTTAAGCGCACATCGTTGTTCTTCACAAACTTGCACATGCGGATGTCAGCTTGAAACTTAAAGCCTTTCTTCATTGTTGCGCTGACTGAGAAGAGATTGCGCCCAAGATCTGGTACATACCAGACGTTCTCTAAGTAGTTGTCAACTGACGCACCGTTGTAACGCATCTGAACGTTCACTGTTCCATGACCAATTGCCTTTATGACACTAGAGTCCCCGAGATGCACGGATTTTTCTTGTTCGAATCTGTTAAAAGAAGCAAAGTATTCTTTTCTACTCGTCATGTGTGCCGTTGCACCACTGTCCGCAAACCAAGTCTCACTGTCAGTTACCGCACTATTCGCGAACGATGCAACCGCCATGAAAGCTTCACCCGCACTTTCGTTATTGCTGAAATTTTTGTTTCTGCATTCGCGAGCAACATGTCCCATTTTGTGACATTTGTAACACTTTAAAATAGGCTTACGTTTATAGGCTTTCCTGTCCTCTGCAACTAGCGCTTCAGATTCGTTTTTCTTCGTTGGCAAACGCATTTCTATTAACCGTAGACGCTCGGTTAACTTGTTTATCGAACGATCAGCAATGGCAACGGACTCCCACACACTCTTAAATTCGAAGTACTCTGTGGGGAGGGTTGACAAAATTCTACTCATGAGTAACAGGTCAGGAAGTTGCGTTTGGGCAACCGTCGTAAGTTCTTCATTCATTTCCCTGAAGATGCGCTGAAGCCGAGCGATATGTGTCATGATATCCTCATTTTCATCCTTTTCATAGGTGAAAAATCTTTCCATCAGCCTGTCTAAGCGCTGTCCTGAACTTTGTTCATATACACTGAGTAGTTTTTCCCAAACAGCTTTAGCTGTGTCACATGTGGCTGTCAAGTCCACATTCGATTCGTTCATTGTCGAAACAAGTACAAGTTGGGCTAGCGCGTCAGCTTTTTTATACTTTCTTAATGCTGCTTGTGCTGCTTCGTCGTTCGAAGCTTCCGGGACGACCGTCATGCCGGTTACAACTTCATACACCTCGTGGTGTTTCAGTACCAAACACACTTGACGTTTCCACATCGCCCAATTTTGTGCTCCACTCAGTTTATCGATCTGAGCCTTAAACTCCATTGTTATTGAAACAATCAAGGCAGTAACGTACTACAAGAAAAGATGTCTGAACTCACAAACACGTGCTCACACTCGCGCAACTTACTAAGTTCAAGATTTTAATCACTAAACACTCGAAATTTACAGAAAATTCGTTCTGGGCCCATAACCTGTTGAGGTTAATGATTAATTAATGTGGAAATTAACAATGTTAGTCGTCAAATAAAAAGGATGCACACAGATTTAATTGTAATATTAAAGAACTCAGAGTAACACGCGTCTATACCCCACTAAGGTCGCAGCACAAAGTGGAGAGAGATGGTTGGCGCATTGCGACAATGCTTACAAGACTAGCAGTGTTGCCAATATAGAACTGGTAACCTTTATGGTACCAACATAACACATAGTACATAAGTATGGTGACATTCAAACAAAATATAATTACAACAGAAACCATTAATAATTGTATCTGTTTTTACGCATTTATCAATTTGTTTTTTGCAACAGTGTCACAAAATCAACTTATGTAAGAGCTCGGGATAGATTGTCACGCCGCCACTCTAAAACCGTCTTTTGCCAACCACCTTTTAGAGGTCTAAAAGCTGAGACATCTGCAGGCTGAAGCAATCGAGCGAAATTGGGATAAAGTGCTATAAGAACAATATCCAATGAGAAACAAAGCTCACTGACGGCATAAGTAAGGTGGGTTTTGTGTCCATCTACAAATAAATTTACTGGGAATGGTACTTAATTTCGCACGAGATGCGGATGTAACATTTTTCTATATATTGAGAGAAAATTTCTGTTTTTATCCAGCCATTGTCAATGAGGCCTATACCTCAATCTGATGGTACCTTTAGTGCAATTTTACTTGGAAAGCGCTTGTACGGGGATATCACCATAGGCGGAGTGATTTCGCCATTGGCAGCAAAAATAAACATCACTGTTAGTGAACTTTTAGCTGGGGCATGGTCGATTTCGTAAACATTCTTTGCACCCTTTGGGGCCAAGACCACACGTGTCTTTGCGCAAAGAACGAAATTGGTTTCGTCACCATTCAAGACTCTTTTCATCATCATCATCAATGGCGCTACAGCCCGAGTCGGGCCTTGGCCTCCTGAATGCTCCGTCTCCAGTTTTCTCGGTCCAATGACCGCGTCCTCCACGTTGCAAATTTCAGAAGCGATCTGCTGTCTTCGTCAATGGAATCCTCCCAGCGTTTTCTTGGTTTTCCGACTGGTCTTTTTCCTTCCGCTTTTCCTTTTTGTACTCGCTTGGGTATTCTTCCGTCTTCCATTCGCTGTACATGACCAGCCCACTGTAGCTTTCGGAGTTTGATGAGAGTGGAGACTTCTGGGTCCTCAAAAATAGCATACAATTCCTTATTGTACCGAATTCGCCATGCGCCTTGTTCTCTCACCGGTCCGAGGATTCGTCGCAATACCTTTCTTTCAAAAGCATTGACCATTTTTTCTGATGCCTGTATAAAGGTCCACGTTTCACTGCCATAGCAGAGTACAGGTCTTATTATTGTTTTGTAGATTCGCAGCTTCGTTTTTCTGTGCACGTCTTTACATTTGATTATAGGAAGTACCGAATAATATGTCTTGTTTGCTATCATTATGCGTCTTTTTATTTCGTTGATTTCATTGCCGTCTTTGGAGAGATTGGCTCCCAGATATATGAAATTGTCCACATTTTCTATGTTATAGTTTGCTATCGTTAGATTTTGTCTGATTGGCGTGTTTCTTCGTGATTGTACCATAACTTTCGTTTTGTTTCCATTTATGCGTAACCCTACTTCTAGTGCTGCCGTGTCAAGATTAACGAATACTTCCTTGGCGTCTAGTTTTGAGCGCGCCATTATGTTTATGTCATCTGCGTAAGCTACTATTTGGGTTGATTTAAATAATAGCGTCCCTCTGGTGTCAACAGGGAGTTTTCGTACGACATATTCCAAAGCCAGATTAAACAGTGTGGGTGCAAGGCCGTCTCCTTGCTTCAGCCCTGAGAGCGTTAGGAAGCTTGTTGTCAGCTCGTTCTGGATTCTTACTTGGCATGTTGAGTTGGTCATTGTAAGCCTTGTCAGTCGAACGAGTTTCGCTGGTATTCCCAGTTCCAGCATTATCGTGTACAGTACACTTCTGTCGATACTGTCATAAGCTTGTTTAAAATCTACGAATATTTGGTGCACATCGATGTTATATTCCCAGCATTTCTCTAGCACCTGCTTTACTGAGAAAATTTGATCCGTAGTTGATCGTCCGGCTCTGAATCCTCCTTGGTATTCTCCAATTATATTTTCGGCATAGGGTTTAATTCGAGACTCAATGATCTTCGTCAAGATTTTATAGCATGTGCACAGCAATGAAATCCCTCTATAGTTTTCGCAGCACAGTTTGTCACCCTTTTTGTATACCGGACATATAATGCTTTTTCGCCAATCGTCAGGTAGTGTTTCCTGTGTCCATATTTGTAGCAGCAAGGTGTGAATTTTTGTAGCTACGCATTCACCACCGCTCTTCAGGAGTTCGGCTGGAATGTCGTCTATGCCCGGCGCCTTGTTGTTTTTTAATTTGTTGAGGGCATCTTTTACTTCTTCTACTGTAGGGAGGCTCACTATATTTTCGTCAGTAGCTGCCTCGGTCAAGTTGTCAGTTACGGTAGTGGACGGTGGTGAATTCGGGTTAAGCAACTGTTGGAAATATTGCCCCCATCTCGTCTTTATCTCCTCTGTGCTGCTAATAATGCCTCCTGCAGCGTCCTTGCATAGGCTCGTACTTGGTTGAAACCCTCGTTTTTGGTTTTTAACTATTGCATATGCCGCTTTTGTGTTATTTGACTTAAAATGTTCGTCCATTTTGCATAGCTCGTCATTCAGGTACTTTCTTTTCTTCTTTCTACAAATTTTGTTTGCAGATCGTCTGAGTTCGTCAAATATGTCTCTCTTGGCTCTTGTCGGTCGTTCGGTGAATTGTTTGTAAGCTTGTTTGTTTTCATCGAACCAATCGTTTTTCTTTCGCCGGGACTGGTGGCCTATAACCTCCTCTGCGACAGACTTAATGCCATTTTTGATGGAGAGCCATAACTGCTCTATTGGCATTTCGTGATGGTTGGATATTTGGTCAAAATGTCTGTTTAAAGCTGATGCGTATGCGCCTGCGGTTGACTCGTCTTTCAGCTTCTCGATGTCGAATTTGAGTGTCGGTTGGAATTTTGCAGGTCTTCTGTTTGCGATTCGACACCGGAATGAGGCTTTGACCAAATAGTGGTCAGAGTCGCAGTTAGCCCCTCTGTAGGTTCTTACATCTAAGAGGCTGGAGGCTGCCCTTTTATCAATGAGAACGTGGTCTATCTGGTTATACGTCCTTCCATCAGGTGACGCCCAGGTTCTTTTGTGAATGCTTCGATGCGGGAAGCACGTTGAGCTTACTATTACGTTTCTACTGCAGGCGAAATCAACTAGACGTTGGCCGTTGTCATTGTTAATGTCGTGGAGACTGTGCCCTCCGGTTGTTCCTCTTTGTGTCTCCTCCTTCCCAACCTTCGCGTTGAAGTCACCTAGTATGATCTTGATGTCATTTGAGGGCAATGAGTCATAAATTGATTCAAGATGACTATAGAACTCGTCCTTAGTGGCCTCGTCCTTATCCTCCGTTGGGGCGTGAACATTAATGAGCCAGATGTTGAAAAATGTTGTCTTTATGCGAAGTGCACACAATCTTTCGTTAATGGGTTTGAAGTTGGTAATATGCTGTTTAAAAGCTTTGCTGACGACAAAAGCTACTCCAAACTCACGGCTTCCCGATAGTTTTCCACTTTTAAATATTGTGTGCGACCTCATGTCGGTTATCTCGCTGCCAAGCCATTTAGTTTCCTGGAGTGCAATAACATCAATGTTAAATTTATCAACTTGTTCTAGGAGTGATTTTAGAGCTCCAGGTTTGAACAAGGATCGTACATTCCAGGTTCCGAAAGAGTGATCAAATTTCCGTTTGCCAGGTCGTTTCCGTTGAATCTGTCCAATCCGAGGCGAAGCATCAGGTTCCTTAACAAGTTTTTTTTTTCCGGGAATAGGTTGTTAGCCCATCGCCCAACCCCCAATCTGGAGGCTCAGGTCTGTGTACTCAACCGCACAGACACGGCTTGACAATTTTCAGCTGGATGGGATATGTTGGAGTTCTCACAGCTATGCCGCGAGTCCAACTCTATCCGTCCTTAGCCTACTTCCTGAGACGCACTGGTGTTTCTGGCCATTCAGGGTGTCTACCCTCCTCCTTTCGCAAACCGGGCTTGGGACCGTCTATGGCGGAGTTAAGACTCTTTTCGGGTCTGATAAAATTTCAAACAAACCATGATCTTTCAGTTATATTTCAATTGCTTGAAACCATCCTTTTATATAATTTTCTGATACGTCAGCACTTGCTGGAGTTCTCACAACAATATCCGGGTGTTGCTTTAAGAAGAGTTTAAACCATTTATCTCCCGGAATTATGTCTTTGAACGTGTTAGATAGGCCGCCTTCTTTATAAATTCAGATACGCTATTCAGAAAATCTTCTTTCCGTTTAGGAAAACCCTTTGCATGGCTAACATTTAACCAATTCTTTAATTTATTCTCTTCGTCTGCGTTAAGTACTGGACTTGGACCAGGCTGTGGTTTATGATCTGGTTTCTTAACCCGAAATTGTAACGTAGCTCGAGAAACCTGATATTGTTTCGCCGCTTGCTTTTTGGCCATGCCATTTTTAATCGCGTCTAAAGCCTTTTTTATACTTTCCTCACTATATTGTTTTCGTTTACTTTTTTCTATTTTTCGCCTTGACTTCTTTTTATCGGTTTATTTTTCATTTCTTTCCTTCATTGTTTACGACGTACTCTAAATGAATTAAAAAAACCTATTATTGGCACCCAATATTCTATTATGGGCACTACTGCCAATAATTAGCTTGTGCTATTGGCACTGTGGGCCAACATTTGGAAATTGCTATTGAAGAAAGAAAAAATTCTATGGAGAAACAACCATCATTTATTTCAAACCTTTACAAATATATCATAATCTCGCTCATTAATAATATTTAATAATTAAATTAAAAATTAAAATTAAAATAAAAATTCCTATTATTGGCACTAATGCCAATAAAGAGATTTTTATGAAATTATTGTTCCATAGAAGTAATAAATAAAATGTGATAAAGATATTCAAGAAATAATCTTTGAATATGGGGATCTTCTGGGGTAGTGCATGCGAACCGCACGACAATCTCCACGAAAGAAACCTGTCGCATAGCCACTCCTACCCAAGTCTGACTCTCTCCTCCACGCTTGGCGATCCCTGGAAACTTCACTCATATACCACCAAGATGCGGTGGAAATCCGTATGGCGGGGGATATAAGTGAAGGCTAACGAGAGCAGGCGGTCCCCCGATAAGGGTGTTAAGCGTGGGGCCAACTACTCCACCTTGGAAAAAAGGACAAGTTACGAAACCAAACAACAAGCCTCGGAAAACTTATATGGACACACGGATACGACATTTGCAAGGAAAAAAGGAAGAAAATTTACGAATTGGGACCTGGAATATTCGAACCATGATGCAAACGGGAAAAATGATAGAAATAGGCAACGAATTAGACAAGTTTAAAATGGATAACGTAGCACTCCAGGAACTTAGATGAAAAGGACAAGGAAGGATAAACAGAAGTATTCAATATTCTATAGCGGATGCTCAGATGTTGCTGGACAACATGGAACTGGCTTCTTTGTCAATAAAAAAATGAGAGCATCAATTATTAGCTTTACACCAATAGATGAAAGGCTCAGTACAATGAAGATACACGGGAAGTTCAACAACATTACTCTCATAAATGCATATGCACCAACAAAAGACAGCGGTGAAGAATCAAAAGACCGATTCTATGATGCTCTGGAGAATGTATGTGCAAGAACAAGCACCTATGATACCTTAATAATAATGGGAGACTTCAATGCTAAAATAGGGAAAGAACATTTCGCAGTCGAATTAGCTGGGCAATATTCACTGCACAATGAGACAAGCCCAAACGGCATTCGTCTATGCCAATTAGTCAACGCAATGTCGCTGCGAATAAAAAGTACAGCCTTTGAGAGAAAAACTATATACAAAGGCACATGGAAAATGCCGGGAAGCCAACTGGTGAACCAAATCGACCACGTACTTATAAGGAGAAGATACGGCTCATCAATAACCAACGTGAGGACCCACAGAGGGCCAAACTGCGATAGTGACCATTTCCTGGTAGTGGGAAAATTACGGCAGAGAATATCAAATGTCGCCAAAACTAAAGGTACAAAAAGGGAGCAGTGGGATACAGACCAGTTGAGCAAAAATGAAGCCCTAAACAAATATCAAAACGCCATCAGCATGGAGTTAGACTCCCAGACCATAGCAATATTGACGATGAGTGGAAGTCCATGGAGAGGGCAATAATAAAAGTAACCAAAGACGTAGTAGGGACAAAAAGAAAATCAAGAAACATAGATTGGTTCGATATGGAATGTGAAAGGGTTATAACAGAAAAGAATAATGCGCGACAAAAGATGCTGCAAAGAAACACTAGAACTAATAATGCAGTATACCAAGAGAAGCGGAGAGAAGCCAACAGGTGCCTAAGGGGGAAAAAAAGAGATATGATGTGTAAGAAAATAGAAAGCATATTAGTTATACATAGAACAATCAGAAATGAAGCGAAAGGGTACCAGCCAAAATTAAACGTATGCAAGGATAAGAACGGAAAAATCCTAACGGAAGAGAAAGATGTCATGGATAGATGGCGCCAGTACTTCGCCGAGATACTAAATGTTGATCATATGGAAGACCTAGAAGAGCCAGAAACAGTAATATACACAGCTCAAGAAAATACCGAACCACCTACATTGGATGAAGTCAAAACAGCCATGGAAAAGCTTAAAAATGGTAAGGCACCCGGCGAGGACGGCATCACTGCCGAAATTTTAAAACTGACCGGAATAGATACACATAAAAGACTGCACCAACTAATATGCAAAATATGGAAAGAAGAACAGATGCCTGAAAGGTGGAAAACTGGGTTAATCTGCCCTATCCACAAAAAAGGCGACAAAACAAACTGCGACAATTACAGGGGAATAACACTACTCAACACTGCATATAAGGTACTCTCCAATGTGATATTCGACAGGATAAGACCGTATGCAGAAGAAATATTAGGAGAATATCAATGTGGCTTCCGAGAAAGTAGATCAACTCTGGATCAGGTATTTGTGCTAAGTCAAGCAATGGAAAAATGTTATGAATACAACATCGACCTGCACTGTCTGTAAATCGATTTAAAAAAAGCATTCGACAGTATTAAAAGAGCAAAACTAGGAAGTGCACTTGCTCTAATGGGTATCCCACATAAACTTGCCAAACTAGCCATGATGACAATGGATGGATCCAAGGCCAGAGTAACAGTCCAAAACAAAACATCAAGGGAATTTGAAATAAGAACCGGTGTTAGGCAGGGAGATGCCTTGTCAGCTGTTCTTTTTAACCTTGCGCTACAAAATGCAATTGGAAACCTCGAAAATAAGGGAAATATCATAACAAAATCATACCAAATATGTGCGTACGCGGACGACATACTGATCATGGCTAGGGACAACAGAACACTAGAAGAATTGTTTTTAAAAATAGAAGAGGAAGCGAGCAAAGTCGGCCTGAAAATACATGCAGATAAAACAAAATACCTAAAACTGTCACGTGATAACCCAAGAAGGGCCCCTCAGAACTTCATTATAAATGATCATCGGTTTGAAGAAGTTCAAAATGTCAAATATCTTGGAGTAACTTTCAATAACACAAATAATCTATCACTGAGGGTACAAGACAGAATCCAAGCTGCGAATCAATGCTATTATTCACATCTGAAGCTCTTCAAATCAAAAATCATCTCATGTAAAGCAAAACTGCGAATATATAAAACCCTGATCAGACCCGTGCTAACTTATGGAGCTGAATCCTGGAGTATGTCGGAAGCAGACAAAAACTCTCTTCGTATTTTTGAAAGACGGATTTTACTGAAGATCTTTGGACCAGTGAGAGAGGAAGAAGGATACAGAATTCACATGAACTACGAACTTCAAGAACTAATAGAAGGTGAAGACATAGTAAGATTCATTAAGGCACAGAGACTTCGATGGGCGGGCCACATGATTAGAATGCTGAGTGCGAGAGCACCCAGATCCATCCATAAAGCGCAACCTAACACCTTAAGAAGCAGAGGTAGACCCAGAACCAGGTGGAAAGATAAGGTAGAGGAAGATGTAGAAACTCTACAAGTAGGAAACTGGACACGTGTCGCTGAAGACCGTCAAAGGTGTAAGGGGATTGTTTAGGAGGCCAAAGCTCACCCTGGGCTGTAGAGTCAGAAGAAGAAGAATCTTTGAATATCTTGCCAAGAAGTATTATTAAGTATATCAAATTATTTCGAAAGTATCAATTAGCGAATAGTTGCGATGTACTATGATTAATGAAGCTCTCACCTTAAGAAAATACCAAAATAACTATATCATATCACCAGCACAAAATGTCAGCTGTTGTTTCTAAATCGCCATATTGGTTATTCGAACAGTGTTGTCAATTTTTAACAGAAAAATAATACTATTTTACTCTTTAATGCATACCAAACTTGATTAATCTATGGTTTCCTTGTTTTTTCGAACTAAACTCTAAACTGCCAATAATTGGAGGAGTGCCAACGATTGGGTGGTTTACCATATTACCAAAACGAAATTCTGTTGCCAAAAACATTAATTTGTCAAAATCCTTGGCAGTTCAATTTAGACCTCTAACTTCGTCAAAGAATGGTCCGATCCCATCTTACAATTAGCTCAAAATAAAAAATAAATAGGTAGTGAATAAAAAATACAATAAATACAATTTTGAGCGACTAAAGAACAGTCAAGAAGTAAGTCAGAGACTGAACAATACAGATATACACAGCTGGGACCAACGCAAGGAGACTCTTGTCAAGGTGTCACTGTGACAATGCAATAGCCCAAAGATAGACAGCCTGTGTGAAGTGTAATTCTAAAAGGACCAAGTAAAATCGGCATAAATTTTTGGAACAAAGAAAGGTTACAGCCAAGATAATTCGAGGAACCAAACGAACTTTCACACAAAACCAACTAAGCCAAATCGAAGAGAGCTTTGCTAAGAATAACTCGAGAGATTTCTTTGGAACCTTCAAACAGACACTCAGAAAATACTCTCCGCCAAGCCTCATTTTGGCTCAGTACTTTTTTTTTAAATCTTTTTTTTAACATTTTTATTTGTACAAGACAAATATAGTAACAATATAAATTATATTACAAATTACAAGCCAGAATAGGAAAACCTGTGACCTGGTTTGCGGTTCTTAAAATTGTTGTTACATAATATTTGTTTACTGAAAATATAATAGGAAATAATAAAAATAGATCAAAATTTGGCTGTTACAAATAAAAATAATAATATAAAATAAAAGAGCACTGATGTTTTACATATTTTTCTAATTTTATCGTAAGTATATCTTTGTTTCTTGTTTGCGGTAATATCTTTCTATGTGAATTTCAAGTTGGTAGGTGTATATAATATTAATTATGGATATAGTTTAATTAAGAATATCTTGAAGCAATCATGTGGTCAAACTGAGTGGGAGACAGAGTGTATAGCCAGTTGTTTATAAGTTTTGAATATCACGATTTGGATAAAGTCGATGAGTGAATTAAGTCTGGTGGCATGTTGGATAAAATGTATATGACGCTAAAGTAAGCCTGTCGCGTGCTCCAAGTAAGATGTGGGTGAATCAGAGGGGCTATGGTGTCTATTTACCCTAATCAATGATAAAATTTGATCCCTCTTTTTATAGTATAAGTTTAGTAAGCTACGTACATATAGACTTCTTATTGGCAGGACACCCATCAAAGTATAAATTTATTCTGTGGAAGATCTAGGGTCTTTTCTCAGGATTATTTTAATAAGAGACCTCTGGGCAACATCCAGAGGTTCTATAATGATAAGGTAAGCACCGCCCCAACAAACAATGCCATACTGGAGAATGGAACCAGCGTAGGCAGAGTAAACAACCCTCAAGTCCTCACGGTGGAGCACCCTCCTGAGCAGGACAAATACATAGAACAAGGACCTTACCCTGGAGTCCATAGCCTCAATGTGAGGTTTGCTCCTCAAACTGGAGTCATTAATAACTCCAAGACATTTAATTTGTTTCATTTATTCTATAGCTGGGCAATGACAATGAAAGCCCGCCTCCAGACCAAGGCCTGCATCAGCCACTGCGCAGCAGCGGTGAATCCTTAAATCAGGCATGTCAAACTCATTTGATGTTGCGGGCCACATTTTCTATTTTGTACTAAGTTGGGGGCCTAGATTGACACGATTGCTAGAATGATTATATTATGTATTTATTTTATTCATGTTATTTTTTACACCGAAATTATAAATATTCTATATTTAAAAAAAACTAACATAAAACTTGTAATAAACAAAATTACAGTTTAATACTACTTCTTAGAAGATATTTGATATTGTTTGTTTGAAAGCAAGTCATCAATATTTTGGTTGTATATCTTTGGTTGAATAACTGTTGCAATTTTGAAATTTGATGATATGAGTTGATCGGTTAATCTTGACCTTTCTGATTTTTTGTTAGTTTTAATTAAAGAAAATAGTTGCTCGCACAAATAACTACCGATATTATACGCGTAACTACCGATAACCTTTTAGGAAATCGATCTACAGATAAATATGTATACAATTCTGGAATTCCAACTTCCTTAAATTCAAATCAGCAAAGAATCACACTGAATATCAATTAATTCTATTTGTAAGTTTTCATCAACAATTTCAATATCTCTAGATAGAGATGAAGTAAAATGATGAAATTATACTTCAGAGCTTTTCAAATCAAGAAATCTTCGATCGAATCCCATTTCTAATAATATAATTTGGTGAGCATATCTTGTAAATTTTGATTTAGGTAATTTAAGCAATATATGTTGACAGTTTTCAAAGTTTTCTTTTTCTATTTAAAGAGGAATATAGCTTGAATCTATAAACATATATTCAACCTTTCCGTAGCTCTTAATATTATTAAGTGTTTTTAAGTCTACAAAACAAATCTCATGTTGAAACACAACAGATATTTGTATTCTATTTATTAGTCCTCAGTCCACTTTCGTGGCAATAAACAAGAACCAGATAAATAACGTGGTTTTTAAGATCACGTTTCGAATGTTATTTATCTAGTTCTTGTTTAGTGCCACGAAATTGGACCGAGGGCTAGTAAATAGCATACAAATTTGTGTTGTGTGTCAAGATGAGATTTCTTTTGTAGTCTTAAAAAGACTTAATAATATTATAGAGCTAAGGTAAGATTGAATATATTTATATATTCAAGCTATATTCCGTTTTAATAAGTTGGTATGATTGTATCTATTATTAGTTTGCTTTGACCCCAATATTCAATTATCTTTTTCTATTAATTTTTTGCTAATAATTTTTGTGAATTGTTTAATAAATATTTGATAGCGTGAATATTATAAAATAAAGTTTTAAAAACATGATGAACAAGTTTAAGATTAGGTTGATTAAGATGACTTGTAATATCAACGGAGGAAGCTAAGTCTTTTATACATATTGTCCATCTTGTAATTCAGCACATTCATAATTTTTTGTTTCCAAGAAAATTATGATTTCATCCAGCAATTTAAAGAATTGTTTTAACACTGTATGAGTGTAAAGCCATCGATCGCACTTCCGTATCATATGGTAGATCGGTGTATTCACATTCTATATCTTCTAAAAATATAACAAATTGACGATGATTAAGCCTACGTGCTCGAATATAATTTTGGTGACTTGCTGGTGAATAATACCATGAAAATGTTCAAAATATTATCACTACGGTATTTACATACATATGTTAATCCCTCAAAAACTCCTTTAGTAATACCGGTCATGGAAGGTGCAACATCATAGATGCAGGTGCACCAACTTATCCAATGGTAACTTATGTTTCTTCAAAACTTCCATAGGCGCAACAAAAATATCAGCTTCAGTAGTTGTATTATGCATAGGAATAACTTCCAAAAGTTCTTCACTTAATTTTAAACTAACATCGCATCCGGCAATAAAAACGGCCAGCTGAGCGATATATCGAATATCTGTACTTTCACAATTGCAGAGTAACAGAGTAGATTGAAATGTTGATATTATTTAGTTATGCTGATTTCTCAAAATCTTTTCTATTTTATCAACTTTGTTTGCTACAGTATTTCGACTTATTTGTGCTGGACATAATAGTTCCGCCGTTTATCAAAAATATTTTGAAATGTCTCGGCGGGCCGTAATATCTGTATTGTCTGGCCGCATGCGGCTCGTGGGCCGCGTGTTTGACATGCCTGCCTTAAATCAATCTCAGGAGTGGGCCTAACCAAGGAAAAACACAGGAGGGCAGACAGAATTCAGATCATTAATGCCAATTAAGAAAAGTACCGGGCCAAGAGTACTCCCTTGTATTACACCGTATTCAATTTCACGCTCAGAACTAGAAACACCCTCCACAGACACATACTGGGACCTGTCAGTGAGATAGTCACATAGCCATTTCAACGCAACTCCCTTTATGCCGAATTTAATGAGTTTTTGTACTAGTAAGCGTCTGTCAATAGAGTCGAAGGCTTTGGCGAAGTTCAGGAATACAGCCAAAACTTTGCTACCGGAATCAATATTTTTAGTTAGACAGAAGTCATGGAAAACAGCACATCTGCAGTGCTTTTGCCCGGCCTAAATCCAAATTGGTCCTCAGTTATCAATTTATTTATATCCAAATATTGATTAAGTTGATTTTTTTTCTAAAATGTTAGAGAGCACATTTAGTATAGAAATTGGCCTGCAATTTCCCGCGTCATGTATGAAGCCCCCTTTATGCAGTAGAATAACCTTAGCAAACTTGAACATCCGTGGGAACACTCTAGAGATAAGACTCAACTGTGACCCACCCAGCGAAGACTTCAACTATAAACAAACCACACCAAACCCGGACTCGCTGCCCCCTTCATTGGTAGAGGTTGGCCAGACCATTCAACTTCTTAAGAAAAATGAGGCAGCTGGCGAGGACTCTATCGTTGCTGAACTGTGGAAAGGTGGTGGTAACAATGCCGTGCGCAGCTAACCGAGATCATCCAGAACATCTGGAAAACAGAGAAATTACCACCCGATTGGAAATCTGCTCTGATCCATCCGCTTCAGAAAAAGGCAGATTTTACTGATCTAAACTACTAACGTGGAATTTCTCTCGTCCCGGTAACATACAAAATTCTCTCGAAGGCGTTACAAACAAGGGCAGAAAATCAGTTGGATAGTCAACTGGGAGAATACCAGCGGGCTTCAGGAAGACCCGATCCTGTGTTGAACAGATCCTCAATCTTAAAACTTTACTTGTATACTCCAAGATGAGAAACCGCAATGTGGTTGTCAACTTTGTTGATTTTAGGAAGGCCTACGATTCCATTGACAGAGAAACGCTTAAGAAAGTACCCTAGGAACTAGGGCTAGACAACAAGACCTGCAGACTTATCCTAGAAACTTTGACCAACACCCATTCCAAGGTTAAATTTATAGGCGAGATTTCAGAAAGTTTTCAAATAAAAACTGGAGTGAGACAAGGAGATGGACTTTCCCCACCTCTTTTCAACTGTGTCCTTAAAAAGGTTATGAGAGAATGGCGCAAGGATTTGATCAATTCGGGTGCTCAGAGCGATATCTACTTGGGACGTAAGAATGATGAACTGATTGTAGATTGCCTGGCCTTTGCAGATGACATGGCTGTTTGCAGATTTTCTTGAGATGGCAACAATGCAGGTAAATTGCCTCAGAAAACAGGCTGCCAATGTGGGTCTTCAAGTGTCGCTGGAGAAAACAGAATTCGTCACCAACATCAGAGAAGCAAATAGAAAGATGTTACTAGAGCAGGGAAACATCAACAGGACTGAGAAATTTAAGTATCTCGGCGAATGGATTGAACCCAACTTATCAGAAAGAGTACCATTATCCAAGAGTCTCAACAAGTTAGAACTCGCCTATCGACTAACTAAGAACACTAACAACAATAAATGCCTGTCACGCAACCTGAAACTTAAGCACTACACATCAGTCTTACGAGCAGAAGCCCTATATGCCATGGAGTGTCTGTCTTAGAAAGAGAGAGTCTGGTAGAGAGATTTGAAATCAGAGAGAGGAGAATCCGCAGGAAGATCCTAGGCCCGGTAAAGGAAGAAGGGAAATTCCGAAGGCGGGGAGCTTGGTGTCGGGGGAAACTCTGTTAAATTACAACCGTTTCATTTAAAAAGAAAGCCTTGCTTTTATGCATAACACCTTGCATCAAAAGTTATTTTATTAATGATTGATTTAGGTTAATTGGTGCGGGGACCAGCTGCCGGAGCCCCGGGCTACTGCCCGGCAGAACCTTACTAACACAACCAGCAGAGTGATATTCATCGGACCAATTTCGAATTCCTTGAATGCCATCGGAGTAATTTCGAAATCAGGACGATGTAGGCAAGGCGATGGACTTGACAAAGTCATTCGTGATTAGTGCAAAAGAAATTTGTAACAAAGGTGTTGAAAATGGGGTAAGACTTGAATTGAATGCCCACCATTTGCAAATTTTTTCTGATCTGCTAGACACAGCCTCAATTGATATCATTGAACTGAAGACACAAGCAGCAAAGGGACTCCAGATCTTCTTCGAGAAAACCGAATTCATAACAACGTTTACATTTAACAAAGTTGTTTGTAAAACCATGGGTTTTACATTTTATCCAATATTCATTATAATTATGTCAAAATTATATTGTCGCATTAATTTTTAGAATTCATCTTACATTCACTAAATACATGTTATTCTACCATGTCAAAGATCAAGCTCAATGAACATTCTGAAAGCCGACAAAAACGTTTCAACGTTATGTTCATTTTGCCATAGATTATTTATTAAATAATTCAATTGAATATTTATAAGATGACATTCAATTTTTGTTTTCAATCGTTTTTAATGCCATTATTAGCCCATGTCTTATTTTATGATTTTCATGACAATCATGAATCAATAATTACTGATAAATTTTGTTTAATTCAATATTGTACACAAATCGTGCAAATTTTTCACGAGTATGAATTGTATATAAATAGATTAGATAACGTTTATACCATTAGAAACGCAAAAAAATAATTTTATGAATACGCATTATATATGAATGTATAATGTTGTCGAAATAACTACTAGCAGATTTATTTTATTGTAAACCTGTTCCTACAAAAGTTAGACATGAATATTACCAAAACAAAATTCATGGTATTCTGTTGCCAGAAACATTAATTTGTCAAAATCCTTCTCAGATCAATTTCAACCTCAAATTTCGTCAGCGAACGGTCCGATCGCACCTTATTGTTAGCTCAAAATAAAAACTTGAAAATAAATAGGTAGTGAATAACTAAATACAATTTTATTAAACACAAAAATACAAATATTATAAACGAATAAAACTTTTTCCCTAGATTTAAATCGTTTTATAATTTATATTCTATAGTTTTAATTTCTCTTGTGGAGCGGGTCTATTAAATTACAACCGTTTCATTTAAAAAGTATGCTTTGCCTTTATGTATAACAACTTGCATTAAAAGCTAATTTTGTTGTTGCGAATAGGCCTAATAAGGACCATGGTCCAATTGCAATTCCCAATTCATTGTTCTATCTTTTTCTTCCAGTATGGTTTTATCTTCATCTATTCACTATGTTTTTTCTTTCTGTCGTCAGACCATTTTGAACCAGTCTTCATAGCTGCCCTGCCTTGGAATCCTCTCATTTTCAATATTTTTTTCCGAGAGGCTTCTCTGCTGTATCCGGTGTCATTTTCAATCCGGCAGGATCCGGCCAAATTTCCACCAATCGGGCCGGATCCGGCCGTATCAATGGAATTAAATCTAACATAATAAACTTTACTTAATCTATTGAGATCACAACTATTAGGTATTTGAGCATGCTAACAAGTCTTATTCTTATATTTATGACAGACATTTTGACGAATCCGTGTAATGAAATATAATATATATTCAAATGTCTATTTAGTTTAATCAACTTACTATAAATACCGTATTTGCCGGTGTATAAGGCGCACCTTAAAATTCAACCTACTTTTTCAGGGCCCGATCTAGCTATTTAGCCGCTCCGGGCAAAACTAATATTCGCCGCCCTTTACACCGCCGTCGCCCTGGTGTTTACCACATAAGTCATGAGCTTGCTATTAAAAAGAAATGTAATATTGCTGGAATTGTATAATACTCACCTATGTTAGTCTACGGGGCTTCTGAACAAGCATACAAAAGTTCATGAGAGTATGTATGTATAAGTATGTTTATAAGGATATATGTATGTCTGTTAAAGAATTTCTCAAAAACTACTGAATGGATTGAAATATTTTTTTTAACGACATAATATTATCTTTCAATTTCATCATCATCATCATCAACCTGTTTCGACTTAGTGCTGGGTATATGCCTCTTTTCCTTTGTGCCTGGGTATGACCCTTTAACTTCCCTTTAACAACAAACATTTTTTTTATTACTCATTCGGGATAAGTACTATTTTACGCACGTTTTTTTTGGGCGATAAATGGCTCTTTATTCATTTGCGTACGACAAGTATGAATAAAAGCATGCAAATTGTCATTGTCATGGAGACCAATTGAATAAGTTAAAAAGATTAGGAACAAACTGTTATAATATTTAAGTTAAGGTTCATACGTTACGTATAAAAAAACACAAGAAATGATTTGTTTTTAAATTTAATGCAAGTAAAAATAACACATTATTATGTAACGATACAAAACGAATCAGTCATTATCAAAAATAATCAAATTAGGTAAATAAAACATTTTTCCTGTAAATATTAAACTCTACCTCGTAATTAAAATAATTTTTTCAAAATCTTTAATAATTTCTAATAAATTTATACTGTCGCAAATCTTGTGTTCTATCGAAATCATTGCCAATCCAGACAATCTATTCTGTGTCATGGTGGATCGCAGATAATTTTTTATTATTTTTAATTTGGAAAAGCTTCTTTCCCCACTTGCAACTGTAACTGGTAAAGTTAAAAGAATCCTGAGCGCAATACTGATATTTGGACCAAATCTTAAATCTGTTATGAATTTTAAAACGTCTTGAGGAGACAAATTACTGTTTAAAAACATACAAAGAACTGATAACTCCTCTGAAAGGTCTATTGCATTCACATCACATGAGTTGTCGTGGGTTAAAATAGTCTCCAGGTTCTTACAATGCTCTAACAATTCATATTTTGAAAGTTCTCTTAAGGCATATATGTTATATAAAAAAGCAAAATATTTACTATGCTCAGTAATCTGGGAAAACCTTAACTCTAAGGAGTTTATTAGGTGTATCTATAATGTGAAAAAATACTTCGATTTTATATTTTTGACGAGGTTCAATGATTGGTTCGTCACTACACTCGTAACCAAATTGCTTCTTTTTGGATCGAGCACGAAGTTTCGGCAAATTTTCAAGTCTAACACATCGCAATCAATTTTAGAAGCTAAGACTTTTGCGTCTTCAAGAACTTGAGTAAAATACTCATCTGAACGTGAGTTTTTAAAGAAATCTTGAGTATTTTTAAGTATTTTAATAACAGAAACGAAATCAAAATCTTTACTTTGCATTAATTTACTAACCGGATTTATTCGATTCAAAGTTTCGTACCAAATTATTATAGAACACAAAAATTTAAACTGTTTAATTTGGTTCAACAAACCCGAAGCTTCGTCTCGTGTAGAGGTATCCGTATCTGTGTTTTGGTAAACACTAAACAATGCATCGTACACTTGTCCTATTTGACGTCTTACAATTAGTGGTTTTATTGCCTCGATTCGACTTTCCCATCTCGTGTTACTAAGTGGTTTTAGAGTAATATCTTTTACATTCTTCAAAAGAATTGACCATCTCAATGTTGAAGAGGAAAAGAAAACATATATTTTTTTCACAGTACTAAAAAAATGTGTAGCTTCCAGTGAGGACTTTGCCATGTCGTTTACCACTAATTGTAAGTTTAAAGAATGACTACTACAAGGAACATAAAATGCCCGTGGATTGATGTATTTTATCCTGGCTTGGACGCCACTTTGAATACCTTTCATATTAGATCCATTATCATACCCTTGCCATCTTATGTTTTCTAAAGACAATCCAAGTGCTGATAATTGTTCTAGGATAATTTCTGTTAGTGCCAGACCTGTAGATTTTTCGATTGGTATAAATTTATTACAATTTCTGACGTTCTTGGATTGTCTTCGGTTTGATTAATAGAAATATACCTAATTATGAGGGTCATCTGCTCAGTTTTGCTAGCGTCGGGGGTACAATCTAAGATAATGGAATAATATTTCTATTTAATGATAGCTTTCAGAATATGTTTTTTATGCTGTTTATGCTTTTGCCGCTCTGCATCGTTTTCGAGTCTTCGTTTTTTATATTGGTATCCTGACCGATAAGCGTGATCTACCGTCAGAGGCTAACCATTCTGTTCCGTAAACAATAAAAATATTAATTAAATTTAAATAGATATGTAATAACCTTACTAATATTATAAATCCGAAAGTAATTATGTTTGTCTGTATGTTACGTTTTTTCGCTTAAATCGTTGAATTCATTTTGATAAATGTTGCTATATAGAAATAAATTGGACTTTCAAAACGGAAATAGGCTACTTTTTACCGCAGAAAAGTTACTCATTTCTTGCGGACAATGTTAAATTAAAACCAGGGTTGAGATGATTTTAAACACTTGAAACACTTTAATCAGTCGCGATTAAAATCAAGTGATTTTTTTTTTAAATCGTTGATTTAAATCAATACCTTTTTTAACAACAAAATCAACCAAAAAATGTCAAGTGACTTCCCTATTCTTTTTTATAAGTAGCATAAAAATTGAAATTCAATTGAAATTGTAACCGAAATTAGTTTTACTAGTACAATTACAGTAGGTATATTTACAATTTTTTCAAATTTAAAAATACCATTAAAAATATCATCAAAAATTAAATTTCAATTATAATTGCAACTTATAAATTATTTTCACTCTTCAGATTCCCAGCAAATTTGAAATTTTTATTTTCACAAAAAAAATTGTTTTTTTTTAAATTCCATTAAAAATTACCATATAAATTAAAATTCTATTTAAATTGACACTCGGAATAAGTACATTAAAGAGTCTCCAGTCGCCAAAAATCGTAGGGTGATGACAAAAAATAATTATGTAACCAGTAAGAACATAAATATCAAATATGTTAAGTGACTGCGACCACAGCTATACCCAAACGGTTTTTGTAAGTCGTAGATTTTTTCAAATTTTTCATTGTTGATTTTTTGTTTGAATGTGACTAATATCAGAGAGTAGGTATTATACCTACTCTCTGCTAATATTGATAATTTTAGAAGAACTGAAAGAAATTTTAAAAGAATATAGTGAAAATATAATTAAAATAAACAATGAGGTTTTTTTTAATAATAATCCGACTTCCAAATGAAGAAAGATTGGAATATGTAAATGAATAAAAAAAATCTGATTTAAATCAAATAAATCGGATTACTTTGTTTTTTTTTAAATCATGATTTTTATCAACCCTGATTAAAACTACTTTCTAGCTTAAAATTACGTATTTTTTTACGTACTACAGATTTATTATTATAAAATAGGTACTTACTTAGTAAATTCACACGAATCACACGCGCACTTCAATATGTATTGTTAATTGTCTGATTAATCTACCACCAATATTCACACTACTTTTAAATTTAAAATACAACTTGTAGACTTGATATATATTTCTTGAGTGATTTCTTAAGTGTCGCTGTGTCGCAATTAGTAACTTTTTGTATGGCGTCCGCTAGACTATTTACAAATATGGCACATTCAGTAATTCGGCGCTCTGGGAAAACTATTTTGTATAATATTTTGAAATATATATAATCACTATAATATTTTTTTATATATCTAATTATTTTGTATAATATTTTTCAGTTATTTTTATTTAATATGATGTGTTCTTAGTATGTACCTACTAATGTACATATTTTTTATATGTAGAGGTACATATTTTATTATTTCTGAACGTTTGGACTTCGTGCAACTCGGCGCTCTCAATTTTGCCGCCCCTCATTTTTGCCGCTCTGGGCATTTGCCCGGCTGCATTTGCCCGGAAGCATTTGCTTCGACTTTCTGGATAAATTTGTGGTTTTTAGATTTCCAGAATACTTTTAAATAGTCGTGCAGTGAGGAAAATAGTGAGAGTCTACAAATGTTAATTTTGTAAAATCTCAACCTCAACTTCATTGATCTGGCGCAGCCTTATTTTTCAAAATATCAACAACACGGTTTCATATTTTGAAAATCTGGACTTTGTGGAAAAATTTGTGGTTTTTAGATTTCCAAAATTCCTGCAAATAGTCACATATTAAAGAAACTAGTGAGTCTACAAATTTTAATTTTGTAAAATCTCAACACCATCTTCGTTGATCTGTGGCTGTCTTATTTTTAAAAATATTAACAAAACGGTTTCAGGTTATCAAAATTTGGACTCTTTGGAGTAATTGTGGTTGTTAGATTTCCAAAATTCCTTCAAATAGTTGCACAGTCAGGAAAATAGTGAGAGTCTACAAATGTTAATTTTGTAAAATTTAAACCTCATCTTCATTGATATGTCGATGCTTTATTTTTCAAAATATTAACAAATTGGTTTCAGGTTATCAAAATTTCGACTCTTTGGTGTCATTTTTGATTTTTAAATTTCCAAAATTCGTCCAAATAGTCGCACAGTAATAAGGAATATAGTTATAGAGTCTACAAATGTTAGTTTTGTAAAATTTCTGTCTCATCGTCATTGATCTGTCGCTGCTTTATTTCTCAAAATACTAACAAATAGGGTAGGGATTGCAATCTGGTATCATTTTCAATCCGGCCGAATCGATGGAATTAAATCCAACATAATAAACTTTACTTAATCTACTGAGATCGCAACAATTAGGTATTTGGGCATGCTAACAAGTCTAAAGGCCGATTCTCATATACGCGACACTTATCTATGCGACGTTGCACAATGAACTGTCGCGAATATCACGTCGCTGCTAGGTATTCTCATATATGCGACACTCTGCTAAGCGATTATTTGCTGCAAATGTCAAATCTGTTGTTTCTCTACATTTCAGGTTAGGTTATATTTTCAAAATGTCATGTTCGTCAAGTTCCGATGGTGTTTTTTTCGTCTTAGCCATGTGTTATGAAAATGAGAAATTAAAAGGAAACAAAACAAAAAGAAAATATTGGGTGCATCGGATCTTAAGAACAAAACTAGTAGAAGAAGAATTCCATACTCTCTTCAAACAATTACAAGAGTCTGTACTTACGAGTCTCATCTAATTTTAAAGAAATTTTTCTCCAAATTAGATCTTTCCTTTGTTGATTACTGTAATTTTTATTTTGTAAGTCATACAGTTCAACATAATCAGCCACAAGAGCGATCAATTCCTCTGCTTTTTCGTCGTTCATTCCATTCATTTTCAAAAACACAACGTTTTTGACACAATCCGTCATTCGAATCAGAAACAAACTTTCCAACCGTCATGCGATGTGCGACAAAACGTAAAAGAATGCTCACGAAATAATCCCAGCGACAGCGCGCTGAATTCCGACTTTTAGTAACTGTCGCGTAGCCATAGTGAGAACGTGCCCATTGAAAACAATGTAATCATTATTTGACAGGCGATTTCGTGAAACGTCGCGTAGCTGTTGTCGCGTATATGAGAATCGGCCTTTATTCTTATATTTATGACATACATCATTGAATCTGTCTAATGAAATATAATATCTATTTAAATGTCTATTTAGTTTAATCAACTTACTATAAATACCGTATTTGCGGGTGCATAAGGCGCACCCTAAAATTCAATCTACATTTTCTGCGCCTACACAAGGACCTATGTTTTAGAGGCAAGACGAAACACATGATAGGAACCGCGAATGCAAGAGCGAATAGGATTGGGCAAAATCTGACCATCGGAGAATACAACATCGAAGTGGTACAGGAATTCATATATCTGGGCTCACTAGTAAATAGGCAAAACAGAGTGAAGGAAGAAATTAGGAGACTAGTCTTAGCAGATAAATGGTACTACGCCCTCAGGCAACACTTTATATCTAGGACACTTACCCGAACATCCAAGATAACTCTATACAACAGTCATTATACCAGTTCTGAAATACGGTTCGGAGGCGTGGGTGATAACAAAGAATGTTGAAAAACAAATTGCCACCATCGAAAGAAAAATATTACGAAGAATATACGAAGCCATAAATGTAGACAACCAATGGAGAAGAAGATACAACTCAGAACTATACGAATTATATGGAGACAACGACATCATAACAAAAATTAAAGTGAGTAGACTGCAATGGGCTGGACGGATAAGGGCATATGAAAAAACGACAATTAAAAAAATATCGCATAAAATTTATTCATCCAATATTCGAATAGAAGTATACAAAACTCAACATACAATAAATACAAAAATAAATTAATCAATCCAAAATTCGGTTACTTCGTACAAAATAAATTACTTCATCCAAAAAAAGGTTAATTTATTCAAATTAAAATGTAATCATCTATGACTAAGATTTTTCCTTACAATAATCGATTGAATCGTTCAACATATTCGAAATTCACCCAAAAAAGGTTTTTTATTTTACTTAATAAGTGCAAAATGCAAATTTACGAGTGTATTTAATAATCTTCACACTTTTATTATATGCATAAAAATACTGAATGGAAAAAACTGTTCACCTTATTGATGAGTGGATTAGCTCGGAAATAAATTGCATTATTCTATCAGCTTATATATATATATATATATATATACAGTATATATAGTGCTTCTTATATCATCATCATCATTTCCTTTACTCCTCGTGGGAGCATAGGGTATCAACAAACGCTCTCCATCTGATTCTATTCTGAGCCAGGGCCTTTACCTCGCGCCACTCCTTTCCGCTTGCCCTGGCTTCCTGTACGACTGCCCTCCGCCACGTGATTTTTGGGCGGCCTCCCTTTCTTGAACTTTGGGGGTTCCAGTCAAGAGCTTCTTTTGCAATATCCCTCTCCGGCCTTCTAAGTGTGTGGCCGATCCATTTCCACTTCCTTCTTCTTATTTGGGTTTGAAGACGCTCCATGTTTGCTTTTTTCCAAAGTTCAATATTTGCTATGGTATTGGGCCAAAATATTTTAAGTATTCTTCTCAGACACTTGTTCTACCTGCAGTTGTGATACTATGGTGGTAGTCACTTTCCACGTTTCGCTACCGTAAAGAAGAACTGATACTACATTAGATTTGAAAGTTTGGAGCTTAAAGTTACGGGAAGTTTTTGTTGAATTCCACAGATTGTTAATATATATATATATATATATATATATATATATATATATATATATATATATATATATCGCTTCTTATATATAGTGCAATCTTCTTCTTCTTCTTCTTGTATCCAATAGCCCTACTTTGGACCACGCTTGTTCAACTATTGGGCTCTGATATGTGCCCAGTACTGTCGCATCTTCTGCCGGTGTACCTTTTTTCTTCTTCTGTCCAGGGGGTACCTTTCCTTTGGGTTTTTTCCTGAAATACACGGACTTCCTTCAGTGTTTTTCTTGAAATCCATGGACTTCCTTCAGGATGCATCTCACAGAAGATTCTGTTTTGGAGATGTTATTCCCACTTCTTTAATATCCTTCTCGGTTTCTGTCAACCAAGTGGTACGAACAGACTGTTGGTTAGTCGGTTTGGAGTCAATCTTGCAACGTGGCCATAGAAAGCTACCCTTCTTTTCCTTGCACAGTCAGAGAGCCTCTCAATATGTAGAGCTCAGAGTAGAGCTCAGAGTTATGTCGTCTTCGGAATTCTCCATCTTCCTTTACAGGGAATGCCTAGGATCTTCCTGATGATTCTCCTCTCTCTGATTTCGAATTTCTCTACCGGAGCTCTTCGGTTCAAGGAAACACTCCATGGCATACAGTGCTTCTGGTCGTAAGACTGATGTGTTTGCGCTCTCTCTTTCGTTACACGCCGCGTTAGTTAGAAATAAAATTTGAAGGAATCAAGTCCTTGTTTGTAAAATTCGTTTATTGTGAAGATATAATTGTATTTTGTATAAAAAAAATTGTTTGTAAAGAGCAATCAAATTTTGGATGGATCAACCTTTTTTGTACAGTTAAACCTTTTTTTGGGTGAATTGATTTTATTTTGTACAAATCTATCAATTATTGTACTAAACCATTATTATTTGTAAGATTCAATCGATCATTGGGCGTTTATATTTTAGTTTGGACGAAGTAACCTTTTTTTGGATGAAGTAATCGTTTTTTGTATGAATAAACCGAATTTTGTATTTTTGCAACTATTTTTTGTAAAAAAAAATCTATTTATTGTACGCAAAAAATCCAAGCCAAAAAATATATACAAGCAAACCAGAAGGGCGGAGAAAGCAGGGAAGACCCAGACTCAGATGGAACGACGAGATAGACCAAGATGCAGGAGCAATTAAGGTGCCAAATTGGAGAACAGGCGCCAGAGACCGAGACCGGTTCAGAAAAATACTAGAGGCCAAGACTCAACCCGGGTTGTCGTGCCAATGATGATGATGATGTTTTAGAGGCAATTTTTTAGGAAAAAAAGGAGCGCGTTATACACCAATAAATACGCTAATTATTACTTAAAATAATTACTTAAAATGAAGTGAACATTATTTATCACAAAACCAATTCTGTGATAAAAAGCGTAAAAATTCGTAATTTCCAACCTTCTGCTGTATTTTGTGGTCCTAATATTTTCTAAGCTCTTTCGAGTACTTCTAACTTATCTAAATTTTAGGTTAGTGCCAGAAATTCACTTGCATATAAACATTCTGGCTTCACCACTGTATTATAATGCCTTTTTGCATTTTTTTATAGGCATTTTTTATTGTAGTGGTCTTTGGTGATACCACGTGCTCTACTCATTTTACGTGACATTTCTTGTATTGCAGATTTTTCCAAAGCATTTTCTTGGATTAGCTCTCCTATATATTATTATCTTCTCTTGATATTTGAATCTTCTCTATTTGGCCAATATCTGTTTTTAGGAATGTTCGTTAAGAATTTTGTTTTTACTGCAGAAATTCTTAAGCCAGTTCTGCAGCCTATTTCTTCTTAAAGTATTTCCATTTTCGGAAAGTATAGCAAACTTACTTTTACTTTAACGAGTCCGAAATCATTCCATTCAAAGTTTTTCTGCCCAGTACCGGGCTACGTCTATGGCATTTTCATTTCAGTCCACATCTCATCGATGGAGCACGTTGCAGGGCATAATGTGCATCCCAGCAGGTGGCCCATATTTTGTATCCCCCCGCATTCACAGGGGCATTGTTGGTCTTCCTCAATGTTCCGCTTTAGTTTGTTTGTTTTTACGGGTGCCACGCCGGTTCGTATTCCGTTTAGCGTTCTCCATGTCTTCCAGTCCAAATTTGACCATGCACATCAGGGGCTTTCGTTGATAGGGAAGTTGTCGGGCGGTTGCACGGTGGCACAATGAAGACAATTTTTCCTTGATTTGAGCCTTTTCCGTTGCTATTCTTGGCCGTAAAGGACATGGCGATCGTAGAAGGTTTGCTTAAATTTTCCTAGGTGCTCTATACCCATTCTTCTTTCACTTGGTTCAGCGAAGCCCGAAGCTTTTTACAATTGGTTGATTGGTGTTGGTTTCATGCAGCCAGTAATAATCCTGCAAGTTTGGTTTAAGGCGATGTCGACCTGTTTTGCATGGCTTGATCTGCACCAGACTGGGCAGGCATATTTTGCAGTTGAAAAACAAATGGCTTGCCTGGATGTTCTCAAGACTTGTAGATTGTAGATTGTAGATTGTAGATATGGTGGTGACGACTTGTACTGCGACCTTTATAGATCTATTGTACCCCACCCTCCTCCTCCAAGTGTTGGTGTGCTTGCCCATTTAGAGCGCCTCCTCTAATCCTGACTCCTTCAGGAATCTCAGGATCTGGGTGGGATTCAAGGCCTGCAGCTCCTCTGTGTTTAAGCAGTGAGCCCCAAGGTACAGCTGTCTCTTGCGGAGTAATGCTCCGCAGTCTTTGAGCAGATGTATGGGGGTTTCCTCTGCTGAGCCACAGAATCTGCATCCATCATCCTCCTCTAGGCCTAGGGCCTTGAGATGTTTCCTAAGTCTGCAGTGTCCCGTCAGGGCTCCTGTCAGAATTCTGAGCTTGTTCCTGCTTAGTTTCAGGCAAGCTTTAGTTCTCTTCTGGTTGAAAGATCCCAGCATCACTTTGGATTGCCTTAGCCCTGGAAGTTCTTCCCAGGTTTTCATCCATTTTTCTCTTATTTCTTCATCTAAACTTTTGCGGATGGTGTTCACGCTCATACCGCAAAAGGGTTCCGGACCTATAAAGGGGCTACTGGATCCCTTGTTTGCTAGGTGATCGGCTTCTTCGTTTCCGTCTATACCAGTGTGTCCTGGTACCCAGTATAGCGTTACTTTATTATCCCTGCCAAGTTTGTTCAGCTTCCCCACACAGTCCCATACCAGTTTGGATCTGATGGTGTATGAGCTAATGGCCTTGATGGCTGCTTGGCTATCTGACAGGATAGCAATTCGTTTTTTGCGGTACTTCCTGTCGAGGTTAAACTGTGCACATCTTTCGATTGCGTGTACCTCCGCTTGGAAGATACTTGGGGATGTTCCCATGGATTCGGAGTATCTGGTACGAGGTCCAAACACTCCTGCACCAGTTCCTTCCCTTGTCTTCGAACCATCTGTATACTACTTGATGGCATTTTGCTCTATGTGGTATGCTGAGGATTCGTCGCTCCAATCGGCTTTACTACTACACATTGCTGTGTAGTTTTTCTCGAAGTGGTATTTGCATACCATTTCGTCCTTTGGTATTTCCAGCCAGGGGATCTTGGCAGCGAGGCTGTTTCGGTCTCTGCTCCCGATTATTGTACCTCTGCCCATTCCTTCCTTGCTGAACCTTACGATCGCCGATCTGGCGGCGCTCTCCACCACAAGGTGTAGCGGAGTCAGATCCAGCAGCAGCTCCAATGCTGCTGTCGGACACGACCCCATCGCTCCCGTGATGCAGACACACGCCAGTCTTTGAGTCTTCTCTAGCTGTTTCCTCATAGAGGCCAGCTTGATTCTACTTCCCCACGCAACCGCCCCATAAGTGATTGCAGGTCTCACTATCATGGTGTACATCCATCGCAGGATAGTGGGGTTACAACCCCACGTTTTTCCTGCTAAATTTCTGCACACCATTAGGGCGCGTTTGGCTTTACCTACCACTGTCTCAGCGTGTCTATTCCAGAGGAGTTTGCTATCTAGTGTGATACCCAGATACCTTATCTCCTGTTGGTATTCTACTGCCTTCCCATCTATGAGTATGGGATGCAGGCAGTTTAGTTTTCTCCTTCTAGTAAATGGTATCACCGTGGTTTTGCTCGGGTTGAGTCTCAATCCCACTGTTTGACACCACTTACTAGTTACTTTGAGGCCTCTCTGAACAATTTCACAGAGCGTTCCCTCAAATTTTCCTCTGGCCATTATGACTATGTCATCGGCGTAACCTTGACATTTGATGTCTAGGTTGTTTAGCCTAACCAGTAGTTCATCAACTACCAGGCTCCACATCAGCGGCGATAGTACACCTCCCTGTGGGCACCTTCGAGTTGTGGAGATCTTAATGGTATCTCTTCCCACTTGTGTCTCCGCCACTCTAGTTCTCAGCATTTCTCCCATCCACTTTGAGATAGTGCTGGCGATACTCCTTCTCTCGAGGGCCGCCTTGACAGCCTCGTGTGAGGTGTTGTCAAAAGCTCCCTCTATATCCAAGAAGGCACATATCGCTACTTCCTTTGTCTCTAGTGCTGCTTCTATTTCATTTGTCAGCTGATACAGGGCGGTTTCTGTGGATTTCCCTGCTCTGTAAGCATGCTGACTCTTGTGTAGTGGTGTACCTACCAGCACCATAGTCCTAAGGTAATTATCAATCACCTTCTCCATTGTCTTTAACATAAAAGATGTTAGACTAATGGGTCTAAAAGACTTCGGTTGAGTGGTGTCTTTCTTTCCCACCTTCGGTATAAATACCACCTTAGCCCTTCTCCATAGCTCCGGTATATATCCGAGCGCTAAACTACTTCTAAAAATATTTAGAAGATACGGCATTAGTTCTCTCTCTCCCTTTTGTAGGAAGGCAGGAACTAGTCCGTCCACACCTGGGGCCTTAAAAGGCTGGAAAGTGCCGATAGCCCATCTGATTCGGTTTTCCGTACAGATGGACGCTGCCCTCTTCCAGTCGGCCCGACTTGGTTTCCGTGGTTGCATCAAGCCCTCGGTCTCCCTGTATCTTCTGCATCCCGGAAAATGGGTTTCTAGTAGGAGGAGAGCTCTTTGCTCTTCATCCTCCGTGAAGGTCCCATCCGGTTTCTTGAGAGTGGTTGTCATTTCCACTCTATCCTTCGCTAGTGCTTTGTGCAGTCTAGCTGCCACCGGCGTGGATTCTATGTTTTCACAGAAGTTTCTAAAGTTTTCCCTTTTTGCCCTTCTGATCTCTTTATTGTAGGTGGTAAGCACCTCAGAGTATTCTAGCCAATTTCCGTATTGCTTGGCTTTGTTGAAAAGCCTACGTACTTTTGCTCTTAATGTAGACAAATTTTTGTTCCACCATTTTTCCTTATGCTCCTTCACGGTTTTTACCGGGCAGCTGGATTCAAATGCCGTGGTGATTGCTACATTTAATTCTCCTACAGCCTGCTCCAGTACGGTGTAGTGTTTGATACCACCCCGCACTGTCACCTGCTCTAGGTTTTCTTTTAGTTGTGAACTAAACATAGGCCACACAGTTTGTCTGGGGTTTCGAATGGGGGTACTTTCCTCACTCGCTCCTTCCAGCTCAAACTCTATGATCCTATGATCTGACATTGAGGGTTCACTTGAAACCCTCCACTTTTTAATTAGTTTACTTACGTTAGCGCTACCTACCGTAATATCCAGTACCTCATTTCTGGCCTTAGTGACAAAAGTTGGTGTGTTCCCGACGTTGTACACAATTAAGTTCTCTTTAATGAGGTATTCTAAAAGGTACTCACCTCTCTTATTAGTGTCCGTGCTGCCCCACATCTCGTTGTGGGCGTTCGCGTCACATCCCAAGATGAGTGGCAGCCTTCTCCTAATACAGTGCTCGACCAGCCTTTGTACCTCCATGGGTGGTATGTTATTACCATCGCCAGGGAAGTATGCTGATGCGATCACTACTTCGCGGTGGAGGCCCTCGGTCTTGATGAGGACCTGTATAGGAACTAAGTCCCGCGTTAAGAATTCTGAAAGACATAAGTAATTAATGTCCTTTCTTACCATAATGCAAGTTCTAGGGGAAGCCTCACGGCTGTCCCATACCAACTTACATTCCCTGTTGCTGAGGCCTTTGATGTTACCTCCGTAGGTCCAGGGTTCTTGCAGTAGCGCTAGCCCTAGGTGTTGTTTGGTGAACATCCTAGCCATCACAGCCGAGGCTGCTCTGGCATGGTGGATGTTCACCTGGGCTACTTTGGTGCGCCTGCTGGTCATTCTTGGTTTATGACAGGAGGCGGCAAGTCCTTCTCTGTCTCCACCAGAACAACTTCTACCTCTTCCTCTGTAGACATAGCTTGACTGCTCATGTCTACGAGTGTGAGGTCGAGGTCGTCTTCCCGGTAGTCCGGGCTGACTTCCTCGTTCACAGCGTTTGTCGTTAAAGGTTCAGCAGAGGGAGCTGCCGCCACCGCTATTCCTTCCACCTCTGAAGTGGCCGTTGTTGCGGTCGTAACTTCCGAGGGAGGGGCCGCTGTGGCTGTCGCTACCTCTACATCCGCTTTTTGTGTGGCGTCGTTCTTCCGCCCATGGACTTTGATCCGCCCGAACCTAAAGTAGAGGCTATGGTTGGCCTTCGCTATGGCTCCAGCGGACTCTTCGTCAATTACCACCGTTAGGAGTTGACCCCCACTTTCCTCCCGGCACCCAAGGACCTTCCATTCGGAAATGTTAAGTCCTTTGTTTTGGGCCCTAAGGTAGTTGATGGAGGCCTCCGGGGTTAGGTCCCCGCTCCTAGGTAGGAACATGGTGATGACATGTGGCTTGGGGATATCATCGCCCAATTTCGCCACCAGAGCCCCCCCTTCCCAATGTCTTAGGATGGGTGCTCTTGTCATCAGCCATTTTGCCGTCTGTTCGTTCGCACAGTCGACAATGACTAGTCCTGGTTTGAAGTGTATGCCTTCAAACTGTATCTCATGAGACCAGTCTACGACTGTCTCTTTCATAATTGCTTGCTCAAGAGCAGGCATGTCCTTCTTACTCAGGGGATTCCTTGGGTAGTCTCTGGACATAACACCAACCCTCACCACCTTGACGGCGGTGGCGTAGCTGGTGCTCGGCCCAGAAGTCTTGGGAGGGCAGCTGGGGTAGCTGACCACTCCCGTTGCCCCACTTTGGATATTCCCCTTCTGTCTTTTAGCTGCTTTGTTTTGGGGCGTGATAGAATCAGCCCCTCTTTTGGCAGCTCCTTGTGTTTGTGGTGTAGTTCCCACCTTTTTCTGTACTGCTCTCTTCTTAGCTTCCTCGGGTTGTAGCCCGTTTGCTAAGAAGCGCAGATACCATCTCACCCCGGCACCGCTGAGGCCCTTTCTCAGTGGGTCATCGAGTCCGCCTGGACTACCTAAGGGTGGCAAGGGATGTGCCCATCTCGTCTTCTTCTTACCTGCCTTGGGCTTTGTCTCCTCTTGCTTAGTCGCGGGCTTGGTGGGAGTAACGGTGTTACCGGTCACCTTGCCCTGACTTTTAGAAGCCATTTTGGGAGCGGGTCTCCCTTGGCTTGCTGGCTTGGTGGTAGTAACGATGTTACTGACCATCTTGCCTTTGCTTTTTGGCGACAGTCTGGGAGTTGGTCTCTCTAGACTGGTGCGCTCACTCGGATCGTGGGGCTCATGCTCCATCTGATCCGCCAATTGTGTGGCGGTTATGTCCCGCACACACGGATTGAATTTTTGTTTTTGTTTTTGTTTTTTCTCCATTCGAATCCCACGAGTCGCAAGGGAACTAAAGGTCCGCCACATCAGAGCCCCGCTTGATAGTGGTAAGGCTGGATACCCTCTGAGGTCGCCAGGTGTCAGAGGGGCTCCGTAAGCGATGGCCGGTTGCCCTTGGCCATCAACCAGTCCCTTCGGCACGGGTCGCATGACACCTTGGGATTAAGGGTTTGGAAGTTCTTGGTTGTTCGCCCTCCGCCGAACGCCCCAACCGGGGTTATTCCAGTCGTGACGTCCGACGGTACGCGAAACTAAGCCCTCACACCGCGACAAGGTGACTTCCACGTGAGGGACTTGCTTCTTCTCAAGACTTGCTTCCAGATGGTTTTTGTACAAGGCTATTTCTAGCCTTTAGTCCTCTAACTAGTTTTTGTCTGGTTTTGTGACAGTGCTGTTTGTAAGTTAGTGTTCTATCCAAGATTACACCCAGATACTTTGGTGTTTCGGCGTATTATAGTTCTTTGCCCTCCCATGACACGTTTAGTTTCAAGTGAACCTTGTGGGTATTTAAATGGAAAGCACTTACTTGGGATTTTGATGGGCTCGGTTTTTGCGAGTTTTTTCGATAGTATTTGGCCATAGTTTCCATTGCGTCCTCCACCCTTATCTCTATCTACGCAAATGTTTGACCTTGAACTGTGACAACTAGGTCGTCAGCCTACACGTAGTATTTGGCGTTTTCTGTTATAGGCTGGTCATTTGTGTATATATTAAATAGAGTGAGTATAGTTTCTTTGGATTCTAAAGCGGAATATTTTATTTTGAAGTTCCACATAAAACTCTCTGCCTTTGTTAGTTCCCTGCTTATACATTCCTATTGGGAAAGGTTAAATCTTTTATGCTTTTTCAGAATTTGAATAGGAAACATCATATTTGAATAGGAAAAGTTAAGAAATTTCTGGCAACCGGAAAATGCCTAATAGGATTATACAAATCTGAATAGGAAATAAAATGATGATCGTTAACCTATAGGATTTATAGCTTTCCTATTGACAAAACTGAATAGGATTATGATGATTCTAAAAGGAAGTTAGCGATTCTTCTTCTAGCGATAGGAAGTTAGCGAGGAAATGAGTTTTTATAGGAAATGAAAGTAGAGATACAAATAGAAAACCAAGTGATTATAATAGGAATAGGATAATGCGACTTAGAAAATTTAACTTTATTTCTAAATTTCGCAATTGGATTTTGCATTATTCAATAGGTTTGGCTTCAACAATGTCCAATTGGAGATGAATAGTTGTCAATATGGAAATACGACTTAGAAATTATTTTTATTTTACAATGATCCTCAATAGGAATTAGCATTATTCAATAGGATTGACTCTTCCAACATCTAATAAGAGATGAATAGATGTCAATAGGGAAATACGAATTAGAAATTATTTTTATTTTTAAATAAACCTCAATAGGATTCTTTGATATTCAGTAGGTATGGTTTTACAACATCTTTAATCAACATCTAAAACATCTGGACAACATCCAAATTTCAACGAGTAGTTTATGATCATAAAATATTCCCTAAATTAATATATACGGCTTGACCTTATTCAATGGAAAAATTATAATCTGAGAAGTCCTATTCAAGTTATTAAAATCCTACTGAAGGATCAAATATGATTCTGGATTATTCTATAGGAAATTCTGAGACTGCAATATTCCCATTGAATAGTATCAAATCCCATTCGAGCTTTTAAAAGAAATTGCCTCTTTTCAATAGGAGAATTATAATCTGAGAAGTCCTATTCAATTTATTAAAATCCTATTGAAGAATCAAATATGATTCTGGATTATTCTATAGGAAATTCTGAGACTGCAATATTCCCATTGAATAGTATCAAGTCCTATTGGAGCATCTAAAGGGAATTGCCTCTTTTCAATAAGGGAATTATAATATATATAATCTGAGAAGTCCTATTCAAGTTATTAAAAACCTACTGAAGGATCGAATAGGATTCTGGATTATTATATAGGAAATTCTGAGACTGCAATATTCCCATTGAATAGTATCAAATCCTATTGGAGCATCTAAAGGGAATTGCCTCTTTTCAATAAGGGAATTATAATCTGAGAAGTCCTATTCAATTTACTAAAACCCTATTGAAGAATCGAATAGGATTCTGGATTATACTATAGGAAATTCTCGAAAATCTCTGAAATGCTATAGAAAAAATATTGACCACAATATTCCTATTGAATAGTATTAAATCCTATTGGGAAATCGAATAGGATTTAGCGTATCTCAATAGGACAACTGAATAGGATTCAGGAGATTTCTATAGGAAAATAAACGTTCAATAGGATTCAATAGGAAATTTACGATGCAATTTCCTCATTGAACTTACCTCTCCCAATAGGACTGTTTAAGCAGGGTTTGTAGTCTTTCGTGGTTTTGTAGACTTTGATAGTCGGGTTTTATCGTTTATTGTTTCGTAGGCGGCTGTGAGATCGATAAACAATCGATCAAAAATATATTTTGTTATTTTGGAATCCCTCCTCTATGTGTTCTGTGAGATTTACTACCTGACCAGTGCATGATTTTCCAGGTCTGAAGCCAACCTGTTGGAGTTTTAACAGAGGGTCAATATGTGTCCGAATTCTCTGGAGGCTTAGCCGTTCGTAGAGTTTAAAGAGATGGCACAGCAGTGATATTGGGCGGTAGCTGTTTGGCATGTCGGGATTCTTCCCAGGTTTGGGTATGGCAATTACCTTTGCATTTCGCCACATTTTGGGTATTGTGTATGATTTCAAACAGTTGTTAAGAAAAGGCCAGTAGCCAAGTTTTAATTTTCCCTGCGAAATGTTTGACCTGTTCCGTAAACATACCGTTTACCCCTGGAGACTTTCCGTTTATCATGATGTTGATTGCTTGATTAAGTTCTTGTATAGTAAAACGCTCGCCCAGCAGGTTAGTTTCGTTGCCATTCTGATCTCGGATTAGGTTCTCTTTACTTGTTTTTTGTTGTTTTCCCATTTAGTAGTAGCTGTTGGGCTACTTGATTTGCTGTAACATTGGTTGTTTTTTTCGGTGCTATGGGGTCGCCGCTTAGTTTCTTGATTTTGTTCCAGGCCTCCCCTGCTTAAACAATCCTATTGGGATAGGTAAGTTCAATGGGAAAATTGCATCGGAAATTTCCTTTTGAATCCTATTTCCTATGAAGGTTTATTTTCCTATAGAAATCTCCTGAATCCTATTCAGTTGTCCTATTGAGATACGCTTAATCCTATTCGATTTCCCAATAGGATTTAATAAATACTATTCCATAGGAATATTGTGGTCTGAGAATTTCCTATAGCATAATCCAGAATCCTATTCGATTCTTCAATAGGATTTTAGTAAATTGAATAGGACTTCTCAGATTATAATTTCCCTATTGAAAAGAGGCAATTCCTTTCTAACCTATTGAAGTTCGAAAGGACGATTAAGGTCGCTTAATAAGAGAAGACTTTAAAACATGTTTCGAAGACTTATTGTTAGAGAATATGAATGTTACCGAACGGTTTGCTAGTCCATTTGATGCAAAAATTGATAATGAAGGTAGTGAACCTGCCTTAGAGGATGAACTAATTGAACTATGTGTAGATCTCGAAGCTAAAGCGTTCTTTAAAAATATAAACCTCAGTGGATTTTGAAGCAATAAAAATATTGCCACTAAATATCCGAAGCTCAGAGTAGAAGCCGAACCTTTGTTACTTGCATTTCCAACTTCATATATGGTTGAAGCTTGTTATAGTCTCGCGAACGCAATTTTTACAAACCATAGGAACAGAGTGAACAAGTGTTAACACATTTTTTACATTTTTTTTAAATTTTTATACCTTCCGTGTTCGGTTTTGGTTAGAATATATGATTAATATCTGATTTGATGATAGGCGTACACGTGCATTTCGACAACGAACTGACAAAGCCGTACCAATTCGAGATATATGGAATTCTTTTAATGAAAATCTTGCGAAACACTATGATTTGCATGAAAACTTTATGGTTATGAACAGCTATTTCCATACCGCGGCAGAACAACATTTTCTTATTATTCCATCAAAACCATTAAAATATGGCATCAAAATTTGGTGGGCATGCGATTCCAAAACTAAATATCCGTTGCAAGGAAAATTATTTACAGGCCGTGAATATGGAGCAAAACTTGAAACTAAACAAGGTGAAAATGTATTGCTGGAGTTAGCAAATCGGTATAGTAACACTGCTATTGCTGACAATTTTTTCACCACATTCAAGGAGCAAAGCGACATGCCAAAATTGGCATTTCTTTTGTTGGCACAATTCGATCCAATAAAAGATGTGTTCCTCAAGAAATGAAAAAGTCCTTCACGTCCTGTTCTTTCATCTCATTTTGGATTCCATGATAGTTTACACTTGCAGTTAAGTGTTAAAAAAATAGGGCCATAATTTTACTTTCCCCCATGCACTAGACAAAAAATTGTGTCGGAGGAGCAATGAAGCCTTTTTCATTTTGTCAATGCAAATAAGGGCAGTGCCAATTGTATGGATCAAATGGTCACTCATTTTACAACGAAACGCACAACAAGACGATGGACTTTGGCTTTGTTGTCAATATATTGGATGTGATGGCGTTGACTGCATTTTGCATTTGCGAAGAAGTAGATAGACTAGACAAATGTGATGCAAGGCGAAATTTTCTAACTACGCTATCTAAGTAACTGATTGTTCCAAACGTTGAAAATAGAAGAACAGCATTCATAGTATTAAACAATTTCCTATTCGTTTGGCAGTTGAGGCGTTTTTTGGCCGACCAATAGTCGCAAGTAATATGTATATAATATATGTAACATATATTATATACATATTACATTATATATATATTTATATATATATATATGTATATATATATATATGTATATATATATATATATATATATATATATATATATATATATATATATATATATATGCATTTTATTACGCCTCCAACAATGATATCCAACATCAGGGGCGTATTAACATAATGTGGCGGGCAACATAATGTGGCGGGCCCCTGTGACAATACTTTACAATACACATTTACAATACACTTGGTTTACAATACACAGGGTCAGAAAATGAATGTTTGCCTGTTTTTCTCACACCTACACCACCGTTTAATTCTACACCTAGTGCTTAGTTTGAGTCATTAGAATCTTTAGATAAGTTTACTACCAAAACAGAAAACAGTGAGGGAGGAACCAATAATACGGAAGAAGCCGAGGAGGCTTCTTTAACTTTTAAAAAAAAAATTTAAACTTTTAAAAAAAGTAAAGAAGATGAAAAAAAATGAAGAAGATGAAGTATTTTCAAGGTAGGAAAAATAACACACATTTAAAGATCTGTCCAACACAAGGTGGTCTGCAAGAGCAAAGGCAACACGTGCAGAAAGAAGGACATTGATTTATTTCAAGTCGTTTCGTGCATGAAAAAATCTAAAGATAAATCTGCACCACTCAGAACTGACGCTTATTTCAACCAAATTTTGGAAGTCTTCAAGTCGAAATGGCTTCAATGTGATATGGACGAAAAATACATGCATCTAAAAAGGAAAAGATTTCGAAGAATTCGAAGAGTTAAAAAATTTCAGATTTCCCCTATTTAGATAGATGAAATTATACAATTGCAGGACATATATTTTTCACGTGATAACCCTTGTTGTGATAGAGGTGTACTGGGTTATCTAGAATATTTAGTTGAACAGAAAATGTATGATATTTTCGACAATCTTGAATTCGTTTTTCGATTGTTTGTAACGCTGCCCATAGGTATAGCAAGTGCTGAGAGATCTTTTAGTGTATTGCGTAGACTAAAAACACACCTAAGGAGTACAATCACTCAAGTTAGAACTTCTGATTTGGCATTACTTTCAATAGATACTCTCAATAATCAAAATTTAGAGGAAATTATAAAAAAAATTTATATCGGCTAAAGTTAGGCGAGGCGCTCGCACATAAACATCTTTTTAAACCTTTGTTGATTTTGTCTATGCTGTATTGCTTACTTTTGATTACTTAAAAGAAAAATAAATTATCAGAGAATTTTGTATTATTTGCTGTTTTTTTAATAGCTTTACTGGCTAGGTCACTCCACTACGGAGGCAGACGCAAAGATGTGAGACATCTATGGAAGAACCATCTTTATAGGAGTATTTGAACGTTTGTACGCAAGTGTTTCCGTAAGGAGGCAAGGTAGTGAGCAACTGATACATTAAGGTGTTTGGCTATTTCCAAGCTGTATCACAAATGAGTTCTCACCCTGATAAAATAATTTGTTTGTTAAATTTGGACATACAACGCTTTATAACGCTCTGATTATAGAGTTTACAGATTATGGAGTTTACAGTTAGCAGCGTGACGCCACAAAATGTGTGCCAAAAAATTGTCCAACAGAACTCTTGGTGATGGTTCTTCTATGTACGATTCTCTTCTCTGAGAGCGGGCCCCGCCAAAAACTTGCACCGAGCCGCTGAATAGCTTTAAAACGCGCCTGCCAACATCCATTAAATATTTTAGTGTGCAGATATACAATGTGGTCTGGCAAGACCACATGTGTCAAACCAAGGGTTAGCTGACTATGTGCCAAACGGAGGGTTAAAAAACTATATATTGAAATTTTTCAAATCTTTTTCTGATATTTCCTACCAAACGTGCGTATAACACTGCTCGATAAAGCAGATTTTCTTCTAAAAAGTGTGCAATTTTTATCCTTCCAGATCACGAGATCTGCGCCACCTCTCGATCCATAATAAGATAAAGTAGCAACAGGTGTTGTTAAACCTAGGTTAGGTTACAACATCTCGATCTAAAATAAAGTAAAGTAGCAAAGTCTGTTAGTCTAACTTAGGCTGGGTTGCATAATATTAAAATCAACTCGAGAGCGTTAAATTCCTGGTATTGCGATTTTTTAGTTTTTTGAGTAAATCTGTTGTAAGACGCATTATAGATATAGACAACCCAATGTACGATAGTGCGCATGCAAGACACATAGGGGTAGGGAAAATAAATTTGAAGGGGGTATATAAAAATTGTTTAAACTATTGTTTTTTTTCTTATTTCGGATCGAGAGGTCGCGCCGCCGCGCGATATATGGTTTTATATATCTGCTCCTATTATAACCTAATCTAATAATCCAGTTTGTTCCAATCTCTAGCTACGGCGGCGTTTTTTACGCGCCACTGGAGGTTTTATGTCAATTTACGTTAGTTTCGATTGTGGCACGGAGGGCGCTGATGTTTGATACAGCGTTGTCAACTCTACGTCTTTTGACGTAGATTTACGACCTTTAGACCACTCCTGCAAATCTACGAACTTCATTCACAGATTTATGTATTTTCTATCAAATTGACAAATTTGCAAAATTATATTGCATTAGGCAGAAAATGGGAATATTTTCTTTTCTTTCGAGAAAAAACGTTTATAGGACGCGTCAGCTCGTTCATTTTAAAAGTGCTGAGGTTTTCTGCTAAGGTTCTTCTTTAATTCGCCCGTTGGAACACGGTAGGGGTAGGAAAATAAATTTAAAAAGTAAACGTGGCTATTTTTAATTTTAATTATTTCCGACTGCTTTCCGACTTCAGCTAAACCAATATCTCTTAAAGTAGGGTATTTAAATGCAGATTTTTTTTCACAAGCTTGTCGAATTTCGAATTAAATCGAAATTCGTTTTTTTCGATTTTTATTAATTTTTAAGTAAATTCTTAAGTAAATTTGTAAGAACTACAAAAAAACGTTTGTGAGATTTTTTCTATTGTCTTTTCATTGGTTAGCATTTTCGGAGGCTGGGATCATCCACGTTTTCTCGGAGAATCAGACTCAATATTATATAATATCGTAAACATAACTTTTGGATAAGCATGCAGAACACCACCTATAGACCTATGTATGTATATACATATGAATAGGGCAACCAAAAATATGCACTTAAAAAAGTACCTTAAGCGCTTAAAATATGCTCTATAAAAATTAAAATATGCTCTATAAAAATAAAAATATGCATTTAAAATAATATATGCTCTTAAATCCAAAACAAAATATATGAAAAAATGTTAAATTCAAGGTAGTAAAACATAAATACAAAAGAAAAATACAGCTAACCTTCAAAATAATTTATTTTAAATTTTTATTACAGTAAATGACAACATCTCATTTAAGTTCTCAAAAAGAAAACTATTCCTTTTTGATCGTAGGACATGTTTGTACATTGAAAAACTTCGTTCCACATCAACCGAAGTTATAGGCCCAAATTAAAATGCTATTGCTTCAATAATACTATATTTATTATCTATTGTAGAACAGCTAGACACATTTATTGAAATTTTTTTCATAATGAAAAAACCATTTTACGACTTTTAAAGTTAGCTGCTTCGCCGTTAAAGCCATTAATTACATACTGAGTATGTTCTATTATCTCAATATGTTTGGCAAACTGTAGCCCAGACGTTTCATGCGAATTATTGATGCGCTAAGGAATCCACAATTTTAGACAATGAAAATTAAATAAAATTTTATTTTACCGTCACTTAGCAGCTCTTTTGAAATTTTGATTGATGCCGCCTCTTCGTCCAAATACATTGAACAATTTTGCAATTATTTCGAAGTTGGTGGCATAGTACACTGCGGCATCAATCTATGTTCCCCATCTAGTAGTTATTGGTTGCGGAGGAAGTGCGACGCCAGGTGCCAAAACTTAAAAAATCGTTACCCTTGACGGCGATATCAAAAATGCTTTTTTACATTGGCTATTAGACGATCGACGATAGTATAAATTCTTCGAATTTGTTGACAAACTCGATGAAGTCCATGTGTAAGGCAAGTCAGAAGGGTCACTTTTGTATAAAATATTTGTATGGCCTGAGCTGCTTTTACCAAGTATGGAGCGATATCTAATATTTCTTTGTCTCTGTAGCTCTTACAACCCATGGTGGGTCTTGGCTGACTCAACAACTCTCCTCCAATGGACTCTGTCCATCATTAGCTTCTCCGCTTCCATGATATTCAGGGATCTAAGATCTGATGCTATGTTGTTTCTCCACCGTAGTCTCGGTCTTCCTAGTGGTCCTCTACCGGTCGGGGCCTGTTCCCATACCAATCTAAAAACTCTTCCATCCTCCTGTATCTTTACATGGCCGGACCATCTCAGTCTTTCCGCTTTTATCGTTCTTACAACATCTAATATAAAGAGTAAAATCTCTATTGAAACTTTCACCCAGAATTTTTATTGAATTATCAAAAAGTCTTGCAATAGTGCTATGATTGGCCTTGTCTAGCGCTACACTATTTAATACAAATTTTTGCTTAGCGATCAGTTCATCGTGGCCCAAAATTCCAATAACGATGTTTGCTACGTATCTTCTAGTTATATCAGTAATTTCATCAATTGAAATCATAAAAAAAAAATAAATTCGACGCAATTTTTGATGTGATCGACAGTACTTTTTTGTAAAGGTCTTCCAAGTAATTGTTACGAAGAGTGGTTTCTGAGGGCACTTTGTACTCTGTGTACTTTCCTAGGGACGACTTCAATTTTTTGTTACGTATTTTATACAATGGTATGTCGGCAGAAATAAGAGCACCACATAAATCTTCTTCAAATTGAGTAGCTTGTGACTTAGAAGTTTCGCCTAAGATAGGTTGTATAATTTTCTTCTCGTTGTTCCTGTTATAGGTTCGACATGTTTTGCAGTTGTTAAATTTTGCTTTACCAGGAATATTTTTCGGTCGATATGGACTTGCTACACACTTTGCACAGAAGAATTGTATACGGGTTACTTCCGTACATATTGCGATAATTTTTGTGACAAAGACGCTTTTGTTTTCGGAATTATCCAAAAATAATTTAAAATTATAAGTAAATATAATCTTTTTCATTTGAATTAAATTGTTAGACCTACTGTTACGAACTGGGATTAATTGTCGAACTGGAAACTGGGATGCCGGAGACTCGAAATAAAAAGGGTTATAGAAAATTTTGCCTTTAAAATCTAAATCTCTTGCATATTCCCTATTTACTTTACCTCCAACTCATCATCTCGGTTATGAAGTGGCGTCTCACAACACAAGTCTGTTAAGTTTATGGTATGGTAAAAGCCAACATCTTCGATTAGTATTTTTAATACCAACAACCATTGACTCTTGTCGATTTAAACTATGTTGATTAGTCGGCTTATTTATAAATCTATTTAAGGTATTTTATTTAAGAAAATTAAGATAATACCTATCTTGGCCGACGTCACGCTTCTTGAGATTTCCGTCAAAAAACAGATCAATGAATATAAATATTTTAACAAAATTGAGCATAATATGCACTAAAAATATGCAGTTATTTTGAAATATGTCTTATCATAGCCAATATGCAATTTATGCTCTTATTGGTGAAATATGCAAAAATATGCCCTTACGAATAGGGCTCTAAATTCATAGTTTAGTCAGAAACACATTTCTAGCTAGTCCATTCTTTTATAAGTAGAACGAGAAAATATAAGCATTTGCATATTTTTGGTTGCCCTACATATGAACATACATAAATTAATTAAATGTCTAAACAAATTTATTAATAATAATTTATTTTGCTGCCATAGGATGGATGGTGGAGTTCAAGTTTATTATATCGCAGGAATATCACTACAATACTAGTACGTAGTTCTATGTACTTTGTATTCGCAAATTTTACTAATTTTACGTAATTTTCTATTCTGTCCTACGTATTTTTCAATATTCGAGTTGGCAACACTGGTTTGATATGTCCTATTGCAGATTAACCGTTTTTTGTTTTGCAGTTGTTTCTAACATTTTCATTATTTTTCAGTTGGACGTTCAGTTGGAGTTAAGTATCTTTGTGCCTCTGTGTGTGTTTTCAAATAAAAATGAACATTGTAAACATTGAACATTGAACAATTGTATTATTTAAATTTATTTTAAATATTCCAAGATATTAAGCTGCAATTCAAAGCATATATTTGAATAGAAGTGAGTATATTCAGTTTATACATATTCAGATGAGACGTATATACGTTACATACCTACATTTTCTTATTGTTTGTAATATTAACGTTTTTTTTTTTTTAGAAATTAGTTTCATTATTTTATTTTCAAGAAGGAAAATTTTCAGAAGTATTTCCGAAGAGCTTATTTCGAATGTATTTTTTCGTAAGTTTCTTATATTCTTAATATTTCAATTTATTATTAAATTTATAATTAAATGTTATTTAAACAAGGACTTTTCATTTAAGCCTATTTGCTATAGGCAACTTTATTAAACAATAATTATTACATTGCTAAATATATATTTTTAAATTTCTCTTTGCTATTATGGACTAAAATTCTTTCATTTCATAATAAGGATTTTAATTGGGAAGGCAACACAAATTTCACTCAAAATCATATCGAGAGCGTTGAATTCTATGTATTGAGATTGTTTTTTAGTTTTTGTTTTGCAGTTGCAATTTTTCATTATTCTTTAGTTTGGCGTTCCCAGTTAAGCTTCTTTGTACCTTTTTGTGTGTCTTGAAACAATAATGATAAATGTAAAATCAATTTTGATAATTAAATATATTTTTAAAATTCAGGAGATACAGAAAGATAAGAGAATATATTTATTGAATATTTTAGTGAGTTTCTTCTTGTTTCGAATAGGCCTACTTTGAACCACCCTTGCTCAACTGTTGGGCTTTGATCTTTGCCCAGTATTGTCACATCTTCTGCCGGTGTAACTCCTTTCTCTCTTTTGTCTAGGGACTAGCTTTCCTTCGGGGTTTTTCCTGAAATCCATGGACTTCCCTCAGGGTGCGTCTCACAGATTGTCTGTTTCGAAGATCTGTTATTCCCAGTTTTTTAATATCCTTCTCGGTTTCTGTCAAACAAGTGATATGAACCTTCTTGTTTTGCCAGAAGGTGAACAGACAGTTGGTTAGTCGGTTTGGTGGCAATCTTGCAACGTGGCCATAGAAAGCTACCCTTCTTTTCCTTGCATAGTCAGAGAGCCTCTCAATATGTTTGTAGAGTTAAGAGTTATGTCGTCCTCTCAATTCCCTATCTTCCTGTACTGGGCCTAAGACCTTCCTGAGGGTTCTCCTCTCTCTGATTTCCAATTTCCCTACCAGACCTCTTCAGTTCAAGGAAAGACACTCCATGGCATACAGGTCTATTGGTCATAAGACTGATGTGTAATGCTTAAGTTTCAGGTTGGGTCACAGGCATTTCTCTTTGTAGGTGTCATTCGATAGGCTAGTTCTAACTTGTTGACACTCATGTATAATGATGCTCTTTCTGATAAGCTGGGTTCAATCCATTCGCCAAGATACTTAAATTACTCAGTCCTCTTGATGTTTCCCTGTTCTAGTAACATCTCTCTGTTTGCTTCTTTGATGTTGGTGAAAAAATCTGTTTTGTCCAGTGACACTTGAAGACCCACTTTGGCAGCCTGTTTTCTGAGACAATTTACCTGCATTGTTGCCATCTCAAGAGAATCAGCAATCAGTGTCATGTCATCCACAAAGCCCCGGCAATCTACAAACAGTCCATCATTCTCCTGTCCCAGGTAGATACCACTCTGAAAACCCAAGTTGATCAGTTCCTTGCGCCATTCTCTCATAACTTTTTCAAGGACACAGTTGACTAGAAGTGGGGAAAGTCCATCTCCTTGTCTCACTCCAGTTTTTATTTCGAAGCTTTCTGAGATCTTGCCTCTAAATTTAACCTTGGAATGGGTGTTTGTCAATGTTTCTAGGATGAGTCTGCGGGTTTTGTTGTTTTGCCCTAGTTCCTGTAATACTTTGCTTGCGGTTTCTCATCTGGGAGTATACAAGTACCGTTTTAAGATTGTTGATCTGTTCAACACAGGATTGGATCTTCCTAAAGCTTCGCTGGTATTCTCTCAGTTGACTATTCAGCTGATTTTCTGCCTATTAATCTTGTATGTTACCGGGCCGAGAAAAATTCCAGGGTAGTTGTTTAGGTCAGTAAAATCTCCCTTTTTGTGAAGCAGATGGATCTGAGCAGATTTCCAATTAGGTGGTAATTTCTCTGTCTCCCAGATGTCCTGGATGATCTCGGTTAGTTTTTGCACAGTATTGTTTCCAGCACCTTTCCACAGTTCAGCAACAATAGAGTCCTCTCCAGCTGACTTCTATTATTCTTAAGAAGTTGAATGATCTGGCCAACTTCTTCCAATGAGGGGGGCATCAAGTCTGGATTTGGTATGGTTTGTTTATAGTCAAAATCTTCACTGGGTGGATCACAGTTGAGTACTGAGCTAAAAGCTGGCAGTTGTCCTTGTCGTTATAAGCCAGTTTGCCTTGTCAGTTTCTGAAGTGGAGGCTTGGTGGAGCGTATTTTCTGAGTGTCTGCTTGAAGGTTCCAAAGAAATCACTGGAGTTCTTAGCAAAGCTCTCTTCGATTTGGGTTAGTTTAAAAAATCTTTCTTTGTTTCAAAAATTTATGCCAATTTTCCTTGGTCTTAGAATTCCACTTCACCCAGGCTGTCTATTTTTCTTTGGGCTATTGCATTGTCATAGTCTTCAGTCCACCGCGGATGTTTCCTTCTTCTAGTGAGAGGGACGAGTCTATTGGCCGCCTTGACAAGAGTCTCTGACTTACTTCTGGACTGTTCTTAAGTCGCTCTATGGAGGTTTTGGAGGTTCTGTCTAATCTAGTGTTTCTAGGCTGGAGTCTTATTTTGATCATTGAGAGGTAGTGGTCTGAGTCCAGATTGGCGCTTCTTAGTACCTTCACTTTTTGAATTTCCTTTTGAGATTTTCGTGAAATGGCCACATAATCTATCTGGAATTCACCCAGGTTGTTATTAGGTGAAATCCAAGTCTTTTGCTTCCTTGGCAAGTGTTTGAAGGCTGTATACTTCATGAGCAACCCAAATGTCCTACATGTAGGGCATTCGCTTATGCGCTAGATAATTGTCCACTATGTTTCTGTATTTTTTCTCTCTTCCCAATTGAGCATTGAAGTCACCAAGCAGTATGACTGTGTGCCTCTCTGGAAGTTTAGAGATAATATCTTCTAAGTCTTCCCAGAATTTATCAGTTCTGTCTGGATTGCGTCTGTTGTCTTGGTTGATAGGGGCATGTACATTGACTATACTGTAGCCCTTGTTTGCACATTTGAGAGAGAGGATGGATACACGACTGCTCGGGGAAGTAAAGTCTGTGAATGAATCCAGTATCCTGTGACTGATTATAAATCCTGTACCTATGTAGGGTACGTTCTTCATTACCCGCTGACCCACTTTTTCTTTGAGGATTCTGTAGCCTTGGGACTCAATGGCATGTTCGTCCGTAAATCCGTTCTGCTGTCAGTATTATGTTGTGTCGTGTTAATGAATCAGTCAGATGTTTCAGTTTACCCACTTTTAGTAGTGAGTTAGCATTAAATTTTAGTGAGTTATTATATATATATATGTTTGTAAAATAATATAATTTTAGGAATTTTTTTTTTTTTATTTGATTATTAATTTTTTTAGATCGTCGTTTTGTTGATAGTTCTTCATTCAACATTTGAATTTTAAACGTTCACTGCACATTGGATAACAAAATTGGCCTTTGCTGTCCCATACAATATATTTTTTTATAAAAATAAGTAAGTTCAGGACCATATAAGGACCATATAATCAGTGTTGGGTATAATTCAATTAATTTTTTAATTGTATATATATATATATATATATATATATATATATATATATATATATATATACTGGGTGTCCCATTTTAATCCGCCAGTAGCGATAATTCTGAAACATTGCATTGAATCAAAAAGTGTTCCAAATGAAAAGTTAATGGTTCTGAGGGGGACATCTGATGCCGTAGACTTTGCCCCCCCAGCCCCCCAAGGGGGGGGGCGGGAACAGGGGGCAACTTTAAAATCTTAAATGGAAACCCCTATTTTTTATTGCAGATTCTTATAGAGGGTTAAAAAGTATGTAAGTTTTATCCGAAACATTTTTTTGATTGGTCGAGAGATAGCGCTGCAAATGTAAAAATTAGGTTTTTTGTCAATTAAATTGCGAAAATCGTCACGTAATTAACTGTTATTATTACTTAAGACTTACTCACAACCTTACAAGGATGTTTTTTTCTCAGCCTGCTCAAATACTACCCCCGCCCCCCCCCCTACAAAGACGTAAAGTACTCAAAAATAGCGATTGAGTACTTATTTTTCAAATTAAATAATGGTAAAATAATTCAAAAAAGAATGTCATTTTTTTTTCAAACAGTGTTTGACCGGGCCCCCCACATAATATCGCCAAAGATTCCCGGATCGTCGGTGTCCGTCTCGCAGTACAATGCGAGGGCTGGAACAACGTTTGCGCCAAGGTCACCTACAACGACACCGACCTCGAGCGAATTTTGTGGATGACGACCCCCGCACCATCGCCATACTTGGAGCTGTACACCTCAATCCCCATATCAGTCTCCGAGAAATCCAGGCAGAAATCGGCATACCGAAATCGACGGCTCAACGGTTACTCCGCGCGACAAAGTTCCATCCGTATCACATCATGCGCGTTCAAGAACTTCATGGAAATGATTTCGCCAATCGTGTGGGTTTCTGCAACTGGGCTGTGCAGCAGATCGACCGCGACCGTTTATTCTTCCACCGAGTCCTGTTCTCCGACGAGTGCACTTTCCAGAATACCGGATTCGTCAACATCCACAATGCCCATTATTGGAGTGCTGACAACCCCCACTGGGTTCGACAAGTGAACGCACAGCAGCGATGGAGTGTCAACGTGTGGTGTGGACTTCTCGGCTCGCAGATAATCGGACCATTCTTCTTCGACAGGACGTTAAATGGCGCGAGGTACCTGGAATTTCTCCAGAACGATCTTCCTGTGCTGCTAGAAGAAGTCGATTTGCGTACCCGGAGGACGATGTGGTTCCAGCAGGACGGTGCCCCACCACACTATGCTCGTGCGGTTCGACAACATTTGGATGAGCTGTTTCCAGCGCAATGGATTGGTCGCGGAGGACCTATTGTTTGGCCACCCCGATCTCCGGACTTGACATCGCCTGATTTCTTCCTTTGGGGTTACCTGAAAGACGTCGTCTTCCGCGATCCTCCAACCACGCGCGAGAACATGATGGTGCGGATAACTAATGCCTGTCGTGAAATATCTCCAAATACGTTGCGGGCGTGCGTGGAGAATTTCGCCAAACGAATACGATTGTGTCGAGACCATCAGGGACACAATTTCGAGCAGTTCTTGTGAATTGCAACGGCGACGAACTCACACACACGCACACGCATGAACACGCACACTCAAATGCCCATGTAACATACGACAACCAAACAGACAAACACACAGACAAACACACAAACAAACACACAAACAAACACACAGCCAAACACACAGCCAAACACACAGTCAAACACACAGCCATACACAGAGTCACACACACAAACAAACACGGACAGGAACACTGACGCACACACACACGAGACGTAAATCCGACCGAGCAAACATCCCCGAGTGGGGGGCCCGGTCAAACACTGTTTGAAAAAAAAATGACATTCTTTTTTGAATTATTTTACCATTATTTAATTTGAAAAATAAGTACTCAATCGCTATTTTTGAGTACTTTACGTCTTTGTAGGGGGGGGGGGGGGCGGGGGTAGTATTTGAGCAGGCTGAGAAAAAAACAACCTTGTAAGGTTGTGAGTAAGTCTTAAGTAATAATAACAGTTAATGACGTGACGATTTTCGCAATTTAATTGACAAAAAACCTAATTTTTACATTTGCAGCGCCATCTCTCGACCAATAAAAAAAATTTTTCGGATAAAACTTACATACTTTTTAACCCTCTATCAGAATCTGCAATAAAAAATAGGGGTTTCCATTTAAGATTTTAAAGTTGCCCCCTGTTCCCGCCCCCCTTGGGGGGCTGGGGGGGCAAAGTCTACGGCATCAGATGTCCCCCTCAGAACCATTAACTTTTCATTTGGAACACTTTTTGATTCAATGCAATGTTTCAGAATTATCGCTACTGGCGGATTAAAATGGGACACCCAGTATATGTTTGTAAAATAATATAATTTTAGGAATTATTTTTTTTTATTTGATTATTAATTTTTTTAGATAGTCGTTTTGTTGATAGTTCTTCATTCAACATTTGAATTTTAAACGTTCACTGCTGCACATTGGATAACAAAATTGGCCTTTGCTGTCCCATACAAAATATTTTTTTATAAAAATAAGTAAGTTGTCCATATAATCAGTGTTGGGTATAATTCAATTAATTTTTTAATTGTAGAATCAAACAATTACAATTTTAATTGCAACTAAATCAATTGCAATTAATTTAATTCAATTAAGTGTTTAATTGTGAGATGCAATTGAAATCAGTTGCAATTAAATCCATTAATTGGGGTTTACAATTGATTTAATTGCAATTAAAATTTTAATTGTTAGTTACAATTAAATTTAGCGAAAGATGGTCGTTCTGGACCCTCCACCTTCACTTCCGGCCCACCACGCCCCCATTTCCGGTTTCCACCCACTTCCGGTTCCCACCCCCACTTCCGGTTCCCACTCCCATTTTCGGTTCCTACCCCAATTGCATTTCCCACGCCAACTTCCGGTTCCCACCCTCACTTCCGGTTTCCACCCTCACTTCCACTTCCGGCAACCGGAAGTGGGTGAATTTTTGGAACCAGAAGTGGGGGTGGGAATCGGAAGTGAGGTGGGAACTCGGAGGTGGATGACCGGAAGTGGAGGAGGAGGTGGATAATCAAACGAGCTGGTGCGTTGTAAAATCAAACTTTCCGCACTCTAATGTAAATAACTATTTCAGTTAAGCATATTTTCTAACCGACATTTATTAATTGCAATTGTAAAAATGCATCAATCAATTAACAATTAATTAATTGTAATTGCAAAATTTTACAATTAACAATTAATTAATTGTGTTATCTTGCAATTACAATTAATTATTTTAATTGTTAGTTGCAATTAAATCTGGCAAATTAATTGTTTGTTGTTAATTGTTTTCACAATTAATTTTTGCCCAACTATGCGTAATAATGTGATTAATCTAAATAATTTCAACAATTTGTTTGATTTTTTTTTTATTTGCAAATTCACATTCTTTGATTACTTTTACAATTTTCAATAAATTATATTTTTTAATTCTTGAACTTACAATTAGTAACAGTTAGAGTGAGTAAGTTCCATTATCCATTATTATATTTAAAAAAATTATATTTTTTGGAAATTCATTTGTAAGTTTTTTCTATTTTTCATAAAATATTACCTGTTACCTGTTAATATTACCTGTTGTAATGTAATGTAATTTTTTTTTATGATTTTAATAATTTGTTTTTTTTTAGGTATATTTATTTCTTTTAATAGAATTCCAATCTATTTTTTATTATAGAGAGCTATTTTTTTTTGGCAAGCTTATTTTTTTATTTTACTTTTATAATTATAAAATTTATAATTATATTTACTTTTATAATTATATTATTTTATAAGATGCATATTTATTTCTAGGCAATACAACTAAGAATTTTTTTTAATTTATTTATAATTATTTTTATATTGTTATTTCATTTCACATTTTATTTTGTTCTAAAAAATGCCAAGACCAAAAGGTTTTACTAAAAAAAAAAAACGTAAGTCAACAAGGCCTAACTCTAATGAATCAAATAACATTAATAATACACCTAGAACATCTAAATCGAATTCCCCATCATCTGTTCACATATCAACTAATTTGGTTCCTAAACCCATAAAACCTTTACGCCGTTCTCAGAGGACATTACCCCTTGTAGATATAAACCCAACACCTCCAATTGCATCTACCTCCAAAACTACACTTCCAACTATTCCATCAAATAATGTTAAAATTACACCCCATATAACTACCCTGCGACGATCCTTAAGATTAAATTCTCCAATTCCATCTATATCCAAAGCCACACTACAAATTCACACAATCGAAGACACACCACACACATCAAAAACACGTAACACTTCACCAAAATTATTACCACGAGGACTTTTCGAAGACATAACAGAAACAGCTAAAACGAACACACACTCCCAAATTACACCCCTTGTAACTACCACACGACATTCCATACGATTAAACCCTCCTATTCCATCTACATCCGAAATTATTTCCACACCATCACGTACACAATTGGTCCTGTCTGAAGAACTACCACCTGCATCACTATAATCAAAATCCTCCGGTAATTGCTGATATTTTACTACACCCCTTGTAACTACCCCACGACGTTCCATACGATTAAACCCTCCTATTCCATCTACATCCGAAATTATTGCCTCACCATCACCTGTCCAATCAAACAATCTGTCCTGTCTGAAGAACTACCACCTGCATCACTTCTCCCTACAGTCGAAATTATAAACATACCATCACCTCCATCACCCGATTTACCCCGTTTGCCATTACGTTTCCCCATTGTCGATATTGAATATAACCAATTACCGAACTCTTCAAGAGTAGATAACCAAAATCCTCCCGCTATTTTACATGTGGACAAAGATAATGTTTCGGAAAATTTCACAGACCCGCTTCCCGCTGATTTTTTTGATGATATTAATAGCCACACTCTTGGAGAGTTCAATAGTTTTTGTCCCTATTGTTCGGCAATAAGTTTTAGGCACGAGGTATTAAATTGTCGAAATCAATAAATACGCAATAATAAGCGTAGATAAATTATTTGCTCTAAAATTTTGTAAAAGTATATGAGTTATATCAAGAGACAAGGATCACGAGGTTGCGTTTACGTGTTCTGTGTTGTGTAGTGATGCATAACTCGATTTTAAATATTTTTAATAATAAATTTAAAAAAATAAATAAATTAAAATCCCCCCATGCCGAAAAATTCAAAAGTATGGGTATTTATTTACCATATGCGTGAACACGAAAAATCCTTTCGTGTTATTGTTAAAATTGCGAGAGACCCGAACCTGAAAAATAATCGCACTCGCCGACTCTAAAAATACCGGATATTCCCAAACCCTATATGAGTCATGATTATCTTCGACGGGGTGGAGTCACGGTCAATCACGCCGAAAACAGAGCTCTTCAAAGGATATTGTGGTTTCTCCGAATCTTATCTGTTTCTCCCCAAGCTAACGGTCTCCCCAGCAGTCGATCAATTAGTGGAGATCGGTATTTATGACGATGACATAGACGAACACGACGAACGCCAACTTACAATAAAACAACTTGAAAATGATGTACAGACACTTAACGAACATCAACGAGACCTGTACGACACAATTATAAGGGCTGTACGGGATCCGTTAAGGGACAGGCGACTTTTCTACCTACAGGGCAGCGGTGGCACGGGGAAAACTTTTTTATACAACACCATTTTGTATTCACTGGTTATTGGGCTGCAACTGCTGTGGCGGTCACGGGCATAACTGCCCTACTTCTACATGGGGGAGTCAGACCTTTTTTTTTACAATATATATTTATTTACAATAACAACAAAAATAAAACAAAAAAAGTTGTTCCCACCCAGGCAACTCCTTAGCCCGCATGACTGAAGTTGCGAATCGGCTTAAGGCCGCCCACACCTCCCGCCCCACCTCGCCAGCGAGGCCATCCGCTACGGCTTCGACCGTGACTTCCCCATCCAGGGCCGACGCCAAGGCCTGTCGCTCCCTCTCCCAACGCAGACACGCCACGAGAGTGTGCTTCGCGTCGTCGCGCACGCCCTCTCCATAGGATGTGCACCTGTCGTCTGGGGCTTTCCCAATCCTGTGGAGATACGCTCCGAAGGACCCGTGTCCGGTAAGAAGCTGGGTGAGGCAGTATGATTCCACCACGTCCAGCCGTCGCCCCATCCACCGAATTAAATCAGGGATGAGGCGATGAGTCCACGCGCCGTTTCCGCCGCGTGACCACCTCTCCTGCCAGCAGGCAAGTAGTTGCTCCCGAGCAACTCTCCTTGCCTCCCCGCGGTTCCCACCAGATGTTGCGTCCCTCACCGACGCGCGCTCCATAACAAGGAGGTCCGCGGGAGGAATCCGCGATTTGACCTCCACAGCGTCTCTGCTGACAGTGCGGTAAGCCCGGGCGACTCTAATGGCCACCAGGCGCAGTTCCCGTCGAAAACGGTCCCTTTACGGGCGTTACCCCTCACCGCCAAGGCCATCATAGACGACATTCCACAAGAATGGTCGTAAAACCGATCCCTGCGGAACCCCGGCAGACAACCCCCGCTCACGCCAGTCCTCCCCCTCGCGGTAACTGATGGTTCTGTCGCGCAGGTAATCAGCAGTGAGCCTCAGCAACGTCTGCGGTAGTTTCCACCTTGCTAGGGCCTCGAGAACGATCCACCATTGTACCGTGTTGAAGACATTGGCAACGTCAAAGCTGACGATCACACAATGCCATGGGGGTCAGACCTGCCACAGTAAGTTTAAACTGCCGCTAGACGTCCATGCAGAATCGCGATCATCCCTGAAACTTCAATCGACTGAAGCCAGGGAACTGGTGGAGACGCAACTCATTGTTTGGGATGAAATAACAATGGCCAGTTGTTTCATGTTGACTTCCCCATACAGGGCCGACGCCAGGGCCTGTCGCTCCCTCTGCCAACGCGGACACGCCACGAGAGTGTGCTCCGCGTCGTCGCGCACGCCCTCTCCACAGGATGTGCACCTGTCGTCTGGGGCTTTCCTAATCGTGTGGAGATACGCTCCGAAGAACCCGTGTCAACTGGGTGTGGCAGTATGATCCCACTTCGTCCAGCCGTCGCCCCATCCACAGAATTAAATCAGGGATGAGGCGATGAGTCCACGCGCCGTTTCCGCCGCGTGACCACCTCTCCTGCCAGCAGGCAAGTAGCTGCTCCCGAGCAACTCTCCTTGTCTCCCCGCGGTTTCCACCAGATGTTCTTGCGTCCATCACTGACGCGCGCTCCATAACAAGGAGGTCCGCGGGGAGGAATCCGCGATATGACCTCCACGGCGTCTCTGCTGACAGTGCGGTAAGCCCGGGCGACCCTAATGGCCACCGGGCGCATTTCCCGTCGCAAACGCTCCCTGTTACGGGCGTTACCCCTCACCGCCGCTGCCCACACCGGTGCCGCGTATAGTAGTCTGCTAGTTGCCACACTGGCCATAAGCCTCCTCCTACCCTCCCAGGCCCATAGGCCCAAACGTGTAATCCCCACTGACCCGCCTGGAAGATCACACCGAGGTACCGGATCGACCTCGGAGGACCGGAGGAGCTAACGTTCCTCTCTCTCAAGATTTCAATCTCCAGAATGCTTCTACCTGACCTTCTGGTGGAGAGCAGGGCCGCCTGTGTTTTATAGGCGGTGAGCTGAAGGCCCGCCGGCTCCATCCACTCCCGAACGAGTTCCCGCAAAGACGCAGCATATCCCAGCACCTGTCGGTGAAGACAAGTGCCAGGTCGTCTGCGTACGCCACAATACCCACCCCTGTGGGCAGCAACCGTCTCAGCGTCCGCAGAAGGCCGTCATAGACGACATTCCACAAGAATGGTCGTAAAACCGATCCCTGCGGAACCCTGGCAGACAACCCCCGCTCACGGCAGTCTTCCCCCTCGCGGTAACTGATGGTTATATCGAGGTAATCAGCAGTGAGCCTCAGTTACGTCTGCGGTAGTTTCCACCAAAAATCCAAAAACCACTGTTGTACCGTGTTGAAGGCATTGGCGACGTCAAAGCTGACGACCACACAATGCCATGAGGGTCAGACCTGCCACAGTAAAACTGCCGCTAGACCTCCACGCAGAATCGCGATCATCTCTGAATGTACAATCGACTGAAGCCAGGGAACTGGCGGAGACGCAACTCATTGTTTCGGATTAACAATGGCCAGTTGTTTCATGCTCGACATTATCGATAAATTAATGCAGGACTTGAAAGATAATCATCGTTCATTTGGTGGGATGTGTGTTCTATTGGCGATGTGAAACAACTGTTGCCGGTCGCTGAATCACGCACGAGATCAGTTAAACTGTTTTCCCGAGAGCGATGTTGGGGCAATTTTAACACCGTACACCTGCTCCGGAATATGCGAACCGAGCCTGCGGAAGTAGAATTTGCCGATTAGTTAGTTCAATTAGGTATGGGACGTTTACCGGCTCCTATCGCAGATTTCGTCCATATTCCTTTGTCGATGTGGTGGAGGCTATATACAGCGACATGGTGCTTCTATCACCTATTGAGCTATCTGAGAGGACGATCATCTGCCGAAAAAACGATTCGTGCAACACAATAAATGCTAAAGTCCTCGAAGCATTGCACGGCCAAGAAACGGTCAGCGGTTTAAAAGGAGCGGTTTACCGGTTCATAAAGTGGTTCTTAAAATAGGAACGCCTATCATGCTCCTCCGAAATATCTGCCTCAGAGACGGTTTAAGATCACGCAGTTCGTAAAACCTCATGAGCATGTTCCCGCAACTCAGCCACCGTACTTCACAGTGATAAACAAGATCACCGTACTCAGAGTCAAGGTCATTCAGAAATTCCTTAAATTGGCAGCTATTAAACCCTCTGCTTTTGATAAAATTAATACATGACACTACTATTGATATCACATTGTCGAGCTGCAACGACTGTGCACAGAGACTTTCTTGATGTATGATGCAGTGGCATATCATTAAATCATTTGGGTCAAGACTGAGACGATTCATTTCTGTCTTTCCAAATGCAATTAACCCTTTCTGCGATCCAATCATGACTGGAGCGTCATGTGTAGTAAGGCCACTTTTCAAAGGTTAGCTCAAATTTCTTCTTTGATAGAACAAGTCTCTCATACAAGTCCTCTCCTGTTGTAGCGCCATGCATGGCTTCCAGTTCTTCTCGCGTGTCAAATTCTGCATTTATTCCACGAACGAAAACGGCCACTGGAGCAGTATTTGTTAAGTCCGTTGTCTCGTCACAAGCCAGAGAGGAAAATTGGAAATCTTCTGCAGATCCCTTCAGTGTGTTTTTAATATCCTGTGCAAGTCAGTATTCCGATCTGAGATGGTTCTCTGAGACAAACTCTCAACAACTCTCAACAAACACTCTTAAACAATTTTACTTTGTCTGGTGCTATCAACTCCGCAGCAGCCACAAACTCTCCCTCTACATGAATCCTCGGTTACTTTGCGATTAGCTCGCTCACTATATAACATTTCTGAATAACGTCATTGTCACCACGAAGCTTAGTGAAAACGGCTTGCTGTGATTTCAAACTCTGCTGAAGAGCTTTGATTTTATCCAAGCGCATTTGGCCTCCCAATTCATTTAATTTTGCATATTTTGTGCTGCAATGACGCTCCAAATCAGCCTTTTTCATAATAGCTAACGCATCGCCACAAACTAGGCACACAGGCTTGCCTTTCACCTCAACAAAAAAAAAATCATATGTCCATTTTTCTTGACCGATATTCTGCATCCACTTTTCTTTTCTTTATACTCGCCATTTGTAGGATTTCACACCATATAAGTTTTAATTTCTAAATCACTCACGTTTGGGCATGAAGAACCAAAAAGAATGACGAACAGTCACACATGTGCAACAAGGAAAAATTCACAATTTCCTCACGAATTGCAAAATACGTCTGGAATACGTCTACACAGCAGTCTGCGTATTTTCACTGCAACATGAACGTATTCACTCGCGGACCAGATCAAATGACTTCGCGGGCCGTATGCGGCCCTCGGGCTGGAAGTTCCCTACCCTTGCTCTAAGGTAAGGAATTGGAACTTTGTTAAAGTACAGTTAGCTGTTTAGTCAGGCACATTGAGACGGGGCAGAGCGAGTATTGCCTGCACCCGTAATGTCGTCTACCAAAGTATCTTTGATATTATTGATCCCGGCAATGTAATTTAATTTTTTTTTTCATACATATATACATCGCTTTTTTCGATCATATTTGCATTGTACACATATGGAAGTGAAGAGCGTGGAAGGAGATACTAGAGAATAATAGAAAGTTTAAAATATGTCGGACAGAAGAGGATAGATAGAAACATTGAATAGGGTGAATGGAATGATCAAGATGAAATGGCAGGGATTTTAAATCAATCTAATATTGCAATATCGCATTTTTTATTCTATTTTATATTCACAATTTACTTCTTCATACATCTCACTTTCTACATTTATTTATCTTCCATACAATTTTTAATATTATTTTACACTCGCAAGTGTAATGTACTTTAATTATATTATTTTAATATTCTTTTTATATTAAAACACATTAGAGTTACCTTCGTTCGACTTACATTGTTGTGTAGCATTTTAAATTAATGATCTTATAACTTTTGTTATGTGGCATTTTATATTTCAAAAACATTTTGTAAAATTCACTATTCAATTTATAAATTGATGTATTATTATTGATGTGCTATTTGATACATTATTGATGTTATATTGATAATATTATGTACTATGTTATGTACTAAAAGACTACATATTATTATATTTTACATATTTTTTATTTTTATTTATATCTAAATATATATATTTTTTAATATGTATTTTATAATATTACATTACTAATTCATACTACACTATGTGGTGAAATTGAACACATTTGTAGAGAATTAATCAATTTAAGAAATTCCTTTGCTAATTTTGTAATATATTTGACACATGATTTTTTCTAATAAAGAAATACTTATTGAAAATTTGCAAATATATTTTTTTCCTCTGAAGTTTACCGAACATGCATATACTATTATATAGAGAAGATTTTCATCTAAAAATTGTGTCATTTTCATCTTTCAAAAGCAAACAGCTTTTGCAGAATAAATTTATTTGCAAACCTCTTACAACGTCTCCATTTAAACCCATGTAAATTGAAAAACGAAATTCAGAGAAGGTACCTCCTTGAAAATTTTGTTGCATTTTATGTTTTTTTACTTTTGTGACTAAACTGAAGGTTTTACAAAATTTGCGAGTACTTTTTTTAGACACCGACGTCCTACATACGGATATCCCGATTATAATTTTCTGTTTGTGGCGTTGACGAGATATTTGCAAAAAAGCTTTGAAGACAAAATAATTCCCCATCGGAGGGGTAGCGTTCAAATTTTGTCAGCTAATACTTCTGGTGGATACCCACATTCAGTAAAAGTTTCATTGAAATACTTACAGGGTTAATTAATTTTTTTATAATTTTTGAATATTTTAAAATTTTCGTGTTTTGATCGGAATACGTGATTGACATGTCTGGATTTGTTTAAAAAATTATTTTCGTAAGTTTTACACTATGTGGAACAATAAAAGTTTACACATTTGTAGAAAAAGGATCATTCTATTAAATCCCCTTGTGAATTTTGCAAAATATATTATCTGGAGGCGACCGCCGCCCCACAAAATCAAAGCCGCACACAAGGTAAGACATTCAAATAACTATAGTTTGAAAACTTGGACAGTTGTATTCAAAATTCCTTCAGTTCTGCGTACCTAATAGATTTTTCTATTCAAATTGACATTTTGGTATCTTCGTGGCAGATAGCCTTGAGATTGAATTTTTTTAAATACAGAAATGTTTGTTGCAATTTTTCAAATCTTTTTTCTGTCCAACTTTCCTAACTCTGCGGAACATGCATTTAACACTGTTCGATAGAGCAGATTTTAATCTAAAAAGTCTGTCATGTTAACCTTTCCGAAGCTAGCCGTTTTTGCGGTGCAATTTTTATTGCCTTAAACCTCCAATCGTGTTCTCCATTGAAACCCATATAATTTGACAAACTCAATCGAAAATCTCCATCCAAAAGAAGATAATGTAGCATAGTCTGCTGGTTTAACCCGGGTTAGATTAGTTATTTTCAATGCGGCCGAATTTCCATCGATACGGCCGGATCGATTGCGGATGGAAATTCGGTTGATCCGATCAGGATAATTTTCCCTTTTCGTTCCAAAATGGACTGTTTCCAGAATAATCGAGTGAGTGTATTATATATGTAGTTATTATTATTAACTTGTACTAATCGAGTAAGGTGCCGTCCCTAAACAAAAAAGGGGTCCAAAAATGACGACTTTTTGAAAATTACGAAAAATTGTGTAAAAATGTCTTGATTTTTTTCCGGTGAATTGAAGAAAAAATTAGGTTTTTTAGACGAGCTTTATAAAGCTCCTCAACACCGCCACGGTGTTTTTTTTACTGCCAATTTATGCCAATTTTTTTACAGCCACGGGCAGTGGAAGAATCTGGGACCTGTGACATCCTATTCCCGCTCTGGGTCAATATTAACACAAAAATTGGTATAACGAATTTTTTTTCACCTAATTTGCGGGGATACCCTCTCCTGGGATAACCAACAGTCGGATCGGGACCGGACCGACACCAATCGATTGGGCATTGTACCTTTTAGTTTGTTTTGGAGTTTAACTGCGATTGCGTGCCGGATAGCGCCGGAACGCCAGAAAAAGACTGAATGAAAAAGACCACGTTTTGTCCGCGAAAACCTGGCGGAATTCGCTAAATTAAAGAGCAGTCACGTTGACGGTTTCTAAATAGAGAACAAAAGGTTCTATATGGCGATGGAAACTACGCACTGGTCCATCGCATCTGGGGGTCGCGACGTCTCGCCAAATAGTAACGAATTTCTCAAAATTGAGCTAATTGAAACCTTCCATATTCGGTGAAATGTATTAGAATTGTATTGCTCTTTTCATTACACCTCCGGGGATGTACCGCAGGTTCCAATTCGCAAAGTCATTCACAACTACATTCACAAATTTATCACTAAGATAAATTTAAAGTTCGTGTCTAAGTTCAAATAATCGGTTTAGAATTTTCGGATAGCCAACGAAAATCAGTATGTAAAAGAAGCTGTATGACTACTTCTCATTTCTTTACATATTTAACGGCCTTTAATGTAGTTAATGAATTTCAAGCTTTCATCCAGAACTTTCTGTAAATCAGCGGGCATCTTACGTGTTGCTAAAGCCTCTCTGTGTATACAATAAGGTGTTGATATGACATTCGGGACAACATTCTAAATTTTTGCAAGCAGTCCTTTATTAATTCCGACTATACTTTTTTCTCCCATCTGTGCTTATTCCAAAACATCTATTCAATTTAATTTTGTTCTCTTGCATAAATTTATTCATAACATTGAAGATATCTTCTCCTGTTGTATGACAATAATGGCTGGCAAAATAGAAAGTCGTTGAATTTCTTGATCTTTTTAATATCTAACAGAAGTCATAAGATTTGCAAAATTCGCAATATCAGTGTACTCGTCGACTTGTAATGCATAATAACAACTTTGAGAAATATGAGACAATAACATCTGTTTCACATTATTAGACATATCAATGATTCGTCGATGAACTGTATTATTTGAGAGGGGAACGCAGTCAAAAGTCAGTTTTGTCCTATCTCCTATCATTACTTCTGCCATTACCTTGGCTGCTGTATTGATTAAAGTTTCTCCAATCCAATACTTTTCGAGATTGATTTAAATCCTTAAGTTTGTTTAAAAAAAATCGATTGGTTTATGGTTGTACTGATTGTGGTTTGTCTCAAAATGTCGCTTCAAGTTGGATGGTTTCATGCTTTCATTTAATAGATTTTCAAACAAATGACGCAAAGTGGGGGGATATGCTCCTTTTCATCTTCAGTCCATAAGAATCCAAATTTAAGATATTCTTTGTCGTACTTACGAGTTTCCTTGACAGATTCAATTAAAGGTGGAACATTCTCGTTCCGGCAACGCCACAGTTACGCATAAATATAAAATCACACATACGCAATTGCAACAAGTATCGAAGTTTTTTTATTATTCTTCTGTTTGTCATCGAAAAAAAAGAAAGCTGCTTGTTACATCAGGTGCAGCCAAAACCCGGTGCAGCGCGTACCCTCCGCAAACTCTTTCCGTACCCCAGGGGGTACGCGCATCACACTTTCGGAAATACTGTCGTAAAGACTATAAATGTTAACATTTTGATCTCAGAAAAACGAGCTCAAAAAAATGTTGTCAAAAAGATAACATTTTACTGATCTCTAAAAGACATCATTTTTTAGATAACTTTATGATATCATTCTGACATTTCTGAGAAAGCACCAGGCGAAGACAAAATATCAACAGAAATGTTAAAACTAGGGGGGTACACTTTATTAAATGCAGTAAAACTTTTACTAAATAAATGCATTGAAGAAACGAGAATACCTACTGCCTGGGAAAACTCTGAAGTAAGTATGTTGCACAAGAAAGGGGACAATACGGACATTAACAACTATAGGCCATCAGCCTGCTATCACACCTTTATAAATTGTTAACAAAAATCATAACAAATCTGCTAACAAACAAACTGGATTTTTACCAACCTCCAGAACTGGCTGGATTTCGTAAAGAGTTTAGCACAACGGATCACATAGAGATTACATTATATTCCGTACACATTTCAATTAATGGGCGAAGGGTCCCATTAATTGAAAAGTGTACGGAATATAATTTACCCATACAACTAACGTTTATCGACTATGAAAAAGCGTTCGATTCTATCGAACTCTGGGCAATCTTTACTGCCATGAATAAAGCCAGAATCGACTCACGGTATACACAATTAATTCGACAAATATACCAAAATGCCAAAGTGACACTAGATGAAAAGTCGACTATAGAGAAGATCAGGATAGGGAGAGGAGTCAAGATAACAAGAGGCACCATATCACCAAAGCTGTTTACACTCGCTTTAGAAGACGTTCTTAAAAACATGTCCAGGGAGAAGAAAGGCATAAGCATAGATGCCAAATATTTAAATCACTTACGTTTCGCAGATGATATTATATTAATAAGCTCAGACATCCAAGTAATTAAAGACATGTTGAACCAACTAAATACAGCATCACTATCAGTAGGCCTGAAAATGAACTTGGGGAAGACCAAGATCATGACCCAAGAAGTTGGAGCCCTTCCGCACCAAATGGACGGGCAGGAAATCGAACATATACCTAGGACATCAAACAAAACTGGGGAAGGAAAATCAGGCAACAGAAATAACCAGAAGAATAAGTCAGAGCTGGGCTGCTTTCGGCAAACATACCGCATTGCCTAAATGAAAAGTATGCACATGTGCATATTGCCCGTTACGACGTATGGCCTGGAAATGATGACATGGACAGCAAAGAGCGCAAACAGATTAAAAACCTACCAACAAGCATGGAACGGGCTCTGCTCGGCATAAGCTTAAGGGACAGAATAACTAACCAGGAGATCAGACTGCGAACCAAAGTCAAAAGCGTGATTGAACGAAGCGCATAACTTAATTGGAGCTGGGTAGGACACGTAGCCAGGGAAAACACCGACAAATGGACCCATAGGATTACTCACTGGAGACCAAGAGCCACAAAACGAAGCACTGGAAGACCGCAAAGAAGATGGCTCGACGACATGAATGACGGGGAAAGAATGGCATCAAATCGCAAAAATCAGATGCGCATGGAACGACTTGAAGGAGCCCTAAGTCCAGCAGTAGACAAACATGGGTTTAAGAGGGAGAGGGGGGGAGAGCGAGAGAGAGACGGAGATTATAATTCATAATGGAAATATTTCTTACAAGCATAGGTGGGCACAGTTAATCCAAAAGCTAACTTCGTTAATCGTTAACTCGTTAATAAAAAAGTTAACTTCGTTAATCGTTAACGCGTTAAAATATCGAAAATTTAACGCGTTAAAGTTAATCATTAAAATTAACCATCCAAAACATATACTGCTTCTGGTGCCTTTTGGGATGGGATACATTTGTAAATAAAACAAAAACAAGTAGATAGATTAATTGATTTAATTATTACAAGCGATGGTAGCGACCCGCCCTGGTTTCGCACGGGTAGCAGAGTAGAATACTATAGAAGACTAACTGTATGTTCATGTTGCGTTTCATGAACATAAGCATATTAAAATTGCCATCTGACAGTGATGAGCGTTTAGCTCTCAAAATATCTTTCCCTGTAGAAAAACCCCTTCTACTGTGGTGCTTGATGGGATTGCAGTATTATATTTTAAAAACAGATTTATTAAAACTTAGAACGTGGAACACCTAGAAATGCAGCATCCGTAAAAGATTCTTTTGACTTCCAGCCAAGTTGACGTCCAGCCAAGTTCTCACCAAATTCTGCACTTTGTTTTTGAGAGATTTTTGGCGCCCTCTAGACCCATCTTCTTCAGACTGAGTAACAGTACTTCTTCTTCTTCATTATTGCTGCTTCCGCTAATACTGCCACTATACATTTTAATTTGCTTCGCTTTCTCTATACAACTTTTGCTTCCATACGTTTCTTGACTTTTGATAACCTGCTGCTATCATACTTTTGCAGCCACAGTAGTCGAAACTTCTTCTGAAAGGCTGCTGTTGCCAACATCTGCAGAATTTAAATTCACACGACTTGAAGGGCGCCTTAGAAAGGTTTTCTTTTTCCCACTAGTTTTCTTTAAACTGCACATATTTGGTTACATGCGTTCTTTTCACATGTTGTTTAAGATAATTAAGTGTAGACATGTGAGACTTTATTGTACAAACTTTAGGCAAACACAGTTTGAATTCTAAAATTAACTTCTGTTCTCCAAGTTTTGATTGGAATACAAAGTAATCACTCAAGTGTGGTCAAGGATTTGATTCAGTTTGACTTTCAGAGCGTTGCGTACTTTGAGTAGAAGTAATAGTGTTCATGATGTATACTTGTATATGTTACACCATCAACTATTTCCACCAACAATCAGAGCCGTCCTTAGACCGGGGCGGGCGGGGCCCAGGCCCTGTGTCCCGCGCTTTGATGGCCCCGCAGCCTTATGCGAACCAACAGGTTTAGATTTTACATTGTTTTTCATTATTTTTTGCTTTACTACTAACAATAAGTGAAGATATATGTTTATTCTCCTTTTTTTATTTTTCTTGTGCAAAACAAATAAAAATATAGTATTTATTATTCTTGTTTTGTCATTACAATTAAATTTCAAAATTCGATATTATTTTGTAGATTTTATATTATACAAAAAAATGTCTAGGGGGCCCCAACATTATTTTTTTCCCTCAGCCCCGCACTTGCTAGAATTAAGAATGATAACATATAAATGAAATCGGTTAAAAATGACGCAAACGCTAAAAAAGTCAAGTTATAATAACTTGTATTCACTCCCACGGAGCAAATAATCAACAGGGTCGCTTTATTTTTTGCAGCTCTGGTTCTTTGATCTTTTGAGCTACAGCGCCGCGCCGCGTCGGTGTGCCCGCGTGGCGCGCAATTCAAACAAAAAATGACAACATTGACATGTCATTTTGAAACAAACAACCAATGTAACGGACGGAAGTTAACTGAAGTTTTTAACGGAAGTTAACAAGAGCGTTAACATTTTTTTGAGTTAACTTAAAAGTTAATAAGTTAAACATTTTGTTAACTTCGTTAATTAACGATTAACGAGTTAATGCCCACCTATGCTTACAAGGGATCACGGATTTTCTTCAAACTTTGTACACTTTTAGTAGTCCATTAGGACGACATAATGTGCAAATAGTAAGGCATACTACTTCGGCATTTTCGAGAAAATCTTCTCTCTTCGAAGTTTTCCGCGTCGAATATATACATTTTCGTTGCGTCAACATGTAGCTATAAGATGGCGGTGACCGAGTGGTTAAGTCCTAGCTTCGTAATTGTTGGATCGGTGTATCTAGTCCCACACATCGTTTTCTTTTTTTCAACGCTGGTCATATTTTTTCTTATAAACAACAATTCAAAGGTAATATAATCAATAAATACGTGTATTTACTTATCTCTACAATTGTTTCTAGAAAACTGATTGACCGAAAAAGAACTGATTTAAAATTTTGTAATAAACCTGTTGCCTTTGCTCTTGCAGACCACCTTGTGTTGGACAGATCTTTAAGTGTGTGTTGTTTTTCTTTTCTTGAAAATACTTCATATTCTTCATTTTCCGAGGGAAAATTCGTTTTAAAAGTTTCCTTCCGTATTATTGGTTCCTCCCTAATTAATTTCAGTGTTTTCTGTTTTTATAGTAAAATTATCTAAAGATTCTAAAGACTCGAACTCAACGCTAGGTGTAGAATTCAACGATGGTGTAGGTGTGAGAAAAACAGGCAAACATTCATTTTCTGACCCTGTGTATTGTAAACCAAGTGTATTGTAAATATTGTATGTACATGTATATTGGAAAGTATTGTCACAGGGGCCCACCCGCACTGGGCCCGTCGGTGCTACGCACCGATTGCACCTACGTTAAATACGCCTCTGGATGTGGGACTAAAGACTAGTTCCATCGAGCAAACATTAGTTAAAACCCGTACCTACCAATCGCAATAAAGACGCTATATATCAAGTCTGCCATATATCAATTTGTTGATATTTAAAGTATATTTTTTAGTGTTGGGGGTAATTGTTGATTTGGGTCGAATAGCATGCTAGGTCGAATAGTTGTTTTCAAAAGAATCAACTATTCTGATTATATATATTACCTTTCCATGCTGGATGTAACACTAACCTAACTAATTTAAAACTGAAAAAGAAATAGTAATTATTTTTATTAAAACAATAAAAAAGATATTTCAGCGAAATGATAAAATATATATTGTAGCAATAAGAACTGCTGATTTAATCGGGATAACCACACTCAAGATTCTCTAAAAAATTGGGCGGCAATATGTCAGCTATTCGACACAAAAGAACAAGGAACACACTTCGCGCACACACTGCCCATAACTTAAACTACATTTTTTAATTTGGCGCTATTACCAGACTCCGCCGCTTTATTGCGATTGGTAGGTACGGGTTTTAACTAATGTTTGCTGTTCCATCGATCCAGCAATTAGGAAGCTTGGACTTAACCACTCGACCACCGCCACCTTAAACACGCTGAAGTAACGCAAATGTATATATTCGATGCGGAAAACTTCGACGAGAGAATATTTAAATTTTCTCGAAAATTCCGAAGTAGTACGCCTTACTACTTCCACATTGTGGTGTCCTAATGGACTACTGAAAGTGTAGAAAGTTTGAAGAAAATCCGTGATCCAGACGTCGGAAGTTCCCTTTGTTAATGAAACATTAAAAAAATAATTTACATTTTAGAACTTATTATTGCTAACTCTACAAAAACACATGTACAATGCACAACAAGAATATCATTTGAATTCCTATGATCAAATAATCCTATGATCAATTATTTCTGTAGTACTAAATATTGATTGTAATCCGTGAGCTATAGTAGATCCATTCATTTCTTGAAGTTTTAATAAACCAAAATGATCAAAATATGGACGATTATGTTTAGCAATATAATAAGCAGTTCTAAAAACCTTACTGGTGGTACAAATTTCGGAATTTTTCAACTTATCTACAATAATTTCAAGCTTTTGCTTGTCTGCTTCTTTTAAGATTCTCTCAGCTGTTGTATGTAAAAAGCTTTTACTGGCGTAGACTAACTGGTTACTGGCGCAATTCGCAATGAAATAGTAATTGACGGGATTCAAACTACCGCAGACTTGCGCATTCGTACTATTGTTGAAGTTTATAGTTTGGTAGTATGGTATGTAGAATAGCCAACACAGAACAGATGATGTTTATTTGATTCAAAAGGGAAAAGGAAACAAGACACAAAAAGCAAGATAAATTCTCCATTAATTAACATGATTTTTTAAATGTTTTTGCAAATTGGCCAATTTAAAATATAATATTCATTTGAAATTCAACAAATGACTACTTACCAAAAAAAGTACTGGAACGCGTTCCGTTTCTGAAAAAAAGATGCCGGAACGTCGTTCGGCCACGTTACCCGCCGCCCCCAGTACACCACTGGGACTGGATCCACCGATCCAGCAATGGTTAAGTCCAAGCTTCGTACTTGGACTTAACCACTCGGCCACTGCCATCTTAAACACGCTGAACTATCGCAAATGTATATATTCGATGGGGAAAACTTCGACGAGAGAAAATTGCAATTTTCTCGAAAATGCCGAAGTAGTACGCCTTACTACTTACACATTATGGTGTCGTAATGGACTACTAAAAGTGTACAAAGTTTTAAGAAAATCCGTGGTCCAGACCTCGAAAGTTTCCTTTGTTAATAAAACATTAAAAAAATAATTTAGATTTTCGAATTTATTATTGCCAACTCTACAAAACCACATGTACAATGTACAACAAGAAAAATAAATAGTCACAAAATGTAAAAAGAAAATGCTATAAACTTATTGTATGTTAGGAATTTGTGAAATACGATTGATATACCAAACCCACTGATGTAGTTGCAAAATAAACAAAACAACACCACCAAGTACCAAATCCAAATAACCCTCTAAACACTTCTGGAGTAAATACCTAAAAATATAAGTTATAATCAAAATATATGGTTACAGTAATTTGCGGCTACCATTTTTAAACTATCTAAAGCAAGATGAAATTCTTGAGCACTTTCTGCTATAGATTCAGCAGATAAAACCTTTTCAGCACCAACAGGATTTGAATTTATTGCACATTCCATGGGATCCAAAGGTTCTTTATACAAACCACTCCAGCTATAACTACCTAAAGTTTTGTACATTATTACCATATATAAGCACATTATAACTGGAGCAATATATTGCAAAGTCACCACACATAGATAATAAAACACAGCAGCAATCTGCAAAAAAAAACTTTTTTTTCTTGATTAAACTTAATATTCCTCATCAAACCTTTTTCTGGAAATCTACATTTGTAATTCTTCCAGCTTCCTTCTTCAGTTTTTCTACTCGGCAGTATGCCATATCAAGATAAGCTTGTAGATACCAGGGCATCAGGAAGACTTTTAGGAACATTGTTAAAATGATTACAACAATTCTTAGTGTCTCAAAAACATGGACAGATAATCTAAAAATGACACTATAACATTATGGATTATTAAAGAATGATAAATACTAACAAAGGTCCTGTCATTCCACTGAAAACTCTTACAGTGAGGTAGTTTCTGCTAACTGGTTTAATCCAAGCAATTACTAAAATGAATGGCAGTGCAAAACTTATATTTAAAAGTAATTGAACAATTTTCCTGTCCTTAAAGTACCTATAAAATGTATATATATATATATGTATATATATATATATATATATATATATATATATATATATATATATATATATATATGTATATATATATATATATATATATATATATATATATATATATATATATATATATATATGATATGAATATTTAGAACATACTTTAAAATATCCCAATGCATTCTAGCTATTCTCAATCCAGGGAAAGTAAATATAGCACCCAAAAGACCACACCATAATGCTATGAAAAATTTCAGTACAATTTTTGAAGCAGGACCTCTGAAAATGAAACACATTTTACTGATATATTATGCTAAACTGCTGCTAAATTTTACGTTGTGTTTAAACCTTGTTTGTTTAGAAATACGGAAGCGCTTTGATTAAAGCTCTTGTAGGCAGTTTCTAGTCCTACTTCAAGAGTGTTTTCATCTACAATCAAAATCATCATGGAAATCAATAAATAGGTGAAACCCATCACAATGCAGGTTGACCTTTCTCCAACAGATTCTTCTCCTTTAAAGTATTGTATTGTCAAAGATAGTAACATTTTTCTATTTAAAAATTAAGGATATATAATAAAATGACTATATTAAAATATATATATATATATATTTAAAGGATACACAGCAAAAATGATTACTAAAAATGTCCACAACATGCTCAAATTAATTTCATCTTTTATTGGAAAGAAATGTTGATAAACCTGAAAGTATAATAATAATTTTTAAAAGTTTAATTGTTATATAAATATTACTAGATGAAACAAATAAGCGCAAAAGATACTATTTTCATTTTTGTTTATTTTTTCACGGTCAATTTTTTAGCACTTAACTGTAGTATTTTAGGTAAAATAATAAATAACACTTAAATCAGAGAGTCGAAGCGGAACCGAACTGTAACGGGTACGAATAATTGCTTAATTGAAAATAATATAATCTGTATGTATAGACTAGATTTGGTCTTCAAGGTTTCATTAAGACTATTTTTTATAACCAAGTCTGAATGTGTATAGACTAGACTTAGTCTTCAAATAGGCCTGATCCTAGTCATCAGGTTTTGCACAATCTAGTCTGAATGAAAAGACTAGACTTGGTCTTCAAGGTATGATGTAGACTAGACCTTGAAAAAACTTGATCCGAACACGAAAAAAGAGTTTAGCGATAAATACCAGGAAGAAAGAAACTTGCTAAAAACAAGCATACTAAAAGCTAAAGAAAATACATGGAAGAGAATATGTTAGGAAGTTGAGCAGGATATATGGCGACTAGGTAATAAAATAGTGACAACAAAATTAAACTTAATATTACGAGCTACACTTACAGATAGCAAACAGAAAGAAATAGAACTATTCCTCAGACACAATCCAAACTGCTGGGAGACCTTTGCGACAGAGGGAGATCCAGAAGGAGATCCATTCACGAAAGAGGAGCTTGACGTAGCTCTAAAGAAGACAAAAGACAATAAAGCGCCGGGCCCGGATTTGTTACCAACATCGATAATTGAAGTAAAACTATTAAAATCCTGATAAATTTATACAAACAATAAACTAAGAAAACAGGGAAGGCAATTTCCCAGCAGTATGGAAAGAGGCGAGACTCGTTCTAATAGAGAAACCCTCCAGAACAGGAAAAGAACCCAAATACATACCCATTTGCCTTCTTAGCGCACTGGGTAAGATCTACGAGCAACTAATTGCCAGGAGATTGAGAATGGAGATAGAGGACAAATTGGAGGATAATCAATTCTGTTTTAGGAGGAGAAGATCAACGGTAGAGGCTATGATAGAGTTAAGAAAAGCAGTTAGAGCTGCCAAAAACTATGCACCGAAAAACAGAAGACTGCACATTAGTCACCATCGACATCCAGATCGCTTTTAACTCAGTCCCATGGCACAAGCTGATGGAAGCACTAAAAAGAATGAAAATAAGCAACATTATAGAAGAATTTATTTAGGTGACAAAGAGGAATTAATGTTGTCCTGTGGGGTACTACAGGGGTCAATAATCGGACCATTACTGTGGAATGTATATTATAATGAGGTCTTACAAATTAAGATGCCCCAAGGGGTTAAAATAATCTGCTTCGCGGATGATACGGCCATAGTAACATGGGCTAAAAGGGAAGCATAACTGATAGCACTGACAAACTGTGCCATTGCACTTGGTTGAGGCTAAAGGTTGAGGAGAGCAAGACGAAAGCGGTAATACTAAAGAGGTATCACACTGAAAGCTGGGAACACAATAATCAAAACTAAAGAGACCCTAAAATACTAAATATGTGGTATGGTTCGACCACAATATGAGGATGGGGGAACATGATAGGAAAGTGGCAATAAAAGCCGAAAAATCAATTAATGCACTAATAAAACTGATGACAAGAATTAAGGGGCCATCTCGATTAAAAAAAAAAAAAAATTTAAGCATAATCGTGCACTCCATCATGCTTTATGGTGCACAGATATGGGGCGAGATCCTCAATCACAAAATCTATGGAAATGTGCTGGGAGCACTAGAAAGAACCATAGCCATAAGAATAGCATGCGCCTATCCAACAATATCAGCGGAAGCTGTAATGGTCACCGCATCGATCACGCCCATTGAACTCATGGTCGAACAAAGGAAAAGGGCAACCAGGAAAACAAAAAAAGAAAAAGAAGACATCAAAGTAGATATAATCCAGAAATGGCAAAGGAAATGGACGCAAGACACGGGAAAAGCAGCCTGGACCAAGAAACTCATCAGACTTAGGCAAATGAACCACCAGGAAGCACGGTAATGTCGAATACCATCTCACCTAATTCCTAAGCGAACACGGGTGCTTCAAAGCTTATCTTAAACGTTTTAATATTAACCTCTGTCCCCACTATAATGTGGAGGAGACAGTAGAGCACACATTTTACAGGTGCTCAAGATGGAGGAAAGAAGTCAGCTATATAACGAGGTGGGAGAGCTGACTATAGCAAACACTATCAAGAAGATACTAAATAGTGACTCTGTAAGTCACTTGGTTTTGATGGAAGTAGTGTGAAAGGTCAGTAGTGTAAGGGAGCAGAAAGTTATGGAAGAATTGTGTCAAGAGACAATAACAATAGGTGAAGTGGACAAAGTTATAGTAGCATTAAAACAAATAAAAACGGCAGAGCCTGATGGCGTTGGTAACGAAGCCTGGATAGCAGGTCTGCAAAAGTGTATTGCCAGAATCACTGAAGAATTCAATATGGTATGAAGAGGAGCAAAGAATATCCCAAACAGGTGGAAGAAAGGAATAAAGGCACTCAGTACATAAGGGTGGAGACTGGGAAAAGGTGGAAAAGTACAGGGGGATTAAGTTAGTGAATTCATCATACAAAATTTTCATCAAAATCAGGGACGAGCGATTGAGGAGAGAGATAGAGGAGAAGCAGCTAGTGCCGTAGGTGCAAGCTCGTTTCAGAGAGGGAACGAACACAGTAGAACGGTAGTAGAAGCAGCACGATTCGGTAGATCGAGGGAAGTTGGAAGAGTTTGTGGAAAAAAGGGTATCTCAGAGAGTGTGATAAGGAATGTATAGGAGTGTAGCGAAAGTGTATGTACGATTAGCGTGAATAGGTTATGTGTCTGAATATTTTGAAGTAAGAACGTTAATGGTGGTTAATATGGAAAAGGTTTTGACACATGGTCAAGCCGGAGGCGTAGTTGTAGGGAGATGGAAAATGTGGAGCTTAGCCTACGCAGATGATGCAGTGATGTGTGCGCTAAGTCAGCAGGAGAAACCAGAGAGTTGATTGAAAAGATATTTTGAAAAATGATATCTGAATGTAAACATGAAGAAGACTAAATGGATGCGGTTTAAAAGAAGGGGTAAATATCGGAAAACCTGTTTTAAATGGCCAGGGAATGACATTGAGGAGGTACAAAAGTTTAAATGTTTAGGGTATAGTAGAGGAACGCTAGAGCAAATTTGTACATAGAATATTTTATATATACATATATATATATATATATATATGTATATATATATATATTTTTTTTTTTTTTATTCATAGCAAGTATATTTTATGTTTTTTTTTTATGTTTTTTAAAGAATACGCAATGATGAAGTGCATGGTCATTTACCTACCTATGTAAACTTAAGTAAAGAGCGAAACGCGCAGGTCATACTAGCAAGGTATAGGTGTGGAAGTGTAAGGTTTTAACTAGACTAGACTTGTAATATAATATATTTTGTGTGAGTGGACAAACTTTTTAATTATCAAATCTCATATTTATAGAATTCTCTTGATCTTCATGGATCTTTCATCTAGACTAGTTTTTAGTTTAGACTTGACTTTTGATAGTGTGGTCTGAGTGTGTAGACTACACTTGGTCTTCAAGATTTATCTATGATGAAATCTTGACTAGCCTTGTGATAATCTAGATCTGGGGTAGACCACTTTTTGGAACAGAAGAGCCAAAGGTTACCATTTACAAAACTTTCCAATTTTTAAAGAGCCGCCAAGTTTTTTTTCAAAATTATAGTAGTGCTTCCTTATGAATAGTTATACTGAATTGTTATAACAGAGCATTGGCTTTGCATGCCATTTTGAAAGTTTGGTTAAATCTGGCTCGAAACTTATTGTTTTAAGTTTCAAGCATGACTCAAGATATTTATTTGTTAGTTGGCTAATTACTTTTTATTATAATCATGCAAGAGAACGCTTGCGACCCGAAAATCGTTAGCACTCCAAGTCTCAACTTTTTCACTTCACTGTAGCATTCTGGAAGGCCATGTTCAGAATATGAGTGCCTCGACTCTCGTCATTTCTTTAGAACTGTTCACTTGCTGCGCGACGTGCATGCATTTCTCGACCTTCAACTCCTCCAACATGCTGTTGAGTTGGGTGAACTTGTCACTCCGCAAGTCTGCTTTTCAGAGCCAGAAATAGCATTAGAGATACAGCATCAATTCCAAATGATTCAATGTTGATCTCATTTGTACTGGTGTTGAGAGGATTTACTATGAAAGCACGAGTAGTTTTGTTTGTTTCGTGCTCGAATCTCATCAAACAAATCAAACCTTCATTTTGTTTAAAGCTACGCTGAAGTAACTCGTGTAAATAGTTGCATTGGTTTCATCGCGATATTGCTACAGATTCTTAAAATTAAGTAATTAACCGCTCTTGATGTCTTCAACATGAAAAAATAACTTTTTTTTCGATACAAACCACTTCTTCCAGCAAGGCATTGGCTGAGGTTTCCTTTCCTTGCAATTTTAGATAGCCCATTAAGCTTTAATGTGGTATCTACAAGTTGAATTTTTGCAGCCATTTATTTGTCTTCTTCCAAATGGGGATGGTCAAGCACGAAGCAAAACATTTCAGTACGTTACCTCTGGAAATCCATCGCACTTTTCTTAAATTAATAACTTTTTATTAAACACTTTAGTGTAGACTAGACTTTAACATTAAGGTGTGTAGATTAGACTTGGTCTTCAAGGTTCCACCAGACTATACTTTTGACACTCTAGTCTGATTGTGTAGCCTAGAAAGGTTTCATCTAAGCTAGACTTTTGATAGTCTAGTCTAAGTGTGTAGACTAAACATTTCGTTCGATTTCGTCTAGGCTAGACTTTTAATAATGTAGAGTGATTGAATAGACTACACTTGCTCTTCAAAGTTTCATCTAGACTTGGTTTTCGAAGTTACATCTAGACTAGAGTTTTAATAATCTAGTCTGATTGTGTAGACTAGACTTGATTTTCAACGTACCATCTAGGTACCACTTTTAATTTTAACCAGCACTGAAGCGAACCGAAACGAAACCGTATCGAAAACGAACCGAAACTGAACCGAAACCGAACCTAAACTGAACTGAAATTTATAGACGAACCGAAACTAGAACGAGAAACATTTACTTGTAACGTAACCGTAAATTGTAACGATATTAATTTCGGTTCGACTCTGGTAAAATTACATGACTTTTTCATAGTAATATCATAAATCTATTACATACCTCTGTAATAACATAAACCAATCCAGAATAAGCAGAGAAGTCAACCAACCATTGATACTCTAAATAATATCTCAAATGTATAACATCTAAAGTACAGACTTTAGCAGTTTCCAACTGCACATCTACATTTCTAGGTATGTGGAAAGTATCTTTAGCACTTCCATTAGCCTGATGTCCTTTTCCACTCTTTTTTGGTTTTTCTTTCGGCACATTAGCTACTTGACGAAGTTCACTATCCGTTGGATACAGATATCTAATAAGACCTGTAGAGCATAGTAACCATCTTGCAAATGAAAAATGTGGCCCCAATTTTTGTATAACACTTATCATTACAAGTGTTATAACTAGTTGAGCCCCCAAGAGTGCCTGGAAAATAGAGAAAAAAAATTACATTCAAATTTCATAAAAGCATTAATAATAAATACTACTATAATTTCTATACCTACAATATGTATATACAATATAGTATACAATATGTATTTATATACAAGATATAATGAACAATCTAAAACTAGTCAGAATCTTCTATTTATTGTAATTCAGTTAAAAAATAGCAAACCTATTAACAAACACAAACATATTTAGATTACATCTTAACTAGAGTAGTTCAGTTTACTAAACCTGATTCTCGAATTAAAAATCTTAAACTAAAAACTTAATTAAAGTAAGTGGTTTACAAATTTTTGTTCATAATAGCAAAGCTGTACTGATGAAAGATAAATCTCGAAACGCGTCTACAGATGGCTGGCTATCGACTTAAGTTATCGGAAAGACATGCTCTTAAAAAACAATGTTGTTTTTCTGGTTTTTGTTGAGTGCCACTAAGGTGGACTGAAAGCTATAGAATAACTCACAAATTTCACATGAGATTTGTTTTTGGTAACAAGACACAAGAGGTATTTTATAGAGCACAGGGCAAAATTGATGGCTCTAATAACAATACAAAGACAAAGAAATGGATGACAAATGAAATTCTTGCATTAATAGATGAACGGCGATCATACAAAAATAGACACGAAGAAAACTATCAAAACATACAAAAGGTGATAATTAGAAAAATACGTTAAGCAAAAGTACAACAAGTAATGGAACAATGTGGCAAAATTGAGGACCTGCAAAAGAGATATGACAGTTGCAATATGCATAAAGAGATCCGTGAAATGACAGGAACTAAAACCAGAAGAACAACAATACTAAAAAATTTCAATGGAGATTTAGTATTAGATTTGAAAGACAAACTACAAATTTGAAAAGAACATGTCATGAAACTATTTAATGACAACAGACCTGATAGTTATAATTTAGCCCACTTCAATGAGAACGGCCCTGAAATTCTAAATAGCGCGTGAAACATGTCATAAGGATCACCAAAACAGGCAAGGATGCGTTACCAGATATAATCTATAGCGAGATGCTCAAGCTGGTTGATGACGATAAAATCAACATTCTAATCAAGCTAATGAACACAATCTACAAAACGGGCATTTTACCGACCGAGTGGCTAGCGTCAACTTTCGTCACCATACCGAAGAAACCACATGCATTCGACTGTAATGAACATCGCATGATAAGCTTGATGAGTCACTTACTGTAGGTGTTCCTAAGAATTATTCATTCAAGAATCCATCGAAAATGCGCGTCGGAAATAAGCGATACACAATTTGGTTTCCGCAAGGGCTTTGGTACTAGGGAAGCGCTACATGCATTTGGGATATTGGTTCAGCGGTGCCGTGATCATATGTGTCAATAAAGACGTATTATGCTTGTTTTACCATATTTACTATAGCAAGGCTTTCGACAATGTCAGACATGAGAAGTTAATGAACATCTTGGCTAATCTAGATATCTACCGCCGCGAAATTCAGATTGTGTCGAATTTATACTGGGGTCAGGATTGAAACCGAACTGACAGAGGACATACAGATTCGAAAGGGTATGTGAAATGTGGAGGCGCTTGTGGAATTTTACCTCCTATAATCATGTACTTACTATAAAATTACCTCCTATAATCATGTTCCGTTTGTTTTAAGTTTGTATGATTATCTATAACGTAGGATGATTTTACCAATTCTATATTATCAGTTCAATCAATAACCTGCCAAGTTCATGTCTCTCTCACAAAATGTCAAAATTAAAAACATCTAACCCTAATCACCCACATGAGTTTCAAGTAAGTGGTTTACAAATTGTTGTTCATGAAAGCAAAGCTGTGCTGATGAGAGATAAATCTCGAAACGCGTCCACAGATGGCTATCCATTTAAGGTATGGGAAAGACATGATCTTAAAAACAATGTTATTTTTCTGGTTTCTGTTGAGTGCCACGAAGGTGGACTGAAAGCGATAAAATAACTTACAAGTTTCACATAAGATTTATTTTGGTAGCCCTAAAAAGACTCAGTAATTGTTATAGTGCTCCGGAAAGGCTGAATATATTTATATATTCAGGCTGTGTTCCGTTTGTTTTAAGTTTGTATGATTATCTATAACGATGATTATCCAATAAGTAAGATGATTTTACCAATTCTATCTTAGAGAGAAATCCCTAAAGTATTGTTGCCATCTAAATGTAGAGATGTTAACACAAGTCTTTTTGGTTTTACTAATAAATGTGATGTTATTAGTAAAACCAAAAAGACTTGTAAGCATGTACTTGATTTAACGTATCTAGATTTGGATGGGCAAAAATTCTTTAGGGATTTCTCTCTTATAAGATAGAATTGGTATAGAAATAATTTTAATGTCATACGTCCCAAACAAAATAAAGCAGTTGTACTAGTTTCATCGATGCATCACTCATAAACTGTTGATGAAGAGAGCACAAAACCTGAAATAATCATGTACTATAACAACACAAAGGGTGGGGTTGATTCATTAGATCAAAAATGTGCCCATTACTCAATTGGACTAGGCGTTGGAATGCTGGATATAAGTGCTAAAAACGCGTTTGTTTTATATTATTCCTGTAAAGACACTCCCAACACGACAAAATTCGATTTTATATCTATTTTGGCAAGGCACTTAATAACACCACATATGCTTGTGGACCACATATGCTTGTTTTGTTAACAAAGAAGACATGAAAACTTCCATTTAGCGTATGAACTTCGCGCATGCATCCGCAGAGTACTAGTCATTCAAACAGAAATTCCCCAAGGAGATATAAAACTGACAAAGAGTTAACTGACAAACCCTGTTACATGTGTGAACCGAAGTTGAAAAGGAAAACATTCTACTTATGCCACAGTTTCCCAAATGCCGGGTCGCGAGCCGGTACCGGACCAGGAAAAAAATACCAGGTCGCAAAGAAACTCTAAAAAATTTAGCTGCATTTTGTTTTAGTTTATTTATTTTCACACAAATGTAAAATATAACTAACAATAAATAAAATTAAATGGACATTATTGAATAATTTAATTGTTTGCAAATAGTATATTGCGTGACAAGAGTTGTAAGTAGCATATTACGTACGAGCAACTGTTCCGCTCGTCTCGCACGACGCACGACCCACGTAGCGGGAGTGCGTAATTCCGCGAGTACGTAATTGTCTTACAACTCGAGTCATGTACTATACTTTACCTAAGACCACACTAATTTGTTTCTGTTTAATAAGAAAAATATGTTTGATGTAACAAATGTATTTCTTATTAGGTACATTATTTAACATTATAATAAACAAACAGTTGACAGACAAACAAACAGGAAACACATTTTCATATATAACTATTACTCGACCTTATTTAACTTGATAGAAATGACAAGATATACATTCATAATGGTTACATAGTTTTTATTTAGTACTTATTTGTAGTTTTCGTTAGAATTAAAGGTGAAAAAACGAAATGAATGACAGCTTCTATGTGAATGATGTGACGTTAAATGATTGTTTGAAAATCACGGAGTACTATATTTAAAAATAGTATCAACGTTCAGCTCTCAACCAATCAACGAATCGTAAACCAAACGCACATGTGTGTTATCAATCATAACTTATCATTAATCGCGGACTGTTATATACGTGTGTGTTATGATGTATTTACATAGACCACGAACTGTACGATAATAGGCATTTACAATAGTGGTCGTAGATAAAATACATTATACTTTCTGGGAATATATCAAGCTATTCCAAGTTACCTCCAAGGTAACTATTAAAAACAAAAAACGTCCCTTAATGCCGCGACTTGTGGGCAGTGTTCCCTCTAATTTTAATTAGTGCTGGGCGGTCCAAAATCGATTGTGAGCGAAGAAATTAAAATTAAAAACAAATTGCTAAATTTTTTATACTTTTATTCATTCAAACCATAATATAAAATGTGGATAAATGGATATTTCTAATGAAACTTTATTTTTTTGTCTTCTGTCTTTCGTATTAACCCACTCTTTATAAACATCTTCGGTGTTAATTGTTTGCCCATTTGATAAAGTGAGGTGTTGAGATTGCAGTCTGTTGCGATCTTTTCTTTAAATGGAATTGATGACACATAATATTAGGCATAATATTGTAAAGAATAGCGAGATAAGAAAATTCTGAATGGGTTAATACGAAAGTCAATATATCGTCGAATATTTTGAACAATCCAAGTTGGCTCCATTATTATAAATTTCATTTCGGAATATTCATCCCATATAAGTACAAAATATTTTTCGGAAAGATTCATTATATTCTGTTTTCTAAAATCTGTTTTACAACATCATTTTTTTTCCTGAATTTATAATAATCTCATTATAATTATGTTCTTTCTAGGTGCATATAGATCCGGACGACAAATTGTATAATATTTCAAGTATCAATATTATTTTCTTATTATTTTAATTATCTAATTTAACTATACTACTTTAACTATATTTAATTTTTAATTATCTTCTGATTGCATCACAACTCCAAGAGATTTTGTTTCCCAAGTATCGAGATTTTAATTTTCTCATTTTGGTCTTAAAATACTGATCATCAATAAACATTGATTTGAAACATACATTTTTATTTGTAGGTATTTGCACAAAGATTAAAGCTTCTATAATACGTCTTTGAGAGCAAAAATTGCTTCCCGATATTGGGAATCCGTCAGAATTTTTGCGCAATATTTTCAGATAGGATCATTTCGCTCCATAACTTGACAATATTGAATTAGAACATCGTAATTTTTGATAAAAGCACAAACTGCGAAATATCTGGATGCCACCTTACTTCATTGATTGATTTAAATGATATGTATCGTGTTCAGTTACTTGAGCGAAATCTTCAAAATTTCCCTTTTTTGTACATCGGTGAAACAGTTCTGATTGTGAGTAAAGTTTCTATGTTCTGCATAACAGGTACATTCTTCCATGCATCGTCGATTCCCAGATCTTCTCGATCTCGAACACAGTGTTGCTCGGTTAAATGCAATAAGAACCCCATTTTTTAAGAACCGGAGCTATTCCATTTTTCTTTTCAAGCATGACATTGGCTCCATCAGATGTAAATATTATCATTTTTTTGGATGACTTAGTTATACTCAACATAATTTTTTTTAAATTTTTTCTATTTTAATTGATTTACTGTCACAATTTTCGAGTTTTAAAATAACACCAAATTCAGTTTTGTAATTATATAATTATCACGATATTTAAAATACAAAATTAGTACTTTTTGTACTGGAATATATCGGTGCTTTCGTCTAGAATTAATGTATGGAAGGTTAAATGTTTTAATTCGTTGAATATATTTGTTTCCAGGATATTGCTTATACATTCGGTGAATTTAAAAGCATAATTTTTACTACGCCAATTTGTGTCGAAACTGTGGCAACTCAATAAAATATATGGAAAAAATTATGGATTTCAGGGATGGAATTCATTGATGGATTAATTCGTATAGCCAATATTACATTTTCGATTAATACATTAACTTTTTCAAAATCAGATTTCGATCGTTCTTGTTTTATCTTTTTACGTGACGTTCTTCAGATGTTTCCATTAACATTTTTAAAATTCCGCTTTTTTTCAATATTTGTAGTTTATTAACAGCTTCTGTGTGTTATTTTTAAATAATATGTCTTTTTAAATAACCCAACTTTCACTCATCCCTTTTTTTCAGTATTAAATTCCCCTCGAATATTTGCTTCTGCATAAAATGTACACGTCACGTATTCAGAATTCTCATGGTATTGGAAAATTTTGCTTAATTTCATACTTTTCTTTAGTCCTGTGAAGTTGGCAACCGAATTTGCAAAAATATAATATTGCTTTAGAGTTCCTGGTAGATATGAGATAGTTCCTACTAGAGTACCTACTTTATGCCAAATTTCAATAGTTCTGCAGAATTTCGCGAAAAAATGGAAATTAACGAGCTAGTCAATAACTGTGCGTTTTTGATATATAAGTGCACTCGGCCATAGTTCTGGAGTACTTGACCAAGTTCTGCAAAAATTGAGATTTTAAAAATAAAATTGAATTTTGAAAATTGCAAAAACAGTGCTATTCGCTGATCTGAATAACACCCTAAGTGTCCTATCGAAGATCTCTTTGACATTTTTTGATCAAAATCTTAGTTCAAAAGATATTTGCAATAATAAAGGATGGTTTTGAATGAAATCGCAAATCCTTAAGTATAACATTTTTAAAATGCATGTCAAAAAAATTTTCCTTATAGAAAACCACATCACTTTACACACTGTATCTACAGTGGCGGATTTAGGTCAGTTGAGGCCCCGGGCGCAAAAAAATAATATAAAATAATAAATATATATATACATAAATGCTCCAAGAACGATTAAGCAGCTTGTCTCTGATGTCAAAAGAATGTGATATGCTCAAAAATATAGATTTTGAAGAAATGATTAACGAATTTGCCCACTTCAAATCTAGAAGGGTGGAACGGGTAGAACCTGTGGATATATTCATTTAATGCGACTGTAAAGAATTTAAAATAAATCTAGAACTTTGATTTCTTCAAAAATAAATCTACTTTCTTTGTCTATTCTAACAAAATAGTGCTCTGTTAAGGTATTAAAGCCCAGGCCCCCAATAGGTTAAAGACGGCGCTGAGCATAATAATAATCACAAAGTTTTGATCTGATAGTTGAACATATGTAGATGTATAAAAATTAATTATAATTAATAATCAGAGGAACAATCAGAAATATGAACGAAAAAATTATAGAATTGTACCTTAAAAACGTACCCCATTTAGGTACAGGATTTATAATCAGTCACAGGATACTGGATTCAGTCACCGACGTTATCTCCCCGAGTAGTCGTGTATCCATCCTCTCTCTCAAATGCGCAAACAAGGGCTACATAATAGTCAATGTACTTGCCCCAATCAACCAGGACAACAGACGCAATCCAGACAGAACTGATAAATTCTGGGAAGACTTGAGGGAAGAAGATATTATCTCTAAACTTCCAGAGAGGCACACCGTTATACTGCTTGGTGACTTCAATGCTCAATTGGGAAGAGCGAAAAAATACAGAAACATAGTGGGCAATTATCCGGCGCATAAGCGAACCAACCGCAACGGAGAACGATTGGTGGATCTGTGTAGGACTTTTGGGTTGATCATGAAGTCTACAGCCTTCAAACACTTGCCAGGGAAGCAGAAGACTTGGATCTCACCTAATACCCACCTGGGTGAATTCCAGATAGATCATGTGGCCATTTCACGAAAATCTCAAAAGGAAATACAAAGGTACTAAGAAGCGCCAATCTGGACTCAGACCACTACCTCTCAAAGATCAAAACTTGATTACACAGAACCTCCAAATGGTAAGATTTGACGTCGAGCGACTCAAGAACAGTCAAGAACTAAGTCAGCGACTGAACAACAGAGACTTAAACAACTGGGACCAACTGAAGGAGACTCCTGTCAAGGCGGCCAATGAACTCGCCCCTCCCCTCTCGCTAGAAGAAGGAAGCATCCGTAGTGGACTGAAGACTGTGACAATGCAATAGCCCAAGGACAGATAGCCTGGGTGAAGTGGAATTCTAAAAAGACCAAGGAAAATTGGCATAAATTTTTGGAACGAAGAAAGGTTACAGCCAAGATAATTCGAGGAACCAAACGAACCCTCACACAAAACCAACTAACCCAAATCAAAGAGAGCTTTGCTAAGAATAATTCCAGAGATTTCTTTGGAACCTTTAAGCAGGCACTTAGAAAATACGCTCCGCCAAGCCTCCACTTCAGAGAGTCACAAGGCAAACTGGCTTATAACGACAAGGACAACTGCCACCTTTTGGCTAAGTACTTTAAAAATCTACTCAACTGTGACCCACCTAGCGAAGACTTCGACTATAAACAAACCACACCAAACCCGGACTCGCTTCCCCCTTCATTGGAAGAAGTTGGCCACATCATTCAACTTATAGATACTTATACTTATAGAATAATCACATAGAATAATACTTATAGAATAATAAGGCAGCTGGAGAGGACTCTATCGTTGCTGAACTGTGGAAATGTGCTGGAAACAATTCCAGGAGATCATCCAGGACATCTGAGAAACAGAGAAATTACCACCCAATTGGAAATCTGCTCTGATCCATCCGCTTCACAAAAAGGGAGATTTTACTGATCTAAACAACTACCGTGGAATTTCTCTTGTCCCAGTAACATACAAGATTCTCTCGAAGACGTTACAAACAAGGGCAGAAAATCAGTTGGATAGTGAACTGGGAGAATACCAGGGGGGCTTCAGGAAGAGCCGATCCTGTGTTGAACAGATCCTCAATCTTAAAACTGTACTTGCATACTGCAAGATGAGAAACCGCAAGGTGGTCGTCACCTTTGTTGATTTTAGGAAGGCCTATGAATCCATTGATAGAGAAACGCTTAACAAAGTACTTCAGGAACTAGCACTAGACAACAAAACCCGCAGACTCATCCTAGAAACTTTGGCCAATACCCATTCCAAGGTTAAATTTAGAAGCGAGATTTCAGAAAGCTTCAGAAAGGACTTTCCCCACTTCTCTTCAACTGTGTCCTTGAAAAGGTTATGAGAGAATGGCACAAGGAACTGAACAATTTGGGTGCTTAGAACTATCTACCTGGGGCGTAAGAACGATGGAGTGGTTGTAGATTGCCTGGCCTTTGTAGATGACATGGCACTGTTTGCTGATTCTCTTGAGATGGCAACAATGCAGGTAAACTGCCTCAGAAAACAGGCTGCCAAAGTGGGTCTTCAAGTGTTGCTGGAGAAAACAGAATTCTTCACCAACATCAGAGAAACAAACAGAGAGATGCTACTAGATCAGGGAAACATCAAGAGGACTGAGAAATTTAAGTATCTCGGCGAAAGGATTGAACCCAACTTAGCAGAAAGAGCATCATTATCCTAGAGAGTCAACAAGTTAGAACTAGCCTATCGGCTGACTAAGAACTCTTACAATAAGAAATGCCTGTCATGCAACCTGAAACTTAAGTACTACACATCAGTCTTACAATCAGAAGCCCTGTATGCCATGGAGTGTCTTTCCTTGAACCAAAGAGGTCTGGTAGAGAAATTGGAAATCAGAGAGAGAGTAGAATCCTCAGGAAGATCCTAGGTCCAGTAAAGGAAGATGGGGAATTCCAAAGACGGCATAACTCTGAGCTCTACGAACATATTGAGATGCTCTCTGACTGTGTAAGGAAAAGAAGGGTAGCTTTCTATGGCCACATTGCAAGATTGCCTCCAAACCGACTAACCAACCATCTGTTCACCTTCTGGTAAAACAAGAAGCTTTGTACCACTTGGTTGACAGAGACCGAGAAGGATATTAAAGAACTGGGAATAACAGATCTCAAAAACAGACAGTCTGTGAGACACACCCTGAAGGAAGTCCATGGATTTGAGGAAAAAACTCGAAGATGCGACAATACTGGGAAAAGGTCAAAGCCCAACAGTTGAACAGGCGTGGTCCAAAGTAGGCCTATTCGAAAGAAGAAGAAGAAGAATTGTACCTATTTTTAAATTCCAAATGTGAAAATATTAAAATATATTTTTTTCTTGCTTTTCGTTTTGCAAACTTATTAACTATCTCATATCACAATAAATAATTTTCAGTAAATCGCTCTCTATATATAAAATAGCCATATTATTAAGTCTTTCCTATGACATTGAATTTCTTAAATAATTTTTAACTCTTTTTAAACAAGAAAATGAGCGTTCCCCCGATGCGTTTGAAATTGGCATGGTAAACAAAATGAATGATTATAACTCTTTCATTGATTCAAGTAATTTTAAAGATTATAAATCTTTAAAATTACTTGAATCAATGTCATCTTTGTATATTTCTATTAAATTATTAACGCATTTTTTCTTTTCTTCTACACAAATTAAACACGAAAAAACTCTAAAATTACCTTAGCCAAGTATAACATTTTCATAGATTTGTCCACCTCTGTTCAGTTCTGCTATTAAATGATCGCATATAACATTATATAAATAAAATCCTTTCGATTTTCTCTACAACTTTTCTTGTTATCATCTTCAAATGATTTATCTCTGAGTTCCTTAACTTTTCCTTTAATAAAAATTTCTAGACTTTTTAATAATGACGCACCTATAATAATTGTGGAATCAATAGATTGTAAAGATTTACTTGTTGCATTGATTCTTTGCAAAATTTTATTCCATAGGATTGTAATAACAACAGTTTCATAATCATTCATTTTTTTAAATAATGAGTTTTGTGGAGTTGCATATTTCTTCGCCTAACGCCTCTTTAAAATTTTTGCAGCCACATTTTAACGCTAAAACTGCATCAGCCCTGGCAGACCATCTTGTATCTGAATAAACGTTACTAATGGAGCATATCGTCTTATTCTTATTTGCAGACCATTGTACTTGTCCAACATATTTGTTGCATTGTCGTACACGACAATATTTTATATCTACTGGCACATTTTGGAAGGTAGATAAAACTGTCTGTTCTAGATACCGCATCATGTCTTTCTATAGGGAAGAACTTAGAAATCTTTCCAAAATATCCCCATTATCTGATAAATAGCGCACCACGAAGGTAAGTTGATCCACATGATTTCCACGTGATTTCTAAGACAAAATCAACGCCTCGTAATTTAAGTGCGCGCAAAATAAATTTATCTGCGCAAATTTTAAAATGTCACGAACATTACTGTGCATCCGCGCAGCTTAAATAGCCCACCACGAAGGTAAGTTGGTCCACAATATCGTGTGTCTAGAGAGAAATCTAAATCTAAAGAATCTAAAATGATACTATAATATTTTGCGCATTTTATCTCCTCTGCAATGTATGGTGTATGACATAAGTGAATTGGCAATTATTTTCAAAAGTTCATGACATGTCTGTTGCAATAAGTAATTTATATGTCTGTTACCTTGATTACCATACTTTTATAAGTGCAACTATAGGAGGCGCTCTAAATGGATCAGTATACCAACGCTTAGAGGAAGACGGCGGGGTACAATAGATCTATAAAGGTCCCAGTACAAATCGTCACCACCAAATCTACAATCTACAAGTGCAACTCGTCAAAAATCGTCATATTCGCTCAAATACTTTAAACTAGTGAAATAATTGCCTTTTCTCGAAGATGTTGCACTCTCATTATGACCTATAAAAGCAATGCCCAACTTTGCTAAGAATTTTATTGAGGATACAATTCTTCGCAGAACCTCTTTCCTATCATTCTCTTTTTGTAATGTAATTTTCAGATTTTCAACATCGATGCATTCTAATGAAGAAGAGCGCTTGTATAATGTACACATTGAAGCGACGTGCTCTTTTCGACATTTCATGCTCGGGCAAAGTTATTCCAATATGTTTCCAATTTTGGAATCCTGTAAGTATCCTAGACTTTAGGCCCGAAAACATTTTGCATGGGTAAGACTTTTTCAGCATTCGAATTTTTTTCTTTAAAAATGATCTTTACACAAGCCTCTGTAGTAAATGCGATCAGCGTGTTTATAGACCGATTTAAGTGTAGTTATATAGCCTATATTTTTTGGTTTATTTGAAATTAGAAAATTCATTAGATAAAACGTTAGGCCAGACAGCAATATCTTTTAATGTAACTTCGAATGGTATATTTTCCGTTTGCGTCGATATTTTCTGACGGAATATATTCTATATTTTTTTCTACCAGTTTTTCACCTGGTTGTCTATTGACTGGTTGTTCATTTTGGTCATCATTCTTGCTTTGTACACTTTGGTTTTCAACTTCAACTAACTCTATATTTCTCACTATAAATTAAATATATAGTTTAATTTCTGATATATTGAATTATTCAGAGTTAATTTTGTGTTGGTCATTTTATTAATTTGTTGTTTAATATTAATATATATTAATTAAATTTTCTTGATTAATTAAAACATCTTGTAAATATTTTTTAAATTATCATTTATATTTTTATTTTATTAGTTTTACAGAAAATATCAGTATTAAAAAAATAATAAAAAATAAGTATTGAGTTTATGAAAATTAGCAAATATAAGGTTTTACGGTCGATTGAAAACTACGTAATTAAAATAGCATATATGAAACCGAATTGTCAAAAAAGGTGTAAAGTTAGGTTTTTACGGGGCCCCGGGCGCGCGCCCGCCCTTAAATCCGCCTCTGTGTGTATAGTATATTAATTAATCTAATATTCCCAATTTCTAAGACAAAATCAACGCCTCGTAATTTAAGCGCGCGGAAAATAAATTTATCTGCGCAAATTTTAAAATGTCACGAACATTACTGCGCATCCGCACAGCTTACAGGGAACATTGCTTGTGAGAGAACACAAACTTAAATTATTTTGATTTGAATTGTAAAAATCTAGTACTTATTCAGTATTCTTTGTAATTTTTCGGCTATCAATTAAATATAATTTACGAGTTGCCTATTATATTTTGCAAGTTAGAACATGTAAACGCATTGCTGATCTCAATTTCGCTTTTTCGTTTTGAAATGTTCAACATGCCATTTTGAAATATATTTGAATTGTTATCACATGAATCCTAATGCACAAACAAACTACTGCGCTCTACATATTTGCCGTTTCTATCTCTCTCATTTAATGAACAATATCTACTGCTTATTAGTACAGCCAAGTATTGATAGAAAACCGTATAATAATATTCGTTCTATTAATTACTACAAAATAATTGCCCATGGATAATGTTGTTAATTAAACAACAAACAAACAATGTCTCGATTAGTGTCGGTGATATACAACCAGAAACTTTTAATAAGACAGAACCTAGTGAATATGCACAGCCCATAGTTTCTTTCTGTAGTGCAAAATCTTGTATTATTATATCTTCAAAGTCTATTTTTAAGGATATCACTATCTATGCAAATAATTGACAAATTAGTTAATCGTTCTTGTAACATAGTTGTTCGTAATTCATTTTTAATTTTCTTTAACTGTGAAAATGATCGCTCTCCACTTCAATTGGTAACCATTAAGCAAAGGAACATTATTGTAGCAACTTCAACATTTGGAAAAGTTTCTTCTAATTTATCAGACTATTAATTTATATAAGGTTGAGATACTCAAATCCGCTGATTTCTTTGATATGTTCTTTAAATACTCCCTTGCGCCTTGAAAACCTTCTGATTTGAGCTTATATGCATTAATGTCTTCGTGATAGAATTCTTCAACTTCATTGCATTTTTGTTGTCAACTCGTCAGAATCGATTGTTATTAATTGACAAGGAAAACTAAAACTTCAATTCAGAAACTCGATTCAAAACTTCGTCAATTTCTTGGTATGCTGCCGAACGATTTTTTAAATGTGCATATAATGTGCATATAATTATAGGAATAAACGTATCTACATGAATTTTTTTTTGCCATTCAACTGTACAGATTCTGATGATCCTTCAAAAAACGTGACGCGTATACTGCGAATTCTTTTTCTTTCAGACTTAAGTTTATAGTCAGCATTTGGATTTTTTTGTTTAGCAACCGATTCGTACTGATCGAATTTATTGCGTGCGTTATTGACATAATCGATCAGCGATGCGTAAAGTTTCGTTGCAACGCCCATGGTAATAGTGCTATTCTGTAAACTTAAGCTTGTTTTATTCATAATTCCCAAAAGATCATTCAATGTCTCCGTTAAAAGAATAGTATTCAATTTTTCCATTTTTTTTTTGCTAGGTTTTGGGCTTCGTTTATTGTTTCTCCTGGTTGATTAATGTCACTTGCAATTGAGGACAAAGCTTCAGAATTATTTAAATAACCATTTTGTAAGGCATTAATAGCATGACCATCTAATATTCGGGAGAGACTTCAGGACTTTTTTTGCGCACAAATGCTCTGTCATAATTTTCCATCGTTTGGTCGAACCCGAGAAAAAATTTAATATTTTTTGCATAAACTGAAAATATGCTAAAGCTTCGGAAACACATTCAGCAGCCTGAACACAATTTAGCGAATGTGTGGCACACATGGGACAAAAATTGCAAATTTATATTTTTCTTCTATTCTTGACTGAACACTTGACTGAATACTTTCCATTTTTTGTTTCAATTTATGATTTTCTATTAGTTTAATTCCTTAATTAAGAGAAATTTGTAACTTTAGTCATATTTTTCAAACAAGCTCTAATATGAGCGATTTTTATTTACAATTAGATATGCTACAAAATTGCAAATAAATGTTTTGGTAATTAATAAATTATGTTTATTTTTAGGGGTGACAACCCTGAATAATAAGCCTCCCAAGCTAACAACTTGGGTAGTATCTTGGACAGTGGCTGGCCACTGCCCACGAAGAATATTCTTCAACTGAGCATGAAGGAAAATTGGTGGTAACCAAACCACCGTCACCTATGGTGACGTTAGCGGACCTTCGGATTCTGGGGAGTCCGCACCAACATGCTTTAAGGATGAGTCGGAGCATCCTGAAATCACCGGACGTAAACTCATTGTCAGACCAAGACGGCAAAGCTTGTTCGCAACATTTAATGCCAACTCACTGCTAAAAGTGGATAAACTGAAACATTTGACTGATTCACTAACACGATACAATATAACACTGACAGCTGTTCAGGAAACCAGATTTACGGACGAACATGCCTTCGAGTCCCAAGGCTACAGAATCCTCAAAGGAAAAGTGGGTCAGCGGGTAATGAAGAACGTACCCCACTTAAGTACAAGATTTATAATCAGTTACAGGATACTGGATTCAGTCACCGACTTTACCTCCCCGAGCAGTCCATCCGTCCTCTCTCTCAAATGTGCAAACAAGGGCTACAGTATAGTCCAATGTACACGCCCCAAACAACCAGGACAACAGACGCAATCCAGACAGAACTGATAAATTCTGGGAAGAAGATATTATCTCTAAACTTCCAGAGAGGCACACCGTCATACCGCTTGGTGACTTCAATGCTCAATTGAGAAGAGAGAAAAAATACAGAAACATAGTGGGCAATTATCCGGCGCATAAGCGAACCAACCGCAACGGAGAACGATTGATGAATCTGTGTAGGACTTTTGGGTTGCTCAGGAAGTCTACTGCCTTCAAATACTTGCCAAGGAAGCAGAAGACTTGGATTTCACCTAATACCAACCTGGGTGAATTCCAGATAGATCATGCCGCCATTTCACGAAAACCTCAAAAGGAAATACAAACCGTGAAGGTACTAAGAAGCGCTAATCTGGATCTAGACCACTACCTCTCAAAGATCAAAATAAGACTCCTGCCTAGAAACACTAGATTACACAGAACCTCCAAAATGGTAAGATATGACGTAGAGCGACTTAGGAACAGTCAAGAAGTAAGTCAGAGACTGAAGAATACAGATCTATATAGCTGGGACCAACTGAAGGACTTGACTCTTGTCAAGGCGGCCAATGAACTCGCCCCTCTGTACGTTTTTACTATATTGCAATTTTTGGCACGGAGACTCGTTGCGCAACGTTTCAACTTAGCAACTCATGCACAAAAGACCTTCTTCGCACATTTGTATCATAAACTACTATTTTATTCTTGACAGAAAATATTTGCATACACAGCAGCACCTTGTCATGTATAATACAATGTAAGGTGAAAATATTTATCTTAAAATGGTAACATACATTTCTCATGCAATTTAACCCTTTCATTGCGAATTACTTTTATGAACTGATGTGATTGTGTACTCAATATTCTGAACATTACATTATAGCCTGAGCGGAATACTTTTATAACTTTGTATTATTTGCAATAATTTGCAAATATTGCCAAATTTTCAAAAACCAAAATCTCTATTCCAAGCAATTTTTGTTTTTTTGTTGATTTGAGTGGATAAAATTTGCGAAATACCTTTGTTTTATTTAGAAATTGTACGAAAATATCAGAATAATTTCCAAAAATTGCCAAATTTTCAAAATGCAAAATCTCTATTCGAAGCAAATTTTGTTTTTTTGTTGATTTCTGTGGACACACTTTGCAAAATTCTTTTGTTTTATGTCAAAATTGAACGATAACGACAAAATAATTTAAGAGTCTAGTCTGTCTATTCTTGTCTGTATAGTCTCGTCCATCTAGCCTTGTCTGTCTAGTCTTCTCAGTCTAGTATTGTCTGTCTAGTCCTATCTGTCTCTGACCTCTTTGCTAGCTAGACGTAGCTGGAAAACTGGCAACATTACAGAAAGAACTTTATGCTGGAACTAAATTATCCGACAGACTGTATGAATTTAGAAAAGGCAGGTCCACGACGGATGCAGTAAATGCAGTACTTAAGATCGTAGAGAAGGCAAGAGCAGGTACATCAAGAACCAGAATGTGCGAAATGCTTACAACACTGCTAGCTGGGAACTTATAATGGGTAAACTGACAAAGAGACGCATAGCTCCTTACCTGCTGCGTATGTTAAGAAGCTACAGAAAACTGGTACTGCAAGCTCAAAACAAGACAGAAGAAGTGGAAGTCAGTTGTGGGGTTCCACAGCCCTCAATTATGGGCCCCACATTATGGAATGTCCTATATGACGACATCCTGAGATTAAAAGTGCCAGAGGGTGCCACACTCATTGGATTTGCGGACGATTTAGCCTTGGTTGTAACCGAAAATAATGAACATGGGATAACTGCCAACCAGGCGATAGGTATTGTAAACAAGTGGATTACTTGTAGAAAATTAAAACTGGCGACTGAGAAAACCGAAGCGGTCCTGCTGACTGGGCAAAGAAGACTATTGCTAATAAAATTTAAAGTGGGCGAAATAGAGATGATCCCAAAACAGCAAATAAACAAAAAAAAGCAGATATACTTAGGATTTATAATCGACAAAGGGCTTACTTTCGCTGCACATCTCTCAGAGGTTGCGGAAAAAGGTTTAAAAACACTGGGCGCTATAGAACAACAAATGCCAAATGTGGGAGGACCCAGAAGTTCAAAGCACAGACTATTGAGTAGTGTGGCACAATTGGTTATGCTCTATGGAGCTCCAGTGTGGCCAAACTGAATGGAAACCAGAAGGAATGAACAAAAACTGTATGGCATTCTGGGATGCAGCTGTAGTAATCGCTGACATTGCCCCAATTGACCTGCTCGAAAGAAAGAGCAGAGATAAGCAAGTCAGGCAATAACATAAGTTCCAGGCAGAGAGCCAGAAAAAATCTCTTTAATAAGTGGCACCAAAAATGGTAACATACAGAAAAAGGCCAGTGGACTAGGCTTCTCATTCTGAACATAAGTATATGGATGAATAGAAAACATGGAGAAGTGAGTTATCACTTTACACAATTCCTATTTGGCCATGGTTGTTTTCAAGACTTTTTGCACCATATTGGCAGGGCAGCTGATAACATGTGTATATACTGTGCAGAAATAGACACAGTAGAGCACACAATTTTTGAGTGTTACAGATGGGAGAGCAATAGAGAGAAAGTTATTCAAAGTGTGGCTACTCCCTTAAACGTAGGTCATATGCTGGACACCGAAGAAAGATGGGATATGATCCATACACTAATAAAACAGTAATATCGGCCAAGGAAAACGATGAAAGACAGAGAATCTTAAAAAAATTTGATAGTTTGATAAACAATTTGGTTTCCGAGAGGGAATTTCGACAATACACGCAATTACAAATGTACACGATCTCGCCAACGAAGAGTTAAAAAAGAAATCAAAACAAAGAAAATTATGTGTTCTAATTCATTAGATGTCGAGAACGCCTTTAACTCAGCGTCGTGGCAAAAAATACTGGGCAACTGCAAAAAAGAGAAATATTGCCATATCTTTTAAAAATAGTTCACAGTCACTTCTCAGAGAGATACATCGAAATAAAAAAAATTTCACATTAAAAATAAATAGCGGTGCACAACAAGGATCAATCATGGGCCCAAAACTTTGGAACATACTGTTTGATAGCCTACTTAGAACGCAGCTACTAGCGGAAGTGGAGATATTAGCCTATGCAGATGATGTAGCAATCATGGCGAAAGCGAGTACAGAAGAGGACCTAATGCAAAACGTTAACGAATCACTGCGATTGATTAACAGATGGATGCAAGAAACTAAACCTAGCAAAACAGAAGCCATCATGATAGTGGGCAGGAAAAAATTAAAAAAGGTTGATTGAATTCAACCTAGAAGGTGAGAAAATACTACCGAAAAAGAATCTTAAATACCTCGGTGAAACTTTTGATGCAGCATTAAAATATGAAGCACACATAGCAGAGAGGACAAAGAAGGCAAGCAGATGCGCTGCCGCCATAGGAAGGATCCTACCTAATCAAGGAGGGGTCAGAGAACAGAAAAGCGCAATTCTCTGCAAAGTAGTGGACTCTATAATACTGTATGCTTGCCTAATATGGGGGCACGCCCTTCAAACCAAAAAATACAAACTAATGATTGACAGAATACGGAGGAAGATGGCTCTCAGAGTATGTAGGGGATTCCAAACAGTAAGCATGGAGGCAGCATTGGTGCTGGCCAGAACACCGTCAATCGATCTACTTGTCCAGGAGAGGCAGGAAATATACAAGGCGTGCTCAATGGACAAAAGCAAGCAAAAAAAGACGGAAGCCAAGAACACGGCGCGTGAAAAACTAATAGAGCGATGGCAAGAGAGGTGGGATTCGACCACAACCGGTCGTTGGACACACCGTCTAATAAAAAATATGAGCATGTGAGAGAATACATGGCGAAATGAGTTTTGAACTCACTCAAGATTTCAACGCACATGGATGTTTCATGGCGTATTTGGAAAGATTTAAGAGAAGCGAAACAGCGACTTGCTTGCTATGCAGACATCCCAACGATGATGCATACTAGGGATGTATAAAATATATCGATATTTTTTTAAATATATATCGATATTTTCGCACGATATTTTTAATAGCGATATATCGATACTAATTATTAGTTATTTTGTAAACGATATTTTTCTATAAATTTAGCGCTTAAAAATTATTTTGTTCTGATTGGTGATCGTAGTTTGATGACGATCTTGATGATATAAGATGTTCCACAATTAATGGTCAAGTGTCCATCGAGAATTCCAAAAAGAACAAGCAACAAACTTTAATAGATTGTGTTGAAAAAAGCTTAAAATATGAAGAAGGAGGTAAAAAGTATGCAGATTTGACTCAAGCATTAATATATATGATATGTAAAGACAATTTACCCTTCTCATGTGTTGAGAACAAAGGAATGCAAAAATTTGTAAATGCAGTATGTCCTCGTTATAAACTACCATCGAGATTTATGGTAACACAACTAGTGGAACAAAGATATGCTACAACGAAGTCAATTCTAAAAAAAACCTTACAGGATATAAATTATGTGAGCTTAACTAGTGATATTTTGACCATAACCAATTCAACAAGAAGTTTTTTAGTTATAACAGCTCATTTTTTAAGTGTGCAAAACGGTTGTCTCCAGCTGGAAAGCTTAAGTCTATCTGCACAAAGGTTAGATGAATCACATACAGGAAAGTACATTGCAAGTCATTTCGACGAAATTTCTCAGGATTTTAATATATCAAAAAATCAAATATTATCAATAACTACAGATGGTGGAACAAACATGATAAGCGCAGTATCATTATTTTTGACAGATGAAGACAGAATTCCCTGCATGGCTCATTCACTCAATCTCATAGTTGATGGGGCGTTACAAAAAAATAAGACATTTACTTCAGTTGCAGATCAAATCAAAAGTCTAGTTACTTATTTTAAGCAATCTGTAAATACAATGGATGAGTTACGAGCGGAACAACAGAAATCTGGTAAAAAAGAAGGAGAAATTTTGACCTTAGTTCAATCAGTATGTACAAGATGGAATTCTTGTTTTGATATGTTAGAAAGACTTGTTAAATTGTCAGCCGTTGTAGCTAAAGTTAAGTAAGAAGCCAGAAGCATAAGAAAGTTCCAGATATGATTACATCTTCTCAACTAAACATTGTGTGTGATTTGATTGAACTTCTTGGACCGTTTAAACAAGCTACGGAAGATATCAGTGGTGAAAACTACGTTACAGCTAGTTTAGTTATCCCTCTAACAAATTTGTTACGTCAGGAATTAGAGCAAATCAGGCCGGCTACAGAGATTGGAGAATCTGTTCAAGAAAGTCTTTTAGAAGGAATCCAAAACCAGTTAGAGCCTTTAGAAGCTAATATTTTACTTGCAAAAGCCACTATTTTGGATCCTAGATTTAAAAAAGTTTATTTTACATCCTCAAAGAATGGTTCTCGAGCTGTAGAGGAGCTTTCTGAGGAAATTCGTTTGGAACACCGGCGAAGAGGACAGATCTCACCAGAACCACAAAAACCACGAAATAACACATCAAATGATGCACGAAAATCAATTTGGTTTAGACATGATAAAATTGTATCCCAAAATACAGCAAATATCGACATTCCTAGATCAGGTTCTGCCCCAAATGAATTTAAACAATATTTTGATCAACCAAATATACCAAGACATTCAAATCCGCTAAAATTTTGGTTTGAAGGTCGCCATTTTACACCCGTGTTGTCGGATATTGCACAAAAATATTTAATCCCTCCTGCGTCGTCTGTATCTTACGAACGAATGGCTTCAACAATAAACATTGTAGTACCAAATAATAGAAGTAGATTGTCAGTAGAACAGATTAAATACCGTGAATTACTAAGATCATTGTCTGAAAAATATTGGTTTGAATAAATATATAAGATTTTGTAATCGTAATTTTTTAATCCTTTTTTTGACGATAAACCTCAAACATATTTTCCGGTTAAAATTATTCAACAATCTGATAATAGTGTTCTGGTAAAATATCTAATTTAATTTTTAATTCCATAATATTGAATTAACAATCAAAAGAATTTTAATCTTTTATTCGGGATTAAAAACTTAAAAAATATATTTTAGCAAAAACTCGACAAGTAATCAAAAAATTCAAATTATCACATTAAAAACAATGGGTTGTCTTTGTTGGGTTATTAAAAAAATCTATTTTTTCGAATTTAGAAAAATTGACCGATATATCGATATTTTTTGAAAATATATCAAAACGATATTTCGATAGTTTCTAAAAGTATCGATATTAAAAATATCGATATATTTTAAAATATCAACATCCCTAATGCATACCACACAGTTTTTATTTGTCCCAGCACCGAAAAGGCAAGGGATCAATTAGAGGAAAAACTGGAAGAGATAAACGTAGAAGGACTCGTTCCTGCAATTCTATGCAATGAAAATAACTGGGTGTCAGTGGCGGCCTATATACGGCTCGTCATAGAGAAGAAACGAGCAGAAACATAAACAAAACGAGGAGAAACATAAAATAACTAAAACTGTTCTCTGAAGCCCTAATCTCAAGAGAGGACGGGGAAGTAAGGAAACGGTAACAAATGACACCACCGCGAAGTAATGCGTGAGCGGTTCCGGAGTGGTCGATCTATTCAGGGGGGCCACTTGTCAAGTTAACGAAAGTGCTTGCTACGTCCCCCACAAAAAAGAAAAAAAAAATGTCTTGAATGTCCCAGTCTTGTATGTCCTAGTCTTGTCTGTCCTAGTCTTGTACGTCCCTGTCTTGTCTGTCCTAGTCTTGTATGTTTTAGTTTTGTCTGTCCTAGTCTTGTTTGTCATAGTCTTGTATCTCCTTGAATTGTCTGTCCTAGTTTTGTATATCCTAGTCTTGTCTATCCTAGTCTTGTCTGCCCTAGTCTTGTATGTCCCAGTATTGTCTGTCCTACTCTTGTATGTCCTAGCCTTATCTGTCCTAGTCTTGTATGTCTTAGTTTTGTCTGTCCTAGTCTTGTCTGTCCTAGTATTGTCTGTCCTAGTCTTGTCTGTTCTAGTCTTGTCTGTCCTAGTCTTGTATGTCCAAGTCTTCTCTGTCCTACTCTTGTATGTTCTAGTCTAGTCTGTATAGTCTTGTCCGTCTAATCTTGTCTATCCAGTCTTGTCTGTCTCACCCTGAATGAATGCAAAATATGCGATACCAGGGTGGCCCTAGTCTTGTAAATACCGCTCCTGTCTGTCCTAGTCTTGTATGTTCTAGTCTAGTCTGCATAGTCTTGTCTGTCTAGTCTTGTCTGTCTAGTCTTGTCCATCTGTTGCTCTGGAAGCAACTAGGAAACAGACTCCATCACCTTCCGCGCAAGATGATAATGGCAGCGAACCATCGAGGAGGGACACAAGACAGACAAGAGATATATTCAAAGCCCCAAAAGGAAGGGAGGAAAAAGACAAGAGAAAACGAGGTGGTCCACCGGCCACCAGAGCATCTTCACTCTCGGACGACACATCTGAACCGGAACCAGATTCCAAGAAAGCCTGGGTCAGGTCTAAAACCAAAGGATGGGAAAGAGGAAGACCCAGGAACCAGGGTCACACAACGTCCTCGGACAAAAGCAAATAACTCGCTCTTACTTCCCACCTACGTTCTATAACCTATCTTTAAATCTTCCTAATATCCAAAGCGCAAATAATACGAATCCAACAAATTTAAAAATCCTACAATTAAACCTAAATCGCTCTAAAGCAGCACATACTTTACTTGAACAAACAATCTTCGAAAAAAACATAGATATTGTTATAGGTCAAGAGCCAAATAGACACATGGCTGATAACTCCTTCCTCGACTTAGACGGGGATAGCTTTATTCGCATTAACAAATTATCGACCGTGTTGTCTTACAATAGCTGCAAAGGCTTTGTCTGTGTCGAACTATCAAGATTTTACGTCTATTCTTGTTATCAATCGCCAAGGAAAACACCCAAGGAGTTTGAAGAATACCTAGAACACCTAGCTTCACCTAAAAGCCAATTCAGCACATAAGGAAGTCATTCTGGGAGGTGACTTAAATGCAAAAGCTCGTATCTTCGGATCAAAAGTCCAAGATATCAAAGGGATGATCCTAGCAGAGTGGATTGAGGCAAACGACCTCTTAGTTATTAATGAAGGAGACACACCTACCTTCTCAAACCACAATGGCTCTTCCCTGATTGACATAACAATAGCGACCACGTCAATTAGCAAAAAAATTAGCGAATGGAAAGTAGATCAAGAACATGAAAACCTAAGCGATCACCGCACAATTACCTTCGAGGTTCGGGAATTTCCACACACAACTCGTGCCCAAGAAGCACAAAAACAGCGAGGCTGGAAACTGACAGCCGAGGGATGGTTTAGATTACAATCAAAATTAGACTCGGAATCTGATCATAACAGCGAACCACCCGAAGACCATACGCAAGCAGTTAATAGTCCTGTAGAATTTGCCGAATATATTTCCTAACTGTGCGATGAATGCTTTCCAAGACGACGTCGACCACAACACCGCCACCAATCTACCCCCTGGTGGACTACAACGATTGCCGCTAAGAGAGCCGCATGCTTCAAAAAGAGAAGAGTGATGGTGAGAAGGAACAAATCTAACGCAACTGATGAACAGAAACAAGAGGCTAGAATCGAATATAGTAACTCCAAAAAAGAGTTCAAGATTGCTATATACGCACGCAAGAAAGAGCTGTGGAAGGATCTCTGCAATCAATTAGAGGAAGATATATGGGGCCAAGGTTTTAAAATTATATCAGGCAAACTAAATCTTAGACCAAACATTAGCCTAAGCAAGGAAGAGATAAGTAGCCAGGTAGAAAAACTGTTCCCGAAGAAACCCAAAATCAACTGGATGGTCCCATTAGTAACTGAAATAAAGACCTTTGACTTGGAAGATATTGTAAAAACTGCGCAGAGAATCAAGACCGGAAAAACTCCAGGTCCAGATAGTATACCCACAGATGTGCTCAAAGAAATAGCTACCAGGAGACCTGAAATCGTCTTGAGAGTTATGAACAGCTGTCTAACTAAAGGAGAATTTCCAGACATTTGGAAGGAGGCACGTCTAGTACTCATTGAAAAACCCAAAAAAGATCCGGCCGATAAAACATCATTTCGGCCGATTTGTATTCTAAATACCCCAGGTAAACTATTAGAAATGTTAGTTAAAACACTCCTGGAGAACGAGCTAGAAAGCAAAGGAATTCTACACGACAGACAATACGGATTTCGAGCGGGCAGGTCAACGATAGATGCCCTGTCCAAAGTCATGGAGATACCTAACAAAATTAGAGAAAAGGCCTTCAAGAACCAAGAGCTCGCGGTACTTCTTACTATTGACATAGAAAATGCCTTTAATTCAGCTCCGTGGGACCTCATAATTGACGCACTAAAAACTGCGGAAATTAGCCCATATCTGATTAAGATGGTTCAGTCGTACCTCAGCAATCGATATGTCATCACAAACAGAGGCTCAAAAATAGAAACAACATGCGGGGTCCCACAGGGCTCCATTCTAGGACCTACATTATGGAACATCTTCTACAACAGCATTTTAGAACTCGACTTAGGAAAAAAGTTACCTCTGTTGCATACGCTGACGACCTAGCAGTGATTGCGGTAGAAACAAGTCACAACTGGAAGAGTCCGCGAAAAATGCCGTAGCAATAATACACCAACATCTAACAGAATTAGGGCTTAAAATGGCACACGCGAAGACGGAAATGGTAATCCTTGTGGGTAGAAGAAAACTTAAGACTCTGTCGGTAAAAATTGGCGACGCCATAATAACGAGCAAGCCGGCAATCAAGTACCTGGGGGTATACTTAGATAGAAATACCCGTATGACTACCCACATCAAAATCAAATGCGGGAAAGTCGAGAAGTCACTAATGGCTCTGACTAGGATCACACCAAACATCTGGGGACCGCGCGAAAGAAAACGTCGAATACTAATGTTCGCGGCGTCTTCAGCCATCCTGTACGGTGCACCCATCTGGACGCAAGCGCTTAAGCATTCTCTATATAAGAATAAACTAGAAGCCCTAAACCGAAAAATGGCACTAAGAGTTATTTCGGCATATAGAACTGTCTCACTGCTGCGGCAACCGCTATCGCCTCACTGCCGCCTCTCGAACTGAGAGCCAAGGAGATGGTTTACATATACCGACTTGGAAAAAACAGTAGGTCTGATGCTAAAGATAAATGCATGGAGGAGTGGCAGCAAAGATGGGGAGAATACAATGGTTGGACCAAAAATCTTATAAAAGACGTTAGGTTGTGGAGCAGGAGAAAGTGGATTACTATGTTACACAGGCCTTCACTGGGCACGGTGTATTTGGAACATACCTTTACAAAATTAAAAAAAAAGAAAACCCAATCTGCTGGTTCTGTCCGGACATTGATTCAGCCGAACACACAATTTTTCACTGTGTCAGATGGATGGACCTTCGTGAAACAGCAAATCAATTATGCGGCACAGTCATATCAACATCTAATGTGGCAGAATTGCTTCTAGGAACAGAAGCAGATTGGAACGTAATAACAGAAATGATGAGGGATATAATAAAAGCAAAAGAGAAACACGAAAGAGAAAACCGAATTTAGAAACGAGGAGGGATAAATCATCCTGAAGTAATGCCTAGGGGCGGTTTCCGGGATGTATCTTCTCCTTTTTTTAATATTTTTAATATTATTTTTTTTTTTTAATTTTTGAAGTCGTCTTTTATTATTTTAATAAAAAAAAAAAAGTCTTGTCCATCTAGTCTTGTCTGTCTAAACTTGTCTATCTAGTCTTATCTTGTCTGAAACAGATTCAAGTTGAAACAACTTCATGTTGTGACAAATTCATGTTGAACCGACTTCATTGAAACAATCTATCTAGTTTCAACTATGAGAAAAGATTTTTTTCACCTCAAATCCTCATTTCATCTTCAAATTCACATTGATACAACTTCATGTTGCGACTTTGTATTGTGACGACATCAAGTTGCAAAACAACTTCATATTGAACTTGAATTAGACTACTAACTTATAATAATTAGGTGGGCCATGGAAAGCTAATAACTAATCCATCTAGTCTAATTCAGTTAGCATTGTAGAAGAATGCATACAATTAAGTACATTTTAATCTAGTAGATTACATAGACAAGACAAGATAGAGACAAGATGTGTAGTCTTGACTACACAAGACTAGACTAGACATAAAAAAAAATTTACTAGACTAGACTAGACATAAAAAAAATTTAAAAAATAAATATATGGCTATCTGCATAGTTTACAATGAGAGTGTATATTTATTAATCTCTTAGTTATGTTAAACTAGTACATGTGGATCGATTCTTTTTTAATGGAATAGTTATTGTGGATGGAAGAATGAAAAGAATGGAATAGTTGTTAAAGGTGGAATAATTGAGGAGGGTGAAACCACATGATATATGTGGAATGTCATGTTGTATATGAAAGAGTAAGCAGAGTTGCGACCTGCCCGATCCTTGTTGAAAGCGCAACAGCTTTGGTTGTATGTGTTGTATGAGTTGCAAGATATACAACTACTGCACAAAATATTAGCTAATAATTCATTCGTCTCAAATGATTTTAATGCTGTCAGGTTTGTAAAATAATATAAACAAACAATTTTGAGATGTACCTAATCATATAGTGTTGCCAATTGTCTGAAATCAAAGTTACTTTAATTTAAGGAGTGATAATAGAAATGAAAAGCTGCCAACAAGCAGTCCATAGCTGCGAAAGGGTTAAACATATTACATGTAATTTTATTAAATATCTATCAATCTCTATTTTAATAAATGAAAGTTTTATTTGTTCCAATGAACTTAAAATACATGTTATGGATGAGCTGAAAGCCACACTACTTAAGAAAAGAGCCGTGGGTTGCTGACCCCTGGTACAGTCTATTTTCTAAGGCTAGTAGTCTATTTTACTAATATTTACTTTGATAAGAAGTATATTTCTAAATAAATTATGATAAATCAAAATTTTAATAAATATTTTATTAAAAAACTATAACAAATTTATGAAAATAAATATTAATGGGTAGTGACAAAATATAATAAATATAAAATATAATGGCCCTTACCATGTTTTTGTGTGTTGGACTAGATTACAATACAAGAGTCCCTTTAATCTATCTTGGGAGATTTAGCATCCCAACATTTTAGGATCGTTATTTTTGGAAAAGCAGCCTGGAATAAAAGTCCTAACCTACAAAAATATTTATAGAACAATTTCTGTAACTTAAAAAATAATTAAAATTATTTAAAAAAATATTGAAGCACCTTTATTTTCTACAGCTATTTCAATTCCCCAGGCTTTTGCGTACTTTAACCATTTAAATAATCTATTTCCGTAAAAAAAAACTTAATTGCACATCGTCTTATCAACCCATGTCTTACACGTTCCTTTGACAGACGTCCAATTTTAAAAGTGGTCCAAATTTTTTTATCTCATCAGTTAAGTAATCATGTATATATATTACAAACTCATTTAGTTAACAGAAAAAAATGATAACATTACGTTCTTAATAATAATCGTGAGTTCAAACTGAGCAGCAGTAAATTTCTTGTTGAGGTTATAACAGAAAATATTTTTATTGAAAACATGACTTTAAAAGCAATTAAATATGAAAATGGTGATCTCGAGATTTTGGATCAACTCCTCTTACCAGCACAAAGTAAATATCTTCAAGTTAAAGGTGTCGAAGATGGATGGAAGGTTATCAATAAAATGCAGGTAAGATAAAATTGAATATCATAGATGATTTATGTGATACCAAATTAATGATTGATTAAATATGCATTTTCTTACAGTTTTAATTAAAAAAATATTCAAAATTGCTATAAATTTAATATTTTTCATTAAAAAAACAGGTCTTGTAACAATTTTATAGAAGATATATTATCATTAAAAAATAATAATTATATCATCTGTTGTTTGTTTATTAAGCAAGTTTGCTTTACATTTTAAAAATTATTAAACCAAAACACATACCAAAATTTAAACTAAATTAACAAAAATTAAACTAAATTAACAGAAATTTAACTAAAAAACAGAAATTAAACTAAAAAAATTAATTTTAGGAATAAACCCATTAATATTCTTACTACTAATTTTTACATATTTAACCCTTTCGCTGTGAATTACTTTTTTTGGACTGATGTGATTGTGTGCTCAATATTCTGAACATTATATTACACCCCTTGCGGAATGCTTTTATAACTTTGTATTATTTGCAATAATTTGCACATATTGCCAAATTTTCAAAAACCAAAATCTCTATTTGAAGAAAAATTTGTTTTTTTGTTGATTTGAGTGGACTAACTTGTAAAAGTCATTTGTTTTATGTCAAAATTGGATGAAAATGTCAAAATAATTGTCAAATATTGCCAAATTTTCAAAAACCAAAATCTCTATTCTAAGCAAAATTTGTTATTTTTTGTTGATTTGAATGGACAAAACTTGCAAAATTCTTTTGTTTTGTGTAAAAATTGAACTAAACCGTCAAAATAATTTACAAAAATTGCCAAATTTTCTAAAACCCATGTTATTTTTATGGTTTTTGTTGAGTGCCACGAAGGTGGACTGAAAGCTTTAAAATAACTGACAAATTTCATTCGAGATTTATTTTTGGTAGTCCTAAAAAGACTCATTAGTTATAATAATAATAATTTGTTAACGGTAGTAGGTACCTTTAAAAAACAATGAAACAAAAAATAAAAATACTTACTTATAAATATACATGACAAAACTTATACTACAAATAAACACAGAGATCATGAACAAGTAAGTCTAAGGGCTCTAGATCTAAAAGTTGAGAACCGCATGCCAAAGAAGTCCAAATCATTACAAACACTGTTACAAGCTGCCACAGCTGAATTAAATGGCGATAATAAAGCAAAATAAGAGATGTAGTGATGGATATAAAATAAGGGAGCATCCCTTGTACGATAATAAGGCACAAATAAATTTAACTCATTGACAAGCCTGGGAGCATCACACATATTGTTTAGAAGTTTATAAATGAAACATACACTTAAATATTTTCTATGTATCTTTAGCTCAGACAAAACAAAATAACTTTTGCTTAAACTAGTGGAGTTTCTAACACTAATTGGTAGTTTATATTTGACCGATCTAGCAAATTTATTTTGGATAGCTTCAATTCTCTCAATATGTGTTTCATAAAAGGGTGACCAGACCATAGAACCATATTCTAGAATTGATCTAACAAATGTCACATATAGTACAGTTAGTGTGGGAATTATTATTATTATTATATTATTAATTTCTGACTAAAATTGATTGTTAAGTATTTGTCCCTATTTAATATAATTAGATTTTTACTACACCACTGAACCAGAAAGAGCAAATCACTTTGAAGCTACCCTTTATTGCCAGGATTTGCAATTACTTTGAAAATTTTTAAGTCATCATCAAATAACTCAAAGTCACATGCAAGGCCATCGGCAATGTCATTCACGAAAATAGATAAAAGTGAGGGGTCCAATATTGAACCTTGGGGAACACCTGAAGGTCCAAGCTGCTTATTTGATAGACATTTCTGTAATTTCACAACCTGGGTCCGACCCGAAAGATAGGACGTGCACCACTTTAGCAGGCAATCGGATATTCCGTAAGCTGATAATTTGTTTAATAAGATTTAGTGATTAATTTTGTCAAAGGCTTTGCTGAAATCAGTATAAATAGCATGTACCTCCAAGCCCACACTCAAGGCACTAATGATGTTATTGCTATATTATAGTAAGTTCGTCACAGTGGAACGTTTTCGAAAAAAAAACATGCTGCTTAGGTGAGATTATATTTTTGAAATGTGAAAAGATATGACTAGATATTATGGATTCGATAATTTTGGACGGAGTTGATAATATGGAGATCGGACGACAGTTGTCGACCAGAGATTTACTACCAGATTTATAGACAGGGACAATGTACGCCTGTTTCCACAATGTTGGACATATACCAGATTTTATGGACGAATTAATTAGAAGTTGTAGTGGTAGAGCCAAGAACTCCTGAAATTGCTTGTAGAATTGGGGTGGTATTTCATCTAGACCAGCTCCCTTGTTGGCATTAAGCTTGTCGACAGCAGAAACTACATCAGATAACTCAACACATATGTCACTAACATTTCTCACACATAAAATTAAAACTAGAACATTGAGTTGTAGAGTACATAGAAGCGAAATAATCGTTAAAAGCCGTATACGCTTCAGAATAAGTTGTGAATGACCGAAATCCGATTTGTTGCGGATGAATTTCCAAAAATTTCGCGAGTTGAACATTTGGTCATTTTCAACTTTTTCTAAGTAGTTGTAGGCAATCCTAATGGAGAATTTACACAGTCTGCGCAAATTTTCTTGTTTTTGATAAATTCTATAATACTAATTTTTGAATACCATTGAATTCAAATTAGTATTATAGAGCTCCAGAAAGGTTGAGTATATTTATATATTCAAGCTTTGTTCTTTCTTTATTAAGTTTATCTGATTATCTATATCAGGGGTCTCCAAACTACGGCCCGAGGGCCACATCCGGCCCGCAGACAGATTTTGTCCGGCCCGCGGAGAGCTAGCTTACTTGAAAACTCCTTTTAGAGAACATATATAGCAAATTAAATTTAGTTTACTGAAGTATTCTAATTTTTTGTTGAAAAATTATTAATATGACATCTACATTGATATGGTCATGGGCTAACTACTCATAACATTGTTGTAGGCTTATTGTTATTGTTTTTGTGATAAGTTGGATAAAGAAACACAGAATTGTAATGAGTAAAGACATGTATAATATGCAGAAAATTTAACTTCAGTATATAATAACTAACAAATTATTGAAATGAATCCAACTAACATTTTATACATTTTAAATAAAAACATAACTTATAACAAGCATAATGACATATGAAATACTAATGAGATTTATGTAATTGAGATTTTCCACTGACAATAGTTTGTAGTTGTGGACTAATTTTACTTGTACCAATTATTAAAAGAGATTTAAGATGCTCATCAGTAAATTTAGATCTGTAAACATTTTTTGTGTACTTCATTTTGGAGAAGGTCTTCTCACACAAATAAGTAGTACCAAAAACAGAAAACAGCCCACGAGCAAATTTATGCAAATTATCAAATTGTGTCAGTGGAAGACTCTTATAAAATTCCAACAAAGATGAGTTTTGATAATTGTTCTTAATTATATCACTGCACTGTAGATCAATCATTTCCATTTGAAGTTCCGGGGATAGGGTTTCAATGTCAGTATCGAAAGGATTCTGAAAAATCTTAATTTGATTCGCAATGGCATCAAAGTCCGAGAAACGAGTATCAAAATTTATTTTCAAAGCACTCAAAGTTTCGATTGCAAAATCGATAGGAAACAGTCTCAGTGGTGTGGCCGAAACTTCCACAGCCATGCGTTGTTTTGTAATTCAGTAAGAGGGCGATGGTTTTCATTCAAAAAAAATTCGATCACTGCTCGAAGTTCAAAAAAGCGCTGAAGGACTTTCCCACAACTAAGCAAACGTACGGCAGTATGATAAGGTAAGTCATTTTCTCCAATCTCTTCAATAAATTGTCGGAATTGTCGGTGATTCAGCCCAAAAGATCTGATAAAATTAACAGTTGATATGACTGGTTTCAGAACTTCAGACATATCCAAACATTTTCCGCACAAAGACTGTTGATGAATGATACAATGTAAGACTAATGGTTTTGAACCACCGTCATTTTCTACAGCCTTTGACACAAGAGCGACCACTCCTTTATCTTTCCCACTCATGTTTTTGCCTCCATCAGTTGTAATACATTTCAAGTTTTTCCATCGAAGGTTCTTTTGATTAATGGCCATTTCAACTCCTTTAAAAATATCTGTACCAGTAGTTGTGCCATGAATACTATACATATTAAGAAGTTAGAGTTGTGTGCACTTCATAGCTTTTATCTACTCCTCGAATATAAATCAACACCTGAGCAGTATCTGACACATCCGTTGACTCATCCAAGGCCAAAGAAAACCACTCAACATGTCCATTTTTGTCGAACAGTTGAGAGGATATATTTTCAGCGATGTTTTCTACCCTTCGAGCCATTGCCTTTGAGCTACCTTTTCTACCCTTTGAGCCTTGTTTGCTGACATACTGACCGTTTTTAATAAATTTACCTTTTCAGGGCACATTTCTTCGGCTACTGCAATTATGCATTCTTTGATCATTTCTCCATCGGTGAATGGTTTTCCACGTTTTGCAAATTCAAGAGCCACACGAAAGCTGGCACGAGTTGCAGCCTCTTGTTCAGTTTTGAGTTTTGTAAATGAAGATTGCTGCAATTTCAATCCGCGCTTCATAGCTTCGAATTTTTCTGTCCGCCAACTTCCTGTATATTTTGAGTAATTTTGAAAATGTTTTGTTTCATAATGACATTTAATGTTATATTCCTTGAGAACGGCTATGCTTTCATTGCAAATCAAACAAAGCGCCTTGTTACTGGACTCAATTACGAAATACTGAATGTTCCACTGATCTTTGAATTTTCTGCATTCACTATCAATTTTTCGCTTCTTTTCCATACTACTAAATCACACACAAAAGCAACAATTCAAATCAAAATACTGTTACAAAGATGTCTTAAACTTAAACACGCACAAACACGTTTAAGGAGGTACGCACTATTTTATTTCACAACAGTGTCATAGGAACTGACTTGTGGTTGCGCCACTAGCCTTCTTATATATTCCAATTACTGCCATCTAGAAGTGAGTGGAAGACCAGACCTTTCTCGAACCAACGAGATTATTCTGTACGTGCTATTAGCGCCATCTGTTAGCGATAGAAGGTACTACCTATTTCCGCTTGTGTCCACCAGATGTCGTGTCACGTTACTCCTCATGGCTCGTACTCTACGACTAATTTAGAAATTACAGATAATGACAGGAAAATTAATAATATGCAGTGTTGCCGTTTTGCGAACTTTAGTCCGATTTGCTTTTTTAAACGTTGCGTACTTTTTCGGACTTTTTTTTTCATCAGTGGACTATTTCACTTTTTACCACCGGCAACAATGATAATATGGTTTTGGCCCTCGGAACTCACTGGAGTAATCAGTATGGCCCTAAGGCTGGAAAGTTTGGAGAACCCTGATCTATATTGTTGTATGGTTTTACCAATTCAAAATTTGCAAAATTCATTTGTTTTGTCAAAATTTAACGAAAATGTGAAAATAATTGGCAAATATTGCCAAATTTTCAAAAACCAGTCTTTATACGAAACAAAATTTGTTTTATTTTTGTTAATTTGAATGGACAAACCCTGCAGAATTCTTTTATTTTGTGTCAAAATTGGACGAAAACGTAAATAATTTGCAAATTTGCCAAATTTTCAAAAACCAAAATCTCTATTTGAAGCAAATTTTGTTTTTTTTTGTTAATTTGAGTGGACAAACTTTGCAAAATTTATTTGTTTTGTGTCAAAATTGGACTAAAACGACAAAATAATTTGCAAAAATTGCCAAATTTACTAATAACCAAAATCTTTATTCGAAGTAAGGTCTATAATATATAATTTCAAATACGAGGAGATATTTTTTCACCTCGAATCCACATAACATCTTCAAATTCACGTTGAAACAACTTAATGTGGCGACAACTTCAAGTTGAAACCACTTAATGTTGCGACAACTTCATATTGAAACCACTTTATGTTACGACAACTTCATGTTGAAACAGCTTCATGTTACGACAACTTCATGTTGAAACCACTCCATGTTGAGACAACTTCATGTTGAAATCACTTCATGTTGCGGCTTCGTATTGCGATAACTTCAAGTTGCAACTGCTTCATTTTGAACTTGAATTTGACTACTAACTTTGTTGACTTTGACTACTAACTTTGTATTATTTGCAATAATTTGCAAATATTTCCAAATTTTCAAAAACCAAAATCTCTATTCGAAGCAAAATTTGTTATTTTTTGTTGATTTGAATGGACAAACCTTGCAAAATTCTTTTGTTTTGTGTCAAAATTGCACGAAAACGTCAAAATAATTTGCAAAAATTGCCAAATTTACTAATAACCAAAATCGCTATTTGAAGCAAAGACTATAATATATAGTTTCAACTACGAGAAGAGATTTATTCACCTCGAATCCATATTTCATCTTCAAATTCACGTTGAAACAACTTCATGTTGCGACTACTTCATTTTGAAACCACTTCATGTTGAAACCATTTCATGTTGCGACAACTTCATGTTGAAACAACTTCATGTTGCGACAACTTCATGTTGAAACCATTTCATGTCGCTACAACTTCATGTTGCGACAACTTCAAGTTGAAACCGCTTCATGTTATGACAACTTCATGTTGCGGCTTCGTATTGCGACAACTTCAAGTTGCAACAACTTCATTTTAAACTTGAATTACACTACTAACTTTGTTTACTTTGACTACTGAAACTTTGTATTATTTGCAAATATTGCAATTTTCAAAAACAAAAATCTCTATTTGAAGCAAGTTTTGTTTTTTTTGTTCATTTGAGTGGACAAACTTTGCAAAATTCATTTGTTTTATGTCAAAATTGGACGAAAATGTCAAAATAATTGGCAGATGTTGCCAAATTTTTAAAAACCAAAATCTATATGAAACAAAATTTGTTTTATTTTTTGTTAATTTGAATGGGCAAGCCTTGCAAAATTCTTTTGTTTTGTGTCAAAATTGGACGAAAACGTCAAAATAATTTGCAAAAATTGCCAGATTTTCAAAATCCAAAATCTTTATTCGAAGCAAATTTTGTTTTTTTTTTGTTGATTTGAGTTTACAAACTTTGCAAAATTCATTAGTTTTACGTTAAAATTGGACGAAAATGTCAAAATAATTGGCAAATATGGCCAAATTAAGAAAAAAAACAAAATCATCATACAAAACAAAATTTGTTTTATTTTTGCTAAATTGAATGGACAAACCTAGCAAAATTCTTTTGTTTTGTATCAAAATTGGACGTCAAAATAATTTGCAAAAATTGCTAGATTCTCAAATAAGTACCAAAATCTCTGTTACAAGCAATTTTTTTTTGTTGGTTTGAGTGGACAACCTTTGCAAAATTCATTTGTTGTATGTCAAAATTGGACGAAAATGTCAAAATAATTGGGCAAATATTGCCAAATTTTCAAAAACCAAAATCTCTATTCGAACCAAAATTTGTTATTTTATTGATTTGAATGGACAAACCTTGCAAAATACTTTTGTTTTGTGTCAAAATTGGACCAAAACGTCAAAATAATTTACAAAAATTGCCAAATTTTCTAAAACCAAAATCTCTATTCGAAGCAAATTCTGTATTTTTGTTAATTTGAGTGGACAAACTTTGCAAAATGCATTTGTTTTATTTCAAAATTAAACGAAAATATCAAAATAATTGGCAAATATTGCCAAATGTTAAAAAAACGAAATCTCTATTCGAAGCATAATTTGTTATTATATTTGATTTTATTTCATAAGCATAAGGTAAACTCCTCTCTACAATTGTCTTTGGAAATTTTACAAGAGCTTTGGTGTTACGCTGACAAACGATGACATAGCTTGGCTTCAAGGCACAAGCGAAGAAAATTTTCATTCCTTATCTGACGAAGAAATCCTCAACCTATTTTGTTCCACGGATGACGATGAAGCTAACGATGACTTGAATGTTTGAACTTGGCGAACTGTAGCAAACGGTGACTCGTTTAAAATATATAAAATTGTTATTGTTTTCTTTAATCCTGATAATTCGGAATTTTTTGATAATGCGGTTGTCTGGTCCCATATGTGTTGGATTATCAAGATTATATTATTTATTACCTCAGAACATGACTCAGCCTTCAGTTGAGTGTTCAATTCTGTGTTTCTTTTTGAATCGGTTGTCTTTTGACAAATTAGGTCACTTTAGGACAAATTTCGTTTTTAGACAAATTAGGTCATATAGACTTATGATACTATAAGGTAAAACTATTTGATAAGCTTATAGGTAATACTAGACCAGGGGTGAGCAACCTTTTTTAACAATGGACTAGCTACAAATTTAAAAATGTTCAAAGAAATTTATGTTAATACAAACACTGAATGATGTACTCAAATCAAATTATCTCTTTATTAACAAAGCACTAGTTTAAAGAAATAAATAAATTATAAATAGAAATACTATTAGATGAAATCAAACGTCAAATTGCTCGACTCAAAATAAGGCACCAGGAGAAGACTCTATAGTTGCAGAACTTTGGAAATATAACCCTTGAAGAAGCAGTTGAAATCTTGAGAAGCAAATAGAACAAATTTGGACAGAAGAAATCTTACCAATAGATTGGAAAACAGCTTTGATCCACCCATTACACAAGACAGGCAGCATGAAAAACGTCAACAACTATAGAGGAATATCACTCTTACAGGTAACATACAACATTCTCTCACTTGCTATCCTGGAGAGATTAGAAGCTGAAGTAAAACATCAAATAGGCGAATACCAAGGTGGATTCAGAAAGGGTCGTTCAACTACCAAACAGATCCACAACCTCAAAACGATCATCAGATATTGCAATCTCAGGTCCAAACTGTACGTGTCGGTCTTTGTGGAATTTAAAAAGGCCAATCATTCAATAGACCGCAGCGTCCTGCTGAACATCCTCGACGAATTTTAGTTGACCTGAATCTGCTGACATTAATTAGAACCACCCTATCTGAAACAAAATCCAAAGTAAAGTTCCTAGGATGTCTATCGGACTCTTTTGAAGTCAAAATGGGAGTCAGACAAGGTGACGGGCTCTCTACAATGCATTTCGACTGCGTTCTTGGAAAGATCATTAGGACCTGGCAAACACAATTATTAGAAGCTGAGTATAGCCCTATGATAATGGGAACAAAATCCAAGGGTCCAGAGTTAGTTGATGACATCGCCATTCTGTCAAACGACATAGAAACCTCTAGGATACAAATCGACCTTCTAAAAGAAATCGCGGAACAAATTGACTTGCATATATCATTTGAAAAAACAGAAGTAATGACCAATATCAAAGATGCCCCTGCAAACCTCCAGACAAAATACGGGAGGATCAACCGAGTGGAAATATTTAAGTACCTGGGAGAAATCATCATGAAAAGGGGACTCGACAAAGAAGCACTTAAAGAACGAGTACGTACACTCGAAATAGCCTATAAAACGTCGCGCTCAATCTACAACAAAAAATGCCGTCCAAAAATACCAAACTCCGTCATTATGAAACTGTTCTGAAGCGAGTAGTTATGTATGCAGCCGAAACTCTATCCCTAAATCCTTACAAAGGACTCCTCGAAGAACTAGAGAAGAAAGAGCGCAAAATCGTTAGAGGTGTCATGGGATCGAATTACAAGAATGGCATCCATCATAAAAAAAACAAACAAAGTAGTCTACAGTGAACTAGAGAAAATTACAGAAACGATCCGTAAGAGGCGGGCACAGTATTGTGGTCATCTCAAACGAATGGACGGAAACAGGCTGATAAAACAGATTTTTCCCTTTTTTTACTCCAAACGGAAAACCACAATGCCCTGGTTTATAAATACCAAAGCAGAACTCAAAATACTGCATTCAAAACCAGACGACGCCTTCAATAAAAATCTCTTCCGCGAAAAGATATTGACGAGTCGGATAAATCGAGATGAACCAAAAGAAAGACAAGAAAGAGAATGAGGGAATTCTAGGCTCAGAAGAAAGCGACACAAACTACCAAGTGTAACAAGACTTGTAACGTGGTCCTAGATGGCCTCAACGAATAATAATAATACTATTAGAGAGAAATATGCGGAAATAGAGTATTTAATAAGAAATTTTTAAATGTAAAATCTTTGAAGGCCCACTAGCTAAAGTAAATGGGGTCGCATGCGGGCCGCGGATTGCTCTCATTTTGCACTAGACAGAACAACAGTTTATTGCAATAGGCAAAAATTTACCTGAATTAGATTTTTAGGGTGACCCAGTGTTTTGTGAACTTAACAGATCTATACAGTACGCAATGGCTACAGAGACTGACGACACAAAATATATATGGCCAACATTTGACAGGCTGGAAAACAAGGCGAGCCTATATATTATATAACTAGGTACAGATCAACCCACATACTTGTGGCACCTTTTCTTCAAACATATGTGTGATAATATTCGTTTGTTTGTAGAATTTTTTAGGAACTTTGTTTCCTGTCAACAAAGTTCTTAAAAAGTTCGCATTTTAGGGGTAGCATTTTGACTTCATCAGTGTTGAATTCATACATTCTTCTTCGGGGAGAAATTACTTTTTGAACTGAAGGAGTTAAAATATGTTTTGTCACAGGAAGAGATTTTTTAAGTTTAAGTTTTTTATACCCATAGCATGTATATTACACCTCATGATAAAATAAATTCATATTAATATATGAGATACTTTTCAATACTTTTGTCAAATGCTAATCTCAGTTGCATTTGATTATGCTAACCAGAAGTTACGTTAACTATTCATTTGACTATTATGATGTTTATAAATATTTGTTCGCTGTTTTATTACAATGCAAAAACTTATTATTCCAATATTTATTGAATATTGTTGAACTCTGTTGGAAATAATCTAATTGTGGTTATAATTCAGATAAAATATTATTTATTCAAATAGATTTTTCCTATCTATAAGAATGTATGTGTAAACAATAGATAGTTTCCTGAAATTTTACAAACACTGTTTTAAATAATCCACTTTATTCAATTGACAAAACTAACAAAAATATAATTTGTTCATGTCAGTTAATATCGTGGAATATTTATAATCTTAAAAATTGATATAAAGTTTCCATTTTATATCTTTATAATGACCAACTTTTTATTTCCAATAATAACCGCAATAACATGTTATTGAATAATAGTAAGTATATCTTGTTGTTGAACATTAGGTTCTAATATACAGTGTGGGCCATTTAACGTGACCACCCCAAATATCTCCGTTACCTTTAGAGTGAATTTTATTGATTTCAAATTATTATAACAATTATTTTTTTTATTATTTTTATTTATTTATACATTAAGGATTACAAGGCAGTCCGTAAAACTGATAACATAATCCTAATCGATTTATTTTTATTCAAAAAAGGCAAGTTAACACCACATATAAATTTACTGACTACACTACACTATTATGTTTGACACCCTCTTTAAAAATATTTCGTATTTTCCTGAATTTTTTATTTTATTTGGTAAGTTGTTGAATGCAAGGCCTCATACATTGGTGAGAATCTGATTATGTTTGTTCTGGTTAGGTTTGGTCTAATTGTAAGATTATCTGCTGTTCTTGTATTGTGATAATGCATATCACTATTTCGAGTCAATGTTATGTTAGTTTTGTGAGTATTATTTCTTATTTTCCATATAAGTTTACATTGTTCAAGGGATTTCAGATTCTGTATATTCCTAGTTTTTAGGGAATTATACAGCACACTTGTTGGTCTGTATCTATCAATTTTAAAGATTGTTTTAAGTGCTTTGTTCTGTGTAAGTAGAATTTTGTTTATTGATGATTTACTTGCACTGCCCCAGATTGTCAGAAGGTATCTAAAGTGTGACTCAATGTGAGATTTATAAATGAGATTTTTTGTTGCCACTGGTAGATCCACATTTGTCCTCTTAGTTGCATCTGTCATGGCACTGACCTCTCTAATAACTTTTAGTATATGTGTATCCCATCGTAGTGTATTGTCTACATAAAGGCCAAGATACTTATAGTTGTCAGTAATCTTTAAGGTAGCATTCAAAACCACGGTGATACCATTTACTAGAAGGAGAAAACTAAACTACCTACAGCCCATACTCTTAGATGGGAAGGCAGTAGAATACAAACAGGAGATAAGGTATCTGGGTATCACACTAGATAGCAAACTCCTATGGAATAGACACGCTGAGGCAGCTGTAGGTAAAGTCAAACGCGCCCTAATGGTGTGCAGAAATCTGGCAGGAAAAACGTGGGGTTGTAACCCCACAATCCTGCAAAGGATGTACACCATGATAGTGAGACCTGCAATCACTTATGGGGCAGTAGCGTGGGGAAGTAGAATCAAGCTGGCCTCTATGAGGAAACAGCTTGAGGTGATTCAAAGACTGGCGTGTGTCTACATCACGGGGGCGATGGGGTCGTGTCCGACAGCAGCATTGGAGCTGCTGCTGGATCTGACTCCGCTGCACCTAGTGGTGGAAAGGGTCGCCAGATCGGCGATTGTAAGGTTCAGCAAGGAAGGAATGGGCAGAGGTAAAATAATCGGGAGCAGAGACCGAAACAGCCTCGCTGCCAAGATCCCCTGGCTGGAAGTACCAAAAGACGAAATGGTATGCAAATGCCACTTTGAGAAAAACTACACAGCAATGTCTAGTAGTAAAGCCGATTGGAGCGACGAATCCTCAGCATACCACATAGAGCAAAATGCTATCAAGTGATATACAGATGGTTCGAAGACAATGGGAGGTACTCGTGCAGGAGTGTTTGGACCTCGTATCAAGTACTTCGAATCCATGGGAATATCCCCAAGTATCTTCCAAACAGAGGTACACGCAATCGAAAGATGTGCACAGTTTAACCTGGATAGGAATTATCGCAAAAAACGAATTGCTATTCTGTCAGACAGCCAAGCAGCCAGTAAGGCCATTAGCTCATACACCATCAGATCCAAACTGATATGGGACTGTGTGGGGAAGCTAAACAAGCTTGGCAAAGATATCAAAGTAACGCTATACTGGGTACCAGGACACACTGGTATAGACGGAAACGAAGAAGCCGATCACCTAGCAAACAAGGGATCCTGTAGTCCCTTTATAGGTCCGGAACCCTTTTGCGGCATGAGTGTGAGCACCATCCACAAAAGTTTAGATGAAGAAACAAGAGGAAAATGAATGAAAACCTGGAAAGAACTTCCAGGGCTAAGGCAGTCCGCAGTGATGCTGGGATCTTTTAACTGGAACAGAACAAAAGCTTGCCTGAAATTAAACAGGAATAAGCTTAGAATTCTCACAGGAGTCCTGACGGGACACTGCAGACTTAGGAAACATCTCAAGGCCCTAGGCCTAGAGGAGGATGACGGATTCAGATTCTGTGGCTCAGCAGAGGAAACCCCCATACATCTGTTCAAAGACTGCGGAGCATTACTCCGCAAGAGGCAGATGTACCTTGGGGCTCACTGCTTGAACACAGAGGAGCTGCAGGCCTTGAATCCCACCCAGATTCTGAAATTCCTAAAGGAATCAGGATTAGAGGAGGCGCTCTAAATGGGTAAGTACACCAACGCTTGGAGGAGGAGGGTGGGGTACTATAGATAGATAAAGGTCGCAGTACAAGTCGTCACCACCATATCTACAATCTACAAGGTAGCATTATTTATTTTTAAATTAGCTGTTGTTTAGTTTTGTTTTTTTTGCGCAAAAACCATATATTCCGATTTGTTGTTTTTTATATTTAGAGCATTCACACATGCCCATGAATGAAATTTTTCCAGGTAAATATTTATAGCACTTCATCACGTTCACGTTCATAAGTTAAAACTGAATCGTCTGCAAATGAAAAATATCACGAATAAAAAATGTATAGAATAGTGGTCCAAAAACCGATCCTTGTGGTACATCACGCAGACTGGTCAATTTTGTGCTCAGGGTTTTATTGGCTTAACAAAATTGAGGTCGGCTTCTTAAATAGCTTTCTATTATTGTCTTAACTTTGCCTCTTCCTAGTTTATTTAATTTTGCAATTAGAAGTGGGTTTTGTACCCAGTCAAATGCTTTACTAAAGTCCACAGACACTGCTACCACGTATTTTCCCTTGTCAAGCCTCGTTGCTATATGCTCTATGAAATCAGTGGCTGCTGAACAGGTGTTGCTATGTTGCTGAAATCCATATTGTTATTGGTCATAGTAATTTTGTTTTAAGAATGAAACTATTCTTTTTTTAATACTTTCTCCACTATTTTTGGAAAGGTGTTCCATAAGGCTATTGGTCCGTAATTTTGTGGATCGCTCATGTCTCCTCCTTTAAATAATGGGATTATTTTTGCCTCTTTAAGGGCGTCGGGGAAAATTCCCGTAACCATAATTTTGTTTGTTAGGTTTACGAAAGTCGGTACCAATATTGGTTTTAGGCTCTTAATATCATCAGAGTTAATACCAGCAATGCCTGGGGCGGAGTGGGATTTTAGCTTATTTATAATGTTAGTGATTTCCTTTTCATCAGTTGGTACCAAAAATATGATTGTAGCGTTAGCTTTCATCTTGCTTCTCTATACCATGTGTCCAGGCGTTGTAGGTTCACCGATTTTTACATAATGTTCATTAAGAGTGTGTGATATATCTTTTTGGTCCCTAAATATTATGTTATATTTTTTAATTTCAGTAATATTATCTTTTACATTATTTTTTTATTTATTTATTTATTCGATCATTGCCCAACAGTGTGAACCAATTACAGAGCAAGATTACAGTAAATTAATTAAAAAAAATAAAGAAGAAAAGACACATTATCATAACATAAAAAAAACAGCATAATCAGCCAGAAATAAAACAAAACTGTAATACAAAATAATAAAGAACAAAATAAAATACACAAACAATGCGCTTATGTATGCTTAAAGATCAAACCGACACTCAGTCATGGTCAGGAAGAGTAGGACAATTCGTCAGGCAATTAACAACACTTGCTTTAAAGGAATTGAGCTTGCCAAAAATGTCACAATCAGAGCTCATCGAGTTATGGATGGAGCATAAGCTATTCAGATTTGGGTTCAAGGAAATAAGACCACCCGATGTATGAATATAGAAAGAGGCAGACTGACGACTAGCAGCTTTTGGCACTAGAAAGTTTAGTTGATTGACAACCTCTGGGGCGTCAAGGAATAACTTCCAGAGCAGTAATGTGCTTTTTAAAGTGAGTGCCCCAAATGATGGATCCATACTCCAAAACGGATCTCACAAAGCTGTAGTAAAGCACCCTTAGAGCCAAGTTATTGGGCTAGTTATTTGGCTAAAATTGCGAGAATTACGGATGATGAAACCAAGAGCCCTTGCAGCCTTCTTGACTGAAGACAGTATGTGATGTACAAACGAAAGCTGACAATCGAAAATAATCCCCAGATCTTTGACTGACTCACAGCGATCAATAATGACGTTAGATAAAGAATACCTGCACTCAATCGGTTGCTGGAGTCTAGAAAAGGTAACAACTTTACACTTGCTAAGATTAAGGTCCAACTTGTTCACCCAACTTGTTCACCCAACACCATTCTCCTAAGGTGTTTAGACTAATTTGCGAAAGATGATAGTCAACAGGGTTCATGACAGCCGAGAAGAATTTAAAGTCGTCAGCAAAGAGTAAATGAGGGGAAGATAGAGACGCGCTCAAGTCATTAATGAACATATTGAATAACATAGGCCCGAGGATGGAACCCTGAGGAGCACCGGAAGAGGCTACAAATTCAGCTGATGAAAAACCGCTTTGAGATACAAACTGCGTTCTATCCTCAAGAGGAAAGTAAGAGGAGGATAGGACGCAGTTTAGTAAGAGGAAAATAGAGCTATAAGTTTGCCGTCAATGCCAAAAGAATGCAGCTTGTTTACAATGACTGCATGATCGACGCTATCGAACGCCTTGGCGAAGTCTGTATAAATACAATCCACCTGCCCCCTACTTGCAACAACTGGAGTAGCATACTCAGCGAAGGCTACAAGATTGGTGACCGTGGAACGACCCTTCATGAACCCATGTTGATTCGTGGAAACAAGATGCTTAATGCGCGGAAAGATAGAGTTAAAAACGATCAATTCGAATATTTTGGAGAAGTTGGAAACTAGGGATATGGGACGATAATTTGAAATGTCGGTTAACGGGCCAGATTTGTGTATTGGGCAAATCTTTGAGGATTTACAAAAAGCTGGAAACTTGCCTTTAAGGAGAATTTTGTTGAATAAAGTAGTCAGTGGAGGTGAAAAAATATGCGCACAGTCCCGAAGTAAGAAAGATGGAATAAGATACGCTCCGCTACACTTGGCCTGCTTGAGAGTTGATAGAACCTCATCCTTCGTGACTCTAGTAAGACTGATCAGAGGGATGTTGAGACCAGAGATATCAGATTAACTCGTAAAGGGGGACGATGTTCTATAAACTCCCTTGAAGTAGCTTGCAAAACCATCTACTATAGACTGCGGAGTGTTCAAGATAGCACCATCCAAAGACATTTCACCTGGAATACGGCTTAGACACTTTTATTATTATTACCTTTATTGGCATATTTACAACAATTACTATAAGACTAACAATACAACATATCAAAAAAAAAAAAAAAAAAAACAAAAAAACACATGGAAACAATAAAAAAAAGAACAAAAAAACAGAACATAACTAATAACCCGACCCAAAAATAACCCAAATACTCAAACTTAAAATACCACACTTTAAAGAAACAAAAAAAAAACAATAATTCTTCGCCCGCACTAACTTATCTCCCTCCCTAAACTCTTTCCACAATCACTCCTTTCCGCTCTAAAATTTCCCGCATTATGGGCCACCCGCTACCTGACTCGTCCATACACGCTTCCCAGTCTTTACATTTATTTTTCTTTCCTTCTTCCCATGTTAGCCCTTTGCACTCTTCCATCCAATGTGCCCACCTGTCAGTACCCTCTCCGCATATGGTACACAAATTCTCCCTTTCATTCAACCAGTACCTTCTTCCCTTTTCTTCGTTGCCGCACCGAAACCTGGCTATCCTATTTTGGCTACCGCTGGACCCTCTGCTTAGGTACAAAGGGAGTCTGCCGTACACTTGTACCTTGTTGTACTCCCGATTGTACCTGCTTTCGTCTATACGGCTTTGTCGTATCTGCAGCTCTATCTCCCTACTCCTTTCACCCAACAATTTTTCACACTTTACGCCTTCCCTTTTCATCCTTTCTACCTCCTCTTTCGACAACCCTACTCGTTCATACATTTTTTTCCATTCATTTCCCCATTTTGTTAGTCTAATCCCTCCGACACCTTCCTTCCTTAAACTATTGAACACCTCTTTCACTATCCTTTCATTCCCTAACCTATACACTTTCCTTTCGTATCTTGCCACTCTCACTGATGCTTCTATTGCAACTTTATATACATTCGCTTCTTGTAGCACCAGGTACCCTGGCGTACTCCTGTCTAATTTCAACGCCCTTTTCATAAACTGAAGTTGTACCTTTTCTACTTGTTCCATTTCGTTCATACCCCATATTTCCGCTCCATACAACAAAATACTCCGAACACACGCTTTCCACACTGTCATTTTTGCCACGAAACTATCTTCAAATTTATCTTTCCAAGCATTCCAAAACCTATTAGCAGCCACCCATGCTTTCTTACATACGAACTTAATGTGCTCATTATTGGACCCATTACTACCAAACATAAATCCCAAGTATTTGAACCTGCTAACCTGCTCTATAACTTCTTCCCCCCACATCAAGCTTTCCTCTTTCTTACCAACTTTCTTTCTAAACACCATCCACTTAGTCTTCTCTACATTCACACTTAACATTCTTTTCTCAAAATATCTTTTAATCCTTCCAATCATCTCTTTCATTTCCCCTTTTGTTCTTGCTAAAGCAACTATGTCATCCGCGTAAGCTAGAGACCACACTTTCATCATTCCTATTACCACTCCTCCTGCCTGCCCATTTTTTAAAACCTTTTCTAAGTCATTTATAAAAACATTAAATAGGACAGGGCTAAGTGGACACCCTTGCTTTAACCCTTTCCTAACCCAGAATCTTTCGGATTTTTTTTCACTTATTCTAACTCTGCAGCTTGTCTTGCCATATAGATCTGTAACTGCCTTCACTAGCCACCCACTAATTCCTTTTGCTCTCATCATTTCCCATAGCATGTTTCGGTTTACAGTGTCATATGCCGCTTTAAGATCTATGAATACAGCATACACCTTTCCACCTTTCTGTGCCAGCTCTTGCTCTATTACGTATTTTAAGGTAACCAGCTGGTCCGTTGTTCCCCTCCCTTTTCTGAATCCCCCTTGTACTTCCGGAATCACTTCCTTTTCCTCAATTTCTTCCTGTATTTTCATCTCCACTACTTTTGCATATATCTTATATAATGTATCCATCAGTGTGATGCCTCTGTAATTTTCTGCTTCTCCCTTATTTCCTGCTTTGAAAATTGGTACGATGTCCCCTTCCCTCCAGCTTTCTGGAATTGCTTGCTGTCCTTTGAAAATCTTGTTGTATAATTCGTGGAGTTTTTTTTGTATTGACACCGGCGCTAGTTTCCACGCTTCATTTGGGATTCCATCCGGACCTGTCGCTTTTCTTCTTTTCAGCCCACCCAGCACTTGCTCCATTTCCTCCCACATAATTTCTGGTCGATGGCCTTCTTCTTCTTTTCCGTCCTCTTCCACTGTCTCCTCTGCTCCCTTATCTTCTTTTCCGTCCAGCAACTGCATAAAATGTGCTCTCCATCTTTCCATCTTAATTTCATTACCTTTCCGGGTTGCTTTTTCCACATTTTTGGCAATAAACTTCCATATTTCTCTTTCACTATTGAGCTTCCTAGCCTCCTCCATTTGTTTTCTTTGCCACGTTCCTTTTTTGTTCTTCACAAGTTCTTTCATTTGGTCCTTCTTATTTTTTAATTTACCTGGAGTTCCTCCGCTCTGTCTCCATCTCTTGACATCCTCTCTCAACTGTTTTTTCTTGGAGATATATTCTTTATCAATCCATGCGCTGTTATAATGCTCACTCCTGACATTTTTCCATACTATCGCCTCATGGACTTTAGATACCAGTTGTTCTAGGCTATTTATTGAGTCTAGCTGACAGTTTTCCAGGTTGCTCTTAAATCTTTGTACCGCCTCTTTATTCCATATCGCTACTGATTTCTGCTTCTTCGTCTGTCCACTAACCACCGTTTTTCCTTTTACCGTTACTTCCAGCGGGAAATGATCCGACTCTATCCTGTTCCCTACTTCCATGCTGATTATATCACTTGTTGCTGTCTCGTTTGCTACTACATAGTCTATCACTGACATTCCTCTTCCCCCTACATATGTTGTCTCTGCACTCCAATCTCCCTCCGTGCATCCATTTAATATGTTCCATTTTCTTTCCTTCATCCAGTCAAGCCATTTTCTACCATCCGCGTTGATTATTTTGTCTTTGGATTTTCTTGTTACTTCATGTCCTCCTTCTCCGAGATTCCCAACCTGGCTCTCCCCTATTCTTACGTTCCAGTCCCCCGCAATTATAACTTTAGACAAGGTTTCCTCGTTTGCTTCTGTCTCTATTTCCGTTAATAATTCTTTTAGTCTTTTATTATTATAAACTATAATACATTTCCATGTATCCCCGTTTAATTTTATCTTTCTTATTTGAATTCGCCGTAATCTTCTCCCCTATAATTTTTCTCTTCCTCTATGTTCTTCTTGACTCCGGTTATTAAACCGCCTCTTGGTCTCCCCATGTTGAAATCTCTTTTTGCCCATTGGCACTTCCACGCGAAGTTATCTGGCAGTTCGTTCTTCACCTCCTCCCAATCCTTTTCGTCAATCCATGTTTCCACTATTCCAATTATATCGAAGCTCTTCATGTAAACCAACAAGTCATCCTTATTATCCGCTCTTAATTTTCTCTTCAAACCTGCTACATTCCAACACAATATCTTCGTTTGCTTCGTGACCTGCTGGTTTTCCATCTCCCTATTCCTTCTTACTGAAATTTTATATCCTTTATTCCTGAAACATCATTGTAGTGGTACCACCTCTGGTCTACTTCCATTTTTCGGTATCCTACTCTTACAAACTTGCCTCTTTCCCTCAATTCTTTAGCTTTCTCTCTTATCTCCCTCTGCACCTCTCTTTCCTTCTCTGTGAGATCATTGTCCACGTAGACCTGCGATCCTTTTAATTGGTTTTTCATTTTCATTATCCTTAGTTTTTCCTCCCAGTTATTCATTTTAATTAATATTGCTCTGGTTTTTCCATTTGTCGGGCTTCCTATTTTGTGCATGTTTTGTACCACATTTATTTGAAATTTGTTCCTTAGCAAGTCCTCTACTTCCTTTTCCCACGTAGCTTCTTCTTTAATTCCATTCATAACTATGTTTAACTTTCTTTCTTTCTTATCCTTTTCTTCCCTAAAATTTTCAATTTTAGCCAATTTCTCTTCCATTTGTTTTCTATCTGCTTCTATCTTACATTCCCTGTCTGCACTTGCCTTCTTTAAGTCTCTAATCTCATTCTCCAAGCCTATAATTTTCTCTCTTGCTAATTTATTTTCTTCCCTCATCGCTTTTAGTTCCTCTGTTAATTCCGTTCTCCACTTTTTCTCCTCTCTTTTATCTTCTTCTAATTTCTTCGTGAATCGCATCAGCTCGCGTTTTATCTCCGCCATTTCCTGGACCACTGAGAGATTTGCTTCAATCAGCGAACGATGCGATTTGTGGCCCTCCTTCGGGCTAGCTTCTTTTGGGCTGGTCTCCTTTTTTCTCTTAGAGCAGGGGGAAAGGCCTAGCCGTTTTTTAGATTGGAATGGGTTGGCCTGTTCACTATCGGAACTGCGTTCCTGCTCACTACACTCCATGTTATCCTTTTTTTTTCTCTTTTTTTCTCTTTCTTTTCTTGCTACCGTTATCTTTGCTTTTTTTCTTTTTCTTCTTTCTGTTTCCTTACACTCAGCCTCCTTTTCTCTTTCCTGTTCTCCTGGTATGATTTCTTGGCTTTTGGGGTTTTCGGGGCCCCTTCTGTCGTAGGGCTGCGCTGGAAATTCGACGCTAGCGAACTACCAGCGGTTATACTCGCAACTAAACTTTTTGTCAAACACTCGCACGTCTTACTTACTCGAACTCTCGAACCGAACTCAAATTGCCTTAACAAATGACCCAAAACTTTTCGGATCTTTTGAGATATTATTAGCCGAATCCGAGATAAATTTAGTGAATGCAGATTTAATTTGAGACTTAACCAGCGACCTGACGCGTTTGAGTTCAGAGTAGTCAAGAGTAGATCTAGATTTCTTGTAGGCACGATGCAGAGCACGTTTCTTACGAAGTCCATCAATGATTGCGGGTGAAAACCATTTGGGATAGGTGTATCTGTGAGAGGAGAACTTAGGAACAGATATATCGAGAACTGAATAAAGGCGGAAGTAAAAAGAGTCCAAAAGTTCATTCGATGACTTGATCCGCTCATCAGGAAAGGTGAAGTTAGCACTATTAAGGTCTCCAGATAAAGGGTGTGGACATCGGCGCGTCGAAAATTATAGGCTTTGCTGCATGGAAGTAACTTCCTATTGCACACAAACTTAGAGATGCCTTGAATGGAAGGAATCGTAAAATTTGTCATTAGGGCAGGATGATGGATATCCTCAGGGACTACAGGGCACTATTCCCTGTTAATAACCGCCGTCAGGTTGCTAAAAACAAAATCCAGCATATTATTATCAGAATTCTTGATAGTGTTCACTTGCTTAAGATTACAGAGAGACATAAAAATATCAATCGCAGAAGATTTCCCGTGCGCGGAAATGTTCTGAGAAAGATTGAAGTCACCAGCTATTACAATGCTATCGTAATCGCCAGACATTATTGTTACCTCAAGGTACTCAAAGAACGACTCGAACGTCGAAGTAAAGGTACTGGGGGGAATATAGACGCATTCAAGCAAGCACTTTAGGGAGACTATCAAACAGGTGCACGCAACTATATGAATGGTATGAAATAATTCGAAAAAACAGCCGTGTCAACCGGGTTCAGATTAAAACGCTTCTTATTTGCGGCGATAAGTACTCCACCACCCCTGGTGAGACCCGATTTGGAAAATTTGCGATCAGATCTGAGAGTCGTAAAATAGGACGGCATAAATTCACTGTTCAGTACACAGTCATGAAGCTAAGTTTCCGTTAGAAAGACAAAGTCAAAATCAACATCACACAGTGCATGGTAAATTAAGTCAAACTTTGTGTTGAGCCCACGTACATTTTGATAGTAAGCACTTAATTTCGGTCAGACAAGAATGGGTCCTCCTAAAAAAGGAGGAGGTGGATTGTCCCTATGACTGTCATTTACCTTGGTAGCATCAGAGGTCTTAGACAAAAGGCACCGCAATTAGTATGGACACGGAGGGATCTCAATCTAGGTATATGCACGAATTCTCTGATAGCAACATTGCATGGCCACAACATCAGGCTCCTTCAAACCAATCTTGAACGCGGAATATCTACTGCCAGAAAGTAGGCATTTGCAAACGCAGTCTTGAATATTTAAGGTGTTTTTGATAAATGACAGTAATAGCGTCATTCGTCTCTGGAGAGCAGTTGCTAAGATGAAACCAGGTGCGTCTGGTGGGTACTGCTTATTATATTTTCGTAGTAAGTTATTTATTAGGTTCCACATTTTTCTGCCATTACCTTCCGTTTTTTCAAATTCATTACCATAGTATTGACAGTTATTATTTCTAATTAGATTATTTGGTTTTTTATATTTCTTAGTTTTTCCCTTGCAACTTCATCATCAGGACTTTGTATTGCGCTTTTGTAGATTTTCTTTTTTCTTTTTAGTTCCGAAATTATGTCTGCTTATTCACTTTTTTGTTTACAGTCTTTAACTATTTTCGTTAATTGCTTAAATGAGCCAATTTCATTAGTATTAACAACTTCTGAGAAGCATTTTTTAAATGTAGTCTTATTCACAAGTTTTTTTACCACAACATTATTATTTACAAGATTTATCTTATCACGTTCTATTTTAACAATTATAGATCTTTGATCTGACAATAAGTTGTCTTCTATAACAATATTACATTTGTAAAATTTACAATTCATTAATATACATGATCGATTATCATTCTTGTCTGGGTTCTTTTGTCTGCCCTGGTAGCATTAACAACATTGATATCATTTAAAAAATCATATCCGTTACTCTGGACGACAGTTTTGTATGTTTCTCTATTAATGGTATTTTTTAGCAAGTCGTTATTAAAGTAGGTACTACAAAACAATTTTTATAATTATTCTATAACAGGGCATCAAGATTTTTCATAAAACTGTTTTAGTTAGATTCTGGTTGCTTATAAAAAGCTATTATTGTTTAGGTATTGTTCAATTTTAAATTCTATTACTATGTTATTAAATTTATTATAAAAAATGTCCGAAGTGATGACCATTAACCTCGACACATTTTAAAATACGTCAGATAAATGATTCTCTAGAACAGGGGTCTCCAAACTTTCCAGCCTTAGGGCCATACTGATTACTCCAGTAAGTTCCGAGGGCCAAAACCATATTATCATTGTTGCTGGTGGTAAAAAGTGAAATCGTCCACTGATGAAAAAGAAAAGTCCGAAAAAGTACGCAACGTTTAAAAAAGGCTGCAAATCGGACAAAAGTCCGCAAAACGGCAACACTGCATATTATTAATTTTCCTGTCATTATCTGTAATTTATAGATTAGTCGTAGAGTACGAGCCATGAGGAGTAACGTGACACAACATCTAGTGGCCACAAGCGGAAATAGGTAGTACCTTCTATCGCTAACAGATGGCGCTAATAGCACGTACAGAATAATCTCGTTGGTTCGAGAAAGTTCTGGTGTCGGTGTTCGTGTCGGTGTCGGTGTTCCACTCACTTCTAGATGGCAGTAATTGGAATATATAAGAAGGCTAGTGGCGCAACCACAAGTCAGTTCCTATGACACTGTTGTGAAATAAAATAGTGCGTATCTCCTTAAAATGTGTTTGTGCGTGTTTAAGTTTAAGACATCTTTGTAACAGTATTTTGATTTGAATTGTTGCTTTTGTGTGTGATTTAGTAGTATGGAAAAGAAGCGAAAAATTGATAGTGAATGCAGAAAATTCAAACATCAGTGAATTCAAAGATCAAACATTCAGTATTTCGTAATTGAGTCCAGTAACAAGGCGCTATGTTTGATTTGCAAAGAAAGCATAGCCGTTCTCAAGAAATATAACATTAAACGTCATTATGATACAAAACATTTTCAAAATTACTCAAAATATACAGACAGGGTTTGCGGACAGAAAAAATCGAAGCTATAAAGCGCGGATTGAAATCGCAGCAATTTTCATTTACAAAACTTAAAACTGAACAAGAGGCTGCAACTCGTGCCAGCTTTCGTGTGGTTCTTGAAATTGCAAAACGTGGAAAACCATTCACCGATGGAGAAATGATCAAAGAATGCATAATTGCAGTAGCCGAAGAAATGTGCCCTGAAAAGGTAAATTTATTAAAAACTGTCAGTATGTCAGCAAACACTGTGGCTCGAAGGGTAGAAAACATCGCTGAAAATATATCCTCTCAACTGTTCGACAAAAATGGACATGTTGAGTGGTTTTATTTGGCCTTGGATGAGTCAACGGATGTGTCAGATACTGCTCAGGTGTTGATTTATTTTCGAGGAGTAGATAAAAGCTATGAAGTGCATGAAGAACTTCTTGATATATATATATAGTATTCATGGCACAACTACTGGTACAGATATTTTTAAAGGAGTTGAAATGGCCATTTATCAAAAGAACCTTCGATGGAAAAACTTGAAATGTATTACAACTGATGGAGGCAAAAACATGATTGGGAAAGACAAAGGAGTGGTCGCTCTTGTGTCAAAGGCTGTAGAAAATGACGGTGGTTCAAGACCATTAGTCTTACATTGTATCATTCATCAACAGTCTTTGTGCGGAAAATGTTTGGATATGTCTGAAGTTTTGAAACCAGTCATATCAATTGTTAATTTTATCAGATCTTTTGGGCTGAATCACCGACAATTCCGACAATTTATTGAAGGATTGGAGAAAATGACTTACCTTATCATACTGCCGTACGTTGGCTTAGTTGTGGGAAAGTCCTTCAGCGCTTGTTTGAACTTCGAGCAGTGATCGAAATTTTTTTGAATGAAAAGCATCGCCCTCTTACTGAATTACAAAACAACGCATGGCTGTGGAAGTTAGCATTCTATGTTGATTTGACAAAACATGTGAACGAACTGAATTTGAGATTGCAAGGAGAAAACCAGCATCTTCCTGATTTATACACTAATATCAAATCATTCCGGAAGAAATTGATACCGTTTCAATCACAACTACGAAGTAAATGTTTTTCACATTTTAAAACGTGTGAAATATTCAGCCACACCACTGCGATTGAGATTCCTATCGATTTTGCAATCGAAACTTTGAGTGCTTTGAAAATAAATTTTGATACTCGTTTCTCGGACTTTGATGCCATTGCGAATCAAATTAAGATTTTTCAGAATCCTTTTGATACTGACATTGAAACCCTAGCCCCGGAACTTCAAATGGAAATGATTGATCTACAGTGCAGTGATATAATTAAGAACAAATATCAAAACTCATCTTTGTTGGAATTTTATAAGAGTCTTCCACTGACACAATTTGATAATTTGCATAAATTTGCTCGTGGGCTGTTTTCTGTTTTTGGTACTACTTATTTGTGTGAGAAGACCTTCTCCAAAATGAAGTACAAAAATTGTTTACAGATCTAAATTAACTGATTATTTAAAATGTATAAAATGTTAGTTGGATTCATTTCAATAATTTGTTAGTTATTATATACTGAAGTTAAATTTTCTGCATATTATACATTTCTTTGCTCATTACAATTCTGTGTTTCTTTATCCAACTTATCACAAAAACAATAACAATAAGCCTACAACAATTTTATGAGTAGTTAGCCCATGACCATATCAATGTAGATGCCATATTAATAATTATTCAACATAAAATTAGAATACTTCAGTAAACTAAATTTAATTTGCTATAAAAAATATATTCTCTAAAAGGAGTTTTCAAGTATGCTAGCTCTCCGCGGGCCGGACAAAATCTGTCCGCGGGCCGGATGTGGCCCTCGGGCCGTAGTTTGGAGACCCCTGCTCTAGAACTTCGAATATTTTCTGGTGTGATAGCGGCACGGGCTCTTATAATTCGTTCTCGCATGTTCGCCGGCGTCGTCGGAACATCATGGTAAACTTTATAACTCCCAATAGGAAAAAATCAAGTGGCGTTAAATCCGGCTAACGAGCAGGGCAAGGGATTATTGCACCTCTTCCAGTACAGCGTCTGGGAAAATTTCGGTTTATCACTTCACGAGCTATAATTGCTCAATGAGCTGGGCAGCCATCTTGTTGATACCACATTCGGCATCGCTGTGCTAAGGGGATGTCTTGTAGTAAATCTAAAGTGTTGTTCAAAAACTCGACTATTTTCGTCCATTTAAATTGTCGTCTATGAAAAATGGTCCAATAATCCGGTCCTCAATTATGCCACACCACACATTCACACTCTAAGGACGCTGGTGCACAATTTGCCGGAGCCACTTTGGATTTTCTATTGATCAATAGAGCATGTAATGCGTATACAACTGTCCATGGTTATTAAAAGTTGACTCGTCAGTAAACAAAACGTCGTCGAAAAAAATCGGATTCACCTGTAACTGACGCAGAGACCATTTACAGAACTGAAACCTATTACCAAAATCAGCACCATGAAGTTCTTGATGCAAAGAAATATGGTACGGCTGGAATTTATGACGTCTTAATATTCTTAAAACACTCGCCTTGGAAATTCCAGAATAGTGCTCAAATCGCCGAGTGCTTAATTGCGGATCATGAACTACTTCAGCTAGAACGGAAATCTCTGCTTCTTCGTTTGTTTCGGATTAACACTGCCTCCCTGAATAAATGAATAATTCGATCTAAACATCGACGGGAAGGATGATTTCTATCAGGATAACGTTGTGCATACAGTTCCTGCGCTCCCACTGAGTTTCTGCCGGTCTCACCATAAATCAGAATGATATCCACTTTCTCTGCTTGACTGTAAAATACCATTTTCGATATTGGTATTCAAAGTTATTTTCAATGGATACACTTGTCAAATCAGAGTAACGATAAGTTACTAATAAATTGTTTAATAAAAAAATTACATGTTCCCATTTAAAAAACCATTGATGACCTTGAGGACGCATAAAGTATGACCTTGACAAAAGAGAATTTTTAACCACAGTGTCAGCCCTTCGAAATCAATAAAATACCCTTTTGACATTTTTTTCGTCAATTTTTCAGCAATTCGATAGGTTATGTATGAAGAAATATGTAAATATGAAATATATGAAATATGGTTATGTATGAAAAGAAAGGATGCAGAAATGAACATGTTGCGAGGCGAAGAGCCCGAAAACATGTAGCAGGACTGCAAAGGCATAATATTAAAAGCACAAGAAGAAAATCTAACGACAGAAAACATGAAAAAAAACGGCTAGAAAAACATGGATGACAGCCTAAGTCCAACAGATGATGGAAGAAAGAAGAAAATAGAAAGGCGTAAACTCGAACAGATACAAAAATGCCCATATAAAAATAAGACAAAAAATCTGGGATGCGAAAGCTGAATGGAATAAAAAGGAATGCGAAGAAATAGAGGGGTACCAACGAAAATATGACATATTCCATCTACACAAGAATATTAAGGAAGTGGCAAAACCCGCACGCCTAGTGTCATAAAGTACAAACAGGGAAACGCGATCTTTGACATTGAAAAACAACTTGAGAGGTAGTAGGAATATATAGCTGAATTGTTTGATGACGACAAGCACTAAATGGACCACCAATTACAAGCCAAGAAGTGGAAAGGGCGGTCGCTCTGACAAAAACAAGGAAATCGGCAGGACCAGATGAGATATGCGCAGAGACGCTGAAAATAATGGGAGAGTCTAGCATCAAAACTTTGACCAAAGTATTCAATACAATCTATGATACTTGTGTAATACCAAAGGATTGGTTGCACTCAACCTTTGTTACCATTCCAAAGAAGGCATATGCAAAACACATGCGGGGATCATCGCACTATAAGCTTGATCAGCCACGCCCTCAAAGTGTTTCTGCGTATAATCTATAGTAGGTTGTATAAAAAAACTACACAGCAGAATAGGAGAAACCCAATTCGGATTTAGAAACGGAATGGGCACGCGCGAAGCCCTTTTTAGTACCCAAGTACTGCTGCAAAGATGTCGAGACGTAAATTATCAATAAGATCCAACACAACAAGATGATACAGATGCTAAAGGATACCGAAATAGACGAGAAAGACCTGAGGATAATAACGGCATAATACTGGCAACAACGAGCAAATGTACGTATAGGAGTAAAAACGACAAACGATGTAGAAATAAAACGTGGGGTACGTCAAGGCTGCATACTCTCACCGTTGATTTTCAACCTGTATGCAGAACACATATGCAATGCGGCTTTAGAAAACTCTAATGATGGCGTGTTAATCAACGGAAGGATTACGCAACAAAATGATTATATAACAAAATGAGATTCGCCGATGGCATATCTTATCCTGACAACCTCAGAAATTCAAGTGCAGAATTTAATGAACAGAATCTCTCAAAGTAGTGAGAGATATGGATTGAAACTGAACATCAACAAGACGAAATATATGATAGTGAGTAAGAGCAGCAAGCAAGATGCCGGCATACACGTAAACGGTAATCAACTTGGAAGAGTAAATAAATTGATATACTTGGGAAGCTTAATTAAAGAAAAATGGGATCCCAGCGAAGAATATCAATTGCGCGAACAACTCTTATCAAAATGAAACGAACACTATGTACCCACGATTTATCAGTAGAGCTAAGAACTAAAATTCTCAAGTGCTACATATTCCCGGTGTTACTGTACGGGGTTGAATCCTGGACGATAACAGACACAATATTACACAGCATTTTAAATGTGGGCCTATCGGAGGATATTAAAAGTCAGTTGGGTAGACAGAGTGACGAACGTATAAATCCTACAGAGACTAAATAAAACTAAGGAACTAGGGAACATCATCAAAAGTAGGAAACTCGAATATTTTGGACACGTTATGCGGCTTCTGGAAAAATGTGGTCTACTGCATCTTATCATTCCGGGAAAGATAATGGTAAAAAGGAGTGCAGGACAAAGGACGACATCATGGTTAAAAAATTTAAGGACCTGGCATGGCAAAACAACAGCCCAGCTGTTTCGTGCAGCCGAAAAAGTTAAAATTTCGACAAAGTTAAAATCATGAACTTATTAGCCAATAGCATTGTCAACGATCGAAGCGGTCACGACACTTAAAGAAGAAGATTTTTTCGCACTTAAAGAAGAAGAGGGCCGATCAGACTAATATTAATGAAATTTGTCAAAGAAAGAAACTAATACAGTAATATAAAAACAATTAAGAAAAAATATGTAAGAATATCTAGAGGTGGATTAGTATTATACATCCCATTTCTTAAATGAAAATTATAAATTAATTACACAAAATGACACCGTTTCACAGAAAAAAAGGAATTATCTTCCAGGTTCAATTCCGGTTTCATATTCTTCCATGTTATATGGTTCCATGTTTTTAAAAACGAGAAAAAGGTCCTTCTTTATTATTTTACAATTATTTATTATTTTTAACTCCTTGGACAGGTTGTTAAATAGTTTTATCATACGATATGGTGGAGATTTTTCTGTGATTGTTAACTTATGTCTGGGAAAGCTGTAGTGCTCTTGCCTGGAGTCCCTTGCATTGTGTTTTAGAAAATCTTTGAATAAATGTCTCTGATTGGATAATAGTGAATTCTTCTATTGTAGAAGGAGTTTATAATACCGCTGGAGCTTAAATAATGAAATAAAGTATTTTGATTTGATTTGATATGAAACACCTTGTATATACAGGGTGGGATATTTAACGTGACCGCTCCAAATATCTACGTTACCTTTAGAGTGACGAAAAAATCTTCTTATTTAAGCGTCGTGACCGCTTCGATCGTTGACAATGCTGTTTACATTATACTTTCGTACACATATGTTGCCGTGATTGTTAGTACATTTACTTCTTTAAACTTTTCTCTGCTCGAGTCATCATATTGTATGGAATGTAGAATGCGTATTGCTTGTTTTAGAGTTTGAAAAATGTGTTTTATCTGCGATGCGTTACCCAGGGCCGTCTTTAACCCATTGGGGGCCCCATGACCTTGACAGAGCACAATTTTGTTAGAATGGACAAAAAATGTAGATTAGCTACGTTCTAGATTTATTTTTGTTTCTTTACAGTCTCATTAAATGGATAAATATAATATAATCCACAAAAGTAACTCTTTTAGAATTCACAGGTTAGTGCTTAAAAATCTATGTTGATTGAAGACAAATCCCTCTTCCCCTTTGATCCCTCATCAAAGACAGATTTGAGATGGGCCAAATTAATCACTTCTTCAAAATCTATGTTTTTCAGAATTTCACATTCTATGGGCATCAATGACAAGCTGGTTAATCAATCTCTCTTGAAGCAGTTTACTTCATTTCATTTAATTTTTTATTCTTTTCAATTTGGAGAAGGAACGTTCTCCACTGCAGTCACCATGATGCTTAAAAAGATTCTCAATGCGATTTCTACATTTGGAAATTTGTCTTCAATTTTGTTTCCTTTCAAAAGATGATATATTTCCAATATACTATTAGTTCATTCATTTTCTATATGAACAATTTTCAAATATTCTCTTAAATGCAGACATTCCATTTCCAACTCTTTCTCATTAACGTCTTCATAATAGGTTTCAGTAAATGCTTTGCAACTTTGTCTCAACTCTCCGGAATTCAGAGTTTTCTCGCGAAAAAATAAACCAATCAAATTTTCGATTCAGTTGGGCTGACGGCGCAGAGTCATCAAAAAAATTCTGGCCGAAGGTTCTACGTCTTGTTCTTTCAGATAGGTCCTTGTAGTCAGATGCATTATCGTTTGATTCTATCGAAATAAAATTGATTTTTCTGAATTAAATATGTTTTTCGGTAATAAATATCGGTTATCGTTTGGTGATCCGCCAGGAACTTTGGGGCCCCTATCAATCGCGGGGCCCTGGGCACGTGCCCCGAGTGCCCAGTGGGAAAGAGAGACCTGGCGTTACCCCAGAATGGAATTCCGAAACGAAGGTGACTGAAAATTTGCTGTGTATACCAGCCTTAAAGTTTCTATGTTTACATATGATTGTAACATTTTCAGGGCGTGAACTGTTTTATTTAGTAGTTGTCAGGTTAGGTTGTGTTAGATGGGGGCCTCGCGTAGACTTAAAAACGATAATATTAGTTTTTTATTGTTGACAATTACTTTATACCTGTTAAACCAATTTAACAGTGATGTCATAGCAGCGTTAATATTTGGGCATATCTTCTCCACCTTTTTGTTAAATATCAGAGACTTGTATCGTCTTCATATTGAATTAGTTCATTATCGTTATCTATATAGTTTTTGGACATGTGTCCGAAAACGTTTCCTAACTGAGGTACAGCCCATTAAAATGGGGTGGCCTTACACAATATTTTTGCTAATATCTCCGACGCTACTAATGGTAATTGATTCAAATTTTGTGTGCACTCGTTACTGGTGCCGAACTACCGTTTGTGCTTATTTTCGCCTTGATAGCCAACTACTGGCGGTACATACGGGCAACGTATGAGGGATTCCTTATAGGGAGGGATTCTATATATACTATCTTTATAGGGACTTGTTTTCTTTGAACATTGGTAAAATGTAAATGGAAACAGCATAACATTTGTGATATTTAATTTGTTTGTTGTTTTTTTTTAGGTCAGAGGAGCTCCAGCAATTGCAATAGTTGGTTGCCTCAGTTTAGCTGTTGAATTAAATAATGAAGTATTTGACAGTAAAAAGATTCTGCGTCAAGAAATTGAGGGGAAATTAAATTACTTAGTATCTTCTCGCCCTACTGCTGTTAACATGAAGATTGCAGCTGATGAACTCATAACTCTATCTAATGCTCTTTATGATAATGAGAGTATTTCACCTGAAGATATGAAAACGAAGTAAGTTAACAAAAGCACTAGAATTTAGAAAAATTAGTTAGCTGTATATATTTACTGAAGATAATGAAGGTGTAAAGTTTAAATAGGTTAAAAATCATGGACATATTGCATACCAAAGTTATTGGAATCTCATAAATATGAGTACAGTATAATCTTGGTAATTCAGCGGTTGGTTAGTCGGATACGTTCAGTAATCCGGCGGTCTGGAGAAACACGTGTTTTTTCTTAACGGCAGGCCGCACCGGATACATTTAATTAAACATGCCCGCTCGCGCTCTTCCCTCCCACCATTTATTGTTTTTCCTATCCTATAATAATGTGTTTTATTCTCAATAAAAGAAACATTCCTTTTTAAACATTTATAATGCATAAGTCCAGTTTTTTGCGAAAATGAGATTATGTCGTCATTGTTTTTATAAGGTTGAAAGGAATATTCCTTATGATATGTACATTAGGGTGGAGCATGGATGTATGCCAAAAATATTTTTTAGAGATTTAAAGTTGTAATAGGGGGGGATTGGTGCAATATATTAAAGTTAAAATAAATATAATTTTTGAATCAATTTGATGACTATCTTCTGCCTCCGCACGGACCTCAAAAATTAAAATTTAATGATAAAAGTCTAGTACAGTTATGGCCAAATTAAGCTTCATTCAATGATAAATGGGTGATAAATGATACGCAATAGATAATTCAGTTATATATTAATCACCTTTAATAAAAATACAACAATTTTTTTATAAAAATATTTAAAAAAAAAACTTAATTTGCTAGAAAATCTCTTTTTGTATCTTTGTACCTTTTTTAGATCCTCTGACAGGTACCTGGAGGCCTTAATTATGTTAAAATGTTCTTGCATGATGGTTTATTTTTAATGTAGAACGAAGATGGTGCGCAAAATTTTACAGAAAATGTAGCCAAAGTTGTCTAGTTTTGTGATGGTGTCTCTGTTGTTACATAAAGAACGTAGTATTCGGTTGGCACGTGTGTTGTATGAGCCAACGGGCATGTGACATTTTACCTGGAGATTTGTTTGCCAAATCTTCTGGGAAATCACCTGAAAGTACCTCTGAGACAATCTTGTGCAGGTACTGTTGATCTGTACTTAAATATTGAGCCATTTCTGGAAGCAATTCTTCCTCAATGTGCTGGATTTTTTTAACAGGCAGTTATTCACAAGTCTCGAGTGCTTTCCCTAATGTCCCAGTGTTAGCCCCGAAGTACACCGTCAAGATGAAAATTCAAGTGTCTCAAAGGAAGTTAGTTCATGGGAGTAAATACTGTTATGAAACTGTTATGTTCTAAAATTATCCACTGGAGTGGTTTTTGTAGCCTTTTGTCAAGCATTCTTATAACACCCCCATACCTGCCAGTATTTACATTGGTACCATCACAACCGATTGCCATAAGATGATGTTGGGGAATTCATTCATGTGATAGAAACCTTGTCATCGCAGTTTCTTTAGCTGAACCAACGTTAAGTACTACGTACCTTATGTAAATAGATCCTGGCTCTTGAATTAGTGAGATGTGCTCCTCAAATGTCATATTTCTCCCATCAAAATATAAAGCAGACAGTTTTGAGATCTCCTTCATTAACTTTTGTCTAGTTTTAGTTCTCTCTCTTCGTACTTTATGTCTGTCAATGCCCTCGATGTCAGACTTAATGTCGAATAAAACAGATGACGCAATCACTGCTGTTGCTCTATCTGATACACCATAACTCGCAGGTCTTCGATAACGTAGGAAAATCGACCGCCAAACTACAGCCGTAATACTTCATTAGCTGTTATAGAAATTAGTACTTATCCGGTATCGTCAGCGTCTGAAAGTCGTAGTAGTTCAGATAATTCCACTAACACCATAAAGAAAATCATTCCGAAAAAAAAAGTTTTTTTTTCTGTCTGAACTACGACTTTGAGACGCTGACGATACCGGAGAAGTACTAACTTCTATAACAGATAACCATCAGTTGGGCGGTTTTCTCGATCCTGTTTTCTCTTTAGGGTCTTTTGCAATTTCTTCGTAACACTTACGTCGATTCCACCCATTATCATACTTTGAGAGGTTCTTTGATCAATTAAAAAAGTATTTTCTTGTTTGGAAACCTTTTTATCCTTGCGACAGATACATTGTTGTACCTTACTACTTTTCTGTAGAGAGCCTTTTGACAGACTTGAGTAGGTTTTTGCATTTTAAATGATAAGCTTTTAACATCTGTAGGACCTTTGTTCGTGTTACTATCGGAATAGATGGAGTTTGCCATATATTTTCAATTCTATTTGCCATTATATTTCTATATTTGCTATTTTTGAGAATGTGGGCCCTTTTGCAGTTTCCAATTGCAACTATAGTTGATGTTTTTTCCATTCATAGTATTTCATCTTCGTAGGTAGAATATTGTCTTTTATCTCACAAGTATCACCAAAAATAGGACATTTATAGACACTTTACGTGCTCTTTGCCTGCTTGTTACGAGCAAAATTGAGGTTAGGTTACTTGTTAAATAACTAGCGCAAGTCTAATTCGAACCAAAACCGATAGTCCACTGACGACGCGACAAGTGTTCTAATTGTTCCCTCCTGCTCTCCATCACTCCCCTTATTTTATATTATAAACTTAAGATCATGCATTTTTTTGTTTTCTATCGAAAATAAACTGTAGTTGTAATAATTTCTGGGAATAAAATACGTCTGTTTATTAAAATTTTAATTAGTCATTGTTTACATTGTTTTTCAAAAATTTAATGACGTTGCGGAGGCTATTACTATGAATCAAATCAAATAATATTTTTCATGGATTAATTTGACTCTAAAAGGCACCGATTTTTCACTATTAGAACACTCACAACCCAAAAAAATATTTTGCTCCACCCTAATGTACATAGACGCTGAGGCATTTTTTTTTTGGAAATTTACCTAAGTGTAGTTCTTTCTTTACGTGTTGGGAATTACGATTGATTAGTCATTCATTGCGGACGTTTATGAAGTAAAGACAAATCTTGAAGAGCAAGAAGCACTAATTGATTCATAAAAGATGGCAATTTAAAACTGATAAATAGGAATTGTAAATTAATGAATTTTGGATACACATAAAGCCACAGTATCCTTAATTAGCTAAAAGATCTCTCAGAAAATTATTGCAATTCTTCACTGCATATTTGTGTGAATTTGTGTTTTCGGCTTTTGCGTCCATCAAAAATAATAAAAGAGAACGTTTGCAAACGATCGATGAAGAAATGAGACTGTGGCTCTCCATATTCCGCCCAGAATTAAAAAAAAATGTGCATCACATTAAGCTCAGATCTCAAATTAATTAAAATTGTTATTATTTACGTATTCACGCATCTTTGAATAATTTGATATACAGTATAATCTTGATAATCCGAGACATATGGGGCCAGACAACTGACAGATTATCGAAAAATTCCGGGATTATCGGGATTACAAGAAAACAATAACAATTTTACATATTTATATTTTATATACAAATTTTAGAAAGAATTATATATATATGTGTGTTGTATTGTTTTCTCGGGGATTCCGCGTTGATGCTGAGGGTTGGCTCTGAAAAGAACCGGATTCTCGACGTTTCGGCGAACTAACATTCGCCATTCTCAATAGATATATGCGTCCGTACGGGTCAACCGTTAGACGCATACTGAGAGCTCGTTCGTGCGATGCGACTACTTATAGCTGTCTGGCTTCGGGTCATGCGCGTTGTGTGCGGTGCTACGGTTCGGTTTTTTGTTTGTTTTGTTGGTCGTACATGAGTCTGGGGTGTCTGGGATTGCATTTTGAGGGTGGATATGATCGGTCGCCATGCTGGGGACAGTCTCAAGGAATCGTCTCTCGTGTTCATGCAGTAGTCTCGTTTTTCTATCTCTATGGCTTCTCTGTGTCTGTGTCATCAGACACAGAGACAAAGTTTCATCGGCACTTGTCCAACACACAAACACCGGTCACTGGATGGACTTTAGAAATTCAAGGACTGTTGCACAGATTAGCCACGAAATGTCACGAGTATACAGAGAAGCCATAGAGATAGAAAAACGAGACTACTGCATGAACACGAGAGACGATTCCTTGAGACTGCCCCCAGCATGGCGACCGATCATATCCACCCTCAAAATGCAATCCCAGACACCCCAGACTCATGTACGACCAACAAAACAAACAAACAACCGAACCGAAGCACCGCACACAACGCGCATGACCCGAAGCCAGACAGCTATAAGTAGTCGCATCGCACGAACGAGCTCTCAGTATGCGTCTAACGGTTGACCCGTACGGACGCATATATCTCTTGAGAATGGCGAATGTTAGTTCGCCGAAACGTCGAGAATCCGGTTCTTTTCAGAGCCAACCCTCAGCATCAACGCGGAATCCCCGAGAAAACAATACAACACAGGTATCTATCCGCGAAAACCTCAAATACAACATTAAAAACCTCCACGGGGAGGAAATTTACCACCTCACCCGTAGTTTTGAGAAACTACGGACAAAACGCTCTCAATTATTATGCGATTTAGCATTTTTACGTCGCTGTAGAGATACAGATATAACACCCGTCTGTATGAGGCTGTCACACCAAAATCCGACAACCAGGTCAAACAAAATACTACACAACGCAAGCCAAGCTTTGCTTCGGGACGAAATCCAAACCAAACGACAGAAACTTGACAGCGTCAGCCAAAATATCCTGACAACTCACATAGCTCTAACCACTACGCTACACCCTCTCCTCTGGCAACAGATAGACTTAATATCTAACAACAGAGCCGAACAGAATAGATTATTAATTACCAATAGACAGAAAGAAAAATACAACCTTCTCAGACGGAGACAAAAACCTGCACCAAAACCACTCAACATCGACAAAGTGGTTTACAATCTTTCAGACCAGCCCCTAGACAAACCTACCAAACCCGTACTGGCCAAGGGTTTTAACTTTGCAATAGCACCAACTCGCCTTCCCAAAGAAGACATAATCACTGGTGTTGAGACTGCTATTTCACAACTCCCTGCCATATTAGCCAAGACAATAAGACAGGAAACATGACACATTTTAAGATCTGCCAAACCACGGACAAGAAACATCTCATACGAGGAATTCAAAGCCCTCAAGGCACTAAGAGAAAACAACAGCATTGTGGTCCTACCAGCTGACAAGGGAAATTGCTCTGTAGTCATGAACAGTGCTGACTATAAACAAAAAATGACCACAATCTTAGATGATCCAGCTTATCTACCCAGTACAACGGACCCCACAACCTATCTTGAGAAAACTACCAGACAAAAGATCCTAAGCTCTAGCATTGACAAGGAATCAATGAATTATCTTATACCAAGGGAGAAATCTTCACGGTGTCCCAAGATATATGGTTTACCAAAGATCCACAAAGATGGAGCCGCACTACGACCAATAGTAAGCTCCATTGGTTCACCGGTCCAACTTCTTGCGAAACATTTAGCAAAATGTTTACAACCATACGCAGAAGATTGTGATTCCTATGTCCGCAATGCTGAACACTTCATAGACATACTGAAAAATCACCAACTCCAGCCCGGCCACCTCCTTGTGAGCTTTGACATTGTATCTTTATTCACAAAAGTACCGGTCCCTGAGGCCTTAAACATCATAAGATCAAAATTAAAACCAGAAAAGTATGTATCAGATCTGGCAGACCATTTTTTAAAGAATACATACTTTAGGTACGATGGTCAAATATACAAACAAGTCCTAGGAGCACCAATGGGTTCACCTCTATCCCCAGTAATAGCCAACATATTTCTTACAGATTTTGAGGAAAAGGCAATCTCATCAGCCACACTTAAACCTCTGGTTAAGATATGTTGACGACACATTTGTAATCTGGCCCCACGGCAGACCAGAGCTGGACAAATTCCTTAACCATCTTAACTCCCAACACGACCAAATTAAATTCACAATGGAGATAGAAAAGCATCAACAACTTCCTTTCTTGGATGTTTTGGTACAGAAGAAACCTGACGGCACTTTGAGCCACACTGTGTACCGGAAACCAACACACACAGACAGATATCTGAACGCTTCTTCGCACCATCATCCCAAACAACTAGCATCTGTAGTCAACACTCTTACCACCCGATCCAAAAGACTAGCCGACCAGCTTAACCTACCGAAAGAATTGAGGAACTTACGAGAAGCTCTTTCTTCAAATGGATATCCAAACAGCTTAATATCCAGAGCTTTCCGTCGTACAGAGAACAGTAGCCAAAGAACTGAAGAACGCCAGAAACCCGTTAGCACAGCATACCTACCATATGTTCATGGATCAACTGACAAAATCGCCAGAATACTTAAAAGACACAACATCGACACCATTTTCAAACCTAACCAGAAAATATCCTCCATGCTACGCAGCGTTAAAGACACCATCCCGTTAGAATCCCATGGAATTTACGAAATACCTTGCGGAACATGTGAACGGACTTACATTGGACGTACCAATAGAAAAATATCTGCTAGGATTCAAGAACATGTAGTTTCAATCAGACACAGAGACAAAGTTTCATCGGCACTTGTCCAACACACAAACACCGGTCACTGGATGGACTTTAGAAATTCAAGGACTGTTGCACAGATTAGCCACGAAATGTCACGAGTATACAGAGAAGCCATAGAGATAGAAAAACGAGACTACTGCATGAACACGAGAGACGATTCCTTGAGACTGCCCCCAGCATGGCGACCGATCATATCCACCCTCAAAATGCAATCCCAGACACCCCAGACTCATGTACGACCAAGAAAACAAACAAAAAACCGAACCGAAGCACCGCACACAACGCGCATGACCCGAAGCCAGGCAGCTATAAGTAGTCGCATCGCACGAACGAGCTCTCAGTATGCGTCTAACGGTTGACCCGTACGGACGCATATATCTCTTGAGAATGGCGAATGTTAGTTCGCCGAAACGTCGAGAATCCGGTTCTTTTCAGAGCCAACCCTCAGCATCAATGCGGAATCCCCGAGAAAACAATACAACACAGGTATCTATCCGCGAAAACCTCAAATACAACATATATATATATATATATATATATATATATATATATATATATATATATATATATATATATATATATATATATATATATATACGAAGATAGTTTTTTTAATGACTAGATAATTAAACAAATACCGTAGTATATTTTCAACCAGGAAAATATATTTAAGTTTAATGAGGGTGTAGTTAAAGCTTAGGTCAGTAAAAAGAAACTCTTTGTTATATAATCGAGCTTTCGGGAATGTTTATTCCCTTTCTCAAGACATCTAAAAATAATTTATTTGTTAGTTACACCTACATGTTATTTAAGATGGTTTGTAAACTTCTTACTAACGTGAGGTTGACCATAAACAGCAGCTTCATGAAACACCGGACAAAATTCAACCACATTGAAAAAGGCATTGTGTAACACCTCACACAACAAAAATAAGATTTATAATAAGAGAGTTAAGCCCTCATGTTTTATAATAAAACAGATTACAAAACAAAATTGAATTACCAAAATTAGTTACTTAACAAAAGCACACGTTTTCATTTTTGTTTTTTTGTTAAGTAACTAATTTTGGTAATTCAATTTTGTTTTGTGAGGTGACTACACTAAATTCATACACCTCATTAAACTTATATATATTTTCCTGGTTGAAAATATACTACGGTATTTATATATATATATATATATATATATATATATATATATATATATATATATATATATATATATATATATATATATATATATATATATATATATATATATATTTATATATATATATTATTATCGATAATTCCCCTTTAAGGAGAGCGCTAAAACAGAATCAATTAACGTGTAATTTTTTCTGTCTTCTTCTTTCTGCCCAGAAACCTCTAATATATTCACTGTGTTTCTTCTTCATCTCTTCTGTCCACTTTTTTCCTGTTTTCTTTTTTCCTCTTTGGGTGTTTGTTCTAACTTCTGTTTTCTGATTTTTTCTCTGTATTTTTCCTGTCGGTCATGTCTTCTGTGGAGATGTTGAGTATCTTGAGGTCTTCCAAGGTTTCCTTTACCCAGTTGGTTTTCATTGTATTTGTCATCACTATGTTAAAAATTAGTCAATGTTAAAAAGTTAAATCTTAGTCAGTCTGTTTTTATTCAACCTATATATGTGTCCATAGAATTTTGCCCTTCTTTTCCTGATGTTGTTTGTAACCGTCTCTGTCTGTTCGTACAGTTCTTTTGTTGGTCTCTTTATCCAGATCCCCTCTTTCTGAACCGGCTTATCAAACTTGATTTAAAAAATTAAATTCTACCTCAAACTGTAGATTTTTGTTAATTTACTTCCGCTGGGAAGGAATCCCCTTCCCGGGCCCCATCCCAACGTTGCATGTGATATTCGTTTTACGTTCCAAAAAAATCATCTGGTACATTATATAAACCCCTCTTCCCCCTTATTTAGATTCCAGATAGGCCGCTGATATTTTTCCGTCAGGGGTGCCTCTCACCGAAAAATTATGAAAAACACTGCACTAAATGTAAACGAACGTTTGCGGCCAAATCTGTGCGGTGTTCGTTAAAAAAATTGAGTTATGTTGTTACATTACAACAATCGAATGCGTTTGTTGTCATTTTCGAGGTTCGCGGTTAATATACGCCACTCTACCTTGATTGCAACCTGGCCACAAAATAACAAAATACCATGTTTCTAAAGGCGGGATTCCACTGAGGCAACATTAAACGAGATGAGGCATGATGCATGATACATGTTTCCTAGTGTTGCATGATTATAGGTGTGCGACTATGTGGCACAAAATTCAATAATGTTGCATGCGGAATGTGTTTGTAGCATGCGTCTGAAACGATTCCATTCAGGCAATTTTAGTTTGGTGCAGCATGTCTTACGGAAAGTCGCGGCAGCTGCATATTTGGTAATAGTTTTCAATCGTAAGAAAAAAAGGTCACCACGGTGGTGGAGAAGACAACTATATGTTGATGTTGAAGAATCACAATATAATTTATACAACAACTTTCTTGCTAATGATGAAGCTTTATTTCGAAATTTTACACGATTTTGAGTACTTGTTGCATAAAATCTCACTCACTATAAAAAAGCATGATGCTAATATTACATTCACTGATTTTATTATTCCACAATGTGGGTGAATTGTGGTAATCTTCAATGAATGTTGAGTTTCTTTCATTATTCCATTCCATGTCGCATACTACAAGTCGCCCGATCCGATTGCCGTTGGATAGCAACGACACTGTTCGACACGTTCAATCTTGTCGAGAGGTGACACATGCGGGCCGGCAACAACACTCGACATGTAGCATTCCACAAATAGACATGTTTCTTGTGGCATAGTGTTCCTCCAATGGAAAGACTTTCCGCAGTCAATTCCGCATGCTACATGTTGCCTAAAAAATTGCCAAATGATTGCTATTGCCAAAAAATTGCCATTGTATGCAAAGCAAATACATGCGCTCAGAAGATTTCTTTGATGTGCCGCCTCCCGAACAAACCAGAGAAATGGAGAACACATGCGATGAGAGACGCCTTTCCACCCCGAGCAACCACATGCGTTCGAGTATTGTGTGAAAACTGGAGCATGCTCCAGTGTGAAAACTGGAGCATGTTTAGTCGGATACCGGATACAGGATATCCGGCCAACCTTGTATTCGGCCGCCGAAAAAGAAGCTGAAGTGACAACAATGAATACTTCTGGAAGACGACTTGTGACGCAGTTCAATTACTCAGGTTTAGTTAAAGATAAACTGCTGACGTTTCAAAAAGAGCTAAATTTATCCGAGCATCAGTTAGTGCAACATATTAGCGCTAGGTGGAAGTCCACAACATTGTATGCTGCTGATTACGATACACTCAACAATTTGACAGCTCAACAGTGGAGTTTAATGGAGCAATGTATCAATTTATTAAAGACCTTCAAAGAAATAACCAAAGTAACAAGTTCTGGTCTATCCTGCGTGTCGAAAGTAATAACACATGTTGCTGTTTTAAAAAAATACTTAGATAAAGATGAAACTGAGCAAAGAACTCCTGATTTGTCACATATGCGGGCCTCGTTAAAAGCTGAATTAGAAACTCGTTGTAACTCCACAAGTCAAGACTTAAACTACTTGATTGCAACTTACATAGACCCGAGATTCAAAACAAAATACTTTGGAGTGCTTGCTGCTGAAAGAGCGCGCCAGAAGATTCTATTGGAATATTTAAAAATGTCTTGCGAAGAGTCCTCCAGTAGCAGTTTATCTTCAACACCGGCTAAAAAAGGTAGAGGACAAGAGTCAGCTGTATCTCGCACAGCTCCATGACACGTTTTGAATTCAGTGCGAATTGATCGCAATTGTGACCCTTATTCTTTATGGACAGCTAATGCAAAACAATTCCCAAATTTAACGAGGTTTGCCAAATTCTATCAGCACCTCGCAGCAGTGACTTTTTAAACAGCGAAAGACTTTTTTCTGAAGCTGGCCTTATTTACGAAGACAAGCGAAACCGCTTGCTACCTCTTAATGCAGTGAAATTATTATTTATTCTCCATAATTTGCCCTTAGTGCAGTATGAGTACTAATTCTTTTTCTGAGTTGTAGAATTATCTTGTGATTACTGATCGTATTTTTTAAGTGATAGTAACTAAACAAAGCAATTAATTACCTGAAAATATTTTTTTAAATAAAGTATGCGGCCGGATAGGCTTTAGTTATCCGGTATTCGGCCGGATAGTATTTAGGCCGCCGGATAGGCCGGATACCGGATATCCGTTTCATCTCTAGTGAAAACCCTTACTCACCCTTAGAAATAGAATTAATCTACAGCAGTGGTTCCCAAAGTGTGTTCCGTGGAACCCTGGGGTTCCGCGAAAAAATAGGGGGTTCCGGGTGACAAATTTTATTTCATTAAAAAATAAGAATGGTGTTTAATTCTTCGGTCTTCGTACAATATGGAATATGGTCTTCATATGGAAGTTAGATGGTTATTTTATGGTAAAATGCTTGTGCTAATATTTTAATTGCGAAGGGAACTATTAGCGTATTTTATTGGTCATAAATTTGAATTATCAGACAGATTAAGTAATATGACTAGGCTATCTAAACTTGCATACCTTGCTGATATATTTGGAAAATTGAACAAATTATGTTTGGCTCTGCAAGGAAAAAAAGTCAACATATTATAGCAAAAGATACATTGGTTGCCTTTTCAAGGAAGATACAATATTGGATTTCAGCTGTGGAGCAAAATAACTTCGAGTGTTTCCAAACGCTTATTGTTAGTCAAGTTGATTTAGATATGGAAATACATGATGGTATAAAAACACATCTGTCTAGTTTACAGCAATCACTCAGTGATTACTTTCCAAATCTAGAGAATGAAGATAATTATAGCGTGCAAAATCCATTCAAAATAAAAGAAAACCAAAAGGATGTCATTCCATGGAATGTGAAAATTTGATTGAATTGAGTTCGGATACACAATTAGAAGCCAAATTTAGAACAGTTTCATTCGCAATGTTCTGGTCAGATGTTTTCTATGAATATCCAAATTTATCAAAACAGGCTCTTCTAATTCTATTGCTGTTTGCAACCACTTATCTGTGTGAAGCTGGGTTTTCAAAGTATGTTGCAACAAAAACCAAATATCGTAACAAACTTGATGCTGCACTAGATATGCGAATTCAGTTATCAAACATAAAGGCTAATTTTAATTGAATTATTGAATCAAAGAAGCAAGTGCATCCTTAAAATTAAAGTTTTTTCATTTATTTTAATTTATGTTTTATATTTTTGAAAATTATTTCTATGATGAATTGTTTTTTTTTTTGTTTTCTTTATTTCAATAAAATCTGAAATACCAAAATAATACTTTAATATCAGATATTAAATTTTGAAAAGTCGTTAAAAAAAATATTTTGGGTTCCACGATCATTGGCAACAAATTTGGGGGTTCCACGACCAAAGTAGTTTGGGAACCACTGATCTACAGTAATATACAAAGCTAAATACGAAATTATAGTGTGGGAATCAAATATGTGATACATTTTTTGACAGGTTTTTTGTATCTCCTGTAAAGTTTGACTTATCGGACTTACGAGGTTTTCCAGATTTATAAGCGATATGTTTTATCAGGCATGATGATCAATATACTCGGAAATATGATAATGATCGACAAAATTTATTCTAACATTAATAAAATGGAAATCGTTTAAAAAGTACTAAAAAGATCACCTAAGAATGCAATGTTTAATTCTAAGAAAAGTGTTACATTGCTGGTTTTAAAGTGAATAGATATCAAATTGCTAACCAGTGAAGAATGGTTAATTAATAATCTGATATATTTACCATGGTATACTATATTTTATGTATTTTTGATATTATTTCTTCAATTTTCAGATTTATATTAGAAATAGAATCTATGCTTGAGAAGGATATTGAAGATAATAAGGCTATTGGGAAACACGGAGCTGAGGAAATTTTAAGCAAATTTCCTGGAGATAGCACAGTTAGAATTTTGACTCACTGTAATACAGGTTCTTTAGCTACGGCCGGATATGGAACTGCCTTAGGTGTTATCAGAGCTCTTCATACACTAAAACGTCTAGGTGAATATTTAACAGTCTCTTAAATTATTCTATTTAGTTCTTTTTTCTCTGATTCGCAGAACATGTTTATTGTACTGAAACTAGGCCTTATAATCAAGGTGCACGTTTAACAGCCTATGAATTAGTTCATGATAAGATCCCTTCAACATTAATAGTTGATAGTATGGTGGCTGCACTTATGAAACAAAGGAATATTTCTGCTGTAGTTGTTGGAGCCGATAGGGTACTCATTATTTTAAAAAACAATTTATTCTCTATTATAAATTATCTAATGAATTGCAATGTTATTGATAGGTTGCAGCAAATGGAGATACTGCTAATAAAATAGGAACATATCAAATTGCTGTTTTGGCTAAGCATCATGGGGTTCCATTTTATGTTGCTGCCCCTTTCACATCTATAGATATGAAAATTATTAGTGGCGATCATATTGTTATTGAAGAAAGACCTGATAGAGAAATGACTCATGTTGGTGAACATCGGATTGCTGCACAAGGTAATTATAATTAGGTAGCACTCTTTTTAAAATATCTCCCTTAGTTTAAAAATAATATTTAAATTGTTAAAGAAGAGACAAATCGCTATATTTTCAATATATTAGAGCAGGGTTTCCCAATCTATGTTCTGCAGGACACTAGTGTTTTTGGTACTACGTGTACACTAGTGTTCCGTGAAAGCCTGAAATGGTTTACACGGAGTGCATATTATAGAGAAATGATAAAATCACCAAACTTACAAGGGGAACTTCCGACGTCTGGATCACGGATTTTCTACAAACTTTGTACACTTTTAGTAGTCCATTAGGACAACATAATGTGCCAGTAGTAAGGCGTACTTCGGCATTTTCGAGAATTTTTCACTTTTATTAACGATGATTGACTTGTGCTTTCCAAGCTTGATGCCTTCCCCTTATCCCTTCGAACCCGTTGCTGCAGGTCAAAGCACCATTTTCGTAATGATAAAATTCATTAAACAGCCAAATAACATTGGAAATTCAATCAAAATGCATGCAAAGGTAGGCGTCCACAGTTTCGCATCGTACGTATCGGACGCATCGCATCAAACGGGTCGTAGTATTCTTTCTATAGAAAGTAATACAAGTGCGTCCACTTGTAGATCCGTACGATCGCACGAATCTACCCGTCGGCAATGCCGATGCCGATGCTCCGATGGGCAACTTTTACTATGCGTGCCGATGACGTCATACGGAATATGCGTCCGATACGTACGATGCGAAAATGTGGACGCTTACCTTAAATACACTTATTCATTATATTACCTTTGAATTGTTATTTATAAGAAAAAATATGACCAGCGTTGAAAAAAAACAGTAGGACTCGATCCACCGATCCAGCAATTACGAAGCTTGTACTTAACCACTCGGCTACCACCATCTTATACACGTTGACGCAACGCAAATGTAGAAAAAGAGAGAGAGAAAATTGTAATTTTCTTGAAAATGCCGAAATAGTACGCCTTACTACTTGCACATTATGTCGTCCTAATGGACTACTAAAAGTGTACAAAGTTCCAAAAATCCGTGATCCAGACGTCGGAAGTTCCCCTTGTTAGTGATATTCCCGTTGGGCAGGAAAGATTATATTTCCTTTGTTTGGCTGCCCGATCCAGACCCAAGCGACGGTCAAAAGTCGGTTGATCGTGCTAATAAATATTGCTTACAAATTAATCAAAAAGACGTGTTTCTGGAGCAAACGAGCATGCGGGAATATTACCTATTCCACCTATTCCACAAGTAATAAGTCTATGCTGTTTTAATTAATAAAATGAGGGTAGGTTAACACCAAAAAACACACATTTTATTTTACTTAACGCATAATAACGTCTCCTCGGATAACTTTTCGCAAATTCCTCAATGACTTCGTTAGGTTGTAGATTAGCAGAGATATCTCGGTGAATATACATGGAAGCCAAACCGGTTAACCTGTTTTGGGTCATTGTCGTACGAAGGTACGAATTTATTAGTTTAAGCGAAGAGAAGCTGCGCTCCAGACTACAAGTGGTTACTGGTAATGTAGCGAGAATTTGTAACAAAATTTTTATATTTGTAAAAAACTCATTCGTCTCTTGATGCGGTTCAGCTGCTGTTTGTGGGAGATGTTGTTTACCACTCCATAGCTCCTTCCAAGGAGATATTTCTCCCGATAACGAGAGAGGATGAGGTAAATCGTCACTGCAAACGCGTGCAGCTGCTACAATCGAGGTCAGATTTTGTTTGTTTACGATATCACTTGGTAGAAGGTGGAACAGATGGAGAATCGAAGAGTGCTCTGCTCTCGAAAAGCGACTCTACCCGTTCTTACTACACTTTCTACCATCTCATAACAAAGGTTAAGATCTAATGCAACAGCCTGCAGTTGTTGTGAAAGCGAAACAGTGATTACAAATACTGCGGCGGTTACCGTTAAGATAAGACAAAGTCGAATCAGTGAATAGAACCCAGAAAACTTGCACTTGTCAATGACGGAGAAGTTCTGTCGATTTCTTCAAGTACGATAGAGTCAAAGAACTCTTTGAATTGAAGGAGCGCATCATGCCTTTCAACCCAGCGTGTATCACTAAGACTTTGCAACTGACTCTTTTCGTCTGTGGGTGTTTTTTAAGGATAGCTTGTTTGAAAAGTTCCAATCTTTTTGCTGACTCTCAAACAAAACTGGTAACATTATTTACTATTGCCATCATATTACAAACACTATTCAAGTCAATTTCAATTTAATTCATTTATTGACCACAAGATGTACATATATTCTGATACATATGGGTACGTCCAAGAGAAACAATGTATACAGAAAACTATATAGAATTGAGAGAATTCACAAACTCTTTGTAGTCGTAGGGACACTGTGAAATAAGTAATTCTCTCATTACGCTTCTGAACCTCTTATATGAGGTCTCCTCTGTGAGGCTCGTTGGGAGCTTATTGTACATAATAATGCCTTTGACATCTGGGGCCACAAATATCTAGCCTTACTTTGGTAGGGTACAGCTTAAGGTGTCCGCGAGTGTCCGCGAGTCCGCGAGATCACTGTTCCGAGGAATCCTTAGTTTCATTTTGTGGATGTAGCACGTAGTTTCAAGGATATAAAGGCCAGTAACTGTTAGCAGATGTAGGTGTATAAAGTGCGACCTGCATGACTCATAAGTGGGAATGCCGACTAACGCACGAATGATCCTTTTTTGCGCTTTTAAAATTCGAGATATTTCGTGTGACGATCTCCACACTGCAATGCCATAAGAAAGCACTGACTGGATCTCAGCATAGTAGTAGTCTAGTAATTCGGTTTGATTGAGAATTTTTCTGAGGAACCGAATGCAATATGCTTTCTGATTCAGTACTTTGCATATGCTCTGAGTTGTGTGTGCCAAGTTAAGTGCTCTTCAATATGTATTCCAAGAAATTTTGTGCATTTTGTTCGATTTAGTGCCGAGTTTCCAGCTTTTATTTGGATATTTTCTACGTATTTGCTTCTGTTGGTTTGGAAAACTATGAATTCAGTTTTTTCCTTGTTAAGAAACAATTTATTGGAAGAAAACCATTGTGTTACAGATTCCATGATTCTGTTAGATTTTTTAATTGAAGATTGCAAATTGTTTTCAGATATTAAAAAGCTGGTGGATATGCCACTAAATCCGCCAAAATACGATAAATAGTGTTCGTGAGAGCACACTACCCTGGGGGACCGCTGTTTTCGTCGCAATTGTTGGACACATGCCTACCTTATCCAAAGAGTTTATTTCTACATATTGGGATAGGTTTTGTAGGAAGGAGCATAACCAATTTCCTGCTTTTCCTCTTATGCCGTAATAACCTAATTTGTCAAGCAATTGGTCATGACATACACAGTCGAAGGCTTTACTTAGGTGACATAAAATACCTATTGGGAAATTGCCCTTGTCTACATCAGATAAGATTTTATTATGAAGTTTTAGGACAGCTGTGCTAGTAGATTTCCCGCTTTCAAAGCCATGTTGTTCCAGGGGTATTATTTTATGCTTCGCAATGAAACTAGGCAAGCTGCATGCTTTCACGACTGCTAGGTTTAGTTTATGGGCGCACAGTGCATGTAAGGCGCTAGCGGTGGCCAGGACACGTATTATAATAAGTCACCGTCCTCTTATGCATGACTCTGGCAAAGTCATCACAGAAATTTTCCGAGAATACCTCCCTCAAATGTGGCTCGTAACATAAGGGCCCGCTACGCTTGTGTCTAAGACCTAGACACCAAACAAGTATATGTAAAGGGAGGAGATCTAGGTCCCAGTTAAGCTGTTGAAGAAGAAAAAAAGAAGAAGAACTATGAAAATATATTTTCCGATGAGTTCACTTTGATTTGCCACGGAAGACCTTTACGACTCTCATCTAATTTTAAAGAAATTTATTTTCAAAATGGATATACTAACCTGTGTTGATTAATGTAATTTTTATTTTGTAAGTCATACAGTTTAACATAATCAGCCACAAGAGCGATCAATTCCTCTGCTTTTTCGTCGTTCATTCCATTCGTTTTCAAAACCACGCCGTTTTTGACACAATCCGTCATTCGTATCACAAACAAACTTTCCAAACTTGCGATGTGCGACAAAACGTAAAAGAATGCTCACGAAATAATCCCAGCGACAGCGCGCTGAATTCCGACTTTAAGTAACTGTCGCGTAGCCATAGTGAGAACGTGCCCATTGAAAACAATGTAATCATTATTTGACAGGCGATTTCGTGTGACGTCGTGTAGCTGTGTGTCGCGTATATGAGAATCGGCCTTAAATCTACATACTTTTGGACATATAAATTGTGTAAATTTGCGCAAAAATAATATTTGTACAAAATGTTATTTTTATTTAAACAATTTAATATAATATTCAAAAATTATCCATGGATTTTTAGAATTCAATCGAAACGAAACACGCAGACACACTAGAAAAGTCTAAACACCAAATGATTACAATTGCTTAAACTGAAATTATAAAAGAGGCATCTTACTGCGTAGTTACCACATTACTCTTAATGGTGAAGCTCATCTAATTGGAGAGACAGTTATTAAGCTGTTGTGAAAGATATAGTGTCGTGTGTTATTAACGAGCAAGCTGCCAAAATATATATGCAGTACAATTATCAAATAATTTTACTGATATAGGGAAAGACCTAATTTAGGGATGGCGAACCTTTTTGAGTATTGGATCAAATTTTGTTCATTATATTTTTCGTACTAGCTCGTTGGTTACCAAGCCAGTGACATCACTTGGAAAAGAGGAGAGAGGTCAAAGACTACTTTTTTGTTCTTACTTATGCTTTTACAACATTCTAGTTTCGTTCTTTTTTACAACTTACTACTTTGAAAGTGGTGAGCAACAAATAAAGGTCGAAGTCAAAAAATGCTTATCAATAAACACGTCCATAAAAATTCCTGATGTATTATACAATGTTGTACATGTTCCTGGTCTACAAAGTGGAACGCGAGCCAACAGAGCAAACTACGAGCACCTCAGGAGAATAGCTTCAAAACTTTGCAAAGCAAAAAAGAAAATAATGTTAAATAAACAAGTGGAAAAACTAGAACAATACAACGTAAATAAACAAAGCAGGAAATTTTATAAGGCAGTACAACAGCAAACAACGGCTTTTCAACCTAGAACCATCGCGTGTATAGATAAAAACGGGACAATACTAACCGAGGATGACAAAATACTCCAAAGATGGCATGAACACTTTAGCGAGCTACTCTCCACTGAAATCCAAACGGGTGAAAGAGAAAAGGAAATCGTATGGCACCATGAAGTACAACCCGAAATCCTCGAACCGAGCTATGAGGAAGTTACCGAGATAATACACAATCTTAAAAACAATAAATCTCCAGGAAGTGATACAATTCCCACGGAACTTCTGGAAAATGGAGGTGCACCACTGTGGGAAAGGATCCATAAACTTATTGTCAGGGTGTGGAATGAAGAGATTACGCCAAGTGACTGGAGAAAAAGCATTATTTTTCCCATACACAATAAAGGAAACAAGAAAGAATGTTCCAATTACTCTTCTCAACACCACTTACAAAATATTATCCAGCGTAATATACAATAGACAATATCAATATATGAAGAGGAGATATTTGGGGACTACCAAGGAGGTTTCCCGATTGCAACCCGAGCGCAACTAGCTGCTGACAGCATGAACACCAAGGAAACATATCGCCTGACACGAAAGCTCACAAACACAGGCTACCCCTCAGAACGACCAATACGCACGACGAACGGCAAGCTATGCACAACCGAGGCACAGCAAATAACCCGCTGGACAGAACACTTCCAAGAGCTCCTAAACACACCGTTGGAAGAGGTACCACAAAGTCCTATGACACCAAGCGGAAACAGAAGATTTAGAGACGACCCGCCAAGCATAGAGGAGGCGAAGGCCGCCATCAAACACCTTAAAAACGGCAAGGCGCCTGGCGCTGACGAGACATACTCGGAGATGTTTAAAATAGACATAAAGGGAATCACCGAGATTATAACACCTATAATTCGAGAAGCATGGGAAACAGAAGTAATACCATCCACGTGGAAAGAAGGCCTAATTATCAAACTGGCGAAAAAAGGAGACGTGAGTATATGCTCCAATTGGAGAGGAATAACTCTTCTTAACACCATTAACAAATTAGTTTCCTAAATAATTCATGACCGGATCAGCAATGTGGTTGAACCGACACTACGCAAGGAGCAAGCGGGATTCAGGCCTGGCAGGTCCTGTACCGACCAGATAAACACCCTCAGAATCATCGTTGAACAGTCGGTTGAGTGGCCGTCACCACTCTATCTACTGTTCATCGACTTCAAGCAAGCGTTCGATAGTGTGGACAGGGAATTTATGTGGATAATACTAGCCAGCTACGGGGTGCCTACAAAGTACATAAACATAATCAAATTACTATACAAAGAAGCAAGCTGCATGGTAATCCACCAAGGACAACGCGGCACACCTTTCACAGTGCATTCGGGAGTAAAACAAGGATGCACGCTCTCCCCACTTCTGTTTACCATAGTCTTAGACTGGGTCATGAAGAAAGCAAATAAAAAAACAAGGGGAATTCGATGGACGCTCGTGAGGCATTTAGAAGACCTAGATTTTGCCGATGATATCTGTCTCCTGTCCCACACGAAAGTAGATATGGAAAAAAAGTGGGTGGGAATGAAAATCAATGTCGATAAAACCAAGCTGATAAAGATCAATGCGACAGCCCCCTGTAACCTGGAGATAGATGGCAGGCAAGTACAGGTAGTAGATAGTTTTTGCTACCTTGGAAGCCTTATTTTACAGGATGGTGGTGCTGATAAAGACGTAAAACAACGGATACAGAAGGCGCGACAGGCATTCGGAATGCATAACAATCTGTGGAACTCAACAAAACTTCCCGTAACTTAAAGCTCCAAATTTTCAAATCTAATGTAGTATCAGTTCTTCTTTACGGTAGCGAAACGTGGAAAGTGACTACCACCATAGTATCACAACTTCAGGTATTCACGAACAAGTGTCTGAGAAGAATACTTAAAATATTTTGGCCCAATACCATAGCAAATATTGAACTTTGAAAAAAAGCAAATATGGAGCGTCTTGAAACCCAAATAAGAAGAAGGAAGTGGAAATGGATCTGACACACACTTAGAAGGCCGGAGGGGGATATTGCAAAAGAAGCTCTTGACTGGAACCCCCAAGGTTCAAGAAAGAGAGGCCGCCCAAAAATCACGTGGCGGAGGACAGTCGTACAGGAAGCCAGGGCAAGCGGAAAGGAGTGGCGCGAGGTAAAGACCCTGGCTCAGAATAGAATCAGATGGAGAGCGTTTGTTGATGCCCTATGCTCCCACCAGGAGTAAAGGAAATGATGATGATGAAGGAAGTTTTCGAAGGAATCGATCAACAACGGACCAAATACAACTAATAAGGCAAATGCTTGAAAAATATTATGAGCATAACATAACTTTGTTCCACCTGTTTGTTGACTACAAACAAGCTTTTGATAGCGTGTCTAGAGAAGAACTATTGTACCATTTACTTTCCCTTGGAATTCCTCAAAAACTTATAAGAATGGTAAACTTAACTCTAACCAATACACGTGCTCAAGTATTAGTAGCATCCAAACTCACGGACGAATTCGACATCAGTACAGGGGTCAGGCAAGGTGATGCGTTATCTGTTATGCTATTCAACTTTATACTTTAATCAGTTATTAGAAACCTGCACATAACAGGCCACATACACACAAAATCTCAGCAGCTATACGCATATGCCGATGATATAATTATATCAGCACGAACAGCAGAAAGCCTAAAATAAGCTACTGCCTCCTTAGAATAGAAATCTAGCGTAGCCGGACTAGTAATAAACGTGAATAAAATCAAGTTCATGAGAAGTACCAGGGATCCAACACCCTGGCCAGAGCCACTACAAGTCAACGCATTTAATTTCGAAGAAGTCAGAACCTTCTCTTACCTAGGGTCGAAAATAACTAACGACAACAGAATCAGCAAAGAAATCAGTTCGAGAATTGTAGCAGGAAAGAGAGCTTATTACGCGAATAAGAAGCTACTGGGAGAGAAGCTTCTAAGTGTCAAATCAAAGTTAAAGATCTATAACACATTCATTAGACCCGTCATAACATACGCGTGTGAAACATGGACCATATCTACGATCAACGAAAACGCACTACGAGTCTGCGAAAGAAGCATATTACGCAGAATCTTTGGCCCCGTACAGGAAAACTGTGGTACTTGAAGATGCAGAAAGAACCATGAACTGGACAGACTAATTGGAGGAGCGGACATCGTAAGTCATGTAAAGGCACTACGGTTACAATGGTTTGGACATATTATGCTTATGGAAAGCACCCTAGGACCGAAAATACTAACGAACTGGAGTCCACATGAAAGAAGAGCTCGGGGTAGACCACGTAAGAGATGGCGAGATGACTGCATCGACGACCTAAAGATATTAGTTGTGAGAAACTGGCTGCAATTAGTCAACAGCAGGGAGAGATGGAAGGATGTTGTAACTCAAGCCAAGGCCCACCCAGGGCTGTAGAGCTATAGAAGAAGACAGGTTCCTGAACTTGCTATTTTTGCTGGGGAAGGGTAGTTAGGCCGTGGTGCGGGTCCAAAACCAACTCACCGACTCCTTCAAAATAAAGAAAGGGTTGAAACAAGGGGATGGGCTAGCACCCACACTCTTCAACCTAGCGCTGGACTTTGACGTTTGGGTGTAGGTAGGGATAACATTCTAGCCAACAAAGCAGTGCAACTAGCGGCATATGCCGATGACATAAATATTATAAGCAGAAAAGCCGACAAAGGGCGGAGGACCTATTCCCAACTAAAAGCAGCTGCCAAAGATTGCGGGCTCAGCATCAACACAAGCGAAACAAAGGTGATGACACAAAGAAGAAATCGCGGGTCAGAATTACAGTTGCCAGACAACATCGAGGATGTCAACAAATTTATATATTAGGGTGTGGAAATCAACAAAGATGGTACCGAAGACAGAGAAGGAAGACGTCGGGTACTAGCAGCAAATAAGGCGTACTATGCAATGGCGGAAATATTAAGATCCAATAGTGCACCACAAGAACAGCTTAGAATATACAAGACAATAATTCGGACCATCGCATGCTATTGTAGCGAAACATGGACTATGACCGAAAAAAACAAGAACGCAATGGACATATTTGAGCCCAAGGTTCTACGTCATCAAACATCAGAAGGCCAAGTTACAATAACGAGCTGTACCAGATATACCAAGAACCACCGATTTCTTAAACCGATTTCTTCCAAGGCCACCTGCTCAGGATGGACTACAGTCTGCCACTAAGAGCACAGAACGCAAAAATGCAAGGCAGGCGGCCGGTAGGGAGGTCAAGAAAACAGTGGGGGGAAGAGAGCCGGGAAGACGCATACCAACTACTCCGAGTAAGAGCATGGAGAAGAACAGCAAAGGACAGGAAAAAAATGGAGGATAAAATAGAAGACAAAAATACAGAAGGCCAGGACCCGATTTAGGCTGTAGGGCCATATGAAAAAGAACAATTAGACAATGAAATCCCATTAGAGGATTTGGATTATTCTGCTTCAGATATTGAATAAAACCAATGTTTCTTAGAACGTTCAGCACCTCCGCGGCAAAAATTGCTAACTAGTAAAAACGCACAGTGACGGGAACATTATTTGGTCGTTGTCGATTTAATCTATTCGATTAGATTATGGTTAGATTAAGTTATGTTAGAGCCAGATAAATCCAGACTGAGGGGGCCGACACTTCTTGATTCAAAATAAGAAAAAATAATAATTTTTTAAGAGACGTCAGAAAATTTATTTTCTCAACGTCTATGTTTTTTAGTTTAGTGACGCGAGTTCTCATAGTAACAACAAACAGAAATCGTTTAATAATGAAACTCCATCTGATTTACATTGGACTTTTACGCACGATTTGGATACTTTTACACACGATTATAATAATGGCATCCTTCACATACAATAATTTACTTATTAATGTGTTCATTTTGGTGTGCGAGTAAATAAACATATTTACAATACAATATTTGGAGAAGAAATGTAACTTTGTATATTTAATATTCATAATTTGTATTGTACAACCTTTGTGGTTGAGAAACTTTAATAAGAAAATAATAAAAGTTCTAAAATCAATTCCTGGGTTACTTAAAAAGCCTGTGTGTAACACGCGGGTCATAGGTTTTCAACTCTGATCTAATTCATGGACTTGGACTTTACAGTGAATATGCATTGCAAATGAATGAATCGAAAGATCTCGCAAGACTGGCTACTAATACTACTACTAGCCTAGTAGTACTAGGTTTAACTGCAAGTGCTCTGGTGAAATTCAAGTGTCGTGTGAATCGTCTTCGAAGTGCAACAAAGTATTTTCGAGACAAACAGTGTCAGGCGGCACAAAGGTCAACACTTCTCCAACAACACTTCACAATAAAATAATTCAACGACACTTCACTGATACTTGGATTGAGCGAATGTCAACACTTCCCCGCCACTTCGACGACACTTCACAGAAAATCAGTTCAGCGAAATTTCACTGTTCAAATTTCACAGTGACACCTCCCTCACATTTTGACGACACTTCGATAATGCAATACGGATACTTCGACTACATTTCATTTTCACCAATGTGATTATGAAAATCTAATTGATTTAATAAGTGACTGATTTCAAAGAAAAATACAAATATTTGTCATTAAATAATTTCTGCATACTTATTGTTAAGAGCAGGATTGTCGTTTTATGCTGAACGCAGTCCAGAAAAAGGCTCGATGCCAGACCAGATTTAAGAATTCAACTTACCAATACTGTGTATGTGCTTGAGAAGATTCAAAGACTGGCGTGTGTCTGCATCGCGGGGGCGATGGGGTCGTGCCCGAAAGCAGCAATGGAACTGCTGCTGACTCCGTTGCACCTTGTGCTGGAGAGGGCCGCCAGATCGGCGAAAGGTTCAGCAAGGAAGGAATAAGCAGAGGTAAAATAATCGAAAGCAGAGACCGGAACAGCCTCGCTGCCAAGATCTCCTGGCTGGAAGCACCAAAAATGGTATGCAAATAACATTTCGAGAAAAACTACACAGCCAATGTGTAGTAGTAAAGCCGATTGGAACGACGAATCCTCAGCATACCACATAGAGCAAAATGCTCAAGTGGTATACAGATGGTTTGAAGACAAAGGGAGGTACTTGTGCAGGAGTGTTTGGACCTCGTACCAAATACTTCGAATCCATGGGAACATTCTCAAGTATCTTCCAAGTAGAGGTACACCCAGGCCCGCCGCTGGGCGCTTCACCGCCCGTGTGCAAAACTGACACAGCCGCCTCTTTACCTATCTGCTTTTTTTTTTAATCATTCCAGGCGAGAGATTCCGCTTTACGCGAGCTATAGGTACTGCACTACTGTACGTTAAACTATCGCCCTGTATGGCAGAAAACGGAATTCCTCACGTGCATAAAACGTTTGCGTTTATTTTCCATGTAGTTCAATAGATGTTGTTGTAAAGACATAATAAAAACAAATAGAAATAGGCAAATTGTGACAATGTGTTCATTAAGGACATTTCTATATTTGCCGCCCCCTTGAAAATGCCGCCCTTGTGCGGTGCAGGCCTTGCACGCCCGATTCCGATGGGCCTGGGTACACCCAATCAAAAGTAGTGCACAATTTAACCTCTACTGGAATTATCGCAAAATACGAATTGCTATTCTGTCAGACAGCCAGGTAGCCATCAAGGCCATTAGCTCATACACCATCAGATCCAAACTGGTATGGGACTGACTAGAAAACACTTCGAGACCCTAGGCCTAGAGGAAGATGACAGATGCAGATTCTGTGGTTCAGCAGAGGAAACCGCCATACATCTGCTTAAAGACTGCGGAGCACTGCTCCTCAAGAGACAGATGTACCTTGGGGCTCACTGCTTGAACGCAGAGGAGTTGCAGTCCTTGAATTCCATCCAGTTCATGAAATTCCTAAAGGAATGAGGACTAGAGGAGGCGCTCTAAATGAGTGAGTATACCAACGTTTAGAGGATGAGGGTGGGGTACCATAGATCTATAAAGGTCGCAGTACAAGTCGTCACCACCAAATCTACAATCTAAATCTTCAAAATTCTGTACCTAGGGGTTCATAATCTCGCTTATTACGAATGAGTTATCAAAATGGCAAAACAAATTACAAAACAAATTGGCGAAATCTTATCAGATTGAAATTGCGTATTTAGAAGTTTTTCACGTCGTTGATCAGGTATCAATTATTCGCATTCCAAAAAACAAAATGGCAGGTCCAATATGGGCGCCATTTTGAAAAACTTCCGCATTAAGGGTTATTCACATTGTACCAAATACGTGTAGGCAGGTTTCGGCATGCAATTCGTTAGAATTCTCAATTCATACATTCAGGGCCGGCGCTATATTTTGCGAGGCCCAGTGCAAAATAATGAAGCGGGGCCCTGCGCAAAATAATAAAACCTTCTTTCGTATAAAAGGTGCTTCAAAAATTCACATTTAATTTATTTTAATTAATTATTAAATACATTTACACTAATACATTATATTAATACATTACATTGAAAATTTAAATACATTAATTTCAATAAATCAGTTCATTATAGAAATAGTTTATATTCCACAATTTTTTTTAATAAATTAGGGAATCATCATCATGGCCTCTTGGTGATCCAATTTGGATGTTGGCTAGAGATGAGCATGGGATCTCATCGTACCATCCCATCCCTTCGTTTCATGGGATGGGATGAGTGGGATGAACGTGGCGTGGGATGGGACGACAATTTATTATGGGACGGAGTGAGACGAGTTTTGATAATCTAGTAAATCTAGTTTGTGCATAATTAATTGCTTATCGTGTCAATGCGCAAATTTTCGATAACGATGTAGTTCCTAAAAAATGTTCCGAGTCGTTTGCCACGAAAACGAATTATTCATTGTCAGATAAAGAAATTACGGAAAAATTAAATTCGAACAAATTATCGTTAAGAAAGTCTGAACCGAAAAGAAAGTCTGGCTGTATGGGAAAAATGGGGTAAATAGGACGAGCAGTGCGTCCGGGATAGGATGAGACGAAAATTTTAGGTTTATGGGATGGGACAGTGGGACGAAAATGTGATGGGATGGGACAGTGGGACGAAAATGTGATGGGATGGGACAGTGACAGGGATCCGTCCCATGGGATGGGATCTGGAAAGAAAATCTCGTCCCATGCTCATCTCTAATGTAGGCCTCTTCCCTCTTCTTCCACTCTTGGCGATCTTGTGCCCGTCTCATCCAGTCTCGACCTCCGTGTCGTCGACCATCCAGCGCTGCGGTGGTCTGCCGCGCCCTCGAGTTTTCGGTCTGGGTCTCCATTCAAGGACTCGGCACCGAACGCTGCCCAGGCCTGCGCGATCCACCTTTCCACTTCTGCTACCTGGTTCTCAAAGCCCAGTGTAAACCTTATGCCCCAAATATATGTACTCGGTTACTTTCTTCACTGGAAGCTGGTAATCTGTGATTTAAGGAATGGTGGTCATAATCGTGGTTTTCTCCATATTCATTTTAAAACCTGTCTTCTCGGATTCCTCTCTCAAATTCTTCAGCATCGTCATCATCTCCTCAATGCTCTCTCAGACCAGAACCAGGTCATCAGCAAACCATAGATTGGTCATTCTCTTTCCATCAATCATCAGCCTCTTCCTTGCCCATTGCATCTATTGGAATATACATTCTAGTGCTAGGGTAAGCAGCTTCGGTGATATTGTGTCCCCTTGCCTGACACCTCTCTCTAGATGAAATTTGTTGGTTTGCATGTGCAGGGAGTCACAGGCAGTTGCGTTCTGATGCAGGTGGTTGAGGATCTGTATGTACCTTTCATCGATACAGCATTTAACTAGAGCTTGCTCTATAGCCCACCACTCTATGGAGTCGAATGCTTTCTCGTAGTAGATGAAGGCTAGGATAAGTGGATTCCTGTACTAATTACATTTCTCCACGACTGTTTTGAGAGTTTGAAGGTGGTCATTGGTGCTGAAGCCTGAACGAAAGCCTGCCTGTTCTCTGGGTTGAAGGAATTCTAGTTTCCTGTCAAGTCTGTTAACTAGAACCCGAGAGAAGAGCTTGTACACATGCGACAGTAGACTGATAGGTCTGCAGTTTTCCAGCCTCTTGATGTCCTTTTTTGTGGATTAGGATGATTACTGCGTTATGCCATGATGCAGATACTTTACCTTCACTAAGTACCTTGTCGTTGCTTTTGATTATATCTGGTAATATGTCATCTTCCCAAGCGTCTTCTATTCTTAAGTTGTTGTATAGCGAGCATTATTTCCTCTGGAATGACATCCGGAATTTCTTCGGATCCGATGTTTTCGACAGGTGGTCGTGTTTGCCCTCGTGCTGTCAGTGGTTGACTCGGTGATACTTTGCTTTCGTAGAATGTTTCATAGAAGTCCTGTACTATTGCAATAGTAAATTAGGGAATAGTAACAAGTAAAAGTATATAAATGAGATTTAATCTACCTCGCTTATTAATTTTATTTATAACATCGTCTTCAATCATCGTAATCAATACGTCTTGAAACATTATGCAATCTATGTGTTTCATGACTGATCAATTGTATTATTCATCTTTAAATTGCATTTGTGTCTAAGAATTCATGCATTTAAAATGTACGGTGGGTCGTACATGATATTTTAATCGTGCACTTACGTGCCGCCAATCGGAAGACCCCTTTTCTGAAAAAAATGTGATCAGAGGCAAATAAGTTCAGAAACAAAAACAAAATATGTTGTCATAAGATTTGGAATATACAAGCCATCTTCTGTATTGCTCGTCTCCATTTGCCATTATTCTCACATAAGTGTGGCGAAAAAACATCTCTTATTAGCATCCTTTGGAAAATCATTTGTAGTTGAAGTAGACCACATTGAACAATTATTGTTCTCGTAGCATGGTTTGACATTGTTGGCCACGTCGCTGGGTCATCAGTGTTAAATAATTCATCTATTTCTTTCTACTTTTGTGATTCACTTTCATGTTTGGCGCACGCCAATAAATGCCGACCTACAGGCAAAATATTAACTCAACTCTCTGAATGTGAGGGGCAACTGCCAAGCGCGGGGCCCTGTGCCGTCGCACAGTTCGCCCACCCTTCACGCCGGCCCTGCGTACATTATTACTTATGCAATAAACTTGAAACTCGACCGGGATGTATTGAGCGATTCATTATTTTTACAGTTTTGTGTCAATACAATATTTAGAAAAAGGTTTTCCCTCGCAGTTGGCAGTCGTTTTCTTGAATTAATTTGGTATTTAATATGTCCAAACATTCAGGATCACTCTTCAATAAGCTAAGTTTATATCACACACTTCTACGAAAAATTAGCAGCGGTATCGCGGAAAATTTGTTTCGAGAAATTTTGATAACAGATTCTTAATCAGTGATGCAAAAAAACCCTATTACGCCATTTCTATTACGCCCCTATTACGCCATTTTGTAAAAATTGAATGATTATTTCGAAGAAACATTGGCCGTATTAAATCCGTCATTTTGTTTTTGAAATTTTTGATAACTTATGCGTAATCAGAGACAAAAATAACTCCTGTAACCAGCATTTCTGATATATAGGACGAAATATTATTTACGCCCACTGTGCGTACTTGCGATGATTACTACGTGGTAATCCATACTTACACTGAATTGAAAAATTCACTATGTTTTAACCCCACTTATTAGTGTGATTAAAACATAGTAAATTCATTAATTCAGTCTACCTAAGAAAAATTTCAGGATTTAAGAAGTGTTCCATTGCAGAAAAAGATCAGGAAGCCCTGTATGAGAATCTAAAGCTTACAACATTTCTTATTTTTTACCCTTTAAGTTTCTTATTTTTTTTACTGCCTAAACTATTGTGTTTTATAAACTTGTTGAACGCGAATTTATCAATACTGTTTCATTATATTTGCAGTCTATATTTATTATTATTACAGGGATATCTTGTTGGAATCCAGCGTTTGATATAACACCAGCATCTCTTATAGCCGGTATTATTACAGAGAAAGGAGTCTACCGCCCAAATGAGCTAATTAATAAAATGAGTCTTAAAACTGAAATGTAATTTCATCCATACTCCATATTTTATATTACTAGAGCTGATAATATACGCGTAAACTTCTTATTGATTTATAGTTATGCTTACAGAGGCAGGGAAGAGTAATTTTTTTGAAATGAATATTTTTTTAAAGTCTGGTGTATGTGTTTTTGCAGATCTTTTTTGTTTGAAAAGATTTTTGAAGCATCCTATTTTTGATATGCATATTTATAAGAACTGATTATAAATACGATTTTATAATTTTATATCTAATATACTGAATCTATACTGTATTTGATTAGCAGATTATGTTTTTTCTTGTATTGATTTTTAGCTGAAGCATTTTTTTCAGATAATATTGTTCTAAGTAATGTTAAACTTTCTCCTTGTTTGTTGTAGAATAAATATACTATTTTAGCATCAGACGTCTTTTAATAAATGTCACTTACTAATTTAAATATATTAGTAATTGTTTTATACTATATAGCAGTGTTTTTCAACATTTTTCATGCCGCGATCCCCTTAGTGTGGAAACAAATTTCGCGACCCCCTATCCAACCCTCCGCTGTTTCTAGTTTGTATTTTTTATGATAGATATATCGAATCTTTACATCAATTTTACTTATTTTTATAATTAGATATCGGCTAAATACGTAATTACTTACACATAACAGACATTCGTGATCAAGTCATAGAAAAAATAAAAGAAAATACTTTTGTATCCCTGCAGTTTGATGAATCTACTGATATTGCGGGTTGTGCGCAGTTTGTAGCTTTAGTGCGTTTTGAATCCAATGAGAGATTGATGGAAGAAATACTGTTTTGTAAAGCTCTGCCTACGAATACAACATGTACCTTGAAGCTACACAAGACTTCCATATCGATTGGGCTAAGAAATGATGCATAGCTATTTGTAGTGACGTAGCAAAAGCTATGACTGGTTCGAGACGCGGCTTTATTACCAGACTTGATGATGCCAAACGCTTGTTCGATGCATTGCTTTCTTCATCGCCAAGCTCTTGCGTCCAAAACCTTGCCACATGAATTCAATGACGTTTTTATTATAATTATAAAATTAGTAAATTCTATTAAAGGAAAAGCGATTCTGACACCTTTATTTCGAAACATTTGTGAAGATATGGGTTCACTGCACCAAAGTTTGCTTTACCACACAGAGGTTAGGTGGTTAAGATAACCGCCACAGGAGTTTGGTGTAGAGCCGAACTTTTGGTGTATTTACAGCAGGTCAAGTCCGAATATACCAAATTTATTTGTGACCCGAAATTCTTTTTGAAACGGGCTTTCCTTTCTGACCTATTCCAGCATTTAAACACTTTGAATAAAAGCCTTCAAGGGAGGAATTAAAATTTCATTAACGCTAAAGACAAAATCCATGGCTTTACGAAAAAATAAAATAAACAAGACAACTTTGATTCGTTTTCTTCTTCTCAGTATTTTATTGGAGAAGTGGGATCTGAGATAAACATCAATTGCTATATACCTGGCATGGAAATTGTATTGCAGAATTTGAAAGAAGAATTGTGTAATTATTTCTCGGTTGAAGAACTTTCAGAAAACACTGGGAAAAGAAAATCTGTTGGAATTATCTGCTGATGGAATGTTACACTTGTCTATCACTTTGGATAGCTTTTGGCTAAAGAAAAAATAAAACAGAATATCCACAATTAACCAGAGAGCTTTGAAGTGTTTGTTTCCATTTGCGACTTCCTATTTGTGCGAGTTTACGATTTCGACGATGGCTCAAATAAAAGGCAAACAGAGAAATCGTATAAATTTAGAAAGCGAATTAGTTCTATGTGCAGCAAAAACGGATTCGCCATGGGAATAATTGATTAACAAGAAACAGGCCCAACCATCACTTTAATGTGAATGTGTGCCTATTCCTCGTAACATTATTTAACAGTAACAGTATTTGTTGATTTGCGTTAACCTAATTTGTGTTCTACCAAACCTTTCATAGACCTTAGCATAGTTGAATTTTTTTTGTGCGCATGTGTCAATTTCCGCCATGTTATAAGTCAAAAGTACCCGAACTTTTTGACGTATAACTGAATATGTGCCCGAAACTTTCATATTTCCGCCTTTCAAACTTGGCGGATACGCATGCTAGTTTAAAACTAACCGTTAAAAGGTATAATTATCCTTTTCTTAATAAATATGACATTTTGAAATAGAATGATTTTAGTTTTTTTTTACCTTGAATGCCTATAGGGCATTCACCCTGAGAAGGTAGTTCTCTCATAAAACAGCTTTGCTTGATAATTCAACTACAGACCACTCAATATAAGACGATGACGATTTTGTCTACTGCTGTCACGAGTGAACTACCTTAAGGGCTCTTTATTTTTAATCTTAAAATAACTGCGATCCCTTTAAAGAGCCCCCTTAAAAAGGCTTCGCGACCCCCTCAAAATAGCTTCGCGACCCCCACGTTGAAAAACACTGCTATATAGTAGTGTTTTTGAATGAATAATACAAAAATAGGTTGTAATAATAATGTAAAAATAGTAAAAATATATTTTTTATTACTCATATGCTAGAAGTACTTCTTGATGCACGTTTTTTAATTCGAGAAATGCCACTTCTCGTTGTATTTCCACATAACCTGGGTAACACATGCAAATATTCAATATCGCTAGGTTACATTAAAAAAATACGAATAAAAGAAATTAAATTAACACAATTAAGACCTCAATTTTTCAAAAAAAAGAAAAATTTTGTCATTCCTCAAAACTTGAAAACAAGCATCCAAAAGCATCAGAGTAGAGAAACGCAAATTTCAACAAATCGGACTGGTTGAAATTGAACAAGACTTCCAGAAAAACAGCACCAGAAACTACTACAAGAAATTTAAAGAAGAACTCCAAAATTATCAAGCCCCCAGCTTCTGTTTCAAGGGAGCAGACGGAACAATAGCAATAAATAATATAGGAAACTGTGACGTGCTTGCAGAGTCCTTTAAAGACCTCCTAAATTGTGGAAAACCTAAAAAACAACTCACTTTTGAGAAAACCACATACAATCCAAACTCGGAACCTTCTATACTAGAAGAAGTCAAACAACTAATTGGAGGACTCAAAAACAAATAAAGCGCCAGGAGAAGACGTAATAATTGCTGAAATGTTAAAATTAGGTGGTAACAAAGTAGCTAAAAGTATTCAATAAATCATACAGAATATTTGGAGTACTGAGAAAATTCCTGAGGGGTGGAAATGTGCAATAATTCACCCACTTCACAAGAAAGGGGATAAATAATCTAAGTATAGATATAAGTAACTACAGAGGAATTTCTTTAATATCAGTCGTCTACAAAATTTTCTCTGAGTCTCGTCTTAATAGATTAGAAGAACAGACAGACAGCTTAATTGGAGAATACCAGGCAGGATTCCGAAAAGGAAGATCTTGTGTAGAACAAATCCTAAACTTAAAAACTGTTCTACAAATTCGAAAAACCAAACAAACAGTAATTTCCTTTAAAAAACCTTTGTTGACTTCAATAAGGCCTATGAGTCCATCGACAGACACTTTTCAACATATTAGAGGAATTTGGAGTTGACAGGAAAACAAGAATATTGATTCTACAAACTCTAACGGACACCAAAGCAAAAGTTTTGAAGATATTTTTGGGCGAAATTTTTTAACCTTTTGAAATAAGAACTGGAATCAGACAAAGAGATGGATTAACTCCATTATTATTCCACCTAGTTTGGGAAAAAGTGATACGTGATTGAAAAAATGAAACTAGAGGAATAAATATTGGCAGACTACGCAAAAATAAAATCAATCTTGACTGTTTAGCGTTTGTAGATGATCTTGCAATCCTCTCCAACAACAGACAAGAAGCAATCCAGTACATTGAAAAACTGCATGAAATAGCTACAAAAACTGGACTCCAAATTTCATATGAAAAGACGCGATATATGGAAGAAACAAAATCAAGATTCGACAACCAACCTTTAATTACCAAATATGGAAAAGTTTACCAAACAGACAAATTCAACAATCTATCTTGTCGCAGCGACCCCGTGGAGTGATCACGCGGCGTTCACGTGATAGTTCGTAGTGACGTTGTAAAAAACCTGATTTACACTGCTTTGCTAAATTTTACTTTAAAAAATTTTATGTTCATTTTAAAAAAACAAAGTCTTTAAAAAGACTGATTTATGGATAAAATGTAATCACTAATTTTAACTAACGTAGTACACGTCTAAAGCTCAAACCGAACGGACGTCTGTCGCGATACAGTGTGCACTAGAGTATTGAAGTGAATTATATTAATTAGTTTTGAGAAGAATTAATAATAATATCAAAATGCTAAGAGATCTAAGATCAAACAGTACATCCGATAAATGTGCCCATAATTATGAAAGTGGTCTAAGCCAAAATTAAAAAAAAATGAGTTCATCATTTATTTCACCACATTATTAACATTAAATGATGGTTCATTCTTGACTAAATCGTAAAAATTACATTGAATAAATTTAGTTTAAAATAATGCTGTGTGAAATAACTGATAAACTATTTATTTTTTTAATTTTGACTTAGACCACTTTCATAATTATGGGCACAAATGTCCTGAACAGGTTATTACGTACATGAATAGTACTGAGTTTACAGATATTATTAGGCAAATAATACAGAAAGAAGTTGTGCCACCAAAAAAGCAGATTAGTGAACTTAACAACGAAGTACAACTCTTTAAATCTGAAAATAAACAGCTAATTGATATAATAAACACATGGCAATCAAAATCCTCAGAGCTAAATTATAATAATATTGAAAAGGAGGCAACACCAGCGGTGAAAGAATTCGAAATTATCGCCAATAAAGTCACCGCAGATAAATCCACCACCGATAAATCCGGCGATGATAAATCTTTACCTTGGAGCGAAATGCCAAGTCGCGCCGAGCAGAAAAAAACAAAACAAAACAATAGATCGACCGAAAACTCAGAACCAATTCTAAATAAAACAAACAACGAGGACTGGCAAACATAAATCCAACAATAAGAAAAGAACATCACGTAATAATGGCATTATAATAGGATCCAACTCAGAAAATAAAGGAATTAAGGCAGTAACCAGGCACGCCTATTTACATGTATCCAGATTAGAACCGCAAACCACGGAAGATGATGTAATTGAATACCTGAGAAGTAAAAACTTTGAATCGGCTGTTTGCAAAAAAATGATATCAAATAGGCCAGAAAAATATGCATCATTTAAAGTGACGGTACCATTAGATAAGCTAGATGAAGCAAAAAACCCTAATTTGTGGCCACGAAATACCTATATAAACCTTTTTTTCCTTTTTCTGGAACAGAACAATACTCAAGTAATACCCAATGCAGTAAATACAAATATGTTAATATACCTAAATATTCAATCTATCCGCAATAAAATATGCCAGTTAGAAGTAACAACTGAAGATGAAAAGCCCTTTTTCATCTGTCTGGCTGAAACATGGGCATCAACTGAAATCATTACCTCACTCCATATAAGCGATTACCAGTTGGTCAGTCATTTCAGCAGAGTCTACTACTCAACGGGTGGAGGTCTAGCTATATTCGCTAGCGTCCCCACTTTTAAAAATGTTGAAAAACTAGATCTAGAAAACTCAGCTATAGAAAAGATAATAGAGGTATCTGGAATAGAGGTGAATATAAAAGGTATACATCTGTTAATATTAGATTATATATATAATTTCTTGGTGATATTGTTTGTTTCCTTTGAGTTGATTGCAAAATTAATATTGAAGTCTCCAACTAAGATGACTTGCATATTATTTCTTGCATATGTCTGTAAAATATTGTCTAATGATGCCATGAAAGTACCTATACATCCTAAAGGTGGTCTATATATATATATATATATATATATATATATATATATATATATATATATATATATATATATATAGATATATATAGTCTATATATATATATATATATATATATATATATATATATATATATATATAGACCACCTTTAGGATATATAGGTACTTTCATGGCATCATTAGACAATATTTTACAGACATATGCAAGAAAAAATATGCAAGTCATCTTAGTTGGAGACTTCAATATTAATTTTGCAATCAACTCAAAGGAAACAAACAATATCACCAAGAAATTATTTTTTTTACTTATTACATATTACACAAGAATAACGAGAAACACCAAAACTAGAATAGACAATATCTTTGTTACCCAGGGTCTTGAGCTAAAGACCTCAGCAGAAGATACCCCCATGTCTGATCATAGACTATTAAAATTGAGCATTATCAACAAAAAATTACGGGGACAAAACCACATAGTAATAAGGAATTTCTCGCTAACAAATAAAACGCGTTTTGCCGAACATCTCCGAAGAGAAACATGGGACGACGTCTTTCATAATACCAGCTGCAACAGCAAGGCAATTGGCTTTATCAAATGCATCCGATATCATTTCTTGAACTGCTTTCCGATGATAAAAACCAAAATTAAAATGAAAACATGGGTTACTGAAGACGTGAGAAGATCTGCGACACAACTATAATAATATATTGCTTTATTGTCAATAGAAATACATGATTTCTGTGGACAAAGCACAGGCAAAATAAAATAAATAAATAAATAAGTCACTTAAAAACTAAAACAAAACATATCAAGAAAGTACATACATACATAAATACATACATTCGTGAGAAAAAAAAAAATAAGGAAATAAATAAAGAAAAAAATAAATAAACAATAAATAAACAATTAAATAAATAACAATAGGCTAGCTGAGGCTAATAGGTGTGTGTGCAGTTCAAAAACTAGTGATCACCGAAGAATTCTGCCGTAGTGTAGTAAGGTCGTTCTAGGAAATATGACTTGACGGCGGAACGAAATTTGGAGTTATTGGTGATTGATTTAAGGTGGATAGGTAAATGGTTGAACATTTTTTTCGCGTTGTAGAATATAGATTTTTTTATAAGTTCTGATCTAGGTAAGGGTAGATAAATATCCTGATCCAAGTTCCTTGTACTGTGTTTGTGTTGTGGTCTCTCCAGTAAAGCACGAATGTGCTTATGCATTAAGCTAACGGATTCCAGGATAAATAATGAAGGGTGAGTTAAAATTTTGAAATTCTTAAAGTTGGGTTGACAATGGGCTCTACTACTCAAACCAAACATATAGCGAATAGTTCTCTTTTGTAGCTTGAACAAAGATTCAAGTTGGAGAAGGTTGGAGTGACCCCAGAACGGAAGGCCATATCGCAGGTGTGATTCGAAAAGAGCGAAATAAGAAGATCTGGAAGTATGGAGATTTAGCTCTCTGGAAATAGACCTAATTGCGAAGCAAGCAGAAGACAGCTTCTTGGTTAAGAGCTCCACATGCGAGGTCCATTTGAGTGAATTGTCAATGTTGAGGCCCAGAAATCTAACAGAGTCAACAGGGTTAATGACGTTGTTGTCTAGTATAAGAGGCGGTAGAGTACCTTTATAAGATAGGACTACAGTTTTCTTAGTACTTAATTCTAGACAGTTAGAATCGTACCATGACTTAATACATGCAAGGTCATTGGATATTGTAGAGTGGAGAAGCGGCAGGTTAGGTTTGGACCATGTGATACTAGTATCATCGGCTAAGAGACAAATTTTTCCGCTGATATTTAAATTAGTTATATCGTTGATAAATACTAGGAAGAGAATTGGACCTAGAACGGAACCTTGAGGGACACCAACATCCACCGCTCTGCAGGAGGAAGAGTAGTCATTTACCCTGACGAACTGCCTTCTATTGCCAAGATAGGATTTGAACCATTCCTGAGGAGTTCCCCGAATTCCATAAAAGTGCAGTTTTTTTAGTAGAATCTCATGGTTCACACAATCGAAGGCTTTGGCAATGTCACAAAAAACTGTTGCTGTGAAAAGCTTGTTGTTAAGATTGTGGTAGATATCACTAAGAACAGAGAATATGGCATCACTCGAACTTTTACTGGATAAGAATCCGAATTGATTCGATGTTATGATGCTATATTTGGTCAAGAAAGCCATCAAGCGTACCTTGACGAGCCTCTCTATGATCTTTGATAGAGCAGGTAGTAAGGCGATTGGTCTGTAGTTGCAGCAGCTGTCTTTATCACCACTTTTATGTAGAGGGATAATGATTGCTGTCTTGAGGCACTGGGGGAAAACACCCTTCTCGAAAGATTGGTTGATTAGATGGGACAGGGCGTTCATTGCTTCAAGAGGAAGGTTTAGAAATACTTTAACCGGTAGACCATCAGTGCTGCATGTAGACTTACTTTTGATAGCTGTAATGGCTTGTGATAGTTCCGAGTTGTCAACAGGACTTAAAAAGAAACTACTGGAATTCAAATTAGAGGCAGGGAGGAAGGAAAGGGGGTCGCAATTTGAAGATATATTAGTTGTTATATTTTTGGCTACATTTACGAAATAATTGTTCAAATCATTTGGATCAGGATAAGTTTGGTTAGGTGAACGAGGTTTATTTCTCAGATCATTCACTATTGACCAGGCCTCTCTAGCGACATTACTAGTAGTTGAGAGGCGATTTTGAAAGTAAACTTTTTTTGCCAGTTTGATGATTTTGATGTGTAAAGTACGGTATTGCGAGATGTACTTAAGGACCTTAGGGTTGACCGTGAACTTTTTTGTACCGTGAATGTACAGCAAAGAGCGCATGTTTTTGGAAGCTGTTCTAATTCCCACTGTAATCCAAGGTTTATGACGCTTGGGCTTAATGGGAGTTAGGGGGAACGCTGAATAACTAGCACAGGAAACTTTCATTAAAAAATCTGAGAAGTTAATGTCTACCTCTCCGGAAGGAAAGTTCCAATCAATGGATTTACATTTATTTCGAAAATTTATAAAGTTCTTCGTTGAATAAATTCTACCTAGGCGGTGGGATGTGGGTTTTGGTTTTTTTCCTAGAGAAAAGTTGGTCAAAATTGCTTCATGGTCCGAGAAGCCAGAGCAAATAACTATAGATTCTACATCGTTAGGTGGTAGGTCAGACACAACGTAGTCAATGGTGCTAGCTGTAGTTTTTGAGATTCTGGTAGGTGACTCGACATGCATTTGAAGCCCAAAGGAATCAAAAATGGATATCAAAGATTTCTGAACAGCAACTAAAAGACAAGTTTTTACTACAAAAAAAATATCCAGAATTAAGAAGTCACTCTACTAAACAAAAAGGTATACATTATAATTTAATCACGTCCATTAAACAATCTTTTTTTAGCTGAAAGATACTAGAAGTTCCAAATAGGTCTAAAGCAGTGGCGGATCCAGCAAGGGGCAATGAGGATAATTGCCCGGACTGAGAATATAATAACTTGATTTTTTAATTTAAAAAAATATTTACCAAATAATTAATATAAATATATACATTTATACAACATAAATATTACATCAAGTATTTGTGCTACCTCTAAAAAAGTTTAAAAAAGCTAGCAATATATTATTCAGTATTTTCAGTATTTTATTTTTTATCATTCAGTATTTTCAGTAATTTGCTCACGCAAATTCCGACTTGGATTCGTCCGCTGACCGCTGCATAGACTTACGAAGTGGAGATCGAGTAGGAAACGCACTGAGCGCCATAAGTAATAGAGTGAATATTAAGTATTGAGTATTACATGTTTTTCGCATCCTAAATAAACCACGCACGCATTTTCGCAGTTTTTCTGTTTTTAATTTGAACTACCAAATAATCTAATTTCGCGAAAAGTTGATCAGTCTAATAACGTATTTGTATCTTTGACACATTCATTCTAGCAGTAACAATATTCTATTGCATCATGAAAATATAAATACCGTATAGAGGGTAAATGTTTTCTTCAAACTTATCATTGTCCTGATAAAGAAAGACCTTATCAATTATACCGAATACGTTGGAAGCAAATTTAAGAAAATCGTGCAATTGAAATTGAAAATAATTGAATTAATCATATTTTAGGAAAAATAAAATATTCCTTTACGTGGCCATCGAGATGACGGGTCTTTAATAGATTTAAAATTTGATGAAGATGAAGGAAATTTTTCAGATCTAAAGTAAGTAACTCCTTAAATTTCGAATTCAATCGGGAGATAATATTCTGCAAGATCATTTAAAAAATACTTCATCGCGAGCAATGTATATATCCAAGTCTACTCAGAATGAATTGATTAAATACTGTGGAAAAGAAATTTAGGAAACTATATCACGAATAATGCTAAATTTTTTAGTGCGATTTTTTATCTACTGTCTAAATATGTCTCATATCGAACAAATGTCTCTGAGTTTTCGCTATGTGCATAAAAATGTTATTAGGAAAGACTTTATTACATTTGTGGATGCACATCTAGAAGCAGAGCATGTCACTAGCAGTTCAGAACCAAAGCTAAATGGAAAAGTTCTTGGAGAAATTGTTGTGAAATTAATAAATAGTTTAGCCTTAGATATTAACAATTGTGTTGGGATTGGAACTGATAGTTTTAGCGTTATGACTGCTGAAATAGCTGGGACAGTTACAGACATTTTGTATGCTGCTATAAATGCTTCTAGATGCCCTTTTATTAATCATGTACTGAATAATTCAATATCTAAATCTATTAAAATTAACACTTAGAAATGCTGTTGGAATAATTAAATCTGCTATAGCATTTTTTAATCTATTAGCAAAAAGAAATTTGATTTTAAAACAAAAATTAGGTGGGCAATAGGGAATATGCATAATTTTTTTAAATTCGTTTAATTTACTTTTTACTTCGTTTAAACGTAGTAAAAAAAAATACTGTTGATAGTGTTTCAATTAATTTAAAAAAATATTTATAAAATACCGATTAAATTTGACCTGATTTATCGCGCGCTTTGGATGACGTCGCATAGCACATGACATTCAGTGTTGCATAGCATATTTGCATATACAGTTAAGGATTTTCATTTTGAATTAGCTATTTCGATAATGAAAAAAGCTAAAAAACATTTTATAGATATTGCATCGTACCGGAATGCAAAACACTATTATAAGTACACCAGATAAAGTGTTTGATGAAGTCCCTTATCAAGGATGTATAGTCCACCCTACCTACATCTGTGAATATCGAGGCCGATAAATGTCAACGTGCACGTCACTTAACATATAGTGACCAATAGTGATGCGTTTCGCAAATTTGAATTTCGCTCGCTTATGTTGGACTTTAATTTTAAATGTTTGGAATTATATACAAACTAAATGAGAAAATAATGTATAGTTGTAATGTCAAGATCATAAAGTGTCGGGGATAAAAAATCAAGTAAATTTAAATTTCTTGCATATTGCCTATTAAGCAGTTTATGTGAAACGCGTTGGGTTGAGAGATTTGAGGGATGGTTGAGGGATGATTTGTTTCTACAATTTCAAATTGCTTTGCTTAATATAATGGAAGCATTACAACTTATTTCATCCTGGAATGATAACAACAGCAGTTCTACGGCCACTACACTTTTAGCGTCATGATCTCAATCTGATTTTATTATAGCTCTTGTAGCAATGACTGATATATTGAAAACGACTGCAGCGTTGAGTAGATTATTACAGTCGAGTCAGATGTGTAAGCAAGGCGTCTTAAATGATAATACAATACCGATATTATAGAATAAGAGAAAAAACTGTGAAAACACATTTGCTCTTATATACTCAAATGTAACCGCTTTAGTTTCCGAAATTGATGCTGAAATACGTTTGCCTCGTCTTGTGAAATGACAACGAAATAGAGAAAATTATTCAGCCGATAACCCAGAAGAAGACTATTATAGAAAATCTTTGTATATTCCACCTCTAGAACATAAAATTATTGATATAAAATCACGTTTTTCTCAAAAACCATTGGAATGTTATGAGCTAAATAACCTCATGCCTAATGTATTTACAAACAAAGAAAATACTTTAAAATACAGATTCATTGTGGTAACAGATGTTATCCAAAAAATATAATTAATTTTTGGGGTGTCAACAATTTTAGGTTGAGCTAATGTTGCAGGGAGATTGGGAGTTTTAGTCTAAAAATTGGGAAAGAATAGAGAATCCTTATCCAACTGATGTGATGGAAGTCATTGATAAATGCGACCAGGATATTTTTCCAATCATTGATGCATTGCTGCTCATTTTTGCCAGCCTACCAGTAAGTGTTGCAACTGGTGAAAGATCTTTTTCGACTTTGCAAAGATTAAAAACTTGGTTGCGCACAAGAATGACGGAGGATCGCTTGAATGGATTATGTCTTTTAAATATACATCAATATGTAAATGTTAACCTTGATTATGTTATCGAAAAATTTGCCAGGCAAGTAAACAGCGAATTGATTTTGTTATTTGAGTTAGTTTGGATTATTACGAGTATTATATTTTACTGCTAAACCACCGCGGTTTTTAATTGTGTGATTTTGTGAATCAAGTAAGCTAATTCTAGCGGCCTCACTGGCGGTTTTTTCCGCGACTGATTTTTCCCATAGCGTACTGTGTGTTTCTCTAGCGGTTTCGCGGTTATAGCGGTTACCACTTGCGGAAAAAAACCGTAGTGCGGCCTCGGCACAAACCTATGTTTTTTCTAAGTCACTGATGACACTGATTGCCCTTACTGAAAATCGATTCTGGATCCGCCTCTGGTCTAAAGCCGTGTGGAATAACATACAAGAGCAGATGAATAAATCCAAACCATCCGGGATCATTCAAATAATAGACAATAATAATAAGGTTACAGCATCTGAAGATATAGCTAGTTAGTAGTAGTGGTTAGTAGTAACAGTTTTAACAGCTATTTCGAGCAAGCGCCCAAAGCAATCGTAGAAAATATTACTCCAACAAATATATCGAATAACCATATGGAATTTAAAGAAAAAACTATGTACTTGAATTCTATGTACAAGAATTCACTGAAAACGAAAAATGTGATATAATAATATCATTACAAAATAAAACAACTAGAGGACCAGATGAAGTTCCTGGGAATATATTCAAGGAGTTCTAACATATATATGTAGAACCTATTACAAATATAATTAACGCCTCATTCACCGAGGAACAATTTCCAGAGGTATTAAAAATAGGTAAAATCATTCCAGTTTTCAAGAAAGGTGATATTATGGAAATGCATTATTATAGACCAATTGTCATCATACCAATTCTAGCAAAAATAATATGCTAAATATTATTTTTGTATAAATTCGAATATGCTATACTAATAAGAATGACTGCTTATATTGAAAAATAAAATCACCAAAGCAACAGCATGGGTTTTGCAAAGGCAAATCTACCACAACCGCCCTAGTAGAATTTCACAGCAAACTAATTTACGAGGTAGATAATGGAAAATATCCCATTGGAATATTCTGTGACCTCACCAAGGCCTTCGACTGTGTTTCCCATAACAGATTAATAAATAAACTACATAATTATGGAATCAGAGGGAAAGTTTCGAGATGGATTCAATCTTACCTCTCAAACCGATAACAGTACGTTTCTGTGAGGAGTGGTAATATAGTTGGCCAGTCCTACATTTTAACTATAAATATTGTGGTCCCCCAAGGAAGCATTCTGGCGCCAACGCTGTTTCTATTATACACTGCTGACCTGATAAACTATGTGAAAGGGTCGCATTGCACATTATACGCCGATGACACAAGCTTCATTGTGTCAGGAAACAACATCGTCGAGAATACGGATCCGGCGAAGGTACTATTAGAATCTCTAAATAAATGGTTCTCCGCAAATACTCTACACATCAACAAAAGCAAAACAGAGTATATAGTATTCAAAACAGCAAAAAGTACGTATGTTACAGATCTAGGCCCAGAAATACAAAACTACAAAATCAATAGAACCAAGCATGCCAAGTTTCTGGGTATTTATTTAGAGGAGCACCTTCGCTGGGAAACTACGACGCAGAACATCTGTACGGCACTACATAAGAAGGCTTATCAAACAACTATTCTGAGGAAACTACTAAACAGAGAAGATCTGCTAAAGTGGTATTATGCAGAAGTGCTGTCTTTGCTGTCCTACGGCATTATTCTATGCTTCTAGCTTCGTCACAAATCAAATACATACAAATTGCACAGAAAAGAGTTATTAGAAATATCATAGGGTTAAAATGTACAGAATCCTGTAAACCTCACTTCATAAAACTCAGAATTCTAACAGTTGTTGGTATATATATATATATATATATATATATATATATATATATATATATATCCTGGAAACCTCTATGTACATACACAAGTCGCGAAGTAGTTTCAAACAAAATGAAGACAAACATAATTACAATACAAGAAGTAAACACCTTCTAAGTACAGAAAAAAGAAACTTGTAATTGTGGCCCTCTGTAGCCAAGGTGTAGAAAATAAAGGGATCCATATCCACAATAAGCTTCCAACATACATTAGAAATGAAACCTCCTACAAAAAATTTCGTAAGAAATTAAAAGATTTAATAGTAGCTAATCCAGTATATTCTGTTGATGATTTTTTTGTTGTTTTAACTTGTATTAATTAATCTTTATACTATTGTTGAAACATCCTATAGATACTTGTATCTCGTTTGGAAATAAAGATTTGGAATTTGAACTAAGACAGAAACACTGAAAACTCGAGAGCACCTGGCATACAACCGGACTGGTCGACTGGTTTAAAGTTTCGGCTGCGTGATCTACGCTTCAAAAGCGTTTGCACTGACCAATAGGGAATCATCCCCGAAAATCAAGTGAAGATCACGCAAGTTTATTATCCCATCGGATGGCTGCGGCAGCTATAGATGTAATTATCCAGCCAGCAGGAACCAATGAATAAGCCATCAGAAAAAGAACTACAAAGCTACAAAAAGCCAACAAAATTACCTGGAACAGATACGTATCGATACAGATCACTTAATTCAAAATTCTATCACTATAAATCAGACATCAAACCAGAAGCACTTTATGCATCTGAGAAAATTTATCATTGGTGGGCGATCGAAAATAAAGAACATCGAACATGATGCAGCAGACATGACCCTCACGTGGAAGTCACCTTGTCGCGGTGTGAGGGCTTAGTTTCGCGTACCGTCGGACGTCACGACTGGAATAACCCCGGTTGGGGCGCTCGGCGGAGGGCGAACAACCAAGAACTTCCAAACCCTTAATCCCAAGGTGTCATGCGACCCGTGCCGAAGGGACTGGTTGATGGCCAAGGGCAACCGGCCATCGCTTACGGAGCCCCTCTGACACCTGGCGACCTCAGAGGGTATCCAGCCTTACCACTATCAAGCGGGGCTCTGATGTGGCGGACCTTTAGTTCCCTTGCGACTCGTGGGATTCGAATGGAGAAAAAACAAAAACAAAAACAAAAACAAAAATTCAATCCGTGTGTGCGGGACATAACCGCCACACAATTGGCGGATCAGATGGAGCATGAGCCCCACGATCCGAGTGAGCGCACCAGTCTAGAGAGACCAACTCCCAGACTGTCGCCAAAAAGCAAAGGCAAGATGGTCAGTAACATCGTTACTACCACCAAGCCAGCAAGCCAAGGGAGACCCGCTCCCAAAATGGCTTCTAAAAGTCAGGGCAAGGTGACCGGTAACACCGTTACTCCCACCAAGCCCGCGACTAAGCAAGAGGAGACAAAGCCCAAGGCAGGTAAGAAGAAGACGAGATGGGCACATCCCTTGCCACCCCTAGGTAGTCCAGGCGGACTCGATGACCCACTGAGAAAGGGCCTCAGCGGTGCCGGGGTGAGATGGTATCTGCGCTTCTTAGCAAACGGGCTACAACCCGAGGAAGCTAAGAAGAGAGCAGTACAGAAAAAGGTGGGAACTACACCACAAACACAAGGAGCTGCCAAAAGAGGGGCTGATTCTATCACGCCCCAAAACAAAGCAGCTAAAAGACAGAAGGGGAATATCCAAAGTGGGGCAACGGGAGTGGTCAGCTACCCCAGCTGCCCTCCCAAGACTTCTGGGCCGAGCACCAGCTACGCCACCGCCGTCAAGGTGGTGAGGGTTGGTGTTATGTCCAGAGACTACCCAAGGAATCCCCTGAGTAAGAAGGACATGCCTGCTCTTGAGCAAGCAATTATGAAAGAGACAGTCGTAGACTGGTCTCATGAGATACAGTTTGAAGGCATACACTTCAAACCAGGACTAGTCATTGTCGACTGTGCGAACGAACAGACGGCAAAATGGCTGATGACAAGAGCACCCATCCTAAGACATTGGGAAGGGGGGGCTCTGGTGGCGAAATTGGGCGATGATATCCCCAAGCCACATGTCATCACCATGTTCCTACCTAGGAGCGGGGACCAAACCCCGGAGGCCTCCATCAACTACCTTAGGGCCCAAAACAAAGGACTTAACATTTCCGAATGGAAGGTCCTTGGGTGCCGGGAGGAAAGTGGGGGTCAACTCCTAACGGTGGGAATTGACGAAGAGTCCGCTGGAGCCATAGCGAAGGCCAACCATAGCCTCTACTTTAGGTTCGGGCGGATCAAAGTCCATGGGCGGAAGAACGACGCCACACAAAAAGCGGATGTAGAGGTAGCGACAGCCACAGCGGCCCCTCCCTCGGAAGTTACGACCGCAACAACGGCCACTTCAGAGGTGGAAGGAATAGCGGTGGCGGCAGCTCCCTCTGCTGAACCTTTAACGACAAACGCTGTGAACGAGGAAGTCAGCCCGGACTACCGGGAAGACGACCTCGACCTCACACTCGTAGACATGAGCAGTCAAGCTATGTCTACAGAGGAAGAGGTAGAAGTTGTTCTGGTGGAGACAGAGAAGGACTTGCCGCCTCCTGTCATAAACCAAGAATGACCAGCAGGCGCACCAAAGTAGCCCAGGTGAACATCCACCATGCCAGAGCAGCCTCGGCTGTGATGGCTAGGATGTTCACCAAACAACACCTAGGGCTAGCGCTACTGCAAGAACCCTGGACCTACGGAGGTAACATCAAAGGCCTCAGCAACAGGGAATGTAAGTTGGTATGGGACAGCCGTGAGGCTTCCCCTAGAACTTGCATTATGGTAAGAAAGGACATTAATTACTTATGTCTTTCAGAATTCTTAACGCGGGACTTAGTTCCTATACAGGTCCTCATCAAGACCGAGGGCCTCCACCGCAAAGTAGTGATCGCATCAGCATACTTCCCTGGCGATGGTAATAACATACCACCCATGGAGGTACAAAGGCTGGTCGAGCACTGTATTAGGAGAAGGCTGCCACTCATCTTGGGATGTGACGCGAACGCCCACAACGAGATGTGGGGCAGCACGGACACTAATAAGAGAGGTGAGTACCTTTTAGAATACCTCATTAAAGAGAACTTAATTGTGTACAACGTCGGGAACACACCAACTTTTGTCACTAAGGCCAGAAATGAGGTACTGGATATTACGGTAGGTAGCGCTAACGTAAGTAAACTAATTAAAAAGTGGAGGGTTTCAAGTGAACCCTCAATGTCAGATCATAGGATCATAGAGTTTGAGCTGGAAGGAGCGAGTGAGGAAAGTACCCCCATTCGAAACCCCAGACAAACTGTGTGGCCTATGTTTAGTTCACAACTAAAAGAAAACCTAGAGCAGGTGACAGTGCGGGGTGGTATCAAACACTACACCGTGCTGGAGCAGGCTGTAGGAGAATTAAATGTAGCAATCACCACGGCATTTGAATCCAGCTGCCCGGTAAAAACCGTGAAGGAGCATAAGGACGAAAAATGGTGGAACAAAAATTTGTCTACATTAAGAGCAAAAGTACGTAGGCTTTTCAACAAAGCCAAGCAATACGGAAATTGGCTAGAATACTCTGAGGTGCTTACCACCTACAATAAAGAGATCAGAAGGGCAAAAAGGGAAAACTTTAGAACCTTCTGTGAAAACATAGAATCCACGCCGGTGGCAGCTAGACTGCACAAAGCACTAGCGAAGGATAGAGTGGAAATGACAACCACTCTCAAGAAACCGGATGGGACCTTCACGGAGGATGAAGAGCAAAGAGCTCTCCTCCTACTAGAAACCCATTTTCCGGGATGCAGAAGATACAGGGAGACCGAGGGCTTGATGCAACCACGGAAACCAAGTCGGGCCGACTGGAAGAGGGCAGCGTCCATCTGTACGGAAAACCGAATCAGATGGGCTATCGGCACTTTCCAGCCTTTTAAGGCCCCAGGTGTGGACGGACTAGTTCCTGCCTTCCTACAAAAGGGAGAGAGAGAACTAATGCCGTATCTTCTAAATATTTTTAGAAGTAGTTTAGCGCTCGGATATATACCGGAGCTATGGAGAAGGGCTAAGGTGGTATTTATACCGAAGGTGGGAAAGAAAGACACCACTCAACCGAAGTCTTTTAGACCCATTAGTCTAACATCTTTTATGTTAAAGACAATGGAGAAGGTGATTGATAATTACCTTAGGACTATGGTGCTGGTAGGTACACCACTACACAAGAGTCAGCATGCTTACAGAGCAGGGAAATCCACAGAAACCGCCCTGTATCAGCTGACAAATGAAATAGAAGCAGCACTAGAGACAAAGGAAGTAGCGATATGTGCCTTCTTGGATATAGAGGGAGCTTTTGACAACACCTCACACGAGGCTGTCAAGGCGGCCCTCGAGAGAAGGAGTATCGACAGCACTATCTCAAAGTGGATGGGAGAAATGCTGAGAACTAGAGTGGCGGAGACACAAGTGGGAAGAGATACCATTTAGATCTCCACAACTCGAGGGTGCCCACAGGGAGGTGTACTATCGCCGCTGATGTGGAGCCTGGTAGTTGATGAACTACTGGTTAGGCTAAACAACCTAGACATCAAATGTCAAGGTTACGCCGATGACATAGTCATAATGGCCAGAGGAAAATTTGAGGGAACGCTCTGTGAAATTGTTCAGAGAGGCCTCAAAGTAACTAGTAAGTGGTGTCAAACAGTGGGATTGAGGCTCAACCCGAGCAAAACCACGGTGATACCATTTACTAGAAGGAGAAAACTAAACTGCCTGCATCCCATACTCATAGATGGGAAGGCAGTAGAATACCAACAGGAGATAAGGTATCTGGGTATCACACTAGATAGCAAACTCCTCTGGAATAGACACGCTGAGACAGTGGTAGGTAAAGCCAAACGCGCCCTAATGGTGTGCAGAAATTTAGCAGGAAAAACGTGGGGTTGTAACCCCACTATCCTGCGATGGATGTACACCATGATAGTGAGACCTGCAATCACTTATGGGGCGGTTGCGTGGGGAAGTAGAATCAAGCTGGCCTCTATGAGGAAACAGCTAGAGAAGACTCAAAGACTGGCGTGTGTCTGCATCACGGGAGCGATGGGGTCGTGTCCGACAGCAGCATTGGAGCTGCTGCTGGATCTGACTCCGCTACACCTTGTGGTGGAGAGCGCCGCCAGATCGGCGATCGTAAGGTTCAGCAAGGAAGGAATGGGCAGAGGTACAATAATCGGGAGCAGAGACCGAAACAGCCTCGCTGCCAAGATCCCCTGGCTGGAAATACCAAAGGACGAAATGGTATGCAAATACCACTTCGAGAAAAACTACACAGCAATGTGTAGTAGTAAAGCCGATTGGTGCGACGAATCCTCAGCATACCACATAGAGCAAAATGCCATCAAGTGGTATACAGATGGTTCGAAGACAAAGGAAGGAACTGGTGCAGGAGTGTTTGGACCTCGTACCAGATACTCCGAATCCATGGGAACATCCCCAAGTATCTTCCAAGCGGAGGTACACGCAATCGAAAGATGTGCACAGTTTAACCTCGACAGGAAGTACCGTAAAAAACGAATTGCTATCCTGTCAGATAGCCAAGCAGCCATCAAGGCCATTAGCTCATACACCATCAGATCCAAACTGGTATGGGACTGTGTGGGGAAGCTGAACAAACTTGGCAGGGATAATAAAGTAACGCTATACTGGGTACCAGGACACACTGGTATAGACGGAAACGAAGAAGCCGATCACCTAGCAAACAAGGGATCCAGTAGCCCCTTTATAGGTCCGGAACCCTTTTGCGGTATGAGCGTGAACACCATCCGCAAAAGTTTAGATGAAGAAATAAGAGAAAAATGGATGAAAACCTGGGAAGAACTTCCAGGGCTAAGGCAATCCAAAGTGATGCTGGGATCTTTCAACCAGAAGAGAACTAAAGCTTGCCTGAAACTAAGCAGGAACAAGCTCAGAATTCTGACAGGAGCCCTGACGGGACACTGCAGACTTAGGAAACATCTCAAGGCCCTAGGCCTAGAGGAGGATAATGGATGCAGATTCTGTGGCTCAGCAGAGGAAACCCCCATACATCTGCTCAAAGACTGCGGAGCATTACTCCGCAAGAGACAGCTGTACCTTGGGGCTCACTGCTTAAACACAGAGGAGCTGCAGGCCTTGAATCCCACTCAGATCCTGAGATTCCTAAAGGAATCAGGATTAGAGGAGGCGCTCTAAATGGGCAAGCACACCAACACTTGGAGGAGAGGGTGGGGTACAATAGATCTATAAAGGTCGCAGTACAAGTCGTCACCACCATATCTACAATCTACAATCTACATGATGCAGCAGAGGAAATTTCTCAGGAAGATTTTTGTACCAAATTGTGTAAATGGAATTTGGATGAAAAAGAAACCACAAGAACTGTATTAGCATGCAGAAAAAAATACAGATACAATCAGGAAAAGGCGATTAAAATTCAATGGTCACCTATGTATATGAGTGATCATAGGATAAGAAAAAGAATTTTTAACCTAGCAATATCTTTGGAAAATCACAATAGCTGTTTGGCTGAAATAAATGAAGACCTATAAGAAATTGGTATCACCCAAGAAATGATTCACAACAGGACAAAATTTAGGATTACTATCAACAATCACAAATTCGCAGAAAAACCAAAACAAGCTACAGGATGGACAGAAGAACGAAAAGAGAAACACAGTGAGCAAATGAAGAGATTTTGGGAAGAGAAGAACAACATGCTAAATAAGTTCAAACGCGCTTCTCAGTAGGGCATAACGAAAAAAAAAAAAAATCTCAATATCTCAATATTAAAAAAAAATGAATTGAAAATGTCAGAAATGTTTTTCATATTTTTTAATGAAACTAATTTCTTATAGAATAAAAATTAAATAAAATGTTTTAAAATGACTGTAAATTCTATGGTGATACCGGAGATTGAGTAAAGTTCTTATGACGAATCCACACCACCGGAGACAATTGAAAAACCAAGTTCTTCATTTTTTATTCCATTTTTTTTTTTGATAATCCGAAACTTGTAAGATACATCCCCTCGCATGAGTAATAAAAAATTTGTTACACGGGCGGTATTGTCAATTGCCCTCTCGAGCGAATGTGCCCTCGAGCTAAATCCGTTCGATTTCACGTCAAATTGACAAATTTCCGCCCTAGTTACAAAATATACTATTTCTTATTTGGCTGAATATTGTGCAATCGGGGGTTTGAATGAAATATAAGAGTAATGACAATTATCGTTTCTGAAATTTTAAGGTGTACTAAAATGTTGTCTAATAATTTTCAGAATATTTAATTAGATAAAATTAGACAAAATGACTAGTTAGTATATGAAAATTTACAGTTATTGACGTAATTTTTTTTGTTAGCTCTTGATTTATAGAAATATATGAATAGATGATTCAACGTCTATGACTTTCCTTGAATATAAATAAATTTGTAGTTAATTTGTAATCTTGTAGTATTTATTTTTGAATATTATTCTTTAATTGAAAAGTCAACAATTTATTTATTGCATATTTAACTATATTCGTTTTATATAGTTTTACAATTTATGCTTTACAACATTGTTTTTCCTTTAAAATAGATTAATCGTTGAATAGGATGGTTGCAATCGTTACTACGTGGTAATCCATACTTACATTGAATTGATAAATTCACTATGATTTAACCATTCTTGTGAGTGTGGTTAAAACATAGTGAATGTATTAATTCAGTGTACATGGCATGATTTGGTAATTCTTCATGTAGTTATTGAAGAGCTAGCCGGCGCGAGTGGTGTAGTGGTGACGCTTGTGGCCTCATGTTAGAGCGCTAACTGACAGGTATAGAGGTCCGAGTTCTATCCCCAGCGCCGGCCGCATTTGTTCCAGAAGACAAATGTGTAAAATGGCTATTAGCGCAATTTACAATAACAACAGGTTTCTGGGCCTAAGTGTGAATGTGATAGAATACAATAGGCTACCAATAGGCCGACGTGTTCGAAGGGTCGGCAAACCCGGTATTCACATCGAACCAAACTTTAAAAAAAAAAAAAAAATATATTGAAGAGCTGGAGTATACATTTCTTTTTTAAGCCGAAATGCTTAATTTGTTCTCTCCGAATGTCATCCAATCCGATTGATTTTCCATTTTTAGTCTGTTTGATACCCTTATCTAGTTCTGCCATTCTGAGTGGTATTATAAGATCGTTACTTTCCTCTTGAATTTCTCTTTGATGTCTGGGCACTTTGTGCTTGTGGATGGGCTTCCCGTTCGTCAAAAGCTGATGTGCTATTTGATTCGAAGTGATGTTGTAATGTACAAATGATTTTGTTGTATCATTGCTTAGACGTCTTAGAAGTCTCCATGCCTTATGGCTCTCTCTTCTCAGATCCAGGTCTTCTAGCCCATTGATCCCGTTTTGTTTGTCTAATGACGGAGATGAGTCTGTTCCCGGCTTCTACTGTTGATTCACTGAAAGGGTTTTCTTCAAATAACTTCCTGTATTCTGTGAGTAGGGCAGCTTCATCTGAAGTTAGACCAGGGATAAATCAAGTCCGGCAGCCGCGAGGTATAGACCTTCTGGAGCACTTCTTTACAGTTGTGGTGAAGATGTCATAGGATTCTGGTGTGGGTTCTATTGAAGACACTTCGATGTCCAACATATCTGCAAATTTCAACCTTTCAGCTTTCTTGAAGTTATACCTCCTGCTGAATGGTACCTTCTGAGGTCTAACGGCAGCAAATATTTGGCACGTTATTGGCCGGTGCTGTGTATTAGGTATTGGAGAACAGACAGATTTTACACATAGTTCGCTGATTCTGTTACTGCTGAAAATGAGATCAGGGTTGTAACCTCGTTTCCATCTATCACTATTGAATGATGCAGGCTGTTTTGCATCGTGGATCAGGGTAAGGTGATTTATTTCTGCCCATTCTTGCACTGCTCTCATCTTCATGATAATATCCCCATATGAGGCTTTGGCTGCTGAAGTCGCCAAACACAATATGTGTGCTTTTATTTTGGAAATTGTATGGCTTATTGATGATGAAATCAGCGACAGGTGGCTTATAAAGAGATGAAATTGTACAGTTGGTTGTTTCTAGAGTGAGAACTTCAATGTTGTTTTCCTCCGTGAGTGCCGTGGAGAGGACTTGAACATCTGGATGGACAAAGAAGGCACTTCCATACTTATCATGGGGTATTTCTATTGCAAGGACCATTCCCTTTACTTTTGTCTGTGCATTTTGTAGTTTCTATGTGTCTCCTGTATGCATAGCACATGGCATCCATGCTAGATACAAAGGACTGGATACAAATTTTGCAGTAGTTCTTCTTTGGCGGATGATATGCCCTCTATATTTGCAGAGATAATTGTTAACTGTGGCCCTGAAACGGACTTGGTTGATGTTTCTGGTGTGAAAGGATCAGCTGTCAGAGAATTTTCATTAATTCTCTGCCGTTGTCCAGGGTACGCCCGATTGCTATTTTATCATTCATCATCACCATCGCAATCTTCGTGGAGGCTCCTTTCATGTACCCCCTCCTGTATCCCAGTCTCATTCATAAACTATTGATATCGACGATGATATAATAAAATGAACAATTATTTAACATTTTGTTGTTCTTCTAAAACTTTACAACAATTTACTGTTCCAAATGTTCGGTAGTAAGATTGTGTCTTCGATCACTCAAAATGTTTTTAAAAATAGAAAAGAATCACTCCACATCCGCTGAGGTAACTGGGCAATATTTGAATTTGGGTGATATGTTGGCACTTATACAAGACTAGGAATTTCAGTTCGGTTTTTATTAGGAACGAATTAGGCTTGCTAGGCTTCCGTGTTTGTTCCAAATGAGCCAACGCATTAGGCAGTCATCAGATTTGTAAGGCACATCCGGCTTCGTTCCTAATTAGCAGGCCTGATTCGAAACACATTCGGAATCCACATGCAAGTGGGACTTCCAAATGTCAAGATGTCCGAATTAAATGTCGACAGTGCCCTAGGCAATTTTATTTGAACAACTTCTATTACGGGTTTATAAACCCCGTTAACTTCCAAACAATAATACAGTCTGTTTTCAAATTCTGTTCGAACATTATTAGAGACATCCGCAGTTATTAATCGGCATTCTTCTACAATTCTCTGACGTAGCACTTGCAATGTTTCCGGCTGAGTGGCGTACACTCGTGATTTTAAATGACCCCACAGAAAAAAGTCCAAAGGGGACAAATCCGGAGATCTTGGAGGCCATTCGACGGGACCTCTTCTGCCAATCCAATGCCCCGGGAAATGGTCATCCAAAAATTGTCGCACAGCAGCAGCATAGTGCGGGGGCGCACCATCTTGTTGGAAGGTTATTTCATTTTCTAGTAAATTGTCGTCACTTTCTAAAATCTCTGTTATCCTAGGATCAATTGTACTTTCCAATAATTCTAGATAGGTGTTTCCATCGAGATTACCTTGGATGAAAAATGTTCCAACAAGATGGTCACCCAAAATGCCTGCCCAAACATTTAATTTTTGAGGTGTCTGAGTTTGAAATTCCCTGATTAAATGCGGATTAGTATCACTCCAATAACGACAATTGTGTCTATTCACTTCGCCATTCAACATAAATGTGCATTCGTCGGAGAAACATGTATTGTAGAGAAGATATGGATTCAGTAGAAGTTGTTCACTAAAGTATTCGCAAAATTGGTTACGGCGATCAAAGTCATCTTCATGAACTCTTGAACCAGCGTCATCTTAAATTGATGATACTTGTGTTTTTTCAAAATTCGATGAACACTGGAACGGGATACGCCAGAAGCTTGAGACACAGTTGTAATCGATTGCTTATTATCCATCTGTACATGACCCAAAACTGCCACTTCAACTGCTTCATTTCGAACTGGCCCAATTACTTCACGTTTCTTGTTTGAAAGCGAACCTGTTGCAACAAATTTGTCAATCAGGTGTTTAACGTACTGGTGGTTTACATTTTTTTCAGGATGATTGGCATTAAAAATTCGTGCTGTAGCTTTAGCGCAATCGTGATTTCGATAATAAATTGCAACAATTTCTACTCTTTCCGCGATAGAATAAACCATTTCGAACACACGTTAATACTTTCAATAACGGCTGAAACTAACGATTTCTTGGTCACAAGCAAAAAACACCGACTTTTTTTGTAGTACTGATTTTTTGTTATTTTGAAAAGGTCTGAATTCCTATAAACTTAAGTATCTTCTACTAATAACTATTTTAGTATCTAGTTTTATTTGCTTCAGCTTTTTTATTTCATTTCTGACTTTTTTGTAAACTGATAGACACATCAATAACAATTAGGTAATGCGGTCATGTGTAGTTGATGAAAAACTTATTAGTGGTGGGCATTTGTGTAGAAATTACTACGCGTAAGTTGGTTTGTCATCTATTCGTTTGTAACCAATAATTCTGTTAAATCTCAACCGATTTCTAAAAACGGTACGTCACTGTATTCGCAATGAAAAGGGCTTTAAAATAATGTGCTACAAGTTGGGTAGTTGCATTTGAAATTTTTAAGTTGGGGTTGCTAGACATTAGGGGGATGAACATATTGAGTTGGCTTGACTATCAAAAAAGCTCCCCCCAAGAACAAAAATCGACGGGTCTCGGCGAATTTTGAAATATTATTCGGTTTTCCAATTATAGGGGGGGTCAAATTTTCGTTGGGATACCCTGTATATATATATATATATATATATATATATATATATATATATATATATATATATATATATATATGTCCCTATTCAACGCCATTCTAAGGCACTTGCTTCTTGTTTTGGAATCTTTGCAGGATTACCAGGTTGGTCTTCCCAGCACTGCACCAAGCCGGTGCGGCATGAACTAAAACGAGCCGAATTATAGTTTTATACAATAACATTTTGTTGTGTTTTGAGAGTTTGCTATTTTTGTTCATTAGGGAGTAGATGCTCTTAAATGCAGCGAAAGCTCTGTTAATTGTGTGTCTGATGTGTGTTTTGTAACATAATCTAGTGTCTAAATGTACACCCAAATATTTTACCGCCTTCTTAGGTGGTACTGGAATATTTTCAATTTTCGGTGGGTAAATGAGTTTTGTGTTTGTGTATTTTCGTGTGTAGGTGATGGTTTCTGTCTTTTGTGTTTGGTGTAATTTTCCAAAGTCTAAAGAATTTAGTGATCAGGTCCACGTGAATTTCAGTCTTTTTGTGTGCTGCGATGGAACTAAACGAGTGACTGTAAATGGCGGTGTCGTCGGCGTAGAGTGCAAGTTTCGTCTGTGGCATAGTCGCCATGTCATTTATGTAAAGGTTAAATAAAATTGGTGCTAGAATCGATCCATGTGGCACATATGCTGCTATAAGTCTGTCTCGAATGTTTGTTATTAATTAGTACAGTAAAGTGTCGGTCTGTCAAGTTGCTGTTTAGTAATTTTATAATTGTCGGTGAAAATTTTAATTTAATCAATATGTATAGTAGTCCATCGGTCCAAACTCTGTCGAAAGCTTTCTGTATGTCCAGTAATGTCGAAATTGAATTTTACGTCCGTTATGATTCTACAGATTTGTTGTACCGTGTTATGTTTCCGTCTAAATCCAAATTGATCGTCCGTCCAAATCTTTCGTCGCCTAATGTGTTTGTTCAGTCTTGCAAATATATTTTTTTCAGTAACTTTACTTATCGTGTTTAGTAGGCTTATTGGCCTGTAACTGTTTGGGTCCGAGTCGGTTTTCCCAGGTTTCAGTATTGGAACAACATTGGCGATCTTCCAGGACGGCGGAAAATATTGTAATTTAAAAATTTCGTTAATTATGTGTGTCAGTTGTACCAAAGCATTTCGTGAGATTTTTTAATAATTTGTTTTGTATTTGGTCAGGTCCGGGTGCTTTAAGTGGTTTTAGATATTTAATAATCAAAATAATTTCCGTCGGGCAAGTCGTAAGTTCGTGGTCTGGATCTGTAAAGTCCTGTCCATTTAGAAATTATCTCACGATTTCAACTATTAATTTCTGTTTGTCGTCAAGTTCTGGGTCAATTTTGTGTACTTTTTCAAAGGTGTCTGCAATAAGATCCGCCTTATCCAGGTCGGTCATTGCCGTTGTTGTTCCATCTGTCAGCGTCGGTATTGGTTTATAGGTCGTCTTTAGTGTTCTGGCCATTCTTCATATAGAGTTGTCTGTAGGTGTCAGTTCAGTCAATATTTTTGCCCATTTGTCGTTTCTAAATTTATAGATTTCAGTTTTTATTTGCTTTGTCAGTCTGTTCATTTCTTGTTTGTCATGTCTCTATATTTTTGCCAATCTCGTCTATGTCTGTTTTTGATTTGTATCATCGTCATTATGAAACCAGGTAATTGTTCGTTAAGTGGGTCTAATTTTCTGTTTTTAATTAGTCTAGGTCTAGCCAAATTGATCAATTTAGTCAGGTTTTCGGTCTCAGTCTCGACATCATCTGTTCTGTCCACACGCTTAATTCTAATGTTTTTGTCCAGGAGTCGTCTGAATTCTGCCCAGTCTACCTCTTTATAGTCCCGGTATGGTTCGTCGATATCGTTCGTATTTCAGATGACCAAGGGTGATTCTAACAGGGTTGTGATCTAAATTTAAAACGTACAAAGTTGAAATGTCTGTGATGTTGGGGAAGTTTCTCGTTAAAGCAATGTCTATGGTGGAAGGGGTCATGTTATTTGTAGGATAGTGTGTGTGTGTGTGTGTGTCAGGAAAGAGAAGCGAGCATCCACTCCCTAATATAAAATTATACAATGTCAGACCATTCCTGTTACACCTGTGACAATCCCAAGCCGTGTGAGTGGCGTTAAAATCCCCGAAAATCAGTACTTTTTCTCCAATGCTCGTCAGTAGATTAAGGTCTCTGTCAGATATTTTGTTTGCTGGTGAGTTGTAGATCGAAACGATGTGTATGTTGTTCGTCAGTCGGATGGCTATGTTTTCAATTTTGATTGTGTTGTGCGTTTGTATTTGTGTGTGTGTATGGTCGTTCCTTACCAGTATTGCCACACCACCAGCTCCATTCCTAGAATCTCGCCTTAGTACAGAGTAACCCCTGATTCTAAGACGAAAGGTATGATCAATTTTAGTTTCATTTAGGAGCATTATTGGAGTGTGGTTGCCGTTTAGGAACGACAGAAGCTCCACAATTTTGTTTCTAATTCTATTTGCGTTCCAAGTTGTAACATTCATTGCATTCATACTAGATTCGCACAATAAAACATGATTGTTTGTAACTGTTCTCCCATAGATCTGCACTTTTCAAGCGTGTTATTTAACTCCTTCCACGCTTCAATTAATTTGGGGAAGTCGGGGATTATTTCCTTTGTCCTGGTCATCTCCCTTAGTAAATTATTGGGGGAATCTTTGCTGATCGGGGAAGGTCTGGTGATTCTGTCCGTAGAACTTTCGTTGTAGTTGGTCGGTGCTGGTGCGTTCAATAGTTTTCGCCAATTCTACCTGTTTTCTGAATTAGATTCATCTAATTTCCTTTTCTGTCAAAAATTTTCCTTCGGTGCAGGTGCTGTCACGTACTCCTGTCTAGCCGGTTGTCTTTCTGATTTCTTTTTGGACAGCCAGTGTAGCCTCTGTCCATACACCGGACAAGAGATAGAGTTGGCTGTGTGGGCCCCTTTACAGTTCGCACACTTTGCTGGTTCATCTCGAGGTTTTGGACAAGCATGTGAGAAGTGTCCCTTCCCACACTTTATGCACACTGGTGCCGAAAAACAATTGGTTGTTGCATGCCCCCACAACTGACACTTGTGACATTGCGTCATTTTCTTAGAATTTATGTAATTTCTAAATGAGATCTTGTGTGTTGAATATAAAAAGTTTCAAAGTGATGTTTTTAGGCACAAGGATTAAATATAGTGGGGTCCTCGTATTCCTCATTCTGGTCAATTTTAAATTCTTGAATAACTTCCTCCACTTCAGTCGTCCGGTAGACCATGCAACACGTATGCATTTGTTTTTTCCCCTTTTCAAGTGTAGGTGTGAAAATCACCTTCCATTGCTTTCTTTACATTTTCAAAATTTTGTAAATTGTCCAAATAAATGTTCGTTGTCTCTCTGCAAAATTTTGTATTAAAGTTGTTTTCGCTTACGATTCCTGCCAGCTTATGCCTTAATAGTTTTCCCTCCTGGATTCTCCTGTGGACAATTGGTGGAGGTTTTTCAATTTGCGAAGATCTTTTTGCTTTGCCTACACTTCTTCCAGCATCAGCATGGGACTCGGATTCGGAATCAGACCCAAGATCCGAGTCCTCATGATCCGTCAAAACTTAAAAGAAGTTCCTCAAAAATGATGTTGACGGTTCCGGGGGCACGTTGTCATCAAGTCTAGATTTTTTTCGAGACATTTTTCTAACGGTTGCTATGCAACGTGATATTTATTTACACGTCAATGACAATTTTTTCAATTTCCAATTTAACTTTAATATTCAAATAATCACTTTCTCACCTAGTTTTTTATTATACCTGGATACCTAGCACTTCAACCAATCTTTATCAATAAATTTATAACTTTTATCACTTCTGTGACACACACAAAATTGCTAATTTTCAGGAGCAATTTCAAAGCGATCCGTAGTAACGGTAACTACGAAAAAAACCGCTCTAACATGAGGCCACGAGCGTCACCACTACACCACTCGCGCCTGTCTCCATCCTTGATATCTGGGCCTAGGATTTTTCGGAGCATTTTCCTTTGTCTCCTCCGGATGTCTCCGAGACCACCCTTCCTAATCATGTCTAGTGTTTTTGATGCATACAGACATGCAGGTCTGACAACAGTATCTATGTTGTATGTATCCTTCTGTATGTATGTATGTATGTATCCTTGTATACTTTGTATGAATCCTTCGTAAGTTAATAAGCCATTTCCATTCTTCTCGCCCGCTCTTTGATGGCATCCTTATCCGACCCATTGTCCTGTAATTTTTCTCCCAAGTATTTAAAACACTTAACTCGCTTTATCATGGCTTCTCTCAACTCAAAGTGGAGAGGAGCGTCTTTGATGCTGGTCATGAACAGAGATGTTATGGATATGAAATTTCGGATCTGGATACGGATACGGATATTGGAATAATATTATACCGGTTTCGGATACGGTTACGGATATGAATTTTTTTCGGATTATCCGATAGTTTCGGATAGTTTCGGTTACGGATATTAGATTTCTAAGGAATTGCAAAAGTAGAATACTAATTGGTAAACAATTTGAATTTATTTTATGTTATTATTTGGTACTACAATCATATGTAAGTAAGTTCTGCAATATAAGTAGGTACTACAATCATATGTTATATCAGTAATTATCATTTTTAAGTTTTATCTACATAAAAATGCAAAATCAAAATTATAATAAACAAAAACAAATTCATTAGTTTTTTTTATTATATAATTTCTATTGGATATTGAAATACATGTAAGTGTCAGCATGACAAAACTATTGCACATTTAATTATGCAACTTATTTTGCTCAAATGGGTTCTGAATTGCCCCAGTGTGATAAATACGGACGGAAAGTCCCGCCGAACTTACCATCTCTGCCATGGGCTGCCCCATATGGCGAGAAACCATCCTCTTTTCTGGTAAAAAGAGCCCACGATAGCGTCGAATTCGCTCCATTATGTGCCAAATTCTCAATTTTGAAAGGAGCTGTTCACAAATACACCTATGAATATTTAAAACCATCTGAACGTATAGGAGCTTCATACGTACCTTCTGCTGCCCTCTCAAGATTCAATAAGAGGCTTCAAGAAGGAAGAAGGAAGTTTGCTTACCAATGTTCTAGAAGAATGATATTTGCTGTACTTGGTTTCACCAGTAAATTTTAGAAAATATTATCTACTATGTTTACATTGGATTATGTATTCCCGCACATCAGGTGCTTCCAAATTGAATCTGGCTTTTACTTAATTGGAAATAAATTGTTATAATGTTAAATTGTTATAGGAATTATTACAACATATCAATCAAAATTATCATATATATATATATATATATATATATATATATATATATATATATATATATATAATCATATAATATATTATAATATATAATATTTTGATGATGAGCGTCGCTGCGTTGGCGGACCGCTATATGAAGACGCTGAAAACTAAACGATTGGATATTGTAGTTTCGTTACGTACGTTCATTGCTTACACAGAGTAGGTCCTTGTATAATACATACCTTATAATTATCAATATTTTTTGTATTTCATTGTATTCTGGTTTTATTATTTGATTTACTTTGCAGTCCCGTGACGCGGTGACGTTTATCATCAAAATATTAATAGTTACTTTTAATAAAGGGCAATTAAAAGGGCAAGAGATAAATTATTTTTTTTTACTTTTTAGTTTTTTTTTGTGTCGGGAGTTACTTAATATTCTTAATTTTATTTTATTGCATGTAGAAGTTGTTTTGTGGTCTTCTAGTCCACTGATTCCCAAACTTTTTGATGTCGCGGCTCCCCTGCAACTCATATCGATAAACTACGGCCTCCCATTTTTTTTTAAATTGGATTAAGTAAAAAAAAAAAATGCTTTGTGTATACATATACAGTGTGTCCGCGGCTGGGGGTACTCAATAGGGAAAAAATCTTTATTTTTCATTTTACGACCAAAAGTCATTCTTTATAAAAAGTTCTACTTGTCGAGAAAATGAATTTACAATAACAATTTTAGCTCAAATGTACAGGGTTGCGTGTTTGGGGCGTTTTTAAGAAGTCAAATTTTGTGCAAAGTGAAATATAAAGCATGAAAAAAAAATATTCGACAAATAACCAAAAAAAAAAAATATTCGACAAATAACAAAAAAAAAAAAATATTCGACAAATAACCAAAAAAAAAAAAATATTAAAGAATTAGCATTATTTACATTAATCTTGTAATGTAATAGATTAAATTTAATGTCGTGGATGTGTTTAAATATTATTACACAACAAATTTAGATCTAGCGTTATATGTGAAATTGATATTCTAAAATTATTTTCTAATGATTCTGTTGATAGGCATGTTCTATGCTGAATTTTGAAATATATATTTTCCAGAAAATTCCAATGCGAGCATTGATCTCAAGTCAATTAATTGCTCCTGTAATTTCCAGGGAAGATGATCAGATTGTAATTTTTTACTAAATGGTGTTATTATCCAGTCATGTTCTTTAGTTTGATTTCAATTCGGAAAATACCTTTCAAAGAGGTTAATTGATTCTGTTTAATGATTTACGATATTTGTTTTAAGTTCTGTTGTGCAACGATATGCTATTTTCTTCAAGAAATTCATCCAAAGAAATAAACATGCTTGCGTTTCCTTGTCCAAAGCTCTTGGCCCATACGGACAATTACATTTTGAAAGGCTTGTGGCTTATTGTTAAAAATTATTAAATTAGTACTTTTTCCCTGAAGAGAAAGATTCACTTCATTAATCTTTAAAAAAAAATCTACGAAATAAATAGGAAAAAATTTGACACATCCACGAAATTTACTGCTTTGTTTTACGGTTAAATTAATTTAAGTTAAGGTTAATTTAAGGTTAAATTATAATATATTTTTCTTTTAATTGTATTATTGAACACAGGATTTTTTAAGGGGTTCGGCTACTTCTAAACCATGAACTGTTTCACAAATTTTTATCGCTGCTGCTAAAACAATATCTTCGCCAATGGTATGAGCTTTTTTTGCTCATGTCATTAAGTTTTGTATGTTTTGAAAAAAGTTAGTTTGACGTTTTAAATCTCTAGCTTTCCTTTCAAAGAACTCATTGGTTTAATTTTAAATTCACTATGCATGGTATTTAATTGTCTAAAAAGTTTTCTTGGTATCATAGCATCATTTGCCAATGTTTTTAAACAAATTATACAAAGCGGTTTTCCTTCATTTTCGCCCGAGGACAGAAAACGAAATTTTAAATAAGGTAAGTTCGGCCAAGTGCGCGCGCCTTTTTCAATAGTACATTTTCGAATGAAGCTGTAGTCCTTATAATCAATTATTTGGATTTAAAATTTTAAATGTAAAGACTTTAAATATTGTTCTTCTTGGATCAAGAAACAAAAATTGAAAGTATAAATGGAATAACGATAATAATTTTTTTTTTAAGTGTTCGGCTCAGTTCCTTATACTATTATGTTTATAGGGGTGGGGTACGTGCGTAGAATCAGCATTTCATCCTGAAATAAATCCTCAAAAAAAATTAAAATTTGATGCACGGATAGGCATAAAATGAATTTGGGAAAGGACAGTAGCTGGTCATAGGCTTTGCACTATTGACCAACCAAGTAAATTAAAAAAGATAGACTAGTTTCTTTTTTCTTCTTCTTCGTCTTGTTTTGAATGGGCCTACTTTGGACTACGTTTGTTCAACTGTTGGGCTTTGATCTTTGCACCGAATTGTCGCATCTTCTGCCGGTGTAACTACTTTCTCTCTTCTGTCCAAGGGGTACCATTCCTTCGTGGTTTTTTCTGAAATCCACGGACTTCCCTCAGGACGCGTCTTACAGAGTATCTGTTTTGGAGATCTGTTATTCCCAGTTCTTTAATACCCTTCTCGGTTTCTGCCAACCAAGTGGTACGAACCTTCTTGTTTTGCCAGAAGGCGAACAGATGGTTGGTTAGTCGGTTTGGAGGCAGTCTCGCAATGTGGCCATAGAAAGCTACCCTTCTTTTCCTTGCACAGTCAGAGAACATCTCAGTATGTTCGTAGAGTTCAGAGTTATGACGCCTTCGGAATTACCCATCTTCCTTTGCCGGGCCTAGGATCTTCCCGAGGATCCTCTCTCTGATTTCCAATTTCTCTACGAGACCTCTTCGGTTCAAGGAAAGACTCTTCTTGTTGACTCTCTTGGATAATGATGCTCTTTCTGATAAGTTGGGTTGAATCCATTCGCCGAGATACTTAAATTTATCAGTCCTCTTCATGTTTCCCTACTCTAGTAACATCTCTCTGTTTGCGTCTCTAATGTTGGTGAAGAATTCTGTTTTCTCCAGCGACACTTGAGACCCACTTTGGCATCCTGTTTTCTGAGGCAATTTACCTGCATTGTTGCCATCTCAAGAGAATCAGCAATCAGTGCCATGTCATCTGCAAAGGCCAGGCAATCTACAACCAGTCCATCGTTCTTACGTCCCAGGAAGATACCACTGTGAGCAGCCAAATTGATCAGTTCCTTGCGCCATTCTCTCATAACCTTTTCAAGGACACAGTTGAAGAGAAGTGGGGAAAGTCCATCTCCTTGTCTCACTCCAGTTTTTATTTCGAAGCTTTCTGAAGTCTCGCCATACCCCCATCTCTCCATTGTTTTTAGTCCATCCGCATGTTGAATTTCCTTATCCATAGGAATGTAAGTCCCTCGACCTTGATTCTGGCTTTTCTTCCCTCTGCGTCCTTTTAAATGGTCCCTTAAAGTTGTTTCTGGAATTTCATAATGCTTTTCTACCCCTCTAATTGTTTTATTTTGATTTCTTACATCATCCACGGCTGTACGTAGAGTTCTGCGGGTGTTATATTGACCCCTTTCAGTTTTTCTCATATAAAAACGAACCATTTCTCTGAATGTAAAGAAATACTTAAGAACTCATTGCATGAGTACTCACATCAGAAATTTTTGGGGCAAGTGCGTGACGGAAGACGCACTTACCCCAGCTCAAACACGCATTTACCCCTAATACAGAAAATGTTCGGCCAAGTGCGAGCCTACCTCTCAAATTAAAGTAGATAGAGTTTTAGACATAAAAAGATTTAGACTCACTAATTTAAAACAATTATAGTATAATAATTCAAAATTTGCATAATAAAAAATACGATGGTATTTGATGGTCCTCAAACACCGTGTACCACTTTCATGTCTGCACTTTTTGTTTTCTTGCTCAGGCGTACGAATCAATTACATAGCTGCCACAATAAGAAAATTTTCTACGAATGCAAAACTATAGCGCCAAGTTTAAAATAATACTTAAGGACGTTCCCAAGAAAATTAGTTTTCTTTAAATTCTTCTGTAGTTTTGAATACATATAGTTAAAAGTACCCTTTACCCGTAGACATTTGTTTAAATAGTCCTTGCGCTGGAAAATTTGTAAATATTCACGGTTAAAATTTTCATGTTTAACATGTAAACCATACCCGGGTTGATGTTCTCACACACGTTTTATTAAATATCAATAGTAATTTTCTTGAAATTCTTTTGATAAACTGAGAATCAGTAAATGAAGATATAACAAATATATTTCTGTAAAAATAACACTATCAAGCGGTATTCATTTTGTTATAATATTGTTAAAAGCCAAGCACTTTTGATTGTTTTCATATTTACTTCTATAACTTGAAGAGTAGGAGATGGCGACTTGGCAACGTTACAGTGTTTTTTAGCCTCAGACATACTCGCGAGATATTTAGCTATTGCATCACTAGTCTTTATTTTAACAAATCTACCATTCTTCAATCGAGAGATCATCATTAATATATTATTTGCAATATCCAATATTTATTTTTTTTTAAATATCGAAATGCTACGCATGTCAACAACATAAAAATATAGTTAGAATGCCATGTTGTCGGATCTTAGAAACGACGCAACGAAAGTATTTTAGAACTTCTACGCAGATAAGCGGCACCCAAAGGAACACTGCACCTCAACTATATTTTATAAAGCGGCACGACTGCTGCTTGGGAACGTCCTTAAGAGTCCTGGAGCTCAAACTCGCACTACCCCGTGCGCGCACTTGGCCGAAGTTACCTTACGCAGTATTTTATATTTAGTAGTTTATTATTTAGTGGAAAAATTTAATTTTCGCGCCAACTGCAACGCGTTAAAATGCTTGATTAAAAAAAAAAAATTTAAAGCCTTCTCTCTAGCCGTAGCAGCTTTAGCTCTTGGTTCTGCTGTATATGTTTTCTTTTAAACAAATAATTTTCAAGTTGAGAATTTTGGCGATATATTTGTCCATGCGATAGACGGAAACAGTAGTAAAAATTATTTAATCGCCCTTAGTTAATTAGGTTTAATAAACAGGTTTGATGCCGCAATATTGATATACAGAGTAGATATGAAAGAAACAACTCGTGCCCGATAGCCTTTTGTGAATATGTAAATGTTTTAATAAATATTTCATATTTTTTATCTACTCACCTAAAAGGAACACATTAATAAAGCCATGATTGTATGTGAAGGATGCCATTATTATAATCGTGTGTAAAAGTATCCAAATCGTGCGTAAAGGTCCAATGTAATCAAGTGGCGTTTCAATATTAAACGATTTCTGTTTGTTTTTACTATGGCAACAAGTTGCGTCACTAAACAAAAAACATAGATGGCGTTTTTTGGTGAGGTGGGAGTTTGCTCACAGGCGCCAGCGAGTTAGCAATCACACCGAACCAAAAAAAACACTTTCATCTCGAGTAGTAAATGTATTTTTTTCTACTGATTTAGGTTATAGAATCCATAATTCGACTTTAATAAATCCAATTCGAAGCGAACTGTCAATACAAATTTAATTGTTGGTTTGGTCGTTTCCATGGTAACATATTGCATTTTCATAGAAGGTGATACTTTTCAAGTCAAATATCCTAATTTTATTTAGGTTTTTTAGATAGTTTCAGGCTCGTTTTACGTTTGTACATAAAATATTTCATTGAAATTGATGTAATTAATAAGAAAGTCCATATAAATTTGGTTAGTTTAGTGTATTTTTATCGAGAAAATCATAAATTTAAAATGCTCATTTTCGTCTCTAGATGTGAAAATATTTTTATCCCTAGAATGAAAAAATTGTCACTTTCATGTAGGGTAAGCCGTGAAAAAATTCCATTTTCACATATATCAGTAGAAAATATAATTTTTTTACTTATATTAAAATTTAAATAATGTTTCTTATTTTGAATCAAGAAGTCTCGCCCTCTCAGTCTGGATTTATCTCTCTCTAATATAACTTAACCTAAGCATAATCTAATGTAGATTAAATCTAGATTTACCTAAATTACGTCAACAACGACCAAATAGTGTTCCCGTAAATGTGCGTTTTTACTCAGGGGCGCGTTTACATTACTTGTGGCCCTAGACGCAATGTGACTATGTGGCCCTAGTCTAGGAAGTCCCAATTCTCAATATGCGAGATTACAGTAAAACCACATTGAAAAATAACAATTAAGTATGTAAGAGTTTTTTACGATACGTGTATCGTACAAAATTTTACCTACAATATAAATTAATTTAAAAAAATTATAAAAACAGTAATAATTTGATAAATGTCAAGCATGACTTTTAATAAATTAATCAATGAATTAATCAAGGAATATAATAAATTTTTATTGTAGGTAAACAATACAATAGAAAATATTATTAAATATTTTATTCATTTTAATAAAATACAAAATGTAAGTTTTTATGGATACTTGGACCTAGTTGCCCATAATTCATAATAACTTTTTTCTACATTTCATCTTAGCAAACTTATCAATAACATCATTCAAAATCACATTTCGTTGTTTCAACTGATTCAATATGTAGAATTGCTAAATTTGAAAGACGCTTTTGTTTAACGGAATTCCTTAGATATGTTTTACGCTTTAGTGCGAAAAGGAACGTTCTCCTGACGCATTATTATTGGTATGGTTAAGTAAATGCGAATTAATGTTTCTACGTTGGGGAATGTCGATTTTAATCCACATATTAACGCCTGCTACATTTCTGTTGGTGACTGAAGATTTTCTTCATTGGCATATGCCAAGAACTTAATTCGTCCCGAGCCAAGTCTTCATTAATATCTTCTTTATATGCAGAAAACAGTTCATTAATAATTAAATTTAGTTCGTCATGAGACAAATCATTATTAATATAAATTATATCTTTTTTTTTTTTAAATATCTTTCTGAAAAGACTTTAGAGACATAATTGTGGACTTTGTGGAAGTGATTTACTTGTAGCATTTATGCGTTGATGTAGTGTGCACAATACCGGCATTAGATCGATCTCGTACGAGTTCATTTTGTGGTAGACTTTTAGACTCTGTTTTTGATATAGCCTTTTGTTGTGGATCATCACCTATTTCAATCAAAGCACATTTAATATCTCTGTAACTTTTATATAATGCAAAAACCGCTACTGCGCGTCTAACGATCTTGTATCTGAAAGCTTTTATATTGTGCAAGCAATTGTGCAAAGATCCAGAATATTCCACTTGTGCAAAAAACCTGTGTTGATGCAAAAAACACACATATACAGATTGAATAAAATCAAAATATAAAGTTGCAGTAAGTGATGATTCTGCTGCAGTATTAGCAACCAAATTTAGACTGTGACTGGCACAAGGAATGTATTCTGCATAAAGGCTGTGTTGCTTATTCGATATTGTAAACCGGAATATTTTTCCGACATATTAGATGCATTGTCGTAACTTTGTTCACAACATTTTTTAAAGTCTATTTACCTCCTATTGAGATTTTCAAAAATGATTTCTTCCAAATTCCCGGAAGTATGACAATAAATGTCAATAATGGAAAAAAATATATCCTTGATTTGAACATCGGGCAGTAAGTATCTCAAAACTAAAAAAAGTTGAACGACGTGACTAATATCAGGTGTAGAAACAAGAATCAAAGGAAAATATGTTGCACATTTCACTTCCTTGATAAAGGTATTTCTTATTTTGTCACCCATTATATTAATAAATTCATTACATATTGTTTTTAACAAATAGCTCACAGATCCTTGTGATTGGCTATAAATGGGTCAAATTCTGCAAAATACTCTAAACAACCAAAATAATTTCCATTGCGTTCAAGATGTCCACGAAATGCCAATCCGTGGGTAGAAATAAATTTCACGGTTGCAACCACTCTTTTGAGAATATTTCTCCAATACTGTTTTTCATTTTCAATTTATTCAACCATTTCGGTATCAATCCGGCCTTCAATCTGTGAACGTTTGGAGAAAATGCACATGGAATGCCTATGATAGATATATTTTTCCAGTCGTGGCATCCTTGTAAAGAAAATTGGGTTTTTATTTTAAAAACATTTTGCAAATGTAGCAATAAACACTAGAACTTGTTTCGCTAAAAATAAGTCATTCGCGTTTTTCTTTTTTGAACCATTATATTTAATTCTATAAAAGTTTTTATTTAATTTTCTGTCAAGTGACAAATATACTTGTTATCGCGATCCTTAACTAAAGTTCCTGTTTTTACAGGATTGCCAATATTTTTTGGTTTTTCATTTTTAATTTGATTCTGCATTCTTCCGTTAAGATTTCTGGCCATAAAGCTATCTCCAATAAATTATTATTGAAGAGATCGTACCGCCTCGTCAGCTACATTTTTAATATTCGTAATAGATTCCTTCATTCATGAAGTAGATGCAGTAGTTGTCTGATCTTCATCTACTGCAATTATATTGGATTCGATGACGACGTGGTGGAAGGGACATGAACTACATTCTTTGGGTTTGAATCCTCCTGTAAGATTATGTGGTGTCCTTTAGTAAAAACAGTCGTGCGATTAATTTTATTTTATTTGACTAATTAATTTTCAATAACAATGCAAAAAATAACTACAATGCAATGATACTTCTTTAGTCTTTTTTCTGAATATTGTTTACACTATTAACCACCGCAAAGTCCCAATTTATTCACCACACTTTGTCAAATTTTGCCGCTTATTCTCGTCAACCACCATTGCTTAGTTGGAAATTTGTGGCCCTCTAAAATCGGAGGCCCTAGGCGCGCGCCTAGTGCGCCTATGCCTAAAAGCGCCACTGTTTTTACTAGTTAGCAATTTTTTTCCATGGAGGCGCTAACGTTCTAACCTTTATTGTGTCAGTTATTTGAAGTATGTTGTCTGTCAAAATTACAATTTTTACAATACTATCGGTAGTATTTTTTTTTTCTAGATTCAATAGTATTTTAACATGCTTCGTAGATAAAATAATGTATGACACACGTGTGTGAAAGGCTTTTGTGCGCACTTGTATAAAGTGACCACATTTTCATTGAGACAAAGCGGGATGGAGCAAATGGGAAGAAATGAGAATTATAATTTAGTTATGAAAGAATTATAATTTAGTTATGAAATCATTGAGTTACTCGGTACAGCGATAAAAGGTTATATTTTGGTCGTAGACTAGAGATGGTTTCAAACAATTGGTCCTCACAGGGCAGTTAGCTCGCTCTTATGGCTCCACGTGCTACACCCTGGAAACTGCATCGACCTGCAGGTTAAACTAATTGAGGGTAGCCAGATATGGCGAGAAAACTAGTGTTGGGCAGCAGCAACATTAAAAGTAATTGGTCGGCGTATTTCTAGATATAGAAACAAAAACGGCACTATACAACACAGTTAAAGGCGCGACAAGGACTGTCTCAACGGTTTTAATACTGCGATGAGGCAACGGGAAACATTAGCATGACTGGAAAACCAAAAGCACAGATACTCATAATCTCCGGGCCAGTCTTGAAGAACCCACAACGCCATCAAAGAGATAAAAAGAATGAACATCGAAATTTTAGGGATCAGCGAAATGAGATGGCCAAATTCTGGAGAATGTCAAATCGACGACCATCATATCTACTATGCTGACAATGACGAGGTCAATCACTACAATGGCGTGGCGCTCATAGTAAATACACAAGTACAAAAAAACGGTAAAATCTTTTATGATAGGGTACCATTTTTACAGCCCAATTCCAAACTATTTAATGTCAACATTATCCAGATATATGAACCAACGAGCGATCACACAGACGAAGCTGTTGAAGTATTTTACGAACAACTACAAACCACCCTAAATCTAACTAAAAAGTCAGAAATCACCATTATTATGAATTCAATGCAAAGATTGGTAGCGGTGCGAGAGAGGACATAGTTGGTAGATATGGATTGGGTATTGAAAATGAACGTGGCGACCGATTATTCCAGTTTTATCAAGAAATGGACTTTGTTGTCTCGAAAACTTTATGCTTCCACCAAGAAGCCTGTAGAATTGGACTTCTAACTTCTTGGACTTTGTATTGATAAATAAACGTTACAGAAATTGCATTAAATCGTCAAAAACTTACCCTGGCGAAGACATACATTGCGAGAACAATCAGCTTGTAGCAAATATTCAGTTAACTCTAAAAAGGTGTACAGTAAAAGAACAGTACAGTAAAAGTATAAAAAACTGCCTTAAACCAGATCTGAGAAAACTGAACAACCCAGAAACGCTAGCTGAGGTGAGAAACGAACTAAATTGTGGACTAAGCAAAGTGAACGTTGTGGAGACCTTCGAAGCAGAGACTGTTTACAAACGAAAATTCACAAACGCAAGCTTGAAATTATATTCAAACGATACTAAGATCAAAAAGAAAGTTTGGATGACTGATGAAATTCTTCATTTAGTGGAAGAGAGACGCTTGAAAAATGGTCATGCGGAATATCACCAAATGAATCGCGAAATGAAGAACAAAATTAGAATGACCAAAGAAAATTGGCCTAACGAGCCATGTCGCGAAATCGAAGATCTGGTGGCTACATATTAAATTTTTAATATGCACAAGAAAATTAAGGAAGCCGCTGGTGTATACAAACTAGAGATGGCACGAATAGTAATTTTGCCGAATACCGAATATTCGGCCACCCTCTTGGTCGAAGCGCCGAATATTCGGCATCCGAATATTGCGCATCTTTCGCATTCTATCGAAAAATGAGTGCGCGACAGCTCAGCGCTGCGTAGTACCATACTCGCAGTAACAAGTATGTCAGAAAAGAAACAGTTAACTCTGAAAGAAACAATGAAAAAAAAAAAAAAAAAGAAAAAATTTAATTCCATTGAAAGGAAATTGTTGGATTTTAATGGTAAAAAATCAAGAAAATGTCACTAATTAATCGGTGAAATGATTGCCTTAAAAAATGAACCATTATCACTAGTTGAACGAGTCGGCTTTCAAAGGCTTATGGAAAAAGCAGTACCTCAAAACAAAATACGTGGACGCACTTATACGACCGAGAAAATTGTTCCTCATATATACAGAAAATAATAAAATTGAAGCTAGTATTTCACAAGTATCAGTGTGTTCGTGTGTTCACAATATCGTGTGTTCGTCTAGCGTTGACACGGTTATCATCGGCTCTGACTCTATTCTAATAAACGAAACAAATACATATAATAAACAAAACAAATTAGTGATTGCAACATGACACGTTCAACAAAAAGTGCAAATGTAAGTGATGCAATAACAATCTCTACGAAAGAACTTGAAAATTTAATTAAAAATGCTGTGATGGTGATGTAACACACTGATGATGTGAAGTAACACACTGTTAGTTAAAGAAATAGAAGAGTTAAAAAAGGATATAAGGGAGTTCAAAGAAACGCAAACAACAGTTATCAGGACATATCAACACATAGAAAAAGTAGATGACATTGAAACAGAAATATCCAGGGAACAATTGAATGTGAAATCAACGCTAACTTCAGGTGTCGCTAAAGTAAATGTTGTTGACAGTAATAACACCTACAACACTGAAAACAATGAAGTGCGTCGCAACATTCGCAACGGAAAATTATCAAGGACACCAAAGGATCCTCATAGAATTAAGTTCACGCGGGGAAAGGCAGTTTCCACTGAGGAGGAACCATCTTTCAGAGCAGTAGTGAGACGTGCGTGGGTGTATGTAGGCAAAGCCAATTCTTCTTTCATGTGCCTTGTCCGGTCTCCCTGACGTTGGCGATCACCATGGCAAAAGCTGTACGGTCCTCCGCCAAGCGAAAGAGTTCACCAGCCCTTCTTTTGCCGGTCCAGTCCCGTATATTTCTGAGCCACGACTGTCGCTTTCTTCCAACTCCACGGCGCCCCTCAATCTTGCCCTTTAGTATGAGCTGTAATAGACGATATTTATCACCTCTCAATATATGTCCAAGATATGATGTCTTTCGGCATTTTACGGTCGTCAAAAGTTGCCTTTCGATGTTTGCTCTTCGTACTACATTCTCGTTTGTAACATGTAACATGTTGTGTCCACGGAATACGAAGCATTCTTCTGTGAAGCCACATTTCGAATGCCTCCAGTTGGTTCATCGTCCTGACCTTCAGAGTCCACGTCTCTACTCCGTACAGCAATACCAACCATACATAGCATTCAACCATGCGTTGTCTTAGCTTCAGATTCAGGTTGTCATTGCAAAGAAAGGATCTTATATTATTAAAAGTTGCACAAGCAATCTCTATTCGGCACTTTATCTCGCAGTCCGGGTTTAGATCCTCTGTAATAATACTACCAAGGTATTTGAACTTAGAGACACGTTCAAATTGGCTTCCAATAAGTTCTAGTGTAGTGCCATTGTGCGGTTGCCTGCTGAATATCATAAATTTGGTCTTTCCTATATTGATTTTTAGACCTTGTGTCTCTCCCACGTCACCGATTTTGTTTGTAAGCAACTGTAGTCCCTCGATTGTGTTTGCTAAAATCACTGTATCGTCAGCATACCTGATTGTTGTTATTGGCTCTCCATTTATTTTGATGCCGAGGTGTGATATTGCTTCCAATGCTTCCTTAAATATTCTATCAGAGTATAGGTTGAAGAGTAAGGGCGACAGTATGCAACCCTGCCTTACTCCACGTTGTGTCTCAATACGGTCTGTTTTAATATTGCCTATTTTTACCTGTGCCGTTTGATTCCAGTATAGATTTTTAATTATGCGGATATCTCTATCATCTATTCCAACCCCATGTAGTATATAAGTTTATCGTGCAGTATGCGGTCAAAGGCTTTTTCGTAATCGATAAAGCATGCAAAAACATCTTTTCGCTGATCGCGACATTTTTGGAGGAGAAGGTTTATCATTCACCGAAAAGTGCTTCACGCGTTCCGAAAGCGTTTCTGAAGCCAAATTGAGAATCATCAAGATCTTCCTCACATTGACGTCGGATGCGTGCGTGAATGATCCGTAGGAAAGCTTTGAGCATGTGGGACATGAGGCTGATTAAGCGATAATCACCACATTTTTTTGGCTGCTGTTTTTTTGGTAGAGCAATAAAGGTTGATGATAACCAGTCAGATGGAATTTCACCTGTCTCATAGATACTATTAAACAGTTTAACTACCAAGCCAATATTTTCCTCTGTAATGAGCTTTAGAGCTTCGGTCGGAATGTTGACAGGGCCAGATGCTTTCCTATTTTTTGCTATAGAGAATGCATGTATCACCTCAGATTTAAGAATAGTTGGTCCCATGCCCACATGCACGTATACCGCATCAGCTCTATGATCTTTGAAGTTGGCCTCTATATAACTTGTCCATGTGTTTTTTTAGTTCTTGTTCCTCCAAAATTAGTTGATTACTATCATTTGTAAGTGACATAGTCGTTCTCTTCCTGTGGATTCCAGCTACTTCCTTTACTTTTCTGTACATATTAAAAGTATCATGTTTGGAGCAGAGGTCTTCTGCACATTCCCGTTTCATCCATTTCTGCTTGGCTTCTTTGATCTCCCATCTTATGACCTTTTGTATTTTTTTATATTTGTCGGGTCTGTTCTTTGCCAGTCTTCGCTGCTCCATAAGGGTTAGAATGTGATCTGTCATCCACTTGTTTTTGGTTTTAAAAGTTACGCGGAGATGTAATTTACACGTGTCCACAATGATATTCTTGATGTTATTCCAAAGAGTCTCTATATCTTGGAGCTGGTTCTCCTGCAAACTTGTTAACTTGTTATTTATTTCTTCGGCAACAATGAGTCTGACTTCAGGGTTATTTAGCCTCGTTACATCAACTGCTCTAGCTGGGTGTGTTTGCTTTTTAGCTTTTAGGTTTAACGACAGTTCAGCCACAAGGGGATTATGATCCGAGCCAATGTCAGCCCCAGGGTGAGTTTTGGCATTTTTTATTATATTTTTAAACCGCCTATTTATCAGTAGGTAGTCGATCTGATTTCTAATTGGTGCTGAGTTATTTAGTTCACTGTGTTATTTAGTTCACACTTGCCAAGTATAAAGTCTTCGTTTGGGTAGATCGAAAAACGTGTTAGCAATTATCATTCCTGAGTCCTGACAAAACTCGTAGAGTCTGTCGCCTCTCTCGTTGGAGCTACCAAGCCCAAAAGTACCAACTATATCTTTGCGTTGTCCTTGCCCAATTTTGGCATTAAAATCTCCCAATATAATAATAACACTATCGCTCTTTAAAGTCTTCAATGTGGAATCAATTAGCTCATATAAATTTTCCACTTTCATGTCATACCTCTTCTCAGCAGTTGGAGCATAAACCTGAATAAAATTGATATTGAATGGTTTGCAGGCCATTTGCAGTAAGCATATCCGGTTGGATATTGCTACAAAATTCTTGACATATTTTGTGTATTCTGTTGCAACAAATATGCCAACGCCGCCTCGATGGTTTTGGTCGTTGTCATCACTACCTGAGTAATATAGTGTGCCGTGCTCATGTTGGCTTGATCCGCAGCCTGGCCAACGGTGTTCGCTTATACCCATTATGTGTATGTTCATTCTCTTCATCTCCTGAACCAAATTATCGAGCTTTCCAGCCTGAAACAGGGTTCTCACGTTCCATGTACAGATACGCAACTTTGATTTCACTACTTTGAGCCGGGGGATTCTTAGCACCCCTTGCCCATTTAAGGGCTGCCCGGGACTAGGGGCCGTCTTATTTATGTTTCTCGCCATAGTGGTTTCCTTGGAAAAGATGATCAAGGTGGTTTCCCGTTGCCTTCCTTGATTTGATTTCAGCCGCCCAATCTGGGAACAGACGCTGTTTGTAGCCGCCCATTCTGGGTCAGACGCTACTCGGTTCGTCATAACTGACTATCCTCACTTGGTTTAGCCTGCAGGTCGATGCAGTTGCCCGGGGTGTGGCACGGGGAGCCACATGTGAGAATTGGTAGTCTTGTGAGGTCCAGTCACCGCCTACTAACTTCCATCATAGACGTTAGTTACGACCGTATTTGGTGAAAGGTACTACCTCTACAACACTAAACCTTACACCCCATATCAAAGCCAATACACAGACTAAATGCGAACATGTGGAAAAACATCTAAAACAAAATTTTCCAAATAATGATTTTCAAGTAGAAGCACTTCCCACAAGAGAAGAGGCTACAAGTATAGCTTTTACAGTAGGTGCAAGCATTACATTGTTAAATGATCTCTACAACGGTGATAATTGGCCAGCTGGAATTATTGTTAAAAGATTTGACTTTCGATCCTTTCGAAAAAGTGACCAAAAAGGACAATTTACAACAGGTCAGCCAATCCAATAATCAGGTTAAGGTTAATAACCAAAAAACTTTGACAATCACTCATATAAACAGCCAGTGCTTAATAAATAAGTGTGAATTTCTTGAATTATTTTTAGACAGACAGCCGTGCACAATTCTATGTGTTAGTGAACATTGGTATCGAAATGACGAAATTACAACAATGAAATTAGAAGACTATCAACTCATTGACCACTTCAGTAGAAGGAATTATGGACATGGAGGGGTTCCGATATTTGGAAATGTCAAAGAACATGGAGAAATTGTGCCTATAGATGAAATTCGGTTAGAATCAATAGAACTTCACTTTGAGTGTACAGCAGTAAAGGTCAAAACTGACTCCTTAAATTCTATTGTAGTATGTATATATCGCAGTAGTAGTAATGGGGATTTACAAATATTTTTTGAAAAACTTGAAGTAATATTAAATTATCTAACAAAATTTAGCAAAAAATATAAAATTATTATGTGCGGGGATTTTAATTTAAATTTTTTGACAGAATCTTCAAAGAAAACGCAAATATTGGACATAACTAGAGCTTATTACTTGAAAACAACAATAAATGTACCTACAAGATTGGAAAACTGTTTAGACAATTTCTTTATTTCTAATGAAATTGAAAACTTTGAAACAAAAGTTACAGATGTTGAATGGTCCAACCATGCAGCTATAATATTGAATATTCAACATAAGGCGATTGTAACAAAGCAATCAGGTAAGACTTGGTATAGGCAAATTGGTAACACACCTAGTATGAATTATTTTCAAAAATTGTTAGAAAAGGAATGTGTATAATTGTAGTGATGTGAATAGTCAGTATGTTATCTTCTTTAATATCTTCTCTTATAATTTAGACAAGGCATTTCCATTAATGCCAAAAAAAAACAATATTAACACAGAAGAAAGCAATAACAACCAGTGGATTACCAGAAGAATTAAAATCTCATCATCTAAACTTAAAGAACTGTTTCAACTTACAAAATTAAAAGTAAATTTAAAGAAATATTATAGAAATTATAAAAAAAAATTATCATAAAGTAATAATTAATGCAAAAAAATATACCATAACAATTTAATGCAGAAATCTGTTAATAAGAACAAAACAGCATGGAAAATTATCGGAAAAAATAAAAATAAATTTCATAATAAAATTGAACTTAAAATAAAAGATTCATTGAATACTGATTCGTGATTAACGTGTGCAAATTTTATGAATAAATATTTTAATAATGTTACAAACGAATACAGCATAAATTCAAATAATTTTAGCGAAGTAAATACTAGAATTGAACTATTTAATTTGAATACATTCTTTTATGAACCAGTACAAGAAAATAACATCATTAGTGTAATCAATGAACTAAAAAAAACATACTCTAGTGGTCCAGATGGTATATCGTCAATTATTTTAAAACAATGTTCCAAAGAAATAAGTGCACCTTTGAAAGCAATAATAAATAATTCTATTGATAAAGGGGTATTCCCAATTTCACTAAAAAAAATCAAAACTTATACCATTATTTAAGAAAGGAGACAGAAGTATAACTTTAAATTATTACCCATTTCAAATTTGAACTGTTTTTCAAAAATTATAGAAAAATTAATGGCAAAAAAATAGTATGTTTCCTGGAAAAATATAACTTACTGAACAATAGTCAACATGGCTACACTTATGGAAAATCCACAACAACTGCAATTATTAATTTTATAAATAACCTTTATAAATGCTTAGATGATAATAAAAACACAGTAGGTATCTTTTTAGATCTGAGCAAGGCCTTTGACCTGGTGAATCATTCTATCTTACTAGAAAAATTGTGGAAATTAGGAATAAGGGGAAACACACATGAATGGTTCAGAAGCTATTTAGAAAACAGAGAACACTACGTAGTCATATAAAATCAATCATCAAATATATTAACAACAAATAGTGGTGTACCACAAGGGTCCGTACTAGGACCCATGCTTTATTTAATATATACCACCGATTTTAATTTTTAAGATTCGATACTCTTCTCGGATGATACTTCAGCTATTGTAGAAGCAGACAAAAAAAAAATGAAAATATATTAAAAAGGCAACTAATAAGATAAATGATTTCGAGAAATATTACACTCAAAATAAATTACATCTTAATAACAAAAAAACTAAATTTATTAAATTTGATAAAACTAATTGGGAGAGAAATATAAGTTACTTAATAAAAGCAAAACAGGGCTCCATTGAACAAGTAAATTCTACAGCATTTCTGGGGATTACTATTGACAGTAATCTGAAATGGGGAGATCATACTGATATTCTTTGTGCAAGATTATCTACGGCATGCTTCGCCTTAAGACAAATGAAAACTTTGGTTAATAGTGAAATGCTTTTAATGTACTACTTTGCCCATTTCCATAGTCTACTAAAGTATGGAATAGTTGCATGGGGGAAGGACCAAATCACAACAGAATTTTTAAACTGCAAAAAAGAGCTATAAGAATTATCGTGGGTATCAATAAACACACCAGTTGTAGGGATTATTTTATTGAGTTAAATATGTTGAGACTAATATATGAATAGTCCAATATATAGGAAAATTATAAGTTACAATAAACTACCAAATGAATTTAAAAATCAACACTTTAATATGTTTAAAAATAAAATTAAAAAACTGTTATTTAGCAAGGCGTATTACAGGCTTAATGAGTATATAGAAGATGTGTTGTAGTACTACTGTAATATTACCTAAAAGTTAATGTATAAATGTAAAACTATCTGTTTCAATATATTTTTTTTTAATATTAAGTATCTCTGACATATTCTATACAATATGTAATTATATTGTCCAATGAATAAATTTTCTATCTAATATTAGCGAGATGTGGACATGTCAGTACAATAATCAAAGTTTTGAGTCACTGCGCATTGGATATCTTCTAATTTTATTCTGGAACATGGCGTTTTAACAACGAAGCCGTTTGTTGTTTCACATACTGGTACCAATATTGCAAAAGAACTGAATGGTATTGCGGAAATATGATACATTTACTGACAGTGGAGCCAATATGATAAAAGGTGTACGAGACGCGGAATATGATTCTGCCAGGTGTCTTATCCATTTACTACAACGAGCTATTAAGGAATCGCTAAAATCTCATACGAAAAAAACACCGGTGGTAGTTGCTACAAGACAAATTATTACACATTTTAACCGCTCAGAAGAAAAGCTCAAATCCATTCGCCAAGAACTTGACTTGCCAAATCACCACTTAGTGCAAGATGTAACAAACACACGTTAGATTTTTTTTAAATTATTTCTTGCAACTCGGAAGTGATTCCACACATTGTTTAAATATCTGGAAAAGGAAGAGACAGCAGAATAGAACACCAAATTTGCGGAAAATGAGATCTTCACTACAAGCCGAGGAACAAGCCATGAACACGGTTCAACTTTAATGAAAATGACAAATACCTGGTTGCCACTTTTCCTGACCTTCGTTTAAAAACCAGTTTCCTGAGATTAGGTCAAACACAATGAGCAAAACAAAAAATTCTTTTAGAAGCTCTGAAAATGATTTCCTCATAACAACTCATTTTCAGAGCTTCTACAAGAATTTTTTGTTTTTATAATTTTTTATAATTTCTTGTAATACAGACTCATGTTCACTCCATATTCGTCACGATACCCATGAAAACCAACTGCAAAGAACTGCGACGAACACAGATTAATAAGCCTAATGAACCACATAGTTAAAACCTTTCTTAAAATCATACATGCTAGAATCTATCAAAAATGCGAAGAATATCTAGGTGAAAGCCAATTCGGCTTCAGGAACGCACTGGGAACAAGAGAGGCTATTTTTACAGTCCAGGTTCTGATTCAGAGATGCAGAGATATGGGCCGTGATGTCCATGCCTGTTTCATAGATTTCTCCAAAGCCTTCGATGTACAGCACGATAAAATGATCGAGGTATTACAGGAAACAGGCATAGATACAAAAGACATCAGAATAATAGCCAACATGTATTGGAATCAGACAGCGTCTGTAAAAGTAGATGACAACAACTCCGCAAAGATTAACATCCGCAGAGGCGTACGACAGGGATGCGTATTATCTCCGAATCTATTCAACCTGTATTCGGAGAAAATCTTCAAAGAAACGCTGAAAGACACCAGCGAAGGCATCAAGATGAATGGGGAGCTTATAAACAACATCCGATACGCCGACGATACCATCGTACTTGCTAGCAGTTTGGAAGGCTTACAAGAACTAATGACCAAGACTCACACCACTAGCTCGTAATATGGCCTCAAGCTCAACAAAAGCAAAACAAAACACATGCTAATAAGCCGAAATGCTTCAGATCCCAACGTATTGATGCTAGAAGGAGAGATCATCGAACGAGTAGAGAAGTACCCTTACCTGGGAACTATTGTCAACGACAACTGGCAGCACTCCGTAGAGTTGCACTGCAGAATAGAGAAGGCTAGAGCGGCATTTAATAAACTCAAAACAATGCTATGCAGCAGCGACCTGACATTACAACTAAAGGTCCGAATGGTCAGGTGTTACGTTTTCTCTGTTCTGTTGTACGGCGCAGAAGCATGGACGCTAACGGAAGCAACAGAAAGGAAGATAGAGGCGTTCGAGCTCTGGGTATATAGAAAGCTGCTCCGCATATCCTGGCAGAATCACATTACGAATGAGGTGGTAATGCAAAGAATTGGCACGCAGAGGCAAGTTCTGAGCACAATCAAGAAGATAAAAACTGGCTATCTTGGCCATATAATGAGAAACCAGAAATACCGCTTACTATATAGCTGGTTCTGCAAGGAAGAGTAGATGGACACAGAGGACCAGATAGAAGAAGTGAGTTCTTGTAATACAGACACATATCAATGACAAAACCATTGAAATAGACAACAGTTTCTGGAATTGTTTTGAGGAAGTCGCTACAGAAAATATGGAGAAAGATGGGAATGTAAAAAAGAAAAGTGCTATTGCAAATGATATTAATATGTAAAAAGAGATCTTCAAATTTGAAGATATCGTAGTGATAAACTCCTACTTTCAATGATATTAATATTTATCTAAAAACGGCTCGCCTAGATAGGACAACAGACCCTTCCTTACAAGTGGTGGTTAGCAAACGTACAGCAGTAACCAAAACAGAATTCGCAAAAATATAACTATCATTACCCGGTAGCAATGTATATATAATCATTTTTTAATAATATGTGTGATTTTTTTTCATGATTTGGTATTCGGTATTCGGCCGAATAGTTAGCAATATTCGGCCGAATACCGAATATTAAAAAAGTGGCCTAATAGGCCGAATACCGAATAAATACCGAATATTCGTGGCATCTCTAATACAAACCTGGACCGACTGGCATTCTCTTGGACAGTGAAAATAAAATAATTCTTGCCGTTAACGACAGAGTAGAACAGTGGTGTAGCTATATCAAAAACCTTTTTCATAATGAAAGTTCGGACACTCCTGAAACAATGTACACGCGAAGGACTTAATATAACTAAGGAAGAAGTCCAGCATGCAGTTTAGTTATCAAAAAATAGAAAAGCTGCAGGTCTAGATGGAATTTACTCGGAACTCATTAAAATCTTAAAGAATGAGGAGTCACTAAACGTGATAGTGAAGCTTTTTAATATGGTCTACCGATCGGGCGTCATTCCTTCCGACTGGTTTCAATTAAAAATTAATAACGCTTAAAAAGAAGAGCACGGCAAAAAGATATAGCGATTATCGGCTTGAAGATCACCCACAAGAGAATATACGCAAAATGCGAGTCTTTTATCCAAATGTTGGTTCAGAGGTGCAGGGACGTCTCTGTTCCTGTTTAGGCCTGTTTCATTGACTATGATTGGAGGGACGTCTCTGTTCCTGTTTAGGCCTGTTTCATTGACTATGATTTTGCTATGATTATGCTTTTGACAGGGTGCAGCTAGAAAAGCTTATGAAAAACCTTAAAGGATTTGAAAGACCTGAAAATAATTGCAAATCTTTACTGGAACCAAACTGCACAAATTAAGGTAGATCAACAGATGTCAGGCGAAATTCGAATCAAAAGGGGCGTCCGACAGGGTTGCATCCTCACCATTACTGTTTAACCCTTCCTGCGGTAGGTTGGGTGTAGTACACCCAGACCAGGATAAATTGTTCGATATTTTAGAGATTATTTGTTATAACAGGCTGTGAATCTGAGTAGCTGCGTGGAGAGTAGTAAGGAATTGCCGATTGTCAGGGCATAGTCGAACGCCACCCCTTGAATTATTTAGTCGAGGTCAAAGGTATCAGCGGGTGAGTTACACCCACATTCAGCTCTGTGTAGCAAATATTGAACTATCATTTGTAACGACCACGGGCGGCTGATAGTAAATCCTTACATGTATGGATTAAGGATTAAGAAAAATCCCACTAAGAATTCGGAATTCGTTTGTCTTATAATTCCGCGAACGATGTATAAATTTAGTAATAGATATTTTACGATCAGATTATAGAAATAATACCCCACGTACGATTCCTCATACCTGGAAGAGGATAAAAATACGGTCACCTCCGAAAAACAAACTAGTCAAATTTGACATTTGATAGATGTCAACTGTCAGTTCAGTGAGCAAGTGAAATGAAATGCAGTTCATGCAATGTTTTACTGCTCGGGCTCGCGGCGTAACGTTCTCTAAGCAGACATACGTCAAATTTGACATTTGACAGGTGTCAACTGTCAGTTCTGCGATCAAGTGAAATGAAATGCAGTGCGTGCAATGTTTTACTGACCGTGCTCGCGGCGTGACGTTCTCTAAGCAGACATACGTAAAATTTGCCATTTGACAGGTGTCAACTGTCAGTTCTGCCAACAAGTGAAATGAAATGCAGTGCGTGCAATGTTTTACTGCCTGGGCTCGCGGCGTGACGTTCTCAAAGTGGACACACGTCAAATTTGACATTTGACAGATGTCAACTGTCAGTTCAGTGAGTAAGTGAAATGAAATGCAGTTCGTGCAATGTTTTACTGCTCGGGCTCGCGGCGTGACGTTCTCTAAGTAGACATTCGTCAAATTTGACATTTGACAGGTGTCAACTGTCACTTCTGCGAGCAACTGAAATGAAATGTAGTGCGTGCAATGTTTTACTGCCCGGGCTCGCGGCGTGACGTTCTCAAAGTGAACATACGTCTAATTAGACATTTGTCAGATTTCAACTGTTAGTTCACTGAGCAAGTGAAATGAAATGAAGCTCGTGCAATGTTTTACTGCTCGGGCTCCCGCCGTGACGTTCTCTAAGCAGACATACGTCAAATTTGACATTTGACAAGTGTCAACTGTCAGTTCTATAAACAAGTGAAACGAAATGCAGTGCGTGCAACGTTTTACTGCGCGGGCTCGCAGCGTGACGTTCTCAAAGTGGACATACGTCAAATTTGACATTTGACAGATGTCTACGTACTAGGTCTAAAAATATTGCAAGAGAAAAGCAAAATGTGAAAATAGTGGACTAAATGCAAAGATTTAATAAATTTACTAAAAAAATAAATGCTAAATATCATTTGAGTGTTGGAAACTGTTTTTAACTGATGACATTTTGCGAGAAATATTGAATTACACGAACGTTCAAATAAGTCTAAGTCGAGCAGCATGCCAAAATAGTCACAACAGGAAATACGGGATGACTGATATAACAACATCAGAAATGAAAGCTTTTATTGGTCTGTTCCTAGCTGGGCGTTTCAAATCGAATCATCTAAATTTGAAAGATTTGTGGAGAAGTGATGGAACACGTATCGAGATTTTTAGAATGACCATGACATTGAAGAAATTTGAAAATATTCAGAACTGCTTACGATTCGGCGACACAGCCAAATTGCCAATTTTTTTTAACGAAAAAAAAATTAACAATTTGGCTGCTATTGGTTCTGTTTTTGAGAAGTTTGTATAATGTTCCATGGCAACATATGAGTACTTCCATCTGATTATATGACTTGAGGAACTTCCATCATTTCGCGGCCGTTCCAGTTTTCGTCAATATATTCCAAACAAACCTAGCAAATTTTGTTTTAAAAATATATGCTTTAGTAGATGCGAAAACATTTTACATTATCAATCTAGAAATTTACCCGGGAAAACATCCACTGGGCACGTACGCACTCAGCAAAAAAGCTTTCGATGTTTTAGATAGACTTGTAGCTCCAATTTCAAAGTGCAATCGCAATGTCACCTTTGATAGTTTGTTTAGTAGTTATCCGTTGTTGTTATACTTGCTGAAGAAACATAGTTCGACGAGCACAGGGGCTGTTCGTATAAATAAGGTGGAAATTCCAAAGAAAATGCTCAAAAACCATAATAGAGATATTCCCAGCACATTATTTGGTTTTCAATAGGATATTTCTTTAGCATCCCATGTGCCAAAGAAAAATAAGGTGGTGTTGTTGCCGACATTACATCACGATGAGACGATTGACACTACAAGTTCCAAGAAAAAGCCAGAAATGATTTCTATAACCAGACTAATGGAGGTATAGATGTTGTGGATCAGATGTGTGGCAATTATGATGTATCGCGTATTCCGAAATGATGACCAATGGTAATTTTCTACTTGATTCCTTTAATAAATATTTTCTATATTTATTAATTTATTTTTCAGGTAGAAAACCTGATTTAACCTTTAATTTTGTTTCAATAATAAGTACTGATATTTAATAATCAATAAAAAAATACATTACACGATTAAATTCACGCGATCCCTATCAGGGTTTGTTACACCCACCTTGCGCCCCGTCTTACATATTTTAACCTACCGCTCGCCGGGTTAACATTTACTCAAAAAAAATATTCGAAGATGCCCAGGAAAACTATACTTAAGGAATTTCCATTAATGGCGTAAACATAAATAACCTTAACGTACGCTGACGACACCGTTGTAATCGCGGACTGGTTGGAGGGTCTTCAGATTGTACTTGACCAGGTGGCAACCAATAGTGCAGAGTTTGAATTAAATTTAAACAAAAAAAAAAAAAATGGATACCAAATCGAAACTACAGGTACAGAACAAACAAATTCAGTCATACAAATATCTCGGATGCCAGGTCAACGAAAACTGGGATAATATGCAGGAGGTCCGTGCCCGAATTGAACAAGCCAGAGCACCATTTGTAAAAATGAAATCCGTCTTGTGTTGCCTAAATCTGTCACTCTCCGTTCCCACTCGAGTACTACGTTACGTCTTCAGTATTCTCTTTTATGGAATTGAGGCGTGGACTATGGAGACAGATGTCATGACTCCTGGAGACAGATGCCATGTGTAAAATGCTGGAAGCTTTCGAAATGAGGCCGTATCGACGGATGTTGAGAATATCGTGGATGGAGTATCGATCAGAGTTCGCAAAGTGGATGTGCTTACAAGAATGTCAAAAGATCTCGAAGTCATGCGCACACTTAAGACGAAAGCTGGAATACTTTGGACACATTCTCAGAAACGAAAAAGTTCTTAAAGTAATAATAGAAGGAAGGATCGAAGGCAGAAGAGGACGAAGAACGATATTTTTCTGTGGAGATATGTGATGTCGTTTGTGTACGCCAATAAACCAACATGTTGGAAGCCAAAATTCGCAGTGTTATTGCCGATATACGCCCCGGCTGCTCGAAAAAGTGGTGGAAAATTGGACTTCCAGATTGCACTTCTTTTGAACCAGCCGCGGTTCCCATATGTCCCAAGTCATATTTCAGCAGTAATGGCATAAAATTATTGTTAGAATGTGGTCGCTAAGCCGTTAGATGGTTGTAATGATTCTTCTCGAGTGTAAAGACATAATGAGTCGATTTATAATGAGTCGATTTTAGTATTCAAATCTTCATCACAGCTTAACCCAACTTCGTACGAAGCAGACGTTAAACTTAGCAATTATTCTGACAAAATAATTAAAAAAAACCAAACCGCAGATATGAATCCAATGATTCCTGGACTCCATCAGCGAGGACGGGTTGGAGAAGCTATTTAACCAAATAGCGAAAAGGATGAAGAAGACCACCGCCGCCGAACAACCCCAGGACACCGTCGCGACCAGAAGGACCGCCGCCGAGAAGACAAACGACGCCGAACCAAGGAGAACCACTGAAACCGCCCCGAGGAGAGCCACCGAAGCCGCCCCGAGGAGGAAACCCACACCGATGGACACGGACAGCACCACCGAGGCCGCCCCCAAGCGCAAAACCGACCCGGAGGACGAGGAAACCTTCAAGTTTTCTAAGAAAACCGCAAAACTGACGAGCCCAACCACGTCAAGCCTGCGAGGAGTGCAGGTGAGTATGAATAATTATGCATGCCTAAACACAAGAGACAGTGACGACGACGACGAAGTCACTGAAACCGAACCCCTTTCCGAAAACAACGTCAACAATAAAACTCCTATCGTGCTACAAAACAAGGACAAATGGGCAGGGATTTCGAAGTAGCTCAACAGGAATAACATAAACTACACCAGGGCAACGTCGACCAAGGACGGGATAAGAATCCAGCCCCAAACCATAACTACCGGAATATGTACAAATTAATGAAAGAAGAAGACTACGAATTCCACACCCACCAACTCAGCACGGAAAGGAACCTAAAGGTCGTAGTGAAGGGAGTTCCCTGCGGCCTGACGGAGGAGGAAATCAAAGAGAACCTCAACGACAACGGATACCCGGCCATAAAAGTGACCAGGATGAAAGGAAGAGAAGCTATGCCAATCCAAATGGTCCTAATAGAAATTGGGAAACAATATAAATCCATTTACCAAATGGATCGATTCTACGGATTGTGCGTGAAAATGGAACCACTGAAAACAGGAGGAGATACTGTACAATGCCACCGATGCCCGCTGTTCGGCCACGTGCAGAGGCACTACAACGCCGAATACAGATGCATGAAATGCGAACAGAACCACAGCACGCAGCTGCGCGAGAAACCGCTAACACTTCCGCCGAAATGCGCAAACTGCGGAGGCGAACACACCTCAATCTGGAGAAACTGCCCGGCCAGACCGGAAATAGCTAGACAAGCAGAACAACGACAACAGGAAACGAGACCAAAGCCCTCACCGAGACAAACAGCCCAAACACCGAGACAAACAGCCCAAACACCGAGACACACAGCCCAAACACCGACAACCAGCCAAATACCGAAACCGGTAAGAACAAACAACAACCCCAACCCGGAGACAAAGCCGTCAACAAGCGGAAACAAACGGAACAACAGCGGAGGAATCAAAGCAGAACTGACGGAAATGATGTTCGACTTTGCCGAAATGGGACACAGCAAAGAGGAAACAGAAAATTTGACCCGAAGAATCACAACCATAATGCTCATACTCAACAATGACCATTAGAAGAACTAGAGACAATCTGAAACTTATATTCTGGAACGCAAACGGAATACGGAACAAGAAGCAGGAACTTGTGGCACACCTAAACGAACACAGCGTCGACGTGGCACTGATCAACGACACGCATCTCAGACGTTGCAACCAACTGAACATAGCAAACTACCAAGTCTACAGAAAAGACAGAGGCGAGAAAGCCGGGGGAGGAGTCGCCATCATCATCAACAGAAACATAAAACTCCACGAACTGCCGGAAGTAGAAACAACCACCGACACGGAAACGGTAGGAGTAGAAGTACAGACAACCGACGGACCCGTATCCCTCTACGCACTGTACTCTCCGCCACATAAACAAATAAACGCCGACGACCTGGACAAAATATTCCACAGAAATATAGGTACCATAGCCGCAGGAGACTACAACGCAAAGCACTCGCAATGGAATTGCAGAGTGACAAACACAAATGGCGGACTACTACTAAGGTACACGGAAAACCGGAAGTTGCAAGTAATTGCACCGAGCGAACCGACACACTTTCCAGGAGTTCAGCGAATTCCGGATATTCTAGATATAGCCGTCGTGAAAAACTTTACAGCAAACGTGGAAATAGTCTGTATCACAGACTTGAACTCAGATCACAACCCAGTGCACATAAATCTCCAAGCAAAAACGGCCAGGAAGTCAATCGAGAAAATTATCATAAATTGGAATAAATTTAAAGGTAATCTGACGAACGTCACTTGTACATAAATTACAAGCCCCCGTGCTTAGAAGAAGCAGCACGGACGATAGAAAACGAAATAAAAGCAGCACACGAGGCCGCTACAAGGATACGGACAACCAACACGACAATAACCCTCCCACAGGGAATCAGAAATCTACTAAAAGAAAAGCGCAAAGCTAACAAGGTATTCCAACGGACGCTGGCACCGACGGAAAAGAACGTCCTAAACAGACTGACAAACCAACTGAAAGCGGCACTGCGCGAACAGCACAACGCCGAATGGGAAGGCAAACTAGAACGCATCAACGAAACAATAGAGGAACCGTGGAAATTAACCAAGAATCTGAGAAACAAGGAGAGGAGAACAATTCCTCCACTGAAAACAACAAACGACACTGTAGCAAGCACGGACGAGGAGAAAACGGAGGAATTCTCAAAGTCACTTGCACAGCAGTTTAAACCGAACGCCGACATACACCCACTCCGCAAAAGGCAAGAAATACGCGAAACCGTACTGAGTACTAAATAGTAGCGTAGAAAACACGGAAATAGTGGAAACAACACCGGAAGAAATAAAAGGAATAGTTAAAAACCTAAAAACCAAGAAAGCACCTGGCTGCGATAAAATCAACAACGCCGCGCTAAAAAACCTAACACCGAACTCAATAGACAGAATAACCGAAATCATAAACGCCGCACTGAAACTTGGAGTGTTTCCGACCCAATGGAAACACGCAACAACGATCCTAATCCCGAAACCGAACAAACCCCGAAACCTCACCTCCAGTTACAGACCAATAAGTCTGCTGACAGGTCTCAGTAAAATCACAGAAAAATTAATACACAAAAGACTGACAGAAATAACTGAAGACAAACGTATTCTACCCGACGAACAATACGGCTTCGGGACAAAGCACTCTACCACCTATCAGACGACAAGAATAACAGAAGCAATAATCGACGCTTTTAACAAAGGGTTAGCCACGGGAGCTTAATATACTTAATTAGAGCACGAGGTTTAATATACAAACTGCACCAATTTAAAATCCCAACAACAATGATCAGACTAGTGACGTTCTTTATCTATAACAGAACGTTCCAAGTCAAAATAAACGACAGCATCTCCTCAACTCAGACAATGACAGCCGGTGTCCCATAAGGATCTGTCCTGGGCCCCCTTCTTTACAGCATCTACACCGCAGACATCATAAAACTAAATGACGAGGATACTCGACCGAGGCCATAACAAAACTCCAAAATCACCTGGAAAGGATTAACGACTGGTATAACACCTGGGTATTAAACTAAACGCAGAAAAACCCAGGCAATTATCTTCACGAAGGAAAAATTTAAGCACGAACCCAGCAGCTGCTTGAGAATTAACAATAAAATGGGACATAATACGGACATAAAATGGGAAAACCGAATTAAATATTTAGGTGTAATCCTAGATAAAGCTCTTACATTTTCAGAACACATTGATCAGGCAGCCAAAAAACAAGCTGAACATAAAGAAAAAACTACAAATCTACAAGTCCATAATACGGCCGACAATCACGTACTCATCGATGTGCTGGATACAATCCAAAGAACGGAAAATGTACAAACTATAAATCATCAAGAACAAAACACTGAGAGAAATAACAGACTCGCCATGGTATATGCCAAAGGAGCAGCTGCACAGCGATGTAAACATGGAGACAATCAAGCGACACATCGAAAAACTAGCAACGAAAAGCTTTGAACGCATGAGAACGCATGACAACCCAACAATCAAGAACGCAGCAATCTTCAACATCAACGTCAAATAACATCCAAAACCGCAACAACATAGGTAATAGCTAAAATAACTTTTCTTCTCTTTCTCTTTTTCTCTCTCTTCTTTCACTTCTCTTTCTTTCTTTTTCACAGGGAAGCCCAAGCCCTACATCTCCGAACCCAGCGGAGCACCCAGGAACAAAACAGGCAGAAACAACAAGAACAAAACCTAGAGACGCAGCAACCACCACGAGGACGAACAAGGAACCACCACGAGGACGAACCAAGAACCACCACGAGGGCGAAGGACGAAGCAGGAACCACCTCGAGGGCGAACCAGGAACCAACACCAGGACGAACTAAGGACCAACAGCGAGAAGAAAAAAAAATAAAAATAAAAAAAACAAACAAACAAAAAAAATGAAAAGAATACCGGCCATGAGAGGAACACAACAGAAAAACAAACGAACCGACAAAAAAGCGAAACAAAAGAAAAACAAAACAAAGGAAACAAGACGGCGGAATAGCTGAGCGAAAGGCTCAAGCTCGCTGAGAAGCAAAGGACACATGATATTCAAATCAAGTTAGATTTTGCTAACTTCATTCTATATGTTTTTGTTTGTAATAAGTGTGATTGAAATAAAAAGTCGAAGAATATCGTGGCTAAAGAATTTGCGACAATGGTATGGTGATACGACAAGTCTCTTTAGGAAAGCGATCGACAATGCACATATAGCGTTAATGATTGCCAACGTTGGAAGAGGACAGGGCACTTAAAGAAGAAGAATATTTTTTATTAATTTAATGATTTTCTTCATATTTTTGATCCGAGTGAATACTGCAATAGATTGGATCAATTGCTTAATATGAATTTTAAAGTTTAATGTTCAACTGCGTTTTTTCAGTTGTCCATATTTTATTGATACTAAAAAACACTTTCTGTTGCTGCATTTGTTCCTGGAAGGGAGAGCGCGTTTCAAGAAGTTTCAAAATATTTTGATAAGGAATATTATACTGTTTAAAACGAAGCAATAAATCGGTCCATTTTTTGTCTGTTTCCACATTTACAGACAACCAATATATAATTTTTTCATCAGTAACGTATCTTTGTACCAATAACACCTCATCTATATAGAATAATAAAAGGGCTAGCTAAATAATAGAAGTGCTAACTAACACCAACGAAAATTTATTAGTGGCCTTGTCAACAGATAATGTTAGTAAAATTGCAGAGAATCAAAGGAGTGAGAATATCTCGCAAACGGAATCAGAGGGCAACGTAAAGTCGACGTCGCTATCTAAAAAGAAAAAAAATGATACTAGTGAACAAAAAGAAATTTCAAACGATTTGATAAAAACGCGAATTGCTAAGCCCCGAGAAATAAGGCCGGAGACTACCAAAACAACCGACGATAAGGAACTTTGGTAGACTCAAAAAATATATTCAAGAAAACCGAGGCGTTCTAACATTATATAGGAACAAATCATGATAATATGGAGGTAAGAGCTGTAAATAAACAAGCCCACCTACACATCTCGAGGCTAGATCGCTGAGGAAGAGGTAATAAATTATCTAAAAGGAAAGATTTTCAAAAATGTTCAGTGCAAAAAACTTGTCTCAAAACACCCGGAGCGTTACTCTTCTTTCAGAGTGTCTATTCCGTTGGAAATGTTGGAGGATATAAAGAAGCCGGAGGTGTGGCCTCGTTACACACACGTTAACCATTTTTTCTGGAGTCTAGAAAGCAAGAACGACACGATATTGGCATAACTAGGATAGTTTTAATCAACCAAAATACACAGTCAATATGAAATTCTATCGAGAGAATAGGGAATATGCTGAAAAAACACTGGAAGAATACAGATCAGCTAGAATTAATAAAAGTAAACAACTTCGTTCTGGCGTCCCACTTCTGCCTAGAATCTGGTGAACACGGAGGCTCCGCTTTTTACTGTAAGAAAGGACTGGGGTACAAACTAAGACGGGATATTATTGCAATTGCAGAAAAGCATATTTTTGAAATTTCAGCAATAGAAACACTATTGCGCGATAAGGTGCTGGTTTTTGTAAGTATTTACATAGCTCCACAGACGAGCAAGAAGCTCTTTTTAAACAAAATACACGAACTACTCGAGCTACTGGCCAAAGAAGACACCCAGTTTATCATAGCTGGCGACTATAATATTGATGTCTTAAAAAGGTTAGGTACTTCTACCCATTTTTTGTCCTTGATCCAATCCTTTAGCGCAGAACTAGTTTCTAGGGAAATAATCCACCCTGATTCTCGGACGTGCATTGACAATGTTATTGTAAAAGCACATGTTTCATTCAGTGTCGTAACTAGGGACCATCACATATCTGACCATTATGCTCAAATACTATCCATGTAGTCGGCGGCTGAGGTTTCAACCCCTAACATTATTCTCACAAGACTTTTTAATGAAAGGAATAAGAACTTCCACGCAGAATTGATGTAGAAGGTGTGTTCGGATGATTTGTTCCAAATTTGCGACAGTGACATCGATGCGCAGTGGGATCTGTTCATGGACATCTTCCGAGGGAATTTCGAGGAGGCATTCCGTCGAGTTCCTACCCCCACGAAACATAGGGATCAACGGGTGTATAACAACCCATTTTTGGCTCAGTTGGAGAAAAACCTGGAACTCCTTCAAACATTAGCAGCCTACAATCCGGATATTAAGAATAGGTACAATAACCTACGAAGAAAATACATTAACTTATTAAAGACGGATAAAAATGAGCGTTTCAAAAAACAAATACAACTATCATCAATCCGACAAAAAACCACATGGAGTATAATTAGGGAAATCACCGAACTGAAAAAGATAAATGAAAATAAATATAGTTATAAACCACAACGAAGATGTGTTTCAACTATAAATAATTACTTTGCCAACTTAGCTAAAAACCTTGTACATTTTAATAATAATATCCAGTATGAAGATAATATTCCAGTGAATACTAAATCTTTATTTCTAACCCCAATTAGTAAGGAGGAACTAGGTAACACAATCATGAACCTAAAAAGCAAAAAAAGTGCGGGCTTTGATGAAATCTCATCAGTAATTGTAAAAAACGTGTTCCCCTATATTATCTCCCCGCTGCAGCATATAATAAATAACTCTTTTAACTCGGGAAAATTTCCAATGAAGCTAAAACTGGGTCAAATTACTCCTGTTTACAAATCGGGCGATAGAGCGGCTATAGATAATTACAGACCGATAATTATATTGTCGGTGTTTTCTAAAAATTTTGAAAAACTTATGTGTTCTAGATTACTTTACTTCTGTGAGAAGCAACAAATTATAAGCCATCAACAACATGGCTTCATAAAAGGGAAGAAGACAGATACGGCCTGCTATCAATTCATCAACGACATAGGATTCTAGCTAGAAGCTCGAAATATTCCATACGGGATGTTAATGGTAAACCTAACTTAACCTTTCGAAAGCATACGACCTAGTGGATCACACCATTCTAGCGGATAAACTATCTAAATATGGTATCAAGGGGTCGCACTGGACTGGATTTCATCATTTTTGAGAAATAGAGCACAAATTACCAAACTAAAAACCAGTTGTGGATATGTGTATTCAAACGCAAGAACAATCAATGTGGGGATACCACAAGGCAGTACTATAGGACCACTGCTCTTCACATTATTTATTAATGACCTGCCCCGAATACCCATCATCCCGCAGCATACAATGGTAAATTATGCCGACGATACGACTGTGCTATTAATTAACAAGTCAGTAGAGGACATTAGTCGGAATGCTGGTGTTGCAATGTCATTGATGACTGCATGGTTTGCTAATAATAAATTAGTATTAAACAAGAATATAACGAAGTCCATCATCTTCCAAACTAATAGAAGCACCACGAGTTACCCTCAAGAAATCCGAATGGGGAATGATGTAATAAATGTAGACCAATCAGTAAGACTCCTTGGACTGTATATTGACAATACACTTGAGTGGTCGTCACAGGTCGACCATGTTACTAATAAACTGAACAGGACAGTTTTTGCATTGCGAGTCCTACAGGGATAGGTAGATGATCAAGTTCTGAGGCTAGTGTACTTCTCCAACTTCCAATCACATATAAAATTTGGAATCATCTTCTGGGGTAACAGCATTTACATTAGGAGCGTGTTCAGGATACAGAAGCAAGCCCTCCGTATTCTAGAGAACCTAAAATACCGCGAATCATGTAGGGGTGTTTTTAAAAGGGCGAATATTCTAACTACTACGGGCATCTACATATTTGAAAGTATCCTGTTCATAATCAAATACAGGCACTTATTTACAAGTTTTCACAAAGTGAGTGAACGTCATACAAGGTATAACAAAGAACTATATAACATACCCAAACATACTCTGGTGATGACTGAAAGGTGCCCACCATGCAGCAATATTAAACTTTATAACAAATTGCCAGCATATATTAAGTATATAACAAACTTTATAAAGTTTAAAAAGGAACTGTACGGCTTAATAGTTGAGATAGAACCATATAATATGGACGAGTATTATTTGAAAATTAACAACCCGATAAACTGACTCTAGTTCAATTCCTAAAATATTCCAGCATTATTTGTGTTGATATTATTTATTATTTTCTTATATTAATTCTCAGGGTATCACTTTGATTAGCCTTTTTTAGTCTTTTTTTAATTAGTCTTAAACGGATTTTCTGAAAGAAGTCAGACATTTTTATAATAATTGCTTGGAATATCTTGAGGAATGGACAATTCGAGGATATAAAAATTTTCATTGGGTGACATTAAAAAAGCAGATTTTATGGGAATATGTGGAAAATGCTTATATTATATATTACAGTACATTTAAAATAAGAAATGCAGATATTTTCTAAAAAGCAGGATATTTAAAAAAATCGGCGGGACGCAGGGCTGTCCTCTGAAAAGCGGGACTGTCCCGCCAAAATCGCGACGTGTGCTCATTTTACACTTGTATCATAAACTACTATATAAACTTCAACTGTGTTTAATGTATAAGGTGCCAGCGAATTATTATAGAGATATTGATTGCACAAGTTGAAAGGGAAATTATACATTTCTTTTAGTATTATATCCATTATATTTTTGATATTAAAGATGCTGTTAAAATTGATTCCATTTATTTTTTATAAAGCATGAGGCGCTCCTTTTAATATAATATGAGAATTAAAACTTATATTTGCTTACAAAGATTAAATAAATTGAAAATAGAAGAATAATTAAACAAATTATTTTAGAGTAATTAGCACTAAATATCTATAATAACTAGAATCGAACCAACTTTTATGTTGAAAGGTAATGTAATGTTGCGAAGCAACAATCTGGGATTTATAAAATTGCGTTTCTTAAAAAGTAGAATTTAATAAAATTTACTTTTACTAAATATATTTAATTCGCATAAGTAATTTAACTGCACTTAATGTCAACTATTGTGATTAAGTTCATTTATTGTTATTCCGTCTATAAAAGAAAAAATGTTTTCAAAGAGTATACGAGCGTATTCGTCCACAAAGTAGTAGGTAGGACATGTTACTTCCGTTGGCTAAAGAAAATTAATTTTAGACTGACGCGCCATGCCAGTCTTGTATGTGGTACCACAGCGATTAGATCGACAGAGCTATAGCCGGTTAGCATTAGTAGAAGCGCGATTGTTGTGAGCAAGTGCAGCCATGGAAGCGGAAACCGTGGAAGAAACCTACGAGACGGAGGTCCGCCGAAAGGTCGTGCGGACCAGCATTAAAATCGAAGAAGTAAGTCATTTTCTTAATTTATTTATTGAAATATTTTTTTATGTATTGCGTTAATCATTGAGATCCTTGATTTCTTTTTGAAGATAAGCAGCGTCACCCGTCTTAATGACGGATCTTTCAAAAATAGAATCATGTAACGTGCTGTTTGTTTGAACCACGTAGCTTATATTTAAATAGCCTAAGATACAGACTCTAGTACATTCTCTCTGTAAAAAAATCCACAGGAGAAAAACTATTCAAAAATTATTCAGCAATTGAAATTATCATAGAAATCACCTGTTGCCTCAGTTAAAATACTAATCGTGCATTACAAGATATCCTATTTCAACACGCTTTCAAGAATATATGAAGTCAATTAATGGTAGAAAAATGTTATTTCCATATATATATTTCATTGCTTAACAAAAAACTGTTTTTATTGACTATAATTGTGTAAACATTCTATTTACAGTAACACACATACGGATTAGGTGAAATAAAGAGATTTTATATCTGTCTTGCGGCTATTTTTTAAATAAGTTTTAAACTATTTATATATTCAAATCACGGATTTTATGATAGTCCTGGCTCTCAACAGTAGATATTATATTAGACTGATGAAAATGCTATTTTTTATAATTCATTAAATTGCTAGGATAAATGAAATCATTAAAGATTTAAACAACAGCATTATTTGGAAAATTATTATTTATTATTTTAGAATATTATAGAAAATAAGGAACAAAATACGCAAAAGTTTGAAAATATTTACTTTTATATAGTTTATTGATTTATTCAAAACAAAAAAAATAATTTAGTTAATTTCTTTTCTAATTTAGTTAGTTAGTAGTTGTAAGTAGCTAAAATTCATTTAGCAGTCAGTATACATTATTTTACCAGGTGTTCAAATTTGATCTTAATATTTGTTTTGTTAAATGTTTCTTTTAGACTTTTTAGATGTTTTTCTTATCTTAAGTTTTAATTTAAAAAGAAAATTTCTCTAGGTTGTGTACCAACAACGTACTATAGTTAACAACTTAATATACATATATAATATTTTGACTAAATCTACAATTAAAACATGAAATCCTCGTAATCATTTATACAAGTTTATACAAGTTGTATAGTATAATTACACCATTAATGGATTTAAATAAAAATCTTAATTACTTCAATTTAAAATTAAAATATTCAAATACTAAATATAAACATACTTTGATACATATAAAAGCAAAAATATTTACTTTAGTTTAATTGTTGATTTCTATGTTCTTATTTGATTTTTAAGATAATATTTTTTTCCTATTTTGCGTCTGTAATGGACTCATAACCGCACTCATATGCGTGCGGTTATGACTCGCCGTGTGCTGTTATGAGTTAATTTTTCCAAGATTGGTACTGAAATTCAGAGCTGTCAGTGTCAAATTTTCCACGAGATAGTTTTGAGGTTATGTGATGTGTGGAAATCGCGAACACACAAATTTAATTAATGGTAATAAATGGAAATGGATATAACACATACTTAATTTAAATTCTCTCCATAAATGGTACAATTATTAAAAACATTTATAGTGACATTGGATTTTTCTTGAGCAGTAATACTCACACTATAGTCCATTTTTTTTTAGAATGCAGTATAGGGAAGATAGGGCTTATTTGAACTTATTCTCTGATTGGCTTAAAACGAGGAGAAGTTCACACCGACGATATTTACTTCTCCATCTCAACCTCCTTTCTCTCTTTGTTTTCACATACATTTGCAGCTGTTAGTTGTCAATGGTTGTCGTGTCAATTCACAATTGTCATCTGATCTGTTTGTATCATTTAGATTTTTTGCGTTTTTCTCCATTTATTTGTTTGTATTTTATTACTATTGTTGCCATTTGGTGTATTCAATGTGTATTTTTCAATACAAATAATAGTTGTATTCGTACTATCTGGTTTTGTTGTTTTATCTCATTGAAGAAAGTGTGCACCGTCATACTATCATGGCTGATAACGAGGTGCCCAGTACTTAAAAAGTCCTTTTAAAGGAAAATCCTAAAGAACTTTTAAAAAGTGGACAAAAAGCAATGGCCTACAAGAGTTATTTGGTCCATAAAAGTAAGGATGCAACAAAAACTCAAGCTGTGGCATTCAGTGCAGCAGCTGTTGCTCAATTTCTATAATTTTTATAATAAATTATTCAATAATAATAAGATCAAACCATTAATAAATTACCAATTTTATATTCAAGTAACAATATTTGAATTTAGCGCCAAATTTTGTAACTAGATTGAACATTTATCATGGTGTAAATAAGGTTTCTAGTTACTGCATTCTTAAAAAAATGGACTATAGGGACATTATATATAGTGCTACTATTACTGTTGCTAGCATCATAGTAACCCATTATCAAGACGATATAACATGAATACCGATTCATACAAAGCTGCGATATACATACAAATTTACCCACCTCCATAGCCAGGTAAGACTTATCATCTGCGTCCCTTAAAAATTTGTGAATATCTTCTTCTTCTAAAATCTTCGACTTTTTAGGTGTATAATAGCTCTGAGATATGTTTCCAATTTTTTTTCCAATTAATTTTTACCTTTATATTTTCCTGATTTCATTATAAATCATGTTATAAAGTGGATTTTGAATATTTTCAGCCGATTTATAGTAATTTAGTAATAAAGCAAACTGATCAAAATTAAATTGAAAATATTTAATTGGTTTTCTTTGTAAACACAATTCGACCAAACCTTCACCAAACCTTTCTTCGTTAAAAAATATATATATTTTTGAAATAAAACGATTTGAACATAAAAACATAATTTTTATCAAAAATAAGTAAAATATTCTATAAAAAAAATATATTTTTAGAAAAAAAGATACCCCAATTTATGTAAATTTTATTAGACAAAAACGATTTGAACATTTAATTTAAATTAATGTTAAAACTATTACTATTATAATATTGTACTGTATTACTTATTAGTTATTCACTTTCACTGTCACTTGCCAAGTCATCTACATGAGCCCTCATGTTCTTTTTCTTTAGCTTCTTTCCATTGTTGCTTTTAGCCACTTTTATGTTTCTATAATACTCCTTGAAGATGTTCGATGTTTCTTTTTTTCAGCAGAAACTGGAAGTGGCTGTGCAGAAATAACTTAATTTTGATCGTTTTCCTTTTTTTGAAAAACTCATGTTCTAAAGCTGTCCTCGTCGCCAACAGAATAATTAACCCATAAGAGCTAGTCATATTTTCGGCACCTTCTGAAACCAGTCATGGGTCGTTTTCGTCTTTGCGTTATTTGGATCAGTAAAAACGCTTTAAAAAATCTGAAAAAATTCATGGAGCTTCTTTCAACCTTCAACTTAAAGCCCCAATAGGAATATTTTGAAAAAAATAATTTGTTATACTTTTGTTATTGAAAATCTGGAGGTATCTCACGAAAAATCATTTGTTTACTTAAAAAATCATAACTTAAAGCCAAATAAAGATATCGACACAAATAAAAAAAGAAATTGAAGGTGAAGACCCTACCTTTCATAAAAAAATAGTCCAAAAAATTTTATTGAAAAAAAATGCTTAATTTTTGAACCTGAAAATAGCAAAAATTTGGGTACTAAAATTGCGTGTAAAAATGACTAAAATCGCGTGTAAAAATGATTTTAATGAATAAATTTGTTGTAAAGTGGATATAAACTAATAACGTAACAATGTTTTAGTGTGTGTTAGGTCAATATTTTATTTAAGCATGGTGGCAAGGTATACAGCAAGAAATACGGTGTTCGTCGCAAGTGGGTTTACCGCATTTCGCGCAACAAATGTTGGTTTTGCGGTCTTTTTCTGTTTTACAATAAAAACATCGTTTTCTCTTGTTCATTTTTTGGAGCCCAACATTCGCGGTTATATTTTCTTCGACTCCTAGCAATCTTTGAATGGATTGCTTAGTAGATGTATGAATTTGTGGGTATTCAAGGCGTTTACGGAGCTGTGGCGTTATCAGATCGAATGCAAACTCTTTCAAGAAATCGGCTCGAGAACGCGGCTCATTTGTAGAAGCTAAATTGTACAAAATGGAGGCATTCACAGTGGCCTGATCCATCATACCGAGAAAGAAACGCATAGTCCATCTACAAGTCCTTCGAGCGCATGAGTAATTGCCGCATAGCTGATCAAACACATCAGTGCCGCACTTCGTTGAGTTATAAAACTCAATGATCTCAGGTTTATCAGTATCTGCGGACTTTTTCCCTGTTTTGTGTTTCGATGACAACAGCAATACGACCTTATTTTTTTTCGGGAAAAAAGACAATAAAATATTGCTCCCGTCGTAGCCGTATCGGACCGTGCCCATCGTCGCATTTTGACGGAATGATTCCGGAATCTGCCGCTTATTTTTGCGAATCGTTCTGACCATGGTGATCCCGTGATCTTTTTTCATTGTATTGAAAATTTCAATAGAAGTGAACCAATTGTCACAAGTGATCGTTCGGTTAGTACCATGAATAGGTTGGCTTAGAACGCGAACATAGTACGATGGTACACTTTCGTTTCGTTCCGAGGGGACTTTTCCGGTGTACGGTATCGCTGACAACATATATGATCTTTTTGCATCGTTCATCGATACAATTTTTATACCGTAACGCGCAGGTTTTGATTTTATATAAACTCTCGCCGAAAATTTGCCGCGAAATGCTAATAACTAGCTCGTCGATTGTCAAGAACTCGCTAGGAGAATAATTTAATTCACAATTTTTTATAAACGTGTCCCAAATTTCGCGGACCGGCGCTAATACGTCTGTAGCGCGTCTTTCTGCTCGAGTTGTCTTATCATCGAATCGTATTCTGCAGCTCAGAAACTGGAACCGAGTTCGTCCCATCGCGGCTTTACATAACGGGACGCCAAATTGTTCACCCCACAATTCTCTCAGGTTCACTCGGTTGCTTTTACACGCGCCGAAAAGATACAATATGCCGAGGAACGCTTTTATTTCAGTAACACACGTCGATTGATATACCCTGTCAGCTGCCCAGTCAGCGTCATCAACGTTACGCATGAACCGTGCGATTTCTTCGTTCGTATGTAACACGATAACGTCCAAAACATCGTCGGTGAATAAGGTGCTCCAATATTGTAACGGAGTACTCGCCGAAGCAGCCGCGTTTTTAGCACGAGGTAAAATAACTGTAATACTGCTTCTCCGACCGCGACTTTCGGGAGCATTTACGCACCACTTATATTTATCCTTCCCGTACACATACTTCCTACGTCGAGTACCTGTCGGTATCTCTTCTTCTTGTTCTGTTTCTGGTTCTGGTTCTTGTTCTGGTTCACTGACGTCGTCATCATCGCGGTCGTCTAAATCTGAGACCTCATACTCCGTTTCATCGCTGTCATGGTCTTCCAACAGATCAGATTCCTCCTCGGAGTCGTCTGATCCAAAATATATTATGTTATCTCGAGGCCGAAGAATACTCAAAACTTCTTCCGCCGATCGTGATGACATTTTTAGTGAAACTACAGAAAAAAAAATTTAATTTTTTTAAAAAATTACAAAAAAAAAAAATTACAAAAATTTTTTTTTGCGTGTGCAGAACTTTTTTTTCCGATTTTAAGATGATATTGAACGCATTGAGCACCGGCTTGAGAACGGCTCATCGTTTTCAAATATCTTACATATCGCACATTTCATTCTGCATGGCCCAAACTTAGATAATTTCTTTCTTTTTATTATATTTCCCTTCATGGTGATTGGTATGATTCGGTGGTGATTCCCTTCATGGTATTCTTTACCATTAGACATTGCATCTTTTCTATTCGTCCTATTTTCCATGGGGTACCCCTTTAAAAAAGAGCTGAAAAGCTCTGGTATTTTGTAACACCTTCACAGCTGCAGTTTTCGCCTCTTGGTCTGCATTTTCAAATGCTATAACCTGGTTCATATATATTGAAGATACCTCCATTACCGCATGTTCTACCTCCATGGCTACACTTTCTAAAACAGCATGTTCATATGTCTCCATAACTGCAACATTACTATCAGGACAATCAATTATATTCTTGTTCATGTTGACGTTCTTTAACCAACCTAACCTAAATCAATGACAGTTTATTACAGCAGAATGTTATATATCTATGAATGAACTTATAGACCGTAATCAACCTGACCACGATAGGAAACTTCAATAAAGAAACGCACCTTTTCCATTATTTTGTTCCACAAGGGCTTCAAAATGTTTTTTTTTCTTTGAACTTTGAGCATCAGTTTCAGTCACCTTCTCAGATTGATATGTTTAAGGAGTTAAGTCAGTTTTTTTAGTGGCATAACCTCTTAAGCGCAGCAATCTAGACAGTGCTCAGAAAGTCATAACATTACATTACTAGAATGACTTATTATCCCCTTTTGCACAAACAACATTGGAGCAAGTGCAAACTACCTCCTAATTCACAACCAAATTATATATAATTGGGTCACATTTGACTTGTCTCCTCTTGCACAATGATGGAGAAAGCTTTTTTTTGAATGATGATAAAAACGCACTTTTAAAAAAATATGACATCCCCTTTTGCACGCGCGCCTACGATATATAGATAAACAGGACCTCAACATATCGTCCATAAACTTGATAGTTTATACTTCTTACATTGTAATTCGATGTAAGCAAGTAAAACATTTTCCGAAACAACTGTAACCTTATTAGCATTGCACCACTCGTTAAATTTACTATATTGTTTTTCATATCGTGGACGTGATTTATCCGGCAACAAATTGCTCACCGTATTAAAAGTATATGCCGAATTTCAGGTGTAGCGCAAGACTTTCTCACCCAATTTAATTTTAACCTTTAAATTAATTAAATTGTCAGTGAAATCTCAATTATCAGTGTTACCAATCACCATATAATTTTCTAAATAAGTATGGTCGATTTTTTATTTAGAAATGGCATAAAATGGCATAAAGGCGCAAAATAGAAAAAATTCTATAAAAAACTCGTTCGTAAGGCGTTTTTCAGCACCTGTCCATTAGAAAACTTCTCGTTATGCTCGCCGTTTTCTAAACATGGACGCGTGCTGAAAAATCGCTTACTGAAGTCGTACTTTAATATACTATTCTTTCTAAATATTATGAAAATAATCTCTTTTATAACTTGGTTGCCAATGTAAATTTATTACTTTTATGAATAGGATGGTTGCGACCGTTAATACGTGGTAATTCTAGACGTAATTGAAAAATTCACTTTGTTTTAACCATAATTAATATGTAAAGATAATATATAACTTCTTATTCACAGTTATATAAATTTATACATTTAACGCAACTCGAATTTCGACGGTTGAAGGTCATTTTCAAGCGTTCCTTCACTTGAAAACGACCTTCAACTGTCGAAACTCGAGTCGTGTTAAATGTATATATTCATATAGCTGTGAATAACAAGTTATATAATATTTTTACATATTAATGGTGGGAAACCACATTAGGATGTTCAAAAAATTCGATTTTTTTTTATTGCATAAATCGTTAGCTTAACTATCTAAGAATACGCTGTCAAAATTTCAAATCGAAATTCGCATTCGTTTAGATTTTATGAGCATAGAACCGAGTGCACAGAACCATCTGGTACAACTGGTAGAACCATACAATCTGGTAGAACCATCTGGTACAGGCTACAGGCTCGAGCGAAGCATTACCTCGTTCATCTCGAAATGGCTTTTTTCACAATTTCCTGCAATCTAACTCAAAAAGTGTGGAACCGATCATTATTAAAATTGATAGTATGATTATCTATATAATTTCGAATTATATGAACCAACTTGTGAGATGATATCGTGATTTTAAGGGTATTTTTCCTTGCATAATTAGAGAAAAAAAATCGTGAAAATCGAGGAAAAATTGTTCTAACACCTGCAAAATTTTGAATTTTCATTTTTTTCGCCTGCATTGAGGTTCATATTTTTAGAAAATAAGTTATTAATGTAAAATTTGATTTCACATGAAAATCGAAATGGCTACTTCACGTAATTGGAAAACTATACTTACAACCTTCGGCGGACATCACACCGCAACTTTTTTATTTTTGGCTGAAATTATTCAAAAAAATTCACAGAAATTATTCGAAATATAATTGAAATGATGTCAAAATTTGATTAAATTCTAGTTATTTTTTCCTACCCAAAAAAAAAATCCTGAAAAATCAGTATCAAGTCTCATAATGTGGTTTCCCCCCTTAAGTGTGGTTAAAACATAGTGAATTTTTCAATCCAGTGTATTTCTTTTATGCCTCGAAGTGAAAATGACCACTTTTACGGCGGGGACACCTGTACTCACTCTTATGTCATTTTTCGTTGAAACGTTTTCTTTAATTTTTATTTTGTAATGAAAAAAAATTTCTGTCACTTTCACGTCACTTTTTTAATATTGAGATTTGATTGTGTTTATTTTATTTATTCAATTGTTTTTCTTAATGTAACTTGGCGATTTTTATTGAATATTTGCGTGCGTTACCCAAGTTATGTGGTACTAATTGAATTGACAAAAACGGCCATTTGTCACCCAAAAAAATGGGCGCCAAGATAGTACATCCCGCATAAGTAATAAAAATATTTTTTTCTTCAGTGGCGACAATGTTGTCACAAAAATGGATTCTCTGTATCGAGTCTCCTAATCCGTTCTTCGGCTGGAATTTTCATTTCGACGTATACCTTCTCGGATTCGAGTTCGAATAATTAAAAATAAATTTAAAACAAAATTTTCAGGTTAATTTCAAATAATATGAGATATTTTAAGATTTTAATCTATCGTGTTATTGTGTTTTGACTCGTGTTATTGATATATTTGTAGAGGAAAATAAATCTATTTTAAGTTTTCTTGAAGAAATTTACTACGAAAAGAAAAACAAGTAATAAAAAATTTACTTACTCTATAATATAAAAAGTAATATTAAAGATATGTACATTGCTTTGTGTGTATGTTTTGAACCACATTGTCTAGTTTATTTCGGTCAAATATAACTATGACTAACATTCTTCTTTGTTAATGAATTCTCTTTTAATTTACCTCCAAGAAAGTTATAATGAATCCCGTAAAATATATAATTATAATCAAATTATCATTCTTATAATAGATAAATAGATTATAGCAAAAACAGTTATAATTATAATTATTAATAATAATTATAATTTAATTAATTATATATATATATAATCAGTAACCTTGTGTACCCTAAGGTGTAAGGTGTTACATTTCATATCCTAATTCCTACATTTAATCTTTACAATACATTATATACACTTTACAATACATTTCTTTCGCTATATATGAACTTTTTCCACTCCCGTTTTCCTTTTGCCATTTTTGATGCTTGAACCATTGTGAGTCCTCTGTCCTCTACTATTTTCTCTATGTTACGATTCCATGTTGTCTTTGGTCTTCCTCTACTTTTCTTTTTTTGACCTTTAGCTTCCCATATTCTCTTGACTGGTCTTTTGTCCTCCATTCGCTTGAGGTGTCCATACCATCTCAGTTGGCAGTTCTCGATTCGCTTTGCTACTGGTTGCACATTTAACTGTTCTCTGATGGTGTCATTTCTTATGCGATCTCGCCTTGTGACTCCTAACACTCTTCTTAGGTATTTCATCTCTATACTTTGGATCTTGCTCTTTAGTCTCTTCGTTAATACCCAGCTTTCGCAGCCAAATGTTAGTATAGGTACGAATACAGCTCTGTATATACTCATTTTTGCTTTTAGCGAAATTTCTTTCTTTCCCAAGAAACTATTTCTGAGGCTGTGGTACACCCTTGCTGAACTCTCTATTCTGTCATTAATTTCTATTTCATGGTGTCCCTTGCTATCTAGACGTACTCCCAAATATTTAAAGGTGTCAACCTGTTCTAATACCTTTCCATTTAGCTCAATGTTTACTTTTGTATCTGGTTTCCCACTAACCATGATTTTTGTTTTCTCTTCGTTTATCCTGAGGTTCTTCTCTGCTAATTTCTCGTTCCATATCTCCAAGTTTCTCCTCAGTTCAACTTCATTTCTCGCGAATATAACAAGGTCGTCGGCAAACGCACATTCCCTTATACGGATTGGTTCTAGGTTTCTATACCCCACACTAAATGAAGACGTTCTTTTCCTCGTTTCTTTCATTACTTCGTCCATAACTAGGTTGAATAAAGTTGGACTCAAAACGCCTCCTTGCCGTACACCCTCGTTTACCGTAAACTCGCGTGATTGCATGTTGTCTGTTCTAACAATATTTCTACTATTTTTGTACATGCCCATTATTGCTCTTATTAGTTTTAGGTTAATTTTCCTTTTGATCAGGGTTTCTTCTATAATTGATCTTGATATTCTGTCGAATGCCTTTTCCAGGTCAAGGAATGCTTGATATATTTCATCCTCTGTATTGCTTATTCGTTCCATCATCTGTTTAATCGTAAATATATGATCCTGTATACTTCTGCCTTTCCTGAAACCACTCTGTGACTCTTCTAGCTGTGGCTCTAGTTCCCTACTCAGTTTTGTTTCTAATATTCTCTCGTACACTTTCGATGCTATGCTTAGCAGGGTGATTCCTCGGTAGTTGTTACAGTCTCTTCTGTCCCCTTTCTTATATATTGGCACAATGACCCCTATCTCCCAGTCTTTTGGTACTCTGCCTCCGTCCCAAGCCATATTGCATATTTTTGATAATAACTGATCTCCTTTTTCGCCCATATTTTTCAGCATTTCTCCTGTTATATTATCATGCCCAGCAGCCTTACCTCTTTTGAGTCTATTTATGGCATTCTTAACCTCTTCTAATTGTATGTGCTCTCTTTGTTGTTCTGTTTCTTCTATGTTGTAGGTTCTTTCGGTTCTGTCCACAATACTTTCTTTGTTCAGCAGATTTTCAAAGTATCTTCTCCATCTTTCTATTATGTCTTCTTCCTCCGTTAATATTGCTTCATGTTCATCCTTAATTTGCTTAATTACTTCATTCTTCTTCCCAGATCTTATGTTTTTCAGAGTTTTGTAAAATAGCTTTTGGTTTGTATGGAAGTCAGCTTCAATTTTTCGTCCAAACTCTTCCCAGGTTTCTCTTTTTGCTTCTAATACTATCTCTTTGACTGTGTCTCTCTGTCTTTTATAATCTTGGTAAGTGGTATTATCTCCTTTACGTAGATATATTTTCCATTTCTCTTTCTTTAGTTTAACTTCCTTTTTAACATTGTCGTTCCACCAAGCCGTTTGCTTTTTGTTTCTATTTATTTTCGTGGTTCCACATGTTTCTTTTGCTGCGCTAATTAGGGTGTTTCTGAATGTTTCCCATGCTTCCTCCACATTACAATATTTATTAGTTCTTGTCTCATCTAACATTTCCTCAACTTTCTTTGCATAATTGTTCGCCACTTCTTTTATCATTAGTCTGTAGTTTTTTATAGTCTCGTTACTATTGTTGTTTCGCAGTTCTATTTTGTTCTTATTATTTCCCGCTCTCTGGCAGCTTATTGTCGTTTTCGCTTTTAGTAGATAATGATCACTATTTATCTCGGATCCTCTTATAACTCTAACATCCCTTATTTCCCGCCTAGAGTTCCTATTTATGAGTACATAGTCTATTATGGATTTTTCCCCTCTGCTTGGGACCTCTCTTGTGTATTTATGGGCGTCTTTGTGTTTAAAGAATGAGTTCATTACTAATAGGTTATTTTGTACACAGAAATCAATAATTCTGTGTCCATTGTTGTTTCTCGTTTTTTCTCCAAACTGTCCTATTACATCACTTGTCCTTTCATCTTTTATGCCGACTCTACCGTTTAAGTCTCCTAGCACCACAATTTTTCCGTTGCAATTCTCCACTATTTCTGATGCTTCTTCCCAAAATTTGTCTTTAGTTTCTGCTTTATCGTTATTATTTGGGCCATACAGAATTACCAGATGTAATCTGCTGTTTCTTTCTATTTCTAATTCAATTTTCATTATTCTTCCAGATATGCATTCCCATTTTTTTAAGTATTTGATTACATTTTTGTGTATTATACACCCAACTCCTCCTTTTGCTCTATCTGCATACGTGACGCCGCTTAGGATCATCATATGACCTTCCTCTAGCTCTGTGACCTTTTTTCCTTTATCTTTAGTTTCTGTAATTGCTAAGATGTTTATATCTCTTTCTTTAAATTCCTCAATTAGTTCTTTTTCTTTTCCATTTAGTCCTCTAATGTTCCATGTTGCCAAATTTATTCCTCGTAAACCATTTACATGCCGTGTCGTTGCCGTATTTCCCTTATCGTTAATTTCTGTTAATCGTTTTTTGAAGTATTATCTTCTGCCTTCTTTACTAGTACTAGCCTTTCTTCATCTTCACACCATTTCCATTCTTGGTCATCAATAAATGCTTTCTGGTACCCTATTTTAGTTTTCTTCCCCTTCTTCCCTTCTTCTTGGGCAGCTTTCCTAATTTTTCCTTGTATCTCTCTTTCTTTTCTTGACATATCATCATTAATGTATACTTTTCCTTCCTCATAGTTACGTAATTTATTTTTATTTTTCATGACTTTCATTTTTTTACTTTCAATTTAATTAATTATAAATTAATTTGTTTATTATTGTATAAAAAAATAATAGCTCTTTTCGTGTTTACGTATGTTAACTAAACTTCGCTAATTGTTCATATAAATATAATTTATGATTTCAAGACATTCAACAACAAATGATTATGATTTCCTACAAATAGAAAATCATACACACACATATATATCTCGCTATATCTCGCTGTCGCCATGCTAAATACTAATTCTCACGAAGCAAATTAATCATGAATTAAACACAGACAGCTCATATAACATTTATAAATTATATTCAGAATTGTAATAAATGCATGGTAATCTTCTTGCCAAAAAACATGTGAATTTAAAGATAATATGCAGATATTTATTTTCATTAAAAGCTATATGTTTGGAAGTAACTTCTCAAATAAGAATTCTTTAATAATACCATATTATAAACAACTCTATTAGCATATTTTATGTCTGTGTATAATAATAGCATAACATTGTCCGTCCAGCTTTATATAAAACTAGTCCATATCCGTTGCGGGCAATTCCTGCAAAAAAATACGAATGAAAGGAAGTGAAATATTAACACCTTCGTTTGGGTGGGAAGTAAATTTGGAGCGGATATGTACAAAAAATGTATAAATTTATTTTAAAAACTATTTCTAGTATTCTCTTTAGTCTATCTAATCTTGTCTGTCTAATCTTGTCTCTCTAGTTTTGTCTGTCTAGTATTCTGTCTAGTCTTGTATATCTAGTCTTTTCTGTCTAGTTTTGTATGTCTAGTATTCTCTCTCGAGTCTTGTTTGTCTATTCTTGTCTTTCAAGTGTGGTTTGTTTTTTTTTGTACGTGCTGTGGTGAAAATCTGCAAACAGACACCACCCGACCCGTGCCAAGTGGTAATGTGGGGCTGCCCACTAAAGGGGCAACCCACTAAAAAACCCCCACCATTCAGACCCCCCAGCCAAAACCTAATAAAACGTGATGGTATCCAAAATTTGGCAGAACTTCATTACGTTCCTCCCCCTTTCATGTCCAAAGCATTCATTCGCATTCACTCGTTGTGCCGGGCGCGCTGTTAATCGCCGTGCCCCCCTCACATCAGAGTTTACAAAAAAATTGTGCGCCCCCTTTGCACTAAGGGGAGCCCGGCGATTGGAACCGACGGCTCGCGCGTAGCATCCCCTCGTCCCGCCTTACGCTCATCCCTTTCATCCTTCTCCTTTCTCCTCATTATATATCGAATCATACTAACTGCGAAGCATAATTGTCACCATACTCTTCTTATTTACATTCTCTTCCATCTTGCATTTTGCTGCGCTCCTCATTCTCTCCAATCTCCTACACTCAAGGATGATATGCTCCGCAGTAGCCTCAGTCGCTCCACAATACCTACAGTGCGTGTCGGCCAAACCCGATGCGTACCAGGTAAGACCCAAAGCATCCATGCCCCGTAAGCGCCTGGGTGAGGTGATAATTCACCTCCCCGTGCCCACGGTGAGTCTGGTTTGTCTAGTCTTATCTGACTTTTATCTATTTATTGACATCACACCCAGTATTTGTCTAGTCTGGTCTCTATAGTCTTGCATGTCTTTTCTTGTGTGTCTAGTCTTTTCTCTTTAATCTTATCTACCCATTCTTGTCTGTCTAGTCTTGCATGTCCAGTTCTATTCAGTCATGTCCTGTCTTGCCTAGTATTCTCCGATTTTGTCCATGCTTGTTCAGTCTAGTCCAGTGTTATCCAGTGTTGTTCAGTCTCGTCCTATCTTATTCAGTCTTGTTCAGTCTTGCCCAGTCTTGATTAGTCTTATCTAGCCTTATCTAGTCTTGACTGACTAGTCTTCTTTTTTTAGGGGGGGGGGAGGGGGGAGGGTAGCGTAGCTGGCAGCTAGTCACTGCGCAGTCAAGTGGCTCCCCTGGAAACGGTGGAATAATGGACATATACACCCTGGAACCGCTGTAGGCATTACCTCAGGGTGAAATGTATATGGTTTTGTTATATTTGATCATGTTTGTAGGTGCGCCTCTGGTAGTTTTCTCCAATCTGTAGCATTCTTTTCCTTTTTGTTTTAAAATGTGCGAAAACATTCTGCTTAGAGTGTCCCAGTTATTTTCGTTTTCTAGCATGAAATCTACTAGTTTTCAGGGTTCCGTAGTAGTTTCTTTCAGAGCTGTATTTCTTTTCTTTTCCTATCTGTCATATTCTAGTATAGTGTGCACAACACTGTCGTCCTGTCTGTAGTAGTCGCACTGGGGACACGGACGAGTCGGTACTTCCAAGTCGGCACCGGACAACTCAGCACCGGATAAGTAGGCACCGGGCAAATCGGCACCGAGACATTTCGGCACTCGTATTTTCAACTTTCTTTTAATCCCTTATCTATACACTTTTCTATGATATTGAAGAAAATTAAAGAAAATTTCCCAGTAAATCAGACATCAAAGTTATTTATGTTTTATTATTAGTTTTTAATTTAACGCTGTTTTCATATGAATTCTACTGTTGGCTAGAAGGTGACTAAATAAATAGTTTACAATTTCCTTCATCTCTCATGGGGCGTGCGTTACTTTTCTTAATTATAAAAAGATTTCTTTTGTTTTTGATATTACCAAAACCTCTTTTATACTAGAAAATGTATATATTGATGACCGACTTATCCGGTGCCGATTTATCCGGTGCCGACTTATCCGGTGGCGACTTATCATGTACCCGTCGCACTGTGCGTCTGATGCTCTTCTAATACTATGTAGATAGTTTTTGAAGCATCCGTGTCCTGTCAAAACTTGCGTCAACTGGTAGTTTAATTCCCCATATTTTCTGTTTATCCATGTAGATATATCCAGAATTAGCAGTCTCGTCCATTGTTCTTTTTTCGTCATATCAAGGCCGCTTCCCTTGATACAGTCCTATATGCACTGCTTATTCTTATAGCCGGTTTCCTATAGACGCTTGCAAGAACCGGTTTGTTTTTTTTGTCAGGAGCAGTGCGTTTGCCGACACAGGAGCTCCGTATCGCATAGCTGAGTGGGCTACCGAGCTGAGCAGTTTCCTCCGAGGTTAAGTTTTATTTTTTCCAGTGCAGCTACTATTTTTAATCCTTTTTCCGCAGCTCTTGCAATATGTGCCTCAAAATTTGTTTGCTTATCGATTATTATGCCTAGGTAGTTTACCCATTCCTTGGATTTGATTACCACATTTTGTATTTTGAAGCACATTGGTAGCACTTTTCCTCTTCCATTTTCTTTCTTTCGTGCCAGATTTTTCTGGTGCCAGTTGCAGGATCTTGCTGGGTATCCAGTTATTTCGGTTATTATTAATATTATTACTTTTTCATTAATGCCTGTTCATATTTCGCTGTAACGACAAGCGCCAGATCGTCCGCAAAACCTATCGTGGTTGCACCTTCCGCTTGAGTTAGTTTAAGTACCCCATCACAAACGATGTTCCAGAGTGTGGGTCCTAGTACAAGCCCTTGTGGGGCACCACTGTTAACACTGTACTCTCTAGGCTCTCCATTTGAAACATAGATGATTTTGCGGTCACCGAGATAGCTCCTTATAATCCGCAGGAGATAGGGTGGCATGTCTTTTTTTGTCATTTCAGCCATGATGTGTTGCCAAGATGCAGAATTGAATGCGTTTCGAACGTCCAGCGTTATAAGAACACACATTCGCCGAGTTTGTCGTGTGCCGTTTCTTTCCTGGTTTGCTATATCTATAACTGCCTGTACTGCGTCACAAGTTGACCTACCTTCTCTGAACTCGAATTGCCGTTCAGAGAGTTCCTTGCCGGCTGTATTTAACTGCTTCTTAATTCGGCCCAGTATCATATGCTCTAATAGTTTTCCCATTGTATCCAGAGGGCATATTGGCGTGTAAGATTCTGGCTCTCGTGTTTGCTTGTCCTCTTTTTTTAGAAACACTAACGTTGCTTTCTTTCACAATTCTGGGAAGGTTCCAGTCTTGATGCAATTGTTCATAATTTTTAGAATCTAATGCGGATGAAGTGGGATTGTCCTTTTTATTATCTCAGCGGGTAATCCGTCAAGGCTTGGTGCTCTATCGACACGGAGATGGTTGCAAGCATTTCTCATTTCCGTTTATGACTAGTCTATATCTTGTCTATTTACTCATGTCTGTCTAGTTTTGCTAGTCATGTCTGTCTAGGTTTGTCTAGCTAGACTTGTCTGTATAGTCTTGCATATCTTGTGTTGTGTGCCTAGTCTTGGGTGGCGTTCATGCATTACGTAAGCATGACTTTAGATCCTCACCGTGTAAGTAAAAATAAGAAAATTATGAACCCTCTCTCCCCCAAATAATAAGACGTAAGTTTTTTTTTACGAATTCTTGAGAATTTATTTCTAATAAGAAATATGAAAAGAAATTCGGTATAACCATAATTAAAATAGTATTATCAAATCAAATTATAAGTATCATTTTGAAACCATATTCATTATTTTATAATTCTTTTATCTTACATCAGATTTATAATATCCTCCGGCTCTTTTGTAAGCAAAAGTAAGAATAACTTAAAACCTCCCCGGTCCCTATTAGTATATTACGTAACGTGAGTTGCAAGAAGCAGATTACGTACGAGCGGGACAATTACGCGTACTTCTGCGTAATTGTTCCGCGTAATGGTTCGCGAAATTATGCGTACTTCCGCGAGTACGTAATTGCCTTACAACTCGAGTCATGTACTATACTTTATCTACGACCACACTAATTTGTTTTTAATAAGAAATATATGTTTGATGTAACAAATCTATTTCTTATTAGGTGCATTATGTAACACTATAATAAAGAAACTGTTGTATTTTCATATATAACTATTAATCGACATTATTTAACTTGATATAAATGAAAAGGTATACATTCTTAATGGTTACATACCTTATTATTTAGTACTTATTTGTAGCTTTCGATAGATTTAAAAGTGAAAAAAAAAAACGAAATGAATGAGTTTCTATGTGAATCCTTTCTGCGCCCCCCGTGCCACAATTCAAAGGAAATTGACATAAAACCTCCAGTGGCGCGTAAAAAACTCCACCGTAGTTACAGACTTGAACAAAATGCATGGTTAGAGTAGGTTATATTAGGAGCAGATAAATCAAGATGACATATCGCGCGGTAGAGCGACCTCTCGATCCGAAATAAGAAAAAAATTTAATGGTTGAAACAATTTTTATATACCCCCTTCAAATTTATTTTCCCTACACCTATGTGTCTTGCATCTGCAAAATGCGTACATTGGTTTGCCTATATCTATGAGCACTCCAGTTTAATCCTATATTTAATATGTCATAATAGCAGCTCTCAACCGATCAACGAATCGTAAATCAAACGCACGTGTGTGTTATCAATCATAACTTATTATTAATCGCGGACTGTTAAATACATGTGTGTTATAATGTATTTACATAGTCCACGAACTGTACAATAATGGACATTTACAATAGTGGTCGTCGATAAACCTACTTACGTAATACTTGAACGCCCCCTGTCAGTCTAACCTAGCCTGGCTATCATATCTCTTTAGTCTCTTCTGTCTAGTATTGCCTGTCTAGCCTGTCGATTTTGATTAGCCTATCTAATTTGATCCTGTCCTTTAAGCAGGGACCAAAAACGAAAAATATGTCGGTAGTTTCTGATCACCACGAAAGCGGAAAATTTCGTTTTCGTTATTTACGTTCTCATCCAAGAAATATCGTTTTCGTTTTTGTGAACCAAATTTAAATAATGGTTAAAACGGTTAACGGTTTAATTTTCATAAATAATAAATAACCGAAAATTTATTTTTACTACGGTTTTGAAAATTTAATACGTTCAATTAATTTATAAAAAGTTTGTTTGTGTTGGTGATAAGTTTCACTATTGAAACTTGGTGTAAAATTTCGAGATCAAAGTATACGCAACTAAACAAATTGTATACTTCTTCTTCTTCTCGCGGATGGGTCACTTAGGACCACGCGGAATCAACGTAGGTATGTTGAGCCTTCCACCTTACCCAATAGCTCTTCATGTGCATGGATTGTTGTAGTTTCTGTTCCTCCGACAATGCACGTCGTGTTGGTTTCTTCTGATCTTCCTCAAATTCCTTTGTGGGAACAATATTCCTGATCACATTTCTATTCTTCAGATCTGGCGATCGCATCTCCACTAGGTCCCTCTCCACTTGTTTGTACCACTTTGGTCTTGTAGGTTTGTTCCGTAGAAATTTGTCGATTCGGTGAGTAAATCCTGTATGATTAATTCTTTCCAAATGACCCAAAAATTGAATTCGTCTCATTCTCATGGTATCGGTAAGTCTAGAAATTTTCCTATATATTTCAGAATTGGATTTGGAATAGTGTATGCCATTTTTAAATCTGGGCCCTAAGATCTTTCTCATAATTTTCCTTTCCTTAATCTTTAATTGTTCCTTTAATGTTTTAATTTGTAAATTGAGCGTTTCTGAAACATAAAGAGCTTCCGGTTCAATTACTGTTAAGTAATGACGAATTTAACTATTCCATGACAGGCATTGCTTTTTATAAATATTTTTGGTGTATTGAAAAGCAACCTCCATTTTCTGGATTCTTGATGTTTCAGATTTACTTTCATTGCCATTTTCTGTAACCCATTCGCCTAAGTATTTAAATTCCTTTACTCTAGCAATTTTGTTAACGTTAATATAAATTTCATGTGGCGCATTTTTTATGTTTGTCATACATTTTTGTTTTTTCATAAGAGATATGAAGCCCTATTATAGCTGCTTGTTCTTCCAAGATAGTGATCTGCTTCTGTGCATCAGAGACGTTTTATTTTATAAATTGTATACATATTTATTTTATACTAAAAATACTTATACTCAATTTTGCCTTATATTTGCATGTTTACTTCCTTAGATACGAATCATTGAAGCAGTGAAGAAACTATCAATTAAAATTTTTATTCAGCTAGCGATTTAAAAATACCAAATAAAGTGCCTCATCTGGCAACGCATAATGGAAAAGTAACTGATTCAAACAATGATTTTTGCAAAATTTTGGCTTATGAATCATAAGCAATTTTATTGTTATCAAGACAACAGAATAATCATGGCCAGACGACATGCTAAAATCACGTAACATCGAACTCTTGCAAAGGTAATTTTTAAGTGTTTCTAGTGCCTCAAGCATTTGAAAATGAGCTTCAACAGTTTTGTGTGAAAATGATTTTTTGGTTTCGAAAAAGAAAGTAAGTAGTCACAATATCCCTTTCAGCTTTCGTTACGTTACAGCTTTCAAAATTAAAACTTTGAGTTTGAATTTATAATAATATATTGCTTTATTGTCAATTAGAAATACATAAATTCTGTGGACAAAGCACAGACAAAATAAATAAATAAATCACTTAAAAAGTAAAACGAAATATATATACATTTCGTAAAAAAATAAATAAAAAATAAATAAACATTTAAATAAATAACAATAATTTTAAAGTTAAATATCGTAAAGAATTTTTACTCGTTGAGTGAGGCTTGCTGAGACCAATAGGACTAATAGTGTGTGCGGTTCAAAAACTAGCGGGCACCGAAGAATTCTACTGTAGTGTAGTATGGTCGTTCTAGGAAATATAACTTGACGGCGGAACGAAATTTGGAGTTATTGGTGATTGATTTTAGGTGGATAGGTGAATGATTGAACATTTTTTTGCGTTGTAGAATATAGATTTTTTTATCAGATCTGATCTAGGTAAGGGTAGATAAATATCCTGGTCCAAGATAAATGGATTTAAAAATCGAACCCGGTTAAAACCGGTAACCAAAATCATTTAATTATTTTTTAATCATGAACGAAAAATGGAAATTTTGTTTTAGGTTCCTACAAATATTTCGGTTAATTTCGTTCTTTCGTTTTCGTTTCGTTCTTACAATTAGTCCCTGCTTTTAAGTATTTTTTAATCGAAAAGCTTTATTTCCTTTCGACTTCGCTATATTTTGGTGTTGCTCTAATAGACTAAAAATATAAAATAAAATATATATTCTATAATTTAATTTGAAAGAAGCAATTTTTAGAAGCAGAAAAAAAGCTTTAGAAAGGTTATTCACATCTATCCCAAAAATCATCTGTTGAAAATAATGTAAATGCACATGTTCAACATATCACTTATACAAAGAAAAAGATGCAACTGTCAATCAAATGGTTTGAAAATCTCACAGACCAAACCGTTTTTATAAGAAGCAACATCACAATCTAATTTTAAATTACACATATATTTTCCAAGCAGATGTTTCTGGAAGGCGCACAGTCAATCAATACGTTTGTAATAACAAAGAATGGTGACAAGTATTAGCACAGTTTAAAGATTTCAACGCTATAATAAACTACATGTTGAAGAAAAAGCTGTTTTAGAATAATAAATATATTTTAAACTCGGTCAAACATTATGTCTTAATGCATTTGTTGGAATAAATTAAATTCACTTTTATTCAACTATAGTTGTATGTTGTTGTAATAATAGGATTTTTTTGATTAATATTACTACATTAATTAAAAAAAGTGAAAGTATTAGGAGTATTTTATTAGTATATTTTGTAACTAGGGCGTAAGTTGTCAATTTTACGCAGAAGCGAAATTGGGCGCACGAACGAAGTGAGTGCGCACATTCGCTCGATAGGGTAATTGACAATACCGCCCGTGTTACAAACAATATTTTTTATTATTCATGCGAGGGGATGTATCTTACAAGTTTGGGATCTAGGAGCCATCCTAAAAAAATGGAATCAAAAATGAAGAATTTGCGTTTTCAATTGTCTCCGGTGGTATGGATCTAAGTTCCCTCTAAGCTGCGCGTGTGCGCGGCCGCGCAATAATTTTTAGAAGTTGCGCAGCCGTTTTTGTACTCCGCGCACAATGGGCTCATCTTGGCAAAAAAAATTAGAGGGTCAAACAAATTTTTGAAATCGGACATTTATACGTCAAAAGAAAACTTTTTTGTTTACATCAACTACGTCATCGAGCGTTTGCTTCGTTTGCTTTATGTTAAAAAAATGTGTGCGAGGAAAGATGAGGATGTCGTCCTATAGGTACTTCATTAGAGAACGGGTGTCGACAAAACGTCGGCTGCGTTTTGACGTGGATTCGGGCAAAATTACCCGCATACAAACACAGCATACACCACAAAACACCTACAACTACTCTGTTTGACCTACGAAACAGAATTTGGAGTTATTTCGAAGCTAACACATACAAACGCACGGGGAAGATTTGAGTTTGGATGATGCATGGAAACATGTATCTCTTATGCGCGACATTGATACCTTTCTTAGGACAGTTTACACTATGTTCAATAGACCAGGAATTAAAAATGGAAAATTTGAAGAATTGGCTGCTGTTATTGATCGAAATTCGGTAACATTTAAACTATTAAACGAGGTGAGTTGGTTATCTCGTTATTTTGCAGTGGATGCTTTGATTACAAATTACGGAAACCTAATAGAATATTGTGATTACAAGTCGATGAATGTAATGATCCAATTTGTAAATATTGTTTGCAAAATAATTAAATAATTCCCGCATCCCCAGTATACTATGGCACTATTTACTCTGAGTGATGTTCTAGGCGAATTAGCAACTTTGAGCAAATATTTATAAAAAAGTTGTTTGAATATTATTGATGCACACAATTATATAAAAGCGAAAATACAAAAATTAAAAGCACAGTATCTGGGAGAAAATGTTTTTTGTAGTGACAATGTTAAAAATGTATTAATAAAGGCTGGATGTTTTATGAGTTATTGACAATAATGACAATACTTCCATAATCCGTTTCATTGAATTAGTTGAATCACTTGGAACTGAGATTTCCTGATGAAGCGGTAAAATATTGGGATTGGTATATCAAAAAATGTATATAAGATCAAATGAAATAAATAATTTTGCTTTCGGAAAAGACAATGTGGAGTACCTTGTAAGTAAATATTCATACCTTTTAAGTACTGAAAACCGTAATAAAGTATGTGGAGAATATTCTTAAATTTAACTTAAATTTCTGATTTCACAAAAAAACAAGTCAGGAACAATAAAATCATTTAGTGACAGTGTAGAATATGTACTACAAAATTCTGAGTTTGAAAATATAGCGATACTTTATGATATCATGAGAGAAAGGATTCAGCACAATGAATCTAATTAAATCCAAACTTAGGAACAGATTAAATGCCGGTAGTTCAAATGATTTGATGAGGATTAAATTAAACTTGGCAAATGAAAAAAAAATATATAGATGAAGTTTACAAAGAATGGATAAGTCTGAAAGACGGGCGTGAAAAAATGCAGCACATATAGTAAATATAATTAATTAATGTGTATTGTAATTATAGATATTATTAACTATAATATAGTTAATAATATAATATAATATTTTTCGAAAATTTCCCAATATAATAACCTTGATTTACATCTAGAAATTTAATATATCAACAAAACTACGCTCTCCCCTTTTTTGCACTTCAAAACCTTTCGAACATTTTTGCACAATCATACTTTTGTGCAGCGCAGTCAGTGAAAAAATTAGATGGAACATTGGGTGTGGATTTGCCCTAAGAATTTTCCTCAGTCGCCGGGTATCGCCATAGAATTTACAATAATTTCAAAATTTTTATTATTATTTTGTAATGAAAAAAAAATGGTGACACTTTCACGTCACTTTTTTAATATTGAGGTCTCGATTGTATTTATTTTATTCATTTATTTGTTTTTTTGTATGTAACCAACGATATTAAATATTTGCGTGCGTTACCCAGAAATACAACGACAAGTGGCATTTTTGTATTAAAAACAGTTGCGCATGAGTAATAAAAAATATATTATATACATAATGTGTAATTTTATATGTTTACAAAAATAAGCTATAATTCTAACGAATATCATTCTAATTTGCTATTTCACTTTAATTTAAATGAGTAAATTGAATTTTATTGAATTAATTTCCATTTTTCATTCTCTTATTTTTCTTTTATGTGGGGTATTCTCCGATATCTCCACTTTACACGGTGCATAGCGTGCCTCTTGGTGGTCTTTGCGATATGTCTTTTAACTAGTCTATCTAGAATATAGATAGTGATCCCGACCATGGTAGTCTTCTAAGTTGTTGGTAGTACCTGCACCATAACTTTACTTTTCTCAGACATATACATTTGTGACATGATATAATCTTGTTAGGTTAGGTTTGGTCAAGGAACAATTGCAGCATCTTCATTTCTATCATTTGCAGCGTCATGTTTCCTTGTTATTGGCCTGATTCCATAGAGCTTCAATGGTTTGACAATTTTGCGGTATTTTAAGATTATAGGGATATTGGCGACATCTTATCTCACATCTCACAATACTTCAGTGACCTGGCGCCATTTCATATAGATAGTGCTGGCTCGGTACTTTGGTACTTTGCTGGCATCTTAGAAGGTACAGCTGTTACCCGATAGAAGGTACAGCTGTTATACAAGTAGAAATATTGGATCTGGATCGCTTTATTGAATTTAACGCCATCAGCTGTTATTGTACCATGGGTCTCGACATTACTAAAAATTATTAGTACTGCCAAAATTAGACTATTATAATAGTCTAATTTCATCTCCAACTGTTTGAGACTAATTTTATATGAAGCTGGCTGTCTTTCATTTGCTATTGTAAATTCATTCGCTGGATGCCTAGTTTCGATATCCTGTATCTCTGAATCCATGCAAGGTATAAATATTAGATTTGTTTAGTCTTGAAAGACGGTGTGCTTTTGAAACAATAGCCTATTGAGATTATGTTGCACTCCGTGGAAAGGCTTCTAATGGTTGAAAAAATTGAAACAAAGAACATGTCTTGTTCTAACTGATTTTGCTATTTCATACTTGGTGTGGTCCCTTAAGTTTAAGATATGTATACAGAATGTCACATAAATTTGGTTTGAAGTGGAATTTGCAAGGACGACAAAGGGATATAATCTGAACTGTGAATACGTCCAAAGGCTACTTTGGACCACGCTTTTTCAACTGTTGGGCTTTGATCTTTGACCAGTATTGTCGCATCTTCTGCTGGTTTAACTCCTTTCTCTCTTCTGTCCAGGAGGTACCTTTCCTTCGGGGTTTTTCCAGAAATCCACAGTCTTCCTTCAGGGTGCGTCTCCCAGTCTGTCTGTTTTGGTGATCTGTTATTTCCAGTTCTTTAATATATTTCTCTGTTTCTGTCCACCAATTGGTACAAATCTTCTTGTTTTGCCAGAAGGTAAACAGACGGTTGGTTAGTCGGTTTGGAGGCAATCTTGCAAGGTGGCCATAGAAAGCTACTGTTCTTTTCGTTGCACAATCAGAGAGCCTCTCAATATGTTCGTAGAGATCAGAGTTATGTTGCCTTCAGAATTCCCCATCTTCCTTTACCGGGCCTAGGATCTTCCTGAGAATTCTCCTCTGTCTGAATTCCAATTTCTCTACCAGACCTCTTCGGTTCAAGGAAAGACACTCCATGGCATACAGGGCTTCTGGTCGTAAGACTGTTGACACTAAAGATGTTTAGTGCTTAAGTTTCAGGTTGCGTGACAGGCATTTTATGTTGTAGGTGTTCTTAGTCAGTCGATATGCTAGTTCTAACTTGTTGACTCCCATGGATAATTATGCTCTTTCTGATAGGTTGGGTTCAATCCATTCGCCGAAATATTTAAATTTCTTAGTCTTCTTGATGTTTCCCTGCTCTAGCAATATCTCTCTGTTTGCTTCTTTGATATTGGTGAAGAATTCTGTTTTCTCCAGCGACACTTGATGTCATACTTTGGCAGTCTGTTTTCTGAGGCAATTTACCTCCATTGTTGTCATCTCAAGAGAATCAGCAATCAGCGCCATATCATCTGCAAAGGCCAGGCAATTGTTCTTAAGTCCCAGGTAGATACCACTCTGAACACTCAAGTTGATCAGTTCCTTGTGCCATTCTCTCATAACTTTTTAAAGGACACAGTTGAAGAGAAGTGGTGAAAGTTCATCTCCTTGTCTCACTCCAGTTTTCATTTCAAATCTTTCTGAGGCCTCGCCTCTAAATTTAACCTTGTAATGGGTGTTGGTTAAGGTTTATAGGATGAGTCTGCGGGTTTTGTTGTCTAGCCCAAGATGCTGTAGTACTTTGTTATGCGTTTCTCTATCAATGGAATCGTAGGCCTTCCTAAAATCAACAAAGGTGACGACCACCTTGTGGTTTCCTCATCTTGGAGTATGCAAGTACAGTTTTAAAATTGAGGATCTGTTCAACACAGGATCGGGTCTCCTCAAGCCTCCCTGGTATTCTCTCGGTTGACTATCCAGCTGATTTTCTGCCCTTGTTTGTAACGCCTTGGAGAGAATCCTGTATGTTACCGGGACGAGAGAATTTCCACGGTAGTTGTTCAGATCAGTAAAATCTCCCTTTTTGTAAAGCGGATGGATTAGTGTCGATTTCCAATCGGGTGGTAATTTCTCTGTTTCCCAGATGTCCTAGATCAGGGGTCCCCAACCTTTTTGCACTTAAGAGCGCATTCTATAGTACGGGTCAGGTGGCGGGCACCATTTTTTTTTCTGTGTAAATTGTCTACAAATGATGAAAAATCAATTTCAGCATCTCTTATCAATTTTTTCATATTTCGAAAAAAATTTCCATTTTCCTCTGCAACTCAAAGTTTAAATTATTTAATTTTTCCATTATATCTGTGATAAAACCCAAATCCATAAACCAGGAAGAATTCGTTAATTCAACAAAATTTGTATTTTTAGAATTGAGATATTTTATTTCTTTAATTAAATTGACAAAACTTGAAAGAGTATTACCATTACTAAACCAACGTATTTTACTATCAAGAATAAGATCCGCTTCTTCAGAATTTTCTAATAGGTCTTTAAAAAGGTGATGTTGAATTTTCTAATAACCAGTTTCATGACGTGTCCAAAAGGGAGAATCTTTTCACACAAAACTTCCTGGTGGATAATGCAATAGTAAGACATAAAGTTAGGAAATGATTGGTCTTTCGTGTAGAGGGCGATAAATCCATTGATATTACCAACCATTGTAGGTACTCCATCAGTGGTTATCGCCGACAGTTTGTCCAAAGGCTTGTCCTGTCATATTTTATATCTATGGATTTTGCATATGTTACGAATATGTTGTAAATATCCTCGCCTGTTCGTCATTTCATTGGTAATATTTTTAGTAGTTCTTCATTTATACTAAAATCACCAAATATTATTCTCACCATAACTGCTAACTGTGCTGTGTCTGTTATGTCTGTAGACTCGTCAAATTGTAATGAGAACCATTCAAATATCTCCAAATCACTCTTTAATTGAGTTAGAAGGTCTTTCGAAATGTTGTATATTCTTCTTGTGACGGTGTTATCAGACAACTGTAAGTCTTGTATTGCTGACATAATCTCACGCTTATTGGAAAATCCCTCAAATAAGCAATCGCCACCAGTCAAAAATGCTTTTTTGCCAATTCCCCATCCTGGAAAGGCTTTTCTTCTTTGCGAGCATTTGAGAAATTTTCAAAGAAGCAATGGTGGCATATTTAAATTTTACCACAGGCCTGGTGAAAATTGACTGTTGGACAGGCAGTGTCGATTTTAGTTGAGATATTTTCTTCTTTCTTAATTTAGTTTTAAGTGGATAGCTGATATTAAAAGTGGAATGGGTTGTCTGGAAGTGACGTTCAATATTATGTGTTTTCGCCACTGCAAAACTACTGCCGCACAACAAACAAAGACATTTATCTTTAATATTAACTAAACAATATGATTCTTCTTAGTCAGTATTAAAATTATAGGTTCTTTGACTTTTACTCATTTTGGGGTTACAATTTTTGAAATTTGATTTTTGAAAATGGAGTTTATTCTCAATCTGACTCCGTAGTATTTCTCCGTAGTATCTCAGTAGAAACTCCGTAGTATCTCATAATGGCGAACTTTAATGCGCAGATACAAAATTTGTAACATGCGCAGAGAGATGCTATGCTAGTGCAAAAGTGAGAAAGATCGCATTTTTCGGACGAGAGATAGATTCTTTTACACTGTAAAAATAGTATGCCCTACAATTTGAAAATGATATAATCATTAATTATTAAAATATATACTAATTTTTAAAATTTGTTATAAATTTTTGTATTATAAATACAATACAATAATTTATAAGAAATTTAAAAAATTAAATTTATATGAATCAGTTAAATAATTTTTTATCATGTTCGGGTAGCGGCGGGCACACATAGAATGGTATGTGGGCGCCATGGCGCCCGCGGGCATAGGTTGGGGACCCCTGTCCTAGATGATCTCGGTTAGCTTGCCCAGGGCATTGCTTCCAGCACTTTGCACAGCACAGATCAGCAACGATGAAGTCCTTTCCAGTTGCCTTATTAGTTATTGCGTTTATTTTATTTATTTTATTGTTGTTTTTTTAATGTAACCAAGTGATATGGAATATTTGCATGCGTTACGCAAGTTATGTGGTAATACAACCAATAGTGTCATTTCCCGTACTAAAAAACGTGCGCCAAGATAGTACTTTTAACGCATAAGTAATAAAAAGTATATATTGTAATAGAAGCTAATTTTAAATTATTTATTGAATTATAAAAATATATGGTGAATAATTTATTTAATCTAGATACTAGATTACTTATGATTTATAAAAATATGCTCCAAAATTAAAAATCATTTACATTAATATAAATTTTAATTACAATTAACAAAATTCGTCCTTGCTAATACCAATACTTTATTTATTACTTTAGAAATATTAATATTTCTTTGATCTATTTTTGTTTTCTTAGATTTTTTTTTTATATTCGATTCAAAATAATTTCTTACTGCATTATATTAATACGTTTTGACGTTGAAATCCGCCATTTAACTATCGGAGCTCTCCGAAATTTGGCAGTGGGAAAGAAAACCAAACAACTCCACACACAACGTCACGGATATTGTTAACATTATTAAATAAAGCTAATATTAATTCTCTTTTTTTCTCAGATTTATATTCTGCATGTCTACTTAACGAAAATATATTAATAAAAAACACTTCTAAATCCAGTGTTTATACTGTAAAATAAAAAGCAACAACGCCTATTAAATTACTAAAAATAGAATACTTTCATTCTTTTAAGTATATATTTTGTTGAATATGATAATCCTGGGGGAGTTGTTAATGTGTTTTTTGGGATAGAATTTGTAGGACGCTATGTATTTTACTTTTAATTTTATTGGAACGTCTATAAAAATAGAAAATCCGGATATGAGTGTTGGCCGAACGGATTTGTTAGATCGACATTAAGGAAGCGTCGCTCTCGTCGTAACATCCACTACAGGGACGCACCGAAATAGCATCTGAACGCACAGCGCCACAGGCCTCGTCGAATGTACATCTTCTAACGTCACTGGCCAGCTGTTGCTTGTTGAGATTTTAAATATCGATTTATGCTCGATTTCCATTTAAAATATATTTATATAAATTGCGCACAAATATCTTCCGGAGATTATTCACCAAAAATTTCACCTTACAAAATCAGTTTACATTTGTTTAGTATAAAATACCTACAAATTTTGCAAAAACGAATTTTAGAGATATTATTATAAAATGTGTCTCATAAATGGTCCAAATTCTGTCGGGTCATCCTTTTTTTTAAGTGGTTTGGAGGAAACTCTCACTAAACCCCCTATTCCACTGTGGCTTTTAGTATGCGCTACCCCAGTATCGCATATCTCGCATTGACGGTTAATGAAAACCGACCTAGTTTTTACCTCCCCGACCGGGAATCGAACCCGGCTCTCTTGCCAGGCGGGTATAACTACACTACTGATGAGGACAAATTCTCTCAACTAGATAAGTTTTAGTGATAAATCTTAAAACTAACCTTTGTAAGCAATTACTGTCATTACTGTTTAATTTTTTATTACAATCTCTTTGCATGTTATGTATTTATATACTTGATGAGTAACAAAGAGTGCGGTTGTTGAAACGTAGTTTCAGACGATGGAATAAAAAGAATTCCTTAGCTTTAAAATACCATGCGTTCTTTTTTAGTATGTTTTATTTTTAAAATTTATTATTGCATTTGTTGCTTCTAATTTTAACACATTTAGACGTAAAATGTGGAAGTTACAAACTGTTTGGAAACATTTTTTGTATATCTTTTAATGATCTGTTTAGTCTTTGATTTTAATCCTGTTTTATTTCATGGATTATTAACTGAAAATAATATTTAAATAAGTATACTACAATCTAAATTGTATTCTAAATAAAGATTTAAACTTTGAAACCTTTGAAAACCTTTTTATTTAAAATTAAATTTTTGAATTTTATAAACAAAGTTATAAACAAAGCAACTGATACTTTACAATAAATAGAATAGTATATGAAATATTGATTATACTGCAGGTATTCATGGTGTGCCAAAAAAAAAATTATAAAAAAACTTTTTTTATTTAAAATATTTATGTATATGTTTTGATGTATATGTTTTGAATGACCTTTTGTTTCATTGACTATTATGCTCAGAAATACTTATCTTATAATAATAGTAATGATAATAATAATCTTCATTGTCACCAACAGTAACAAATGGCTATCGATTCTTTTATATTTACTTACTATAAATAAAATCTCTTCTATTGGATACTAACATGCGTATCTTTAACTTATGTGTATTTGTTACAGTTAATGTATAAATTTCAGTTACATCACAATGTATATATCCACTAGATAATATATACTTATACGTGCTTTCTTAGATAAAATATCAATTGAATAATAATATATCTATTTTTTTTTTAATTTATTTTTTTTACGGATTTCTACGGCTGTCGCTGCCTCTCCGTCCCCATTTTCCATATTCTAGTATCAAAAGATTGTTCCTCGGTTAGGTTTCTTGTTTCCATCGCTTCATCTATTCCATCCCTCCAGCTTCTTCTAGGTCTTCCTCTCTTTCTCCTCTCCGGCGGTATCCATTCCAATACTTTCCTAGGCCATTTATTTTCATCCATTCTTTTCGTGTGACCAAACCAACTCCGTTGTTTTTTCTCAACTTCATCTGCAATATTCTTTTCCCTGCCCATTTTATTTCGAAACTCCTCGTTTCTCACTCTATCCCTCCGTGACACACCACATCTTCTTCTTAAAAAATCCATTTGAGTTGCAAGTAGTTTTCTCTTCAGTGTTTCTGTTATATCCCATACTTCTGCTCCATACTTTCATATAGTCGCTTTTTTGTTGTTCTCCTTATGTTATTCTCCCAGAGGATTGAATTTAGGGCTCCTGATTGATTGATTATCAATCTTGATGATTTTTCTACCTTTATTCTTCCTTTCTGTTATCTCATCCCCGCTATTGCCGTCTTTGTTAAATACAACCCCTAGGTATTTGGACTTTTCTACTCCTTTTATGAATCCGTTTTCTAAGAGAAGATTATTCTGGTTGTTTGTGCCTATTACCAGGTATTCGCATTTACTCATGTTCATCGATAGACCAGCTTTTTCGTATCCCTCTATCAGTTTTCTGACCATATACCCCAAATCGTCTTCATCCTCTGCTATCACAACCTGATCGTCAGCAAAGTATAAACTATAGAGCGTGTCATCTCTCACTCTCAGCCTAATTTGTGCATATTTTCTTGTCCACCCTCTAAGGGATCGGTCAAGGTTAAATAAAAGAGTAGGGGATAGACAGCACCCCTGTCTGGCCCTCTTGGAGGTCTTAAAACTCTTTGTCAGGCCTGTTCCTAGCTTCACTCTTGCAAAATTGTCCCTATAGTAGTTTTTAGTGGCCTGTAGTAAAGCCGGTCTGAACTCTAGTTCCTCCATTCTTTCCCATAGTTGTGATATCGGGACGCTATCGTAAGCTTTTTCTAGATCGATAAGAGCTATATGTGTTTCTCTGCCTCTTTGCATAAGCAGGCTATTTTAAGGGTGAAAGGTTTTCGATTGTTGAGCGACCCACCCAGTCGAAATCCAGCCTGTTCCTCAGGTTGTTTGTCTTTAATATGGTCTTCTATTAGGGTTTTCAGTATACGAGAATATACTCTTCCTATTGTAGGAATGACAGCGATTCCCCGGAAATTATGTGGGTCATTTCGTGATCCCTTTCAATGTATGGCTGTGATATATGACATTCGCCAGGCGTTTGGAATATCTGCACCATTTAGACACCGCTCAAATAAATTCTTCAACATAAACTTTAGTTTTTCAGGGCCAAATCGTACAAATTCCGGGTGTATTCCACCAGGTTCTTGGGATCTTCTAAGTTTAGTCGTTTTGAATGCTTCCTTTGCGAGGGACATATCTAGTTTTAAGGTTTCCCCATCGATGTGGTTTGGTTCATTTTCCTCTACATAATGTGGCCTTGTTTCAGTTAACAATTTTGTAAAATAATCCATCCTTCCTTGAAGATGTTATTAATTGTGAATCCAGTTCTTGATGAGGTTCTTCGCGATTTGACGGTCTTCCATGCCTCTGAACTCTTAGTACCGCCTATATTTTGGTCGACGTATTCGCACTTTTTGAGCCACGAGCTGTTTCTCTTGTTTATGACTTCTTGTTTCACTTTCCGATTTAGTTGCTTGTATCTCTCTTTGATCCCTGGGTTCCCCGTCTGTATAAGCTTTTGATATATTTGTTTCTTTTCTGTTATTCCTTCTTCTATTTCTCTATACCACCAATATGGTTTGCTCTTCAGATCCGTCGTCCCTAAAGACTCCATCGCAGCATCCTTTATACATTGTTTAATATGTTCATATTAGGTTTCTGTACTCCTTTGTTGTTGCACCAATTTCTGCTTTAATCGTCTTTGGTATAGAAACTTTGTACTGTCGTGTTGAAAACTTTCTATGTCAAATCTTTTTACATCTTCTCGTTGTTCCTCGTGACATTCTTGTGATTTATTTTGATTTTGTGCTATATAAGGTATATAGATTTATATAATATATAAGGTATATAGCTTTTACTAGGCAGTGATTGCTTCCGCAATCAGCGCCTCTCATGGCCCGTACATCCTGGACCTTAATTTTTGAACCCTGTTTAACAATCACGTAGGATAATTGACTTCCAACTTCTCGTGTGTTGGTACCAAGTATATTTGTGGATGTCCTTATGTGCGAAAAAGGTTCTCGTAATCTTTGGATTATGTTGGTCACAAAGATTTTTCAGCATTTCACCATTATCATTGGCTACCTCTTCCCCGTGCCTTCCAACTATTTGGCTATTTAGTTGTCTGCCTACTCTACCATTAAGATCCCCTGCCATAATAATTTCATGATGATTTTGTTCAATTATATTTCGTACGTCCTGTTCGAATTTATCTTTCTCTTGGACATTAACTCTATCTAGTTAAAGTATATAATAACTAGATAATATATACATTATTGGCGAGTCATTAGTTAAAGTATGTATGTGGTTTACTATTTTTTTATTTTTAGATTTATTGCCATGCATGCATGTATATGTTACAGTTGAAGTATAAATTTGCGTTAGTGCGTACATCCACCAGTCAATGCAAACTTGTACGTATATTTTTTGACAAACTATCAATTAAAAAATAAGACATACAATATCTAGTTAAAGTATAATTACCCCGCGATAATGCATACCTTCACGGCGGGGCATTAGTTAAAGTTTGTATGTGGTTTAAATTTGTTAACCTTAATTTTTGAAAATGACGTATATTATGTTAACAAGGAAAAAACTAATATTTTTTAAATTCATTCATTTACGATATTGTAATTATTTTAAATTAATTAACATATCTAAAATAAGATTCAACTACTTCATTGTAGAAATCGTTTCGGTTAATATAGGTGTAGGTGATTTTTAAGTCTGTTTAACAAAATAAGGAAGATTTCTTCAGGCTACATAGAAATATCCCTATATTTTTTTAACAAAAAAAAATGAGAAATAGAAATAAAACATTCTTTATTGTAGGGAATGAAACTTTACAAAAAACATATTTATTCCAACATGGCATACTAGAATGGCATTTAGAACTACAAAATAGGTTGTTTTTTATACGGGAACATATATTATTATTGCACTTTTTTTTGTAATTGCATTTCTTAAAACCTTGGCCCGACCGTTGATTATTAGCAATTGACCGTAAAGATAATTCCTTCTCAATAAATTATACTTCTTTAATTATCTTCTCTGGACACACACTAAATCGTGACCTAGAATAGGGGTCGGCAAACTCTATATACTTAAGAGCCAATTTTTTATTTAAAATGATATCAAACTGGATCAAGAGCCTCTAATGACATTTTTCATAAAGTAATATTTATGTATTTTATATATCATAATTCGCGATGATTAAGCGCCTTTGTAATAATATTATTAGTGGCCTTGACTACCAACTCCAAAACTTTACCAATATCATCTGGAAATACTTGCACGCAAAGTGTATCGTGGTGAATTATGCAATGGAAAGATAACACGTCATGATCATTTTTTCTTATAAAATTGTGACAGACCCTTTTTTCAAAGCAAACATCTTCTCCTCGTGTTTGAACCTTGAGTAGAAATAATCCCAGGAGTTCTTAGCATCGGATGAAATATAGCAAGCAAAGAGGACAACTTGCGCAGTATCCTTTTTATCACCAGACTCATCGACCGCAATTGCTATCGCTGATGCTAATTTAACTTGTTATTGGCATACAGTTAACGACATTTTTTGTTTGTCCTGTATGTTACAGTTTTGGCAGACAATGGTAATCTTTTGATTTTATTCATAATATCTGCTTTATTGTTAAAATTGTGAAAATGTGTGTCAGCCACATTTATAAAACAACTTTTTATGTACAGTGAATGGTTTTCCGTTCTTGACGATTTCGTGACTCACGACAAAGCTTGCCAAGTTAGCATTATTTGCAGACTGTTAAAAGAGGAACTTGTCTTTTTAAAATGTTTCTTAAGTTCTTCAATTACTTTCTTTCTTACATCTCTCGACATTAGACTTTTTGTTTGCTAGTTTTTCAAAAAAAATAGGACAAGTTGGAAGAGCAGCTGCATTTTAAGAGTCCATTTTAAAGGATTTTAGAGTTTCTGAATTATGTCCAAAAAGCACAATTTTGAAGTATGCACTGACTTGAGAGACACAATAAATAAAAGAAACAAGCGAGATCCGCGCTGTAACTGTGCGCTATGAACTTGGCGGCGGCGGTCGTAACTTCCGAAAAGGGACAGCACTCTTTTTTGTTACTTTTTTAGATTTCAATACATTGAAGAGTCATAAGCTGACACCAGAAGAGCCACATGTGGCTCGCGAGCCGCACTTTGCAGACCCTTGATCAAGAATAAAGACCTTCAATGACTCCACCACTTGTCCCCAATTGGTAATAACCATACCATTGGAAGTTATCGACAAAATATATGCTAGAATTGATCAAGCATCTCCCCTGCCCTGGTCAACATCAGGTACTTTAATTCATACAGTCATTCCTACTGTAGCTTCAGGCTATGACAAATCAGAAATATGCTTCATTTTTTTGCCTTCAATTTGAAGTTCTTCTTTTGCTTTTTGTCTCTCTTCCTGAATATGTATTATTTTGTTGTAAACATAAATAACACTCATCTCTCGAACCTTCTTCACATTCATTCAATGATTATTTTTTTAATATTTGTTTATTAATTTGTTTATTAATTTAATTTATAAATTGTTTATTATTATTAATATTTGGTAATTCTTCACAAACTAAATTTTCTTTATTATAATCAATAGATAATTCTTCCGTAAGTAAATTTGCATTTGTTAATTCTTTGAACACTATATTTATTTCTGTCTTTATTTTAATGTTCATTCAACAAAATTTCAAGTTATTTCCAGTTCCTATGAATACTTTAACTAATTTTAAATACAGGGTGACTATATATTATCTAGTGAAACTATTCATAAATTAATTTCTGCATACTTTGTCTGAATGATTCAGTTAATGTATGCTTTTACCAGTGACCGTATATACCGACTGAGTTAACGCTTTGTCTGTAACATATGTAACATGCTTTCTATGCGTTGGTTAATTCGTTGTACACTACCTTGGGATTGACTGTTGTGTGGCTATCCTGTTCTGGCCAATTTTAAATTGAAGGCATTTTTTAAGATATCAAACATTAACTAGTTATATTTTGAATTGGTAAAACCATACAACATTATAGATAATCAGATAAACTTAATAAAGACGGAACAAAGCTTGAATATATAAATATACTCAACATTTCCGGAACTCTATAATACTAATGAGTCTTTTTAGGACTACCAAAAACAAATCTCTTATGAAATTTGTCAGTTATTCTAAAGCTTTCAGTCCACCTTCGTGGCACTCAACAAAAACCATAAAAATAACATTGATTTTTAAGGTCATGTCTTTCCGATACCTTGAGTGTATAGCTATCTGTGGACGCGTTTCGAGATTTATCTCTCATCAGCACAGCTTTGCTTCCATGAACAATATTTTGTAAATCACTCACTTGAAAACCCATGTGTTGATTAGGGTTAGATGTTTTTAATTTTGACATTTTGTGAGAGAGACATGAACTTAGCAGGTTATTGATATAAATGATAAATTTTGAATTGGTAAAACCATACAACATTATAGATAATCAGATATACTTAATAAAGACGGAACAAAGCTTGAATATATAAATATACTCAACCACGAAGTGGAGTGAAGAGTGCCACACGAAGGTGGACTGAAAGCTATAGAATAACTGACAAATTTCATACGAGATTTGTTTTTGGTAGTCCTAAAAAGACTCATTAGTATTATAGAGTTCCGGAAAGGTTGAGTATATTTATATATTCAAGCTTTGTTCCGTCTTTATTAAGTTTAACTAGTTATAAATAAAAAGTTTACACTAAATTAACCACATGAAATTAAAGTGTAATTTAACTATAAGAAAAGAATTAAGGAAACTGTGTTCTTTAATTCACAAATTGACTAATAACATAAATAAAATATAATTATTAGTTCGGTGTGGCTCCTGCATTTTACTGTTAAGAGAGACCACGAGGTTACCAGAGAATGACATAACTTGATAAATGAAAATTATTATGGACATTCATAGACGCGTAATTTTGATTCAATTTGAGATTATATGGTAAGTCCATACTGATGAAGCTAAAAAGCAGAAACGCGTCTATGGATGTTCATAATTATTTTCATTTATCAAGTTATGACTTTTCTCTGACCACGTGGTTTCCCTTATGTTATTCCTTTTATGCAGTAAAATGAAGGAGCCACACTGAGCTGATAATTATATTTTTTTATATTTTGACATAATTTTACCAGGACGAAATTTTAGATATGCTTGACGTTGTAATGCGTTCTAAGGATATCTCTCAATTACCTCAATTACCAGTCCACGAAGAAATTTGGCCGGATCGTAAATCTCAATTTTATTTTTGCGTATATTTGAAAGTTGATTAAAAATTTAAATATGTACAACTTTGGACATCAAACAGAGCATGCTACACTTTGGAAATGCATAGATGGCCTGAAAAAAATATGCAAAGGAAGAGAGGTATTGTATAATCAATTGGTAACTTTACACGTCTAACTACATTAAAACAAGTACCGTGGAGCAAGAGGATATTAAGAATAGTTCAAGATTACTCAAACAGGATTAAATATGTGTACCTATCTAAGGGGCTTCTATATTAAATCTTCTTTATATATTATATATTCTTTGTATATTCTAAACTTTTAAATTAAGTAAATTTCTTAATTGTCATATTGTCAACGCAGCAAGGTGGCGGGTGGCGTGTGTACGAGATGGGCGCGGCGAGATATATTAGACTGACATTAGACTTTCGCATTATAGAACTTTTTATTTGCATTGGATATTAAACTTTTTACCACATGGGAACACTAAATTCAACTGAAATTTTCTAATGACAAAAATATTTTAATAACAAAACTGCAAGTAAAGATTTTTCCAAAAATCTAAAAATTTCTTTAATTCCCTAGGGGCAAATAGCAATTTGCAGTATATTTATTAAAAACAAGTCCAAAGATCCTTATAAACACCATATTAGGTTTTTTGGTTTCCAAAGATGGTGTTTCTAAGGAAAATTCCTAAGCTTTTCAAAATATTCCAATTTCTCAAAACCCCTGGAAACCACACCGATTTTCCAAATTCGATTCCTTCCAAATATTTGAGGAATAAACGCCGAATTATTCAGTCGTGGAGATAGTTCTAAAACGAGATAATTCCAAACTGGAAGCGACAGGCAGAAAAGGAAACTTTAAATAAATTGGAAGAACTATTTATATTTTTAAGAATCTCTATACAAACAACTTTATTTAAAAAAAATACATATAAAACATTTTTAAAATCGATATATTGATTGAGTTTCGAAGATAAGTATCAATATGCTAAAAATGTATGTGGCCTATCTTTACAAAAAAGCTATCTTTACAAAAAAGCTTCGTTATAAAAAGTTTGGGACTAATATATCTTAGTCAAAATTATAAAATGATATCATCGGTCAATAACGGTTAACAAAAACATGGTACACCGTTCGTATGAGCGAACGGCCAAAGCCGAGCCGGAGGGAGTAATGTAGGGGAGAGTGGTACAAAATCTCTCGGTGTAAAACAATTATCAACTGTTTTACCGAATTTAATAGCGCAATTTAGTTGTTTGACTGAAAATAATCTTCGCCAAAACGGTTTTAGCATTCTGTGAAAGTGTTATGGTCGTGGCAGCATTACGGATAATTTTATTGAAACAAAATAAAAATAGTGTTGTTTGATGTAAGATAGCATTAATTCACTATGTTGTTTTTTAAGTTTAAATAATTATATTCTAACAGAAGTGTTTGCGTTAGTTTCCAATGTTATTTAACAATATAATTAGCAATGATTTATTGTTGTAAATGAATACCATGAGGTTATGACCATGAGTAAATGAATACCATGAGGTTGTTTTTTACTGTTATACATTTGGGGTAAAATGATCCTCTCGGAGGAGAGAATCGTCCGTAATGCTGCCACGACCATAAAATAACACATGGTTATGTTTATTGGTTGTTGTTGCATAATTATGGACTGTATCTATACACAGTCCCTAATATTGCAATGGCCCGAAAAAAAATTGGAGCAAAATCTCCATGGTCAATCCTTTAGTTGCTGTGAAACGTGGCATGCAGTATAAAACTGCAAGCAAGCGATTCTCCGTGCCGATTATGGCCTTAAAAAGACATACTAAAGAAAAAAATATACACGCCATTGGAGGTGCCAAAGTCTTGGGGAGCAAACAAGTTTTCAGTCAAGAACAGGAGCTTCAACTCTGCGAACATTTTAAAGACATGGGAGCCACGATGTAAGGGTTGTACGGATTAACAAAGATATTCTTACACTCGCCTATCTATTAGCTGAAAGGAACAACATAAAACATCGAATTTTCTCAAAGACAGGCAGATCAGGTAAGGATTGGCTAAGGGGGTTCCGAAAAAGACATCCCAAGATCACGATGAGCGCACCGGAGTCTACTTCAGCTGCTCGTGTCCCCGCTTCTAATAAGCCGATTGTAGACAACTTATATAGCATATTACAGAGCGTTCACGAGAAAGATTAATTTCCTCCCCATGGAATTTATAATGTCGCTGAAACAAGTCTCAATACTGTTCCGACTAAAAATACCAAAACTTGAAATTTTATTTTTAATTTTACCTAATTTTAACAGCGGGGTTAAATGATCCCAGGGATTATATTTCATATTTTATAAAAAATAATAGAATTTCTTCATTATTAAATTAAATTACTCCCTCCGTTCCAAAATAAGTGATTTCATAAAAAACGTAATTTTTTTACTTATATATATTTTTTTACTTACCAAAAGATCAAATTGTTATTTCCTAGTTTCACATTCGTTAAGTAATACAATTTTTCGCCTACATGAAAGCACTTCCCGCATTTCTGGTTCCCGTCTTGCAAGAAATATTTTAAGGTACTGGAAGCTCCTTTTACAAATACTTCTTTTAAGGTCCGATGCATGGTTCCTAGCGACTGGCCAACCTTAGTACACAGATCACGAGTTTATCTTTGCGATAGTTGAATTTCTACCTCTTGATTAATTTTCGATTTCTATGTTTCTTCCTGAATTTATTTTTTTCTTGGATTTCACATTAGCTACTGAAGGTCTTAAATCATACTTTGTTTTTGCTATGTTTCAAATACGATTAATGGTTTTTGAAGAAAAGTGAAAACCGCTAGCCGCTTCTTCTTTATTTGTTTCACCCAACTTTGGAGTACATGAAATCAATCAGTCAGGTATTATTGTTTTGAGCTTTCCTTTTGGCCCAGTATTGCCTGATCCTTTGAGATCTTGCTTCCCTTTCTTCGGCAGAGAAGTAGATCGTACGCTTTTGCTTGAATTTAACTTGGAAGCGTTGCTTCTTATTCTTGGTGATGGTTTTGGCTGTTTTGTCTTATTCCAGGAGAGAGACTTCTTGTAATAAGTGTTCTTCGTTAATTGGAAGGCCAATTCAACTTTATTCCTCCTATATTCCATTGCCTTTTCTCTAGCGCATTCTAGCTGATCCATTCCTAAAGATATTTGAATTCTTTGACGATGTCTATGTATCGGTTGTCGGTCACTTGAAGCGTTTTTGGTGGGCTTTTTATGTTTGTCATTATTTTGGTCTTTTCAACTGAGACTTTGAGACCATTTTTAACGCTTGCCTCTGGAGTTCGAGGACCTGTTTCTTGGCTTCTTCCTATGTCACAGTTAGTAAGTCCATGTCATCAGCAAAAGCTAAACAATTGACCTTATTGCCCTTGTTTTTAGTTCTTATTCTGATTCCACTCTGGTTCTTCACATTCCACTCTCTGACTACGTTTTCTAGGGCACAGTTAAATAGCAGTGGAGAAAGTTCATCTCCTTGCCGTACACCTGTTTTAATCTCTAAAGGGGTGGAGAGTTCCCACATGAATTTAACTTTAGAGTTAGAGTTTCTCTGATTAGGTTTGTAGTTTTCTTATCGACGTCTAGTTATTTCAGGACCGTGTATAAGGATTAAGAATATCTATAGAGTCGTATGCCTTTTGCAAGTCAACGAAAGTGATAACATACGATTTAGCCCGTGATTTTTGGTAGATCATGATATATGTTTGAGGTTGATAATTTTTTCCGGACAGGATCTCCCTTTCCTGAAACCCGCTTGGTATTCCCCAAGTTGATGGTCTAGTTGAAGTTCTGCCCTGTGTAGTAGGACTGTGGACAATATCTAGTATGTTACTTCAAGGAAAGGAATCCCTTTGTAGTTGTTAGGATCTGTTTTGGATCCTTTCTTATGAAGTGGATGTATAAGGGCTGTTTTCCAGTCATCTAGGATTCTTTCATGTATCCAAATTTCTTCAAAGATATATCTGAGAGACTCTACAGCATTTTCGTTAACATTGTTTCAAAGTTCAGCTGTGATTTGATTTTCTCTCGAAGCCTTATAATTCTTAATATTCGACATTATTGAATGGAGTTTCTCAATGGTTGGAGGTTCTCAGTCAGGTTTGGTTGATGTGGATATATGAAAGTCCATCTTTTCTATGGGCTCCTCACAGTTAAGGAGATTTTCGAAATATTCTGCTAATACTTTGCAGTTGTCTTTGTTGTTATGGGCAACATTTCCTTCTTTATCCTGGAATTGTAGAGTTGGGGAATTGTACTTATTCAGTTTCTTCCTAAAATTCTTATAAAAGTTTCGTACATGGCTTCTATTCAAGTCTTCTTCTGCTAGCCGCTATTATTTTATAATTTGTTTTTTTCACTTTTTGGTGGTTTTTGCCTTGATGACCGTATACTTTAAACACATTTCCAGCGGGTAAAAAACAAAACAAAATAAAAACAATTGTTACAAAATTTTACCTGTTCACTTCAAAAACTATTTTGACAAATCTCCAACTTCCCGTGTATAATATATTCACTTTGTTTAATTTAAATAAATAGCTACTGATATTTAATTTAATTATTTCATAAAAATAAAAATAAAATCGGGGACTTACTTTGGAACGGAGGGAGTACATAACTATTTAAAAGTTCCAAACTACCCACGTGCCATTTACAATGTTATGTTTCCTTAATATTAATCGCTTCTTTTTCGAATATAAATTGAGGGTCAGAATAAAAATGCACTTGGAAAGCAGCCTTAACATACTTTATCCAATCAAGACAATTTTAACTTGATATGTCGAGACAATTGGCCTTTTTCTAAACACATTATTTACATATATGCGTACATTTCAAATATACTTTTGAGAAATATTACTTTATTTTATTTAATATTTATTTTATATAATAAAATTAAAAAAAAGCAATGCATGTTGAATAACAAAAATATATCACTTTCTCTGAACATTTATGTCGGTATAGTTGTAAATATGTTTACTGTAAATATATATTTTTTATTAAATTGCGCATCGATATGTGCAGCATATGTTCGATGTGCAACTAATTTTAAATCCAAAGAATAAACTGCATTGATGAAAATTTAAATACGCCGCACATGAATGTAAACAACTTAGACGTTTAATTTATTGCTGTGAATTATTAATAGCAAAGTTAAATATTATTTGAATGTGTTCTCTTATAACGATTATATAGATTTTGAAATTGTGTATTTGTTAAGTGCGAAGGTTATTGTTTAACAAAATTACTTTATTGATTCCGCATCTACTTTTAGAAAATTGGGGATCTATTTAAGGTTTGTTTATTAAGAATATTTTGATTCAATAATGACTATTTTTGTTTGTAAATTTTTTCAATTAATTTATGAGTTTTAAAGAACACTAACAATAAGTAAGATAATTTCCTGTTTATCCACAAATTACTAGCTACTTTTTTTTATTATTGACGTACTATCCAGAGGACGTTATAAATTCAATTCCTCCGTTCGAAGATCGAAAATTTGAGGGACCACCAGTGTTGAATCCAAAGGGGGTGGCCTAGTGGAAACTCGCGTAAAAACTTTTAGGATTGCTGAATGCCATTCACATATTTTTTGGAATCGTGAAAAGTATTATATACTTTACAATCAGAATTGCCAGAATTAAATAACAAAGCTTTAAAACACAATACCAAACCATAGGTGACAATGGCTGCCATAACCAAACTAAATATAATTAACATAATGTAGGGTGTTTTTTTAGAGGTATGGAACTTTGAACTGAAACTCATAAACATCATGTTAAAGATAATTTTACGCTATTACTGCTAAATATGATTCTTGGCATATAGGCCGGTTCGAATGAAGTGCAATCTCGAACTCCAATTTTCGATAACTTTTTCGAGCTGCCGGGGCCGTATATCGGCAATAACGCTGCGAATATTGGTTTCCAGCTAATCCAACGTCGTTGGTTTAATGGCGTACACTAGCGACTTTACTTATCCTCATAAAGTAGTAGTCCATAGGTGTGACATCACACGGCCGTGGAGGCCAATTCACGGGTCCGTTACGCAATATGTTTCCTGAAATAAATTTATTGTGTCGCGCGCTGTGTGGTATGTTGCGCCGTCTTGTTGGAACCAAAGCTCCTCCATATTTACGCCATTCAACTGGGGAGCGAAAATGTCAGCCATCATGGACCGATAGCGCTCTCCATTGACTGTCACGTGCTGGCATCTTCTTTAAAGAAACATAGGCCAATGATTCCACCAGCCCATAAAGCACACCAAACAGTGTATTTTTGTGGATGTGTCGGCGTCTCAATAAAAACTTCAGGATTTTCCTCGCTTCAAATGCGGCAGATTTGTTTGTTTACGTAGCCATTGAGTCAAAAAAGAGCCTCATCGTAGACCATTTTTTGTGTGAAAATGAGGATCAAGAACAATCTTGTTTTTGGCCGATTTTCTGATTCACGTACGACGCATATGATGGTTATGACCATCATATGCCTCGTACGCGGATTCAGCTCTTGCTCGAGTTGTATCTTGTAAACTCGTAAACCGAGATATTTTGTTTGTCAAACCAAACTCTTCCATAAGGTGGATGGATACAGCTCCAATTGCTATCCACGATGGCGAATCTACTCATGTCCTCCGCAACACTACGCTCCGCAGCTGCAACAACTTCTTCGGTGCGCACTGTACGATGTCTCTGCGGATGAACATTATCAATCAGATTATGCCTAGTGCGAAAACGATCCATGGTTTTCCGAATAACTCGGATGGATGATCATCCGTAAAATGGTCGTAGCGCACAGTAAGTTTCGCGATGCGAACCACGGCTTTCGAAGTAAATTTTCACAATTTGCAAGCGTTGTTCTGGCGTAAGTATATTTATGATGAAATGGCGAAACATACTGAGCAGATATCGGCTGTCATATATCAAATTGGCTGTCACTAGAAAGAGTGTTGTCTGATCGAAAGACAAACCTCTAAATAAAACAACCAATATTATTAACTTGAACTGTGGACTTATTAGCACTTTAATGCGTTCTGAAAATGAGAAACATTATCAGGCCAGTAATTGGCGCTGTTCCCGTGTACAATGATAATGTCCGCTGTGGAAATCTAGAATCGCTTCGACTAATTAGCAAGGAAAGATTACAAGTTAGTGGTTAAGAATAAGATGCTTGTCCGCGTCGAATCTTTATAGACTGTCCTGTAATGGTTAGAATTCTTATGGATGGTAATGTCATGCTTCTAAAACAGTTCATGCCCCCAAACAGTTCAGAGACCCCAAAAACCTGCCGAAAAAAAAATTAAATTTCTGTTTTGCTAGTTTTTACTTTTGTAGTCGGTTTATTAGGGTTCTGTGTGTTCTTTAAAAGGGCTAAAGAGACTCTTGTATTTGTGCCTGATTCTGGATATAAGTTGCACCTTTTCTCGTACCTCACTTCATGCTTGGGAGATAGTAAAAGAGCGCTAAGTGATATATTATATGTACATTATTCTTTATATTATACCATATTGATTCATTTTCAACCCAATAAAATGAATTAACTGCTATAATTAATTTTTTTTTATTTCACTAAAATCTTGCATAAGTTCCGATAATTTTTTATATATTTTATATATAAATATTTATTAATTTTTGGGTACATATAACGGGATAATGTTTTTTCATAGAATAGGTTTTTCTTCAAAGAAGCAGTTGCTACTTGCTGTTTCTTTAATTTTTAAACGAATTTTGAAAAGTTATACAAATTTGAAGAGGGCGGAAGAGCAATGAACTGTATGACTGAACTTTATTCACTTATTTTTGCTCTCTTCGGCACGCTACTTCATTATTATCCGCTTCATTATTATAGGGATTAAAAAAAATCGTGTCTATATTGATACCTTCCGAAATTATCTATTGAGTGGTAATTAGGGACAGAAACGGTTGCTGGCTCTTGACATAATATTTAATTAAAATCTATGTTTAATTTTGCATATTGCAGAAATTTATCTTTGATTTGGCACATGTGGTCTACCCGAGACTCCGGACATCTCAATACAAAGATATGGATGGCGAAATCGAACTTTTGTAAAAAAAAATCAGTAAAGTAAAAATTATGTAAAGGTTACACTTTTTTTCCATCTATATTATATATAATCTATAATAAACTTATCGTCTTATAAATTCTGATTCGGGCAAGTGAAGCAATACAGCCGCGAGAGCAGCGTGCTCGTTGGATAGTTGGGAGAGCTGACCGGGAGCTATTACTCGTGAGATGGCTCGAGGAAGTACACCACACAGCCCGAGCGATGCACTTCCGCCAGCCCAGCCGCGGAGGATCTTACCGGGCCCTTCGTGAACAGGGTGGTTGACGCGTACAGGGCTGGCGTCCCTCAAAGACGTCTGTCCTCATGGGGCGGAAGTCGGTTTATTGGTGGACACCAGAAGTGGCGCGAGCGAGACGCGTGACGTCTAGGCGTCAACTTCAGAGGGCGCGGTGTAGAGGGGAACCGTGTGAGGCTGCGGAGGAGCTGGCGATAACAGGACCGTGGTGATTTTCGACGAGCGATTACGCGGAGCAAGTCCCAGCGGTGGCAGGAACTTTGCCTTCTGGTCGACCGCTATTCGTGGGGCTTTGCCGTACCGCATAGTCACCCGTCGGTTCGGGCACCGACGAAAGGGTCCTGACGCGTGGGTGATGGTTGGGACCGAAGCCGTGGTTGACCATCTTTTCCCCGTCACGACGCGCTGTCGTGAGGCAGTACGTTGGGGTGGCCTCGTTCACCGTGGAGGAGGCCCGCAGAGCGGGTTGCTTCCATGGCGGTTACAAGCCGTTATAGAGCAAGGGGGCGGACTCACTCCGGAGCAGTTCGGCTTTCGTAAAGGGGTTGGGACGGAGGACGCCATTCAACGGACCATACCGTACCAGGAGGTATTGTGTGGCCGTCAGCTTTGACGTCGCCAATGCCTTCGACACGGTACAATGGTGGTTCGTTCTCGAGGCCATAGCAGGGTGGAAACTACCGGAGATGCTGCTGAGGCTTAATGACGATTACCTGCGCGACAGAACCATCAGGTACCGCGAGGGGGAGGACTGACGTGAGCGGGGGTTGTCTGCCGGGGTTCCGCAGGGATCGGTTTTAGAACTATTCTTGTGGAATGTCACCTATGACGGCCTTCTGCGGACGCTGAGACGGTTAGTGCCCACAGGGGTGGGTATTGTGGCGTACGCAGAAGACCTGGCGCTTCTCTGCACCTAGGTGCTGGGATATGCTGCGTCTCGGGGTCACGTGCGCGGGGGAACTCGATCGGGAGTAGATGGAGGCGGCGGGCCTTCAGCTCGCCGCCTCTAAAACATAGGCGGCCCTGCTCTCCTCTAGAAGGTCAGGTAGAGGCATTCTGGAGATTTAAATCTTGGGAGAGAGGATACCGGTCGAACGGTCGATCCGGTAGCTCGGTGTGATCCAGGCGGGTCAGTGGGGATTACACGTGTGCCACGCCGTCGGCAACGCGGCACGCGCGTCACAATAGGTGGCGCGTCTCATGCTGGGGAGGGTAGAAGGAGGCTTATGGCCAGTGTAGCCCCTAGCAGACTCCTATACGCGGCACCGGTGTGGGCAGCGGCGGTGAGGGGCAACGCCGGTAACAGGGAGCGTTTGCGACGGGCACTGCGCCCGGTGTCCATTAGGTTTTATTTAGACATTAGGTGGCCGGGCGGCCTTAAGCCGATTCTCGACTACAGTAATGACGGCTAAAGAGTTGCCTGCGTGCGAAAAAGGGCGATAGTTTTTTTTTGTTTAGTTTTATTTTTGTTGTTATTGTAAATTGTAAATGCTATTGCATAGCATCTTGTAGTTTCATGTAAATCCTGTTGTACTTTTATTGAGTAAAGCTCATCTGGTGCCCGTTGCGGGAAAACTCGAAGGGTGGGCAGGGCAGTAATGCCATCGTTGGCGGTCTCTCTGTCCTTCCGTATCAGTCGAGCCACTTGAGAAAAATTAAAAAAAAGTGAGGCAATAATAATTCACTTTTGGAATGTAACAACGAAAGAAACACCACTGAAATTAGATGGTATGTAGTCGAAATAATAGTAAATTTGAAACGGAAACGCGTTAAATGCTTAACGAGTAGGATATTGTTTGTAAATATGAATGTTGTTCCTTATATTTTCAACGTTTGGAACAATCATTGACTTGGATAGCGTAGAAAATTTTATCTTGCATCAGATTTATTTAGTCTTTACAAATACAAAATGCAGCCAATGCCATCACATCCAATATATTGAAGAAAAAAACGCAAAAATCCATCGTTTTGTTGAACATTTTGTTGAACATTTCAACGAAATAATCGACATCGGCTTTATTTGCATTGTAAAATGAAGTTGCTTCTGGTTTCATTACCCCTCGAACACAATTTTTGAAGTAGTGTGCGGTGGAAAGTAAAATTACGGCCCTAATATTTTTTGGCACGTAACTGCAAATGGAAACCGTATCATGGCATCCAAAGTGAGATGAAAGAACAGGATGTGAAAGGCGCTTTTTCATTTCTTCAGGAAGATATCTTTTATTGGATCGAATTGTGTCAACAAAAGCAATACCAATTTTAGTCGCTTTAATACCAAGTCGCTTTGATCCTTTCAATGTGGTTAAAAAATTGTCAGTAATAGCTGTACCTACGACCGGTGTTACTACACCGATTTGCAAACTGCAGCAATACATTTTCATGCCATATGTTGATGGTTTTGATGGAATGTATTAAGTAAATTAACAGTCAAGTTTTTATGCGAATAATGGATTTAATAGATTTTCATATAAAAAATTCCATATTGATTCCATTTGCGGCTTTGTCAGGTCGTTGGTGAAATGCACGTGTACGCCTATCATCAAAACGGATATAAACGTAGCAATACAAGGAATCGTTTAATGAATAATTAATGGTTCATTTCCAATCAGACCTGTGTACTCAGCGGTTTCTTAATCTTCCAATTCGCTTGTGTCTTCATGGTTTTGCTTGGCCCAGTCGTAATCTTTTATGGGTCTTCCCCTTTTTCCGGTTCTTATTAACCGGGGGCGGCCTGGCCTGGCTTCCGTTTCAGCGTTGGTCCAGTTTGTATTGCTTCATCTAACTCGGACTCATTCCCAGACTCGATTGTGCTGTTTCAGTGATGTTATCTTTTGGGTTAAATTTCAAACCGAGTACCTTTTTATCTCGTGCCATTTCCTTCAAACTTAATTCAATTATCTGGTTTAATTTCCCATGCCGTTATTTCTCACGTACGAAATACAAGTCGTTGACTCTATCAGCAATGAGCGGTATGTCTCCATTTTCATTCCTAACCAGCGCCGAGTCCTTTTTGAAGGTAACTTCATAGCCATTATCAGTTATTTTTGAAACAGACATTAGATTTGTCCGAAGGTCTGGTACATGAAAGACTTTTGATACTTTCGCGTTTCGTGCAATCTTTCCGTGTTGTACTGTCAGGCTGATTTCTTCTATGCTTTCGATCTTCGTTGATTCACCATTTGCCAAGTTAAGCGGCCTATTCTTCTTGATTAGGATTTCGAATTCTTCTGTCGACTTGCACATATGCGACGTGGCTCCGCTATTGAGACACCATTTTCTTGTATAGAAAGTCATCTGATCTTCGTATGCAACGTACGAGTCGTTATCTTGTAGATTCCTCGCCTTGTCTTTGTTTCCTACTAGGCGTTTGCGGTAATCGGCTGCTTTGTGTCCAGTTGCATTGCAATGGTAGCATTTTATTGGAATTTTATGATTTATACGTAAATAACAAGTTTGTCTGTTTTTATCATAGTTTTTGTGACTGTTGAAATTTCGTTCTTTTCCAGTGAACATCGCATTTTAGACGTCCTTTTCTTTAATTTTTCTTGCGTCAAATTCTTCCATTAATTTCTGGTTATTTTCTGCCGCATCGAAAGTTTTCGAAACTATCGGGAAAATTGTACAAACGCAGGATGCTAATAGCTCGGGATTCACCACGAGGTCCATTTTTTTCAGTTTGTTGACAGCGTCGAAGAATATGGACAAATGTTCTCGAATATTTGTACCATCTCTAATTTTAGCTAGGATAAGTTTCTTCAGTAAGGTCGCTTTTCTGGCTAGCCCCTTTGATTAATAAATCGGTTGCAGTTTTAACCGGATTTCCCGTGATGTTACACAAGACTTTATTTGTTTTAATTCTGACGCACTTTTCGCTTTTTTATCTTCGGCGTCCCACTCTTCCGCTGCATCGGCACTTTCGGGTCGTGCCTTGTTACCATTGGCATATGCCCATGCGTTATTTTTCACTAGTACGGCTTGTACATGTAATTTCCAAGTGTCTTAATTTGAACTGTTCAGATACTCAATTTTTACTTGGTGACTTCCATTCATTTTTCAAACCAAAATTTTCTGTTACACAAAACTGCTCTCTATCTTTATGATCTTCCTGGAATTCTTCTCGATCTTCGTGGGATTCTTAACTGATCCTCTTGATTTTCCTGAATCTTCTTGATCTTCCTGAATCTTCTTGATCTTCTAGAATTTTTTTATCTTCCTGGGTTTCTTTCTTGAATTCCTTGAACTTCCAGAATATTCTTGATCTTTCTGTAATTTTCTTGAATTCCTTGATCTTCGGATATTCTTGATTTTGCTGGGATTTTTTTTAATTCCTTGATCTTCCAACGAGTCTTGATCTTCCTGAGATTTTTCTGGAATTCCTTGATCCCCTGGATTTTTCTTTGATTCCTGGATCTTCTTGAACCCCTGGATTTTCTTGGAGTCCTGAATCTTCTTAAATCTTATTTGATTCCAGGATCTTCTTGATCCCCTGGATTTTCTTGGAGTCCTGCTTCATCTTGAATCTGCTTTGATTTCTGGATTTTCTTGATTCCCTGGATTTTCTTGAAGTTGTGGTTTCTCTTGAATCTTCTTGATTCCTGGATATTCTTGAATTTTCTTTGAATCCTGGATCTTCTTGAATTTCGAACTTGAAATTCAAAGACTTCTTTTTGCGCAATGGAAGCGTGCTGGGCCCATAACCTGTTGTTTTTCTATATATTTTGCACACTTGTTACAAACAAGAACATATAGAATGAAGTTAGCAAAATCTAATTTAAATTGAATACATAAATCGACTCGACATAAATCGATTATAAACTATTATTCATGTCTTTACACTCGTGAGAAGAATCGCTGCAACCATCTAGCAGCGAGCTTGCAGACTACATTCTAACACCTCCATATCTTCAAAAATTGTCCTCCACTTAGGTTTCGCTATTTTTAATTTAGCAATATTGAGTCCACTATCGTAATCAGCGACTACAAAAGCGCGTGGAAACCAGAAGAAACGGCCTTTAAACGGTACTTTCATATTTTGGCTAGCATTTTGGGATGTTGATTTGTCGATATTTTTGTTCTGCTCAGGAAAAATTGAAGAAGTAATAAAAATGTAAAAATTTCACTCAAAATCGTTTGCAACCAAAAGTTGCTAAATTTAAGATAATGAGCAAATAATTATTAAAAGCTGAGGAAACATACTACAATCGTTAGGACAAATCCACACATAACTTATGCCAACAAAATTTTCCAAAATTTCAAATATTTATTAACAAATTAATTTTAACACAATTAAATAAACTAAATTTAATAAAATCTTCATAATAACAAATTTGTTAAAAAGAAAACAGAGAAACATAAATTTAACAAATTAACTTACTTTAAGCCTTACATTTGAATTCGCCTTTCGGTCAATTTTCAACTGATTTCGACAAGTTTGGTCTCGAAAGCTGCAGGAAAATGTTGCAATAAGTGAGAGGAAGCTGCAAAAAATGCCAAAATAAGTATAAAATATCCTAGGGCATTTTAAGCATTTGAACGAAATAAACCAGGAAATCATGTTCAGTCATCCCATTTCCTTCGAAAAAAAGGCCATAACATTTTCCGAAAAAATCACGAAAAAATTCCATCGATCATCTGGTCAGGAAAAAAGTGCGTTTTCGGTTTTTTGCCAATTTTTCTAAAACTACAAATCCTAGCGAAATCAATTCCGGCACACTGAAACTAGACGACAAGACGAGCAAATCGATGTATAAATTGTTTGGAAAGATTCAAGTTTTCAATGCGAAATTATGAGTTGAAATTTTCCAGAATTTCTACTTCATAAGTTCATATCTCGGGAACGGCTGCGGGTAATTAAAAACGGATTGTGGTATTGCATTCAGGTGGTCATTTCCCCACCTGTTCACTTGGCTATCCATGAAAATATCTATTAGTTTCCTAGTTCCATGCTCGCTGGACCGAATTTGGCGAAATTTCGCTCGTTTTTTCCAATTACGTCGAGTCATATCCCGCAAACGCAAGCAGCTAAAATGCAATTGGCATATTTACAACCAGCATGGAAAACACTTTCCGACATACTTGGAAGTTTTCCATTCGCTTGATAAATAACGATTTTAAGAATTTATCTTAATTTAATTCTTGCCTCCAGATTTCTCAAATCATGGCCACCCTTAGAATTTCTTGATCTGAGTATTTCCTTAGCGTCCTTAACTGTCTCGTTCTATCACCTTAATCTTGGCCTTCCCTTAAATCTCGTTCACTTACATTTTTCTGTTCTCTTTCCTTTCATTAGCGATTTTAGCGAAATAAAATTTCTTGCATTTTGCGCAGACTTGACGATGCCATAAGTTTTAAACGGGTTCTCAAAAAGACTTCTAATTTACACCAATCGATTCAAATTCCGTCCGTCCCGAAATTAGTCGTAAAACATATACCACGTTCCTAGGATGCTATCGCAAATAAGAAATCTCACCGTATCAATCATCGATCCGGCGGTGGACTATTATGGCTCGAGTACACCTAATCCGTGATCGGCCGAAGTTTGCTCAGGCGACGACGGCCGAACTCGGACAAACACTTGTGTGTTTAATCAAACACTTGTTAAAGAAAGAGAGCGCGTACACAAACCCGACCGTCAACACGGTCGTGTTTGTGTAGGCTCTCTTTCTTTTACAAGTGTTTGATTCAATCGTCCGAGTTCGGCCATCGTCGCCCGAGCAAACTTCAGCCGATGGCGGATTAGTTGTACATGAGCCATTACATTTGAAATCGCCGTTCGGTTAATTTTCAACCGATTTCGACAAATTTGTTCTCCAAAGGTGCCTGAGGAATTATTCTGTATTTTGGAATTATTCTGTATATATATTCTATATATTTGGAATTATTCTGTTAATTATTCTGTAGGAAAATGTTGCTATAAGTGAGAGGAAACGGGCAAAAATGACAAAATAAATGTAAAATAGGCTATTTTAAATCCAATATTTCCCAATTGTTGTTAAAATTGAACCGAAAAGGGCACGAGTCACACTTTTTTGAAATATCACTTTTTATGCCATTTTATTCATTGAAGCGTCTTACATATTCCATGCGAAAAGAGCACATGTTTATACACCACATGTCAACTTAAAAAGCAATTAAAAGAGCACGAGTCCTGGACTTATGCCCCTTTCAAGTGAAATGAAACGCATCTGTCAGATATGACATACCTAATATCACTTTATCGTGAACTTGCCGAAAATGCTTTTAAACCTTGAAAAAGAGTCTCTGGTGGCAGGAATTGTGAAAACTATAAACTATAAAATAAAAAATAGCCAAAACTCCTGGAAAATGATGCTTAACTAACTAAAATTTTTGGTCATTTCGAAAAAGGCATTAGTCCAAAAATTTTAATTCAAAATATCTTGATGAAAATCTTTTTAAATAAATAAATATTCCAAAAAGCGTGTATGTTTTTTATTTAACAATCTCTATATTCAATTTCTTCAGCATCAATGACTTTTTTAACAAAAAACATATTTTCGTTGATTCTGAAAAGAAAAAGACTCATGCCGTTTTCGAAATGACAGGTTCAATTGTATTGCCTTATTATGGCAGTAACGGAAAGTTGTAATTTGTTGTTAATATACTAAATAATATGTAAAATATTATTTATCTAAAACAACTAAATGTGAATAAAAACAATATGATTTTTTATCAGAAACAGAAAAAAATAAACGTTTCCCATTGCCATACATTTTATTGTTTCCAATTTAGGCAGGAATGTTATCAGGAATGTATATATATATATATATATATATATATATAAATACATATATATATAATTATATATATATATATATATATATATATATATATATATATATATATATATATATATAGTAAAGAAATATTTTATTCATTTTTTTATTACTGGCAACTTCTTGCCAAGAAATGAAAGAATTAACATATTTTTATTACGTGTATCCTTGATTCTGTCTTCTGCTAAAATATTATTGGGTCACGTCATAGATGACATATGTAATGTTTTTGTAATTCCGCAAAAAAAATGGGTTAATGTTAACGTTTGTAAGATTTTTTTCTTATAAATCAATTGGCAAAAGTATGCTAAAAGTATTTATTTAAAGAGTCCAGTTTTTACATTTTGCATATTTCATTTCACTTTAGATGGTTTGTGTATTGCAGAGTGGTTTGCGTGTGAAGTATATTTAATTTCATTTTTATTTATACTATAGAAACAGTATTAAATATATTATCTTATTTCAAGTTCAATAAAACGAAACGCTTTATCTAATAAAAGTAAATGTTTAGAAATGCTTTTAATATACAATTGAAAATAAGTTTTACATAAACAAAGTAGATAAATTTAGAAAATTAAAAATGTCTAGTTATCTTAGTAATCTATTTATTGAAAATATTTGAAATCCTAAAATAATAAATAATTATTCGGTAATTATTTATTATTTTAGAACATGTAATTAATTCAGTTATAACATCATAAAATTCATATTTCAATTTAATTGAGGAATTGCAGTTAAATTAAAAAAAATTGTCTCTTTAAATAGATTAATATAATATAACTTTTCAGTACAGCGATTTTAATTACATATTTGTAGTTTCTAGAGCGAGTTTATAAAGATTATTATATTTATAAACAAACAAATTCTCGAATTTTATTTGAATATAAAATTATATAAAGAATACCCAGAAATAAATAAATGAGGGCAAAGAAATTTAATGGCCATTACAATTCTAGAAACTAAATGGCTGGAAACACATCTTTTTTTTGTCTACAATGAAAGTTGAAACAAGCTATTGTTTAAAAACATTTATTTTTCTTTAAATTACCGTGGAGCTGAGGCTGATGATCATTGTTCACAAAACGAGAAAATATTTCATGTTTTCACTTTGTTAATTTGTTACTGAAAGTTATTCAAAAACGTTATAGTTAAAAAAGTAATTGGGTATCAAAGATATATGTTAAAAAGATGTATGTTAAAAAGATATATCACGGCAAATAAAGCTATATAGTTAGGTACTAACTACAATATATACCTACATTTATCACGGTAAATCCATATATCTACTGTAAGTAAACTCACTTTGTTGTCCGTTAAATGCTTAACACGATTCGAGTTTCGACCGGTGAAGGTCATTTTCAAATGGTTTACAAATTGATGAGTGATTGTATTTATACTAAGGGTTTTTTGGCGGTGAGAGGTTTTGGCAAGGAGACTGGAGGATGTTTCTCAACTCGGTTTTCAGAACGTTCTCGCGCTTTTCGTCTTAAAAAATACACTAGCTCTTTTTCAAACCATTGTCTCGATTGTAATCATAAATTCCCGGAAATAGACAATCTCAAAATCTTGCATATTTTCTGAAACCTAATTTTCTGGAGTCATTAGAAATTTTAATCACCTTAACAAGCAAACGGACTTAATCTTATTGCAACTTTTTAATCTTGCACAATCATCGCCAATTCATCATAATTTCATCAAATCATCGTAATTTCCGTATTGCAGAAAGGCACCTCTCTCGTTGTATGTATATTAAGTATGTACGTATATGCTGAAAATCTTCTGGTGATGTTCACAATTATTCGGGGAATTTTCGATTTTTTTCCACGAAGACCCTAAATCGGTTCCAAATTAATCAAATAAAATTCCTGCCAAGTTATAGCTCTTAACCCTTTCACCGCCATGACAATTTTATGGAAAAAAACACAGCGATAATGTTCATAAAAATTCCTATAGTTATGCAACACCTTTCACATTGATCACCTATTTATCAAAAGCGGAAAATTACGCTCTTCTATAATCCTTTGCTCCTCCATAACGCTGCGCCGCAGCGCCAGTTACACTGCCGCAAAGCCATAAGTTCAGTCAGAGACAAATATCTAAAGAGAGATGCGACACTCACTAAGGAATTTTTGTGACAGAAGTTTGCGCCAACTGTGAACTCATCATGGAACTAATTATCAAACGCGGGCTATATGAATGTTTTATTAAATATATGCGATAATATAATTTATTTAAAATAGGGTGAAAATTAAAAACAATTTGTTAAATATGTTATTTACATGTACTAATAATATGTATTTACATTAAATATATATATATATATATATATATATATATATATATATATATATATATATATATATATATATATATATAAAACTTTGTGGAGGGTCATCACATATTACTTTCACAACCGGGAACAACACATGGGAAATATATGGTCTGAAAGTAAGGGATATGACGGTAATAAACCAATCACGTTTAATATTGTAAAAACATGCTCACTTACCTTTCAATTTAGATTATAACTTATAACTAATGTTCGGAGAATTATTTTCAAGTCTTGCACTAATAATATCTTGCAGAGACGATATATTCTTGGATGCTGGTGGCAGCAAAAGAAAGAGTCCTTTGTTTTAGGTTTATATACCTTCTTAAATTGTTAACACATGTTCCAATCCCTCTCACATTGATAGACCCGCGCAGCACTTTTAGGACCAATATGCACGCTAACTGCGTATGGGCCCTAAAATGGGCTAGCCGCAATGCGGTCAACCGCGCGGCAGACCGTACACAACAAAATGCATACAACTGTGTATATTCATTCGCATTGAGATGCGGCTGGCCGTCAACCGCTGTGGTCGCTTGGAGAGCTGCGGCTCCTTCTCCGGTTAACCGCGCGGTTGCTATACGCACTATGCGTTTCCTGTGCGGATGACCGTCGTCGTGGTAAAGAATTTGGAATAAAGGAATGTAGGAACTACATTTTACATTTCAAACATTTTCATTCTTTTACAATTTTACTTTTTAGTAAATAAACAAATATTTAGTCTTTTACAATGGGGGCTTATTTCCATAATAGATCCTTTCAGGTATGCATACTTTTTTTTGTTTTTGTTTTTTATATAACGAGCGTAATAGCTTCTGTGACTTCTTCCACGTCCATTTTTGTAATGATTTCTTTTCTGCCCGCAATCAACGACGGTTCCACACCGGATACTGCGGTTGCGATTGCGGCTAGCCGTAACGCGGTTACCCGCAAGTTCAACCGCATAACACTGTTAGCCGTGCGGCTGACCGCATTGCGCCTGGCCGCTTAGTGCGTATAGGCCCATAGGGTCGGATATCAAGGGAAGTTGTATGAATGGTCAAATTTATATTGCTAACCTCGTTGTGAAATTCCTTGGCCGCATATATAAGACTGCGACAAATCGACAAAAAAGAAAAACTTATATATCCAATATAACGAATGAATATCTGACACATTGTCGATATAATCTTTAGATATTTGTCTCTGGTTCATCTGGTTGACATTTTGCTAATATAAATATAAACACTACTTATTTATTTGAGATTTCAGGTGCTCAGTGCCATCTATCGGTTAATTTAAGCGATCAAGCCCTATAATTTCAACATTGAATTAAAACTTCTGTCACAAGGTCACCCATAAGAGTGCCCACCCCCTGGGTTCAATCTAAAGAACTTATTCGAAAACTTGCTAATCCGCCGCGGCACGTTGAACGCAGACGGCGGCAAACTTGATGGTGGTGCACTTTTACAGTGCACATTTATGGAAATATTTCCGGATCGCAGGGGCCGACTGAAGTGCCGATCGGTTTTTTTTGATTCCTACATATATCTTGCGCAAATTGTCGTCCGATGAGGCGGTTGTGGAATTTTTTTTCGGTATTTCGGACGCATCGGCTGAAGGGAGCGAGGCAGGAAGTCGCGAGTGGTACTAAAATAGGCGTATTGGCGGGCGGCATCACCTCGTGCCGCAAAAGTAGGTTTCGGCCGCGCGGTGAGGGGGTAAATGTAAAAAAAAACGGGCCAAGTGCGAGTTGTGATCCGCGCACCGAGGGTTCCATACAAACTTGTAAGTAAGGTATCTTTTTTTGTGGAGGACGTAGCAAGCACATTGAGTTAACTTGACAAGTGGCCCTCCTGAAATCACGACCATCTTGAGGTTATGTTTTTTACATAACCTCAAGATGTCGCTGTTGTACGATGGAATTCAACCCTATATTTTATTACCATACATCCCCCATTCACTATGAGTGTTTAGGGGTGCTGGAACTTCACTATTTGTTTTTACTGCTCAATTTTGCATGTATACCTATATACCCTGTATAAATGTATACAGGGTATTTTTTTTAAATAACGCGAATATTTTTAAACTTAAATAAACTTAAAAATAAAAAGAAAACTTTATTTTAGTATTACACTTATTCACTAACTTATATTAAGATCTAAATATTTCTAAATCTAATATAAACTAATATATTAACTATTTGTAGATCTATTTCGATACTCTTAAGATTCAGTTGTTCAATTGGCTGAATTTGGGCAATTGACTACCAAAAAATATAGGGCGTACGTGATTTTAGTATAATATACTTAAATCATATTATCTACAACATATTATGTAGATTATAGTGTAGTATTATTATGTAGATTATCAACATATTATGTAGATTATAAAGAAAAATTAGACGAAATATAATATATACAGGATGTTACGGGAATTGAGTATGTCGCATGTCGGTTAGAAACAAGCAAAATTTAGACATAATATATACTCTGTATATATTATGTATATAGAGCGTACGTTTTGAAATGCATAACGAATATAAACAAAGAAAATTCAGAATAAACAGCTTGGTGCCAACACATACTTTTAAACCATCGGACCTAACCGAGGAGGACCCAACTGTATGCAACCCATATGCTTCTGGAGCCTGACAATACCACCACGACAACATTAGTGTATTTTCATAAGTTTAATAGTAAGTCTAATAGTAAATTCGCATTTTTCTTGTAATTAAACTACATATTAACGGTTTTCCCTTTACATGTGCTGTAAGACACCGCTTCTTGCCAAATTTCATGATTCTAGGTCAACGGGAAGTACCCTATAGGTTTTGATACCCTTGTGAAATCGCAAAATATGCGACATAAACGGTCATATATTTTGATCGCGTTGATAAGTTTGATTTTTTCACTGAAAGAGACCGCAGACCCGAGTATTTGATTCAAATTTCAACTTGTTACCTCTATGCGTTCTTGAGAAAAATGGTCTTGACAGACAGACGGACAGACAGACAGACAGACAGACAGACGGACAACAAAGTGATCCTATAAGGGTTCCGTTTTCGGTACGGAACCCTAAAAATCGTGCAAAAAAAGAGTGATATATTTAAACTTCGGCAGCCCGACGGGGATGGCTTGGATCGCAAGCCCATACATGTAAAAGAGGCGCGAGCGTCCGTTCCAAATCGATCGCGTACAATTTCGAGTAGCTGCGCCCAGAAACGGCACTTCAGCGGACCGCACCTTATAGCGAAGGAGAGCCGATACGTTTCGAACTGTGGCGCAGCGCCGGTATCAAAATGCGCGGCTCATTGTCAGTGGGGCTCACGTGCCGGTCAACTTGGATTTTCAAAAACGCGACATCTTGGTGCCCCAAATCGACATTCAAGTTTTTCTCTGTGCAGATTAACAGTTATAAGTTGGCGTCGCGACGCGATTCCGCGACGTCCAAATATGTGTGCGGAAAGCCAAAACACCATTCTACAATCCACTGAAAAATCCAGAACATTTATCGGGGGACTGCAAAAATATGGACGTTTTACTTTCGACATTTATTTCCTGCAATGCGGCGAGTTTCGGCGGGCGTCGCGACAGTTGCAAACGACGCAGCGCGATGCTGGTTACACTAAAACATAAAACGTTCAATTTTCTGCGGGAATCGCGCGGAACCGTTCCCGCAGAGCTTAAGTTGGCTATTCTGTGGGAGTCTTCCTGGACGCCCAACGTCCGTTTTTCGTTTTTATAGCGTCGCAAGGCCATCTTTAACGCAATCGGGATTAAACTCCCAAACAAACTAATGGGTTCTATGCCCTTCAATCCGTTTCGGACTTTCTAGGTACCACCGCAAAACGCCTTCACTTTTTGCACACTCTTCTCTTTAAACTGCCGCAGATTCGCAAAAAGTCGGGCAAGTGTTCTGAAGAGATCGAATCCAACCGCCGACCTGGAGCCCTTTAAATAAGTCTAGGCCGCTCCCGATTCTTTTGTAATATTTAAGTATTTTTAAAAAAAATTACAAAAAAATTGTGATGTCTCCCCCCCTTTAAGTTCAGTAACGGCTCATTAAAAGATGAACGCTGATGAGAAACTAACAAGGGTGCCATGTCAACTCGTCATCACCGATTTGGCCTAAATTTACAATATATGTAGGGCTTGACTATAATTGGAAGTGACGCAAGCGGAGGGCAAGATGGCCAAGCGTTAAAAAACTCCCGGCTACCGACAACTCATAAGCCCGCTATGTTAGCATAAGTTTCAATGGTCGGTCAGCGCAGCGGTAAGAGCTCGGGTTCATTGTACGAGGATCGCTGGTTCGATTCTCCGTGGGGACGCTTTTTTTTACAATTTTTAAAATGACCTTAATGGTTAAACTACATTATGAATTACTACGGTTTATTTGTGGCGCAAGTATCCTAAAAATAAAATAAAGAATAATAACAATAATAGTAATAACAAAAGAAAACAATTTTAAGAATTAACCGTTGAATTTATAAAGAAACAAATAATAAATATTAATACTAATAAAATAATTAAATTGACAAATTAATAATTACAATTAAAAAGTTAAACAATAATAAATAATAATAATAAAAGAAAGTCATTTTAAAAATTGTAAATAAAAAAAGCGTCCCCACGGGGAATCGAACCAGCGATCCTCGTACTATGAACGCGAGCTCTTACCGCTGCGCTGACCGGCCATGGAAATTTATGCTAACATAGCGGGCTTATGATTTGTCGGTAGTCGGGAGTTTTTTAACGCTTGGCCATCTGGCCCTCCCGCTTGCGTCACTTTCATTTATAGTCAAGCCCTTCATATGCTGTAAATTTGGGCCAAATCGGTGATGACGAGTTGACAGGGCCCCCTTGTAAATGGCGTTGGTAAAAAAAGAAACCCTGGGCTACATCGCCCGCGACGGTGCTGTATAAATTAAGGGCCCCGGGTCACATCACCCGGAATGGCGGTGAAAGGGTTAATATTAATATTAACCCGGCGCCCCGACAGTCAAAGATTTAAATAAAAATAAACTGTGGAAAATTCTTTTTTTTACTTTGAAATTTTATAGAGCGTTGACAAATAATACCATGATAATAAACCATACACATTAATGCAGCAAATTTAACGCTCTACAAAAAGGTTTTCAATGATTTTTCGCTATCTATACTGGTTCAAAAGTTATTCAAGGTCCAAGTGAAAGTTATTGCCAAATGATTTTTCGCTAACTCTACTGGTTCAAAAGTTATTCGAGGTCAAAGTTAAAGTTATTGCCAACTTCACGATTTTTTATTTGTATCATGAAATAATGATTTAAAAATAAAAAACATACTATAAGTAATAATTCACGTGATATTTTGCTGGAGAAAGCCCCCGGGGCATAACGCTCACCCTAAAAAATATTAATTAACAATTCAATTCATTGAAAATAATATTAATATTGGCATCTTTTTTTTATCATAGGCCTTTTTATGAACTTGTTACATTAGGAAACAGTTGTCTATTGTTCTTAACCATTTGTAATACTTATTGCAGTTGTCATACATATTGAAACTTTAGTATAATGTTTGCAAAAATCTTGCACCAATTTAACTCCTCTTTCAGTACGTCATTTGCAACTGATAAATTTGTAAGAAACTTTAAAGCGTTCATGTAGCTTACGTTTTCAGTCCATTTGGATTAAAAGCTCTTAATATTAATGTTAACTTGGCAGGATATTTTTTAAATTTATCTGGAACAGATTTAGAGAAATTCAAAAATTCCCCGAATAAGGACCACGCTAATATATACTACTACATAATAGGGTGTTATTTGTCTATAATATTTGTTTTCGCCCATGATAATGCTTGACTAAAATTGACCCATTTTAATGAAATTAACATTTTATTAAGACTGTAAAAACAAACGTTTATGAGATTTACTGTATAAATAAAAAAATATATATTGTTGTTTTATATTCCGTAAACTGGTGGTTTATTTTTACGTCGTTTATAAACGTGTTGTTGCACTGTGAAACGAATCTGGTTTGACTAATAAATGTAAACAGAACGTTAAAACTTTAATAGAGTAATACGTATGAAGTAAAGTGTACTTTTAGGAAGGTCGATTGCAAAATATTTTGGTGCCCTCACAGAAAATAGATAAAATGTTGTAAATATTAATGGCTCACAGGAAAAACACGATGTATAAATAAATCAATAAAAAGTTCCGAACAAATATTGCTAAATCTCAACATTCGAATGTTAAATCTCAACGTATTATAAACGAATACGACCTAGCTCAACCTCTATTCCATCACTGCAGTTTTAAAATACGTGAATGGGACGCTTGTTTTTTGATTTTATGTACGCAAAATGATTTTTGAAATCGATTAACGCGCACGAACTTTCTTTGATTATAGGTAGGTTTTTTAATTTCTTAATTTTCTATAACAACTTTACTAAGATAATAAACTTTTCGTATTTGTTTTAAAAACATGAGAAAATATTTTCCATAAGTTATAAATATTTAATTAATTTGTTAAACATTAAAGAATACATCGAAAACTCCAAATTATATTATTAAATAAATGAGGAAATTAGGTAAGAAAATAAAAATAGCAGTAGATCTGCACTTCTGCAATATTTGTTTAAATATAATTAGTTATTTCAACTGTGTAAGATGCTATGAAGCATTTAAAATTCTAATGGACAGATTTATTCATTTGACACAGATTTTACGAATCTTAATATTTGTAAGAAATCACGAACGCCGCCTATAAATTGACAGAATGGAAAATAGACGTCACTACCGCAAAAACAGTTCCAGGAAAATGTTTTCCAAACTAAATTTAGATTATTAATAATGCTAATAAATATTATGAAGTATCTGAAATATTGTTTCTGTATTTGATTTATATTTCTCTATTTTTTTAATTTATTTTTGTCCTGAAAATAATACAACAAATTTTTCACAACAAACATAATACTAATTATTGCATAAAATAATACACTGCTCAGAATGCATGGAATGAATATCTTCTCAGCGGTGCCGTCTTCATCATTAAAGGTAAGCAACAATTTGGACAAAATCGTTTCTGCTCTTGGCTGTTCTTATTAGTGAATTACTATTCATTCCTGTCCAATATGTATTTGTTGTTACGGTAAATGTATCCAAGGTAAGATGTTCCACCTTTTTTTAATCGTAGGTACATAATAGATCTCTGTCCCTTCCCATTCTTCTTAATACTTATTCGTTTGTGACATGATCCATCCATGATATTCGCAGCATTCGTCTGAAAACCCAGAACTCAAATACATGTATTTTGTTATCTATGTTCGTTCTTATAGTCCAAGTCTCTACACCGTAAAGCAACGTTGAATATACCAGGTATATCGGTTTGAAGTGAGCGTTAAGATACAAATGTGTAGATAGGGAACATTTGTTGTAAATGAGCCTTCATTTTTGTTTGTTTGGTTGGTATGACATCTGTTAAACATATTTAATATACAACTCATCATTGAACAAACAACATCAAATTATTTCTTCGTGTTAAGAAAAGCGCTACAGAGTCCCATCGAATGCTTGTCGAGGCATATGGTAATCATGCTCTATCTTTAGATTATTATATTTCTAAATTTTGATCTGAGAAATGAAGAATGTGAAAGACCACCAACAAAGTTTGAAGACGCCAAATTGCAAGCAATGATGGATGAAGATAATACTTTGAGTCAATAGCAAAAACCAGTCATTGATGGAAAACCATTTGAACGAGGCATTGATCGAAAAACGACCAGAATGGGCCAGAAGACACGGCAAAGTAATTTTGTTACACGACAGTGCGTCGCACAAGAAAACGGTAAAAACAAAACCGGTTCAGGATACAATCAAAGCACATGGCTGGGAGCTGCTACCCCACCCGCCGTATTCAGCAAACTTAGCCCCTTTCGACTACCATTTGTTTTCATCGATAGAACACTCATTCACCCATTGATTGAGGCGCACTTCGATTCCTACAAAGAAGTCGAAAATTGGGTGTCTGATTAGTTTGCTTGCTTTAAAATACGTTACATTTCTATTGGCGTAGTATCTACAAATTGCCAGAAAGATAGTCAAAATGTGTAGAAAGCAATGGTCAATACTTTGAATATTTTTTTTTACTTTCCCATTCAAAATAAGTGTTTCATTTTCACACAAAAAAAAACGCTCACTTCATATCGGTATACCTGGTAAATAACATTGAACGAAACGATTGGTAAAAAAAGTGTGGTAAGGTTCAGGCTACGATTTGTTAACAGCTTCTGCATATTCATGAAGTTTGTTCTCGCTATCTCTATTCGAGTTCGTACCTCTAAATCAGTGTCTAAGTCTTCCGTTAGCCAACATCCCAGGTACTTTAGGGACTCAAACCAATTCTCAGCACTTCAACGGCGGTGAGAGATTATATACTAATACTCAAATGGACGATGGATGATCTAGAGCAGGGCTGTCCAACCCTTTTGTAGTGGCGATATACTTTTTTGTATATATTGTTGCCAAGATCGACCAAAACGCGTAGAGGGCCATGGTCTGGGGCCATGAAGTGCACCCCCCATGGGGGGAGGTAAATTTTGAGAAAATGCTAAAATATCATATTGCCACTTAAAATCTGTTTTTCATGTCAAAATAACCTAATACGAAAATCGGAATTATTTTTGTATGTAGATTCTTATACTTACTTTTAGCCAAATAATAATTTGATCGCCAACAAATGTTAGATACCTAATGTTTTTTTCCGGTGTAATTTTATAAATCCATTGCAAACACTTATTTCACTTTAAGCGTGTAGTTTTCGAGCGTTTCATCGTTTTTAGTTTTGATTGTTTGAGTGTTAAGGTGGTCCTAAGTTAATGAAAAGAGAAGTGAATTTATGAGAAGTGCATACAAGTATCTAAAAACGATAAGAGAGGGATACAAATCAAGGACAACACTATGCAGAGACCGAACAGGACAAATCGTAAGCGACCAAGATAAAATCCAGGATATGTGGAAAAATCATTTCGAAACTTGCTGAATGCTAGTAAATGCGGTATAGAATCTACGATGCAGGAACACCAGGACGACCAAAACGCTGAAGAGCCCATTGAAGGAGAGGAAAATGAACTCACAATAACCCCAACTCTCTAAGAAGTAAAAATAGCAATTAAAGCACTAAAAAATAACAAAGCTCCCGGAATCGATTGTATCAACTCAGAACTGCTAAAATAAGGGGGGGGGGGGTAAGCTGGACTCCTACATACACGTACTAATAACGAAAGTATGGGACGAAGAAACAATGCCGAGCGAATGGGCACAAATCATCATTTGCCCCATCTACAAGAAAGGGGTCAAACTATTATATGCGAACTACAGGGGTAATCTCACTGCTAAGCAGCCCATACAAAATCTTGATCACCATCATAAACAATAGAATGAAACCGCTGTGCAAACAACTGATTGGGGAATATCAAGCTGGGTTGTGACCAGGCAGGTCCACAACTGATCAGGTATTCACCGTAAAACAAATGCTCGAAAAAGCATGGGAGCACAAGCTTACGACTCGGTCAACTGCACAAAGTTAATTTAAGGAACTCAGCATTCCAAAGAAACTGACAATACCTTGCAGGACCCGCCAGTTTCTGCATATGCAAAGATACAGAGGTTACGATGGGCAGACCATGTCACAAGAATGGATGAAGGACTGCCAAAATGGGTCCTCCAAAGCAAAATTTCAAATTCAAATCATTTTGAAGTTTGATTATTTCCAATCCTAGTTTATCCTGATTTGCTTCAAATATTGCAGATATTTGACATGCAATTTCTTCTATGTTGATATCTTTTTGAAACACATTTGAAAAAAATAGTGCAATATTTTCAATCTACACAAAAACTTAAAATCTTGTCTGAAATTGTTTTTCTACAACTGCAATTTCGAGAATCATTTTGTTAGGGTTGAATTGAGTAGGGTTTCTTGCGCATCGGCAGTCAACGAAAACTGGTTGTTGTACTGGTGGGGATGCGGCCGACTTGAGGTCCATCTAGCAACATTTGAACGTAGGCTAGTGAGAAGCGTGTTTTGATTTTTACTTTATATCTATCGAAATGTATTTTTCAGTAAGTATATAGAACCGTGAGAAAACTAAAGATCGACTCAAAATCACGCCGCGATCGACCGGTAGATCGCGATCGACTGGTTGGACAGCCCTGATCTAGAGCCTAGATTAATCCAGATAATTCAGTATTGTCTACGATGCTGTGAGCAAGAATAGCTCCTAGGAAGGAACATGGTAATGACGTGTGGCTTGGGTATATCATAACCCATTTTCACCACCAGAGCACCTCCTTTTCAAGATCTTAGGACAGGTGCTCTCGCCATTAGCCATTTTGCTGACTGCTCGTTAGCGCAATTAACACTGACTAATCCTGCTTTGAAGTGCATACCTTTAAACTGTACCTCGTGAGACCAGTCTACGACTGTCTCCTCCATTATTGCCTGCTCGAGAGCAGACAGGCCTTTCCTACTCAGGGATTTCCTTGGGTAGTCTTCTCTGGACATCACACCAACCATCACTGCTCAGTCTAGATGCATTGGGAGGGTAGCTGGAGTAGCTAAAGTTTCGTGGAAAGATCGCAAAACCTATACTGAGATCCTTCATAGAACGCAGAGGAATAAAGAGCTTCTCAACACCATAAAATGCAGAAAACTGCAATACCTAGAGCATTTTATGCGAAATGAAAGCCTATTCCATCTACACGCAAACAAAACGGCAAGGGAAAGTATCGGGAAACAGATCTGTCGGAAGAAGAAAGATATCATAGTTGAAGAATCTAAGAACATGGTTTGCCATGACCAGAACCGAGCTTTTCCGAAAACCAACAACAAACACAACTTTCTGATGTTTAAATTTAAACATACGGCCTCTCCTTCCGCTACAATTGCATCCATTGAGCGTTGTAATCCTTCTGGACTATTCGAAAATACTGCTGTGTCTTCCGTATATCTCAGGTTATTTAATATTTTTCCGTTAACTTTAATGCCGTCATTACCTTGTTTGCATTTACCTTGTAGTGCCCTCTCAAAGATTTCCACTGAGTATATATATATATAAATATTTATATATATATATATATATATATATATATATATATATATATATATATATATATATATATAGGTTTTTAACTTCAAATTAAAACTTTTCAATTTCAAATTAAACTTTTATCAAATTTAGTTAAATATTAATTAATACAGAAACTACAAATTAATTATCAAAAATTATAATGAAAACAATTATGAAAAATTATAAAAATAATGTTAATGTAACGGTTGTCCCGCTGCAGCCAATATTTATTACAATCAGCAGAAGTAACAGTGGCCGCGGACTCCTCAAAAATAAAACAAATTTAGATTATTTTCTGGTTCCGCCTGGTTCAGCAATAAATGAAAACATTTCTGCCTCTTACTGTTGGAACTATTACATCGGTTGGAGTCTTTTTCTTTGATCTGGCTTTTTTTCGCCGGAGATGTTAATTGAAACCAGATTCATCAATGAAAATTATATTCTCCCGTGTTTGTGGAGCAATTTGTGAAAATAAAATTGTACAATTTTTGAAACGTTTATACGGTTCAGACTAATTGCAGAAGTTTTTAATATTATTTTTAAAGCTGTTAATGCATTATATATATACAGATGTGCTCAAGTTTTTACTTTCAACGTGAGGTTTTTATTTTCAAATATCTTCAATTTCATATTTTTTAAAGTAATCGATGGATTTTCTTCAATAATTTGTTTTACGTAATTTAAAATCTCATCAGATAATTTACTATTCCTTTTTCCACCACGATTTTATCTAACCATCTCATATCCATCCTTCTTATAACGTCTAATTATAGATTTAGCAGTGTTTTTATTAATACCTGCTATTTCTGCTGGTTTTGCAATTGTTCTACCTTCTTCATAACATTTTATAAAAATAACCTTTTTGTCTAAACTTGTTTTAGAATAATTACCTCTACGGTTTCTTTCAAGACTAACAGGTAATTGATCTGCAAAAATCTGCAAAAAGTTTTTTCAAAAGTTAAATTAGCTGCAAGAAATTTGCTGGCGGAACCAGAAAATAATCTAAATTTGTTCAATATTATTGAGTGGCCACTGTTACTTCTGCTGATTGTAATAGATATTATGTAGATATGTCGATGAAATTACCATTGGCTGTAGCAGGACAATCGATACATTATTTTTATAATTTTTAAAAACCTATATATATATATATATATATATATATATATATATATATATATATATACATAGGTTTTTAACTTCAAATTAAACCTTTTTAAATTAAAATTAAACCTTTTTTAAATCCAAATTAAACTTTTATTAAATTTAGTTCAATATTTTTCATAATTGTTTTCTTTATAATTTTTGATAATTAATTTGTTGTTTCTATATTAATTAATATTGAACTAAATTTAATCAAAGTTTAATTTGGATTTAAAAAAGGTTTAATTTGAAGTTAAAAACCTATATATATATATATATATATATATATATATATATATATATATATATATATATATATATATATATATATATATAGTCTTCTCCGTGTTCCCGTCTTCTGTTCTCACTGCCGTTTGTTGCCCATATAGATTTCGGATCAAGTTTACGTCAGTAGGGAAAGATATTTCCTTCTGGCGCCACCACCTCCTTATGGCATTTACATGTAAATGTAGCCCCCTTATGGGGGAATTACATGTAAATATAGCACCAAGCCCCTTATGGGGAATTACATGTAAAATCTAGTATGGGGAAATCCTTTACAAAATAGTTCTGAACGTGTCCGAGCGTGTATGTGTAGATGGCGCGTTAGCGAGCGCGGGGAAAAATGAGGGGTGGACATATTTCTAGATAGGGGTTGATTCAATTGGCATTGGGACACCATAGACCTCACACCCTGTTAAGCGTAGGGTTACATAGACCTCACACCCTGTTTAGCTTGGGGTTGCATAGACCTCACACCCTGTTTAGCGTGGGGTTACATAGACCTGTCTGTCTAGTCTTGTCAATCTAAACCCCCCATAATCTCAATTGAATCAACCCCTATCTGGAAATATGTCCACCCCTCATTTTTAAATTTTCTCCGCGCTCGCTAACGCGCCATCTACACATACACGCTCGGACACGTTCAGAACTATTTTGTATAGGATTTCCCCATACTAGATTTTACATGTAATTGCCCATAAGGGTATTGGTACTAGATTTACATGTAATTCCCCCATAAGGGGCTAGATTTACATGTAAATGTCATAAGGAGGTGGTGGCGCCAGAAGGAACTATCTTTCTCTACTTACGTCTTCTTCATCTAGTCCTTTCCTTTTGATTGTAATATTTTAATTAGTGTGTTGTGTTTGACATTGTCGAAGGCCTTTTGATAGTCGACGAAACACGCGTATTCATCTTTTTGCTGGTCTCTACATTTTTGTAGTAAGATATTGCGACTATAAAGTGCTTCTCGACTTCCCATTCCTTGTCGAAAGCCGAACTGTGAATCGTCCAGATCGGAAAAGAATGGAATGAATGTCTGATACAAACTTGATAGATACATATAGGGGGGATTGCAATCCGGTGTCATTTTCAATCCGGCCGGATCCGGCCGAATTTGCACCGATTCGTATTGATGGAATTAAATCTACTGAAATTACTGAATCTACTGAGATCACAACTATTAGGTATTTGAGCATGCTGACAAGTCTTATTCTTATATTTATGACAGACATCATGATAAATCCCTCTAATGAAATATAATATCTATTCAAATGTCTATTTAGTTTAATCAACTTACTATAAATACCGTATTTGCCCATGCATAAGGCGCACCCTAAAATTGAACTTACTTTTTGTGCGCCTATAACGCGGACCTATGTTTCAGAGGCAATTCTTTTGGAAAAAAGGTGCGCGTTATACACCAGCAAATACGCTAATTATTTTAAGTATAAATTATTTATCAAAAAAGCAATTTTGCTTTTGAAAAAACTATGTAGCGCCATGCGCACCACTTGTTTAAAGTACCTAATCTTGCAGCAGCGCGATTATTTTACCAAAAATAAGCATCACTGGATTCTGTGACCGGATCCGGTATATTGGTACCGGATCCTGTAAACGTTTGATGCCGGATTTGCCGCATTACTGGATTGCAATCCCTAGACACATGTTTCTCTTGATCTGTTTCTACATATTTAACTTTCGTTTTATTTTAAAATATATCAAAATCGTGCAGCAATTCAAATAATTTTTTGTCTTGTTTAAAATGCAACGAATCTTAAGAAATGTAAGTGTGATGAGTGTGTTACAGCCCTTACTTTGACCGAGGAATAGTATTCTTTCCGCGCTATCGCTGACAGGCTTGGGGTGAATCACACAACCATTTCTCGAATCATTCACAAAAACTAACGAACGTGACAGGCGAGCATAGCAAGGGCAACCACGTACTACTTTCGCTGTAGTAACTTACTTACTTTCCGTGTCCGAATCACCATGAAAAATCAAATTTTCAGTTTCCAAAGATCAGCCACATATGTGACTTTATCAATTGCGAGTATCAGGTCCTTCTCTGTGCAACAACTGTGCCTCACTGATGTTTGGGCACACAGCCAGATGTTTGGTGGTCTTGAGTTACGCCCCATTCACAAATGTCATCATCTTTATAGCCCCATTTTTTTAGGTTGATGTTACATCGTGCGACTCCCGTTGATGCTGTTGCATTTGGTACCTATATAAGGGAGGCCTTTGTTCGTTTTCTTGTTTTATTCGCTCTGTCCCCATGGCAACACACCTCCTGATTGTGGGTGGGGCAACTAATCAATTATTGGGTGGATTTCCTCCAGCGGGTTGGTTTTAAGCAGCCAGACACCGTCTCGTCTCGTTCAGTGCCACGTCAACGTGCTTAATATGATCGGAATTGAACCATACCTGCGCAGCATATTCCGCAGTAGAAAAGCATAAATAAAGAGCTGAAGTCCGGAGTGTATGAGGTTGTGCTCCCCATTTTCTGTTTGTTAGTTTTTGAATGATATTGTTTTTTGCGCATATTTTCCATTTGATCTCTTGACAGTGTTTTCGAAAACTCAGAGTTCGGTCCAGGCGTATGTATGCCTAGGTAATTCGGTGTGTTGTTATGCTCCAACTCTTGGGCCTACCAGTCCACCCTTAGCTCCCTGTGTGCTTCCTTGTTTCTAAAATGGAAAGCACACACCTATGTTTTAGTGGGATTAGCTTTGAGGTGGTTATTTTTATAGTTAGGCTAGATCCTCCATAGCGTGAGTTAATTTATCCTCTATGTCGTTGAAAGAGCTGCTATAGCCGTATCATCGGAGTAGGGAAAGATCCTTCCTTCTGGATCACTCCACTTAGGGTTTAGACCGGACAAGATCGGACAATACCGAACAAGGGCAAACAAGAATGAACAAGACTAGACAGACCACATATTTCCTGTGATATTTATTTGAAAAATTTCTTATGTGTAAGCGAAATTTCTTAAACTTGTCTGTGACTTTGATCGTATTAATTATTTAAATATTTTTGAAAAAATTAAAAAGTATTTCGATTATTAGGTGTAATTTTGAGTGACAAATGAAATATATTGTTTCTTTTTCAGTTTACGTAATCAGTTTAGTATTTGAACTTCTAGATTTTAAATGTATGTCAAGGAAATAACATCGAATAATTTTTATTACAACTACTACTATGACAGTAAATGAAGCCGCAACGCGCGCCTAGATAGGGCCGGGTGGTTAACCTTGATAAAATGTATTCTGAGCAATTATGTCCAGTTTAAAATTGCAACCGCTCAATAATTTAACTATTGTACAACTACAGCAATAAGAAATGCCGCGTAATCAATTTTGTGTTTAAACTTAAACTAGTAAACGCGTGCGAGTATTGGATTGTAAAATAGTTGGTAAGAACTGCCGTGTCAGCATTTTCTTGTTTCAACTTGTCTAGACGAGAGCTTGAACTTATTCGGTATATTCTGAGAAATTTGAATGAAAAATTGAACACGTGCAAGTATGGAACTGTCAAGTCAACATTTTCGTGTTTCAAGTTGTCTGGATGAGGCATCGAACTCGTTATACATTCGGCGCATTTTGATTAGTTTATTGAGTCTAAATACTGAATATTCACCGTACACCTCCAAGAAAGTAAAGGTGGAGTGGTCCAGAAGGAAGGATCTTTCCTACTCATCGGCATATATCAAACGCTTTGTCTCTCCATTTGTTGGTTGATCATTGGTGTAGATATTATAGAAGATTGGCGCCAAGACGCTGCCCTGGGGTAGGTGGATTTTCTTATTCCTCCACCGACTATTCCTGGACAGTGGTGTTACAAAAAACCGATTCTGTAGGAAGCATTCTACCAACATAGTCAGGCGAAAGTCCTTGGTGATGTCATAGAACTTTGATATCAGCCTCTGATGGTTCACGGTATCATATTCAGCAGATAGATCTATGAAAACGACTCCCGTTATCGGCTTCCGCTTAAACCCATCTTCGATATATTGAGTGAGATTGAGGGTTTACCCGCAACATGATTTGCCTGGTCTGAAACCTGCCTGTTCTGGTATGATCTCCTCCTCGATAATGTCAGAGATTCGGTCAAGAACCATTCTCAAAAGGTGACACATCAAAGAGACGGGTCTAAAATTCCAAGGATCAGTTGGCTTTTTCCATGGTTTCAGAACCACTTTCACCTTCCTCCAAAGTTTTGGAATTTGCACTTTGGAGACGCAGTTATTCATCATTTGAGTGAGCCAGTCTATGGTTAGGGGCCCAAAATGCTTAATTTGTTCTGACCTAATTTCGTCCAGGCCAGCTGCTTTATTTTCTTTAAGTTGGTGGTTTGTTCGTTTTATTTCATCGGTGCTGAAAGGATCATTAACGACATCGTTTTCGACGAGTTTTATTTTTCCCACTTTAGTTGACGAATCAGCATTAAGTAAGAGACGATGGGCTATCTGGTCTGGTGTGACTCCAGACAAATCGGGTGCTAGAACTGAGGGGTGTTGTCGAGATTATTTATTAACTTCCATGCACGTCTACTACTTTGTTTCATATCCAGACTTGTTACGAGCTTGCACCATCTTTCCGTTTTAGTCGATGATATCGTTCGCAGAACATATTCTCCTGCCTGGATGGTCTTCTCAGATAAGGGGTCTTGATTGTACATATTTCGGTAGTTACAGAGGCCGGCTTTAGCTCCATCGTCAACACCTGCGATATATTCTGTTCTACAGCCTCTTGGTATATGCTTGGTATGTGCTCGATATTTTCTTTACCAGCATGACAAACGGGTCATATAATTTTTTCTCTTAATTAGTTCTCTGGTCCATTCATTCCAATTGGCCGTCTTGAAGTAAAATCTTCCTTTGAGGGGAACGTATTCTGGTCTTATTGCCGCAGTTACAGAGCATGTGATAGGTCGCTGGTGGGTTCTAGGGAGGGGTTCCTCCATACTTTTTGTTACTTGGTGGCTGATCCTGTCGCTTACAAAGATATTATCTGGGTTATATCCTCTGCGCCATCTTCCATTATTAAAGGACCCAGGTTGTTTGGGGTTGCGTATCAGCTTCAGGTTCATTCTTTCCACCCAGTGTTCCAGCGCTTCGCCATTCGCATCTGTTTCTGCATATCCCCATGCAGAGCTGTAGAGTTAATATCGCCTATCACAAACTTCAGCGGTTTTAAGTGGAAATTGATAGTTTCTGCAAAAGCAAAGGCTACGGCTGGTAGTTTTTAGAAAGATGTTATGGTGAATGAACCAAGCTCAACTATGAGTATCTCTGTAGAAGAGATCCTCACTTCTTGAAGTGCCGTACTCTCTCAAGAGTGTAGGCAACCTCTCGCGCATACTTGCGGAACGAATCATCTACAAATATACGGGACCTTCAGGTTATCTCCGGTTCCGAAGGGCACTAGTTGAGAGGTTTTTCTTGGCAGAACTACTCGTGGTAGTTTGCTATTGCTTTCCACGAGGTGGCCACAGCATAGCTCCGTGAAAAATCTCAAATCACCGCTTGTCCGTGGATTGAACCCGGGATCTCATGCATGGCAAGCGGATGCGTTCACCACCATACCACTGTGACCACCTCTCCGTTGAGCACTATTCGCTGTAGAAGGTATTTTTCTTCGAATGCGTACAATAAGAGAGCACTTTGCTATCACAAGAGCCCTCCAAAGACATTTTTCAGCAGAACATAATGAGCCCGTTAGCGAACGTTCGCCAAAGTCCTCTGACGTTGGGAATAACGACTCGGGAAAATGAAGAGTTGAGAAATGATTTTATTCACAGACGAACTTATATTTTCTTTGGAGAGTTATGATGGATTCAGTCAAGTTATTAGACATCCAAATGAAAGTTGTGTTCAATTTTGCAATTTTGCCCTCTGAACTGCACATTGTGTTGGTCAAATAATGATATGGGCAGGCATGTTTTTCACGGTTCTCGCAGACCTATATATATATTCCCTAATGGAATTTAGAGGCACATTACGGTTAGAGGTACATTGTGGATATCTTTATATAAATAGTAAGAGGTACATTACGGATATCTTAGAATAGTATCATGTGAAATATGTTCATACATCGGAGACAACTTCCAATAAATGTACGACAACGCTCGACTCGACATAGTCAGAATTGTGCAAGAATGCGTAGATGGTGTTGGTTCTTGGTTTCTGTTATGCAATGCCCAGCCAGAAGTGTCGACTTGAATACGATTATGTACCCCTGGAACATTCTCGGAGGGCAAGTGCGATCCCTTCAACCACCCCCTGCAACTAAAGATAACGACCTAGGAAGTTCCTTAGTCGAAATGCAGGATAATCTTGAATAAGAACAGTAAAGGGTGTTATTTATTTATTATTTGTTTATTATTTATTTATCGTATTTATAAATATAGATCGACAATTTAAGAGATATCACAGTGCTATGTCCAAGCCCTCAATCCAGTCGGTTGCATCCGGCAACAACGTGAGCATGTCTACCATGTCCCCTCCATATACCCTCTGCTTACACTCTTGCACTATATGGGAAACAGTTTGGCGTGGGGCCCCACAATCACATTTGGCAGACGGCAGCTTTCCCCATTTGTGCAGCGTGTCAGCACATCTGCCATGGCCGGTTCGTATTCGGTTCGCAGTCTCCCAAGTTTGTAGGGGTAGGTCAAATCCAGTAGGCTCTTTGTTGGCTGGTAGACTCTTATGAATGTCCGGGGGTGTTGATTTCATCCATTGCTCCGTCCATTTTTCATTTAGATTGAAGTTTTCGGCGCAGAATTCTTCTGCCGACCTAATCGCTGGGTAGCGGTATCTCAGTCAACGGGAGGTTGCGCTGGCAACGTCGTCGTGTAAACGCAGTTGTACGTTTCTAGCAATCTTCTTGTATTGCCGAATTAATGCATCCTGTCGTCGGAGGCTTGCGGAAGGGATATTGCTGAGTATTGGAAGCCAGTATGTTGGTATTTACCTAACGCATCACGTGATGATTCGCATTGTATTATTAAGTTCGGTGTTAACCTTAGCGATGTGGTGGCTGTTCAGCCATACAGGGGCTCCGTACTCTGCCGGACTATAGACGAGACCCAAAGCCGAACATCGAAGGGTAGTAGCCGACGCACCCCACGTCGTGCCGCAGAGCTTCAGTAAGATATTATTTCTAGTGCGGATTTTGTCTGCCATATTATCTAGGTGTTTCTTGTACGTCAAAGTTCTATCGATGGTAATTCCCAGGTACTTTGGCGTGGGATTATTTGCAATCTGAACATCATTAAAGGTATCGTAAGCTATTGGTTGACGAGTTTGTTGTTTAAGTGGAAGCAAGCGCATTCGGTTTTACTTGGGTTAAGTGTTAGCTTCCATCTTCGGTAGTATTGTCCAAGGACTTTGAGGTCTTTGGTTAAAATTTGTTCTTTGCTTTCTATTGTCTTCCGTCTGACTGCTAATGCCAGGTCGTCTGCGTATAGGAACTTTTTGATATTGTTTCTGGCATATCAGATGTGTATAGGTTAAACAGCGCAGGAGCCAGTACAGATCCCTGTGGTAGAACAAGACAACAGTCTTCTCACCTTGCTGGATAAATAACCCATTTCCACCTAAAGTGACCAGCCTTTTATGGGGATCACTCGGAGGAATTTATAAAGTAGGCCATCACCAGACTGTGTCATAGGCCGCGGTGAGGTCAATAAATACCGCAGACGTCTTGAGGCATTCCAGCCTCAATAAACGTTGTCAGGCTTAGTACCTGTTCTGTGCAGTTGCGGCAAGGCCGAAATTCAGCTTGTTCAATTGGAATGCATTGGTTTATTCTGCCACCAATTCTTTCTAGGATCATTTTCTCCAGGAATTTGTAAGGAGATGGGCCTGTAGCTTTCATCCATGTTCTTCGGTTTGAAAAGAGCTATTATATTTGCTCGTTTAAAATCCTTGGGGAGAGAACCACTGTTCAGTATGTCGGTGAGAAAGTTAGCTATCCATTTTCTGGCATATTTTCCAGTGTTTATAAGAAATGCATTGTGAATCCCATCATATCCAGGAACCTTACCGGTTTTAATGCTTTTCATTGCCTGGGTGACATCTTTATTGCTAAAAGGTCTTGAGAGGTGGGAATCATCAGTGCACTCTGAAGGTCTCTAAGTTCATGTTTGATTTTTGTCGTATATTCGCGATCTCTGGGGGCTCTCGATAAGGAGACTATTCGATTTGCAACTTGATTTGGGTCTAGTTCTGTTCTCTTGCGAAGGACGGGCTTACTTGCACCTAGTTTCTTGAGGAGGCTCCAGACTAGAGTGTTTAAAGTCGATTCCCTCGGTGGTTTCTGTCCATTTTTCCCTACGGGCTGCGTCGAGAGAGTGTAGCAGTTCATCTGCTATTTCGGAGTCTCCGTTCTGCAGAAACTTCTGGTACAAGGTGTCGTTATCATCGTACCAGTCTGGTATATATTCTTTTGTGTAGCCCCTAGGAATATGTTTATTTGCTATGTATATAATGGCTCCAGTAAACCTGTTGTAGTTTTTGTGTCTAGGGGGGGATCCACCTCAGGCATTTGTCTAGATCAGCTTTTATATAGAGTGTTATAATAAAGGGCGTTTTTATCATCGTTGCTAAGCTGTCATAAAACGTCTTATAATTTATATAATTTCTGGGTTTTCGATTTTGATTTTTTTAAATTTTTAGTCCGATTATTCTTAAATAGCGTCGAAATGAAACAGGAAATGAATCAATAATTTTTATTTTATACATTAAATATGGGATTATGGATATGGGATATACATTAATAAGGGAAATTTTTATCAAATTTTAATTTGGTGAATGCGCCAGGATAAACATGATAGTTTCAATGGTAGTTTAAAATCATAATAATTTAAGTCTTTTGTCTTGTGCATTATGTAAACTAAGAGCAGGAACTATTTATTCACATTAAATAAAATAACGGTATAGAAGTACACTTGAAGGTTAAAACGTATATACGCATGTAGGAATATTTCGAAATTCAGCTTTTTGTATAAATTGCTTTGATGAAAGTCCTGCCAACGCAGCGTATTATTCATTTTATTATTAACCGTTTCTTATTAAATCTTTATTTATAACGTTTCTACGTTTATTAAAAGTCGATAAATAATCAATTTCAATTAAGGATATATTAACATCTCACATAATATGATATTTAACAAATATATTGGAATCTATTAGAAACTGATGTGTAGGTATTTTTAAATGTCAATGGTATGTATTTACAATTTTAGTACAGAGTTCTAGTGTAACAGTAATAAAAAAATATCGTGTAGTAATTAAATCTTTGAAGCTAAAATTATAAAGTACTAAATATAACCAGCAGTTAGGCAACCAAGCAGAACTATTCAAATTTAAACAGTTTCTACGCAAACAAATAGGAATTTTAACAAAAATATACATCTTTCTTTGTTATTTAGAAAAAATAAAATGTGAAAATGAAATACAAATAAATATCCAAGACGATTTATATAAATTTTATCCACGAGCCATTGCAAATTCTTTGACATTTGGCCAACGGAGACCAAATAGTTTCGACACTTTCAAGCGGGGTGGGAGTTTTTAAAAACTCCATTTTAATATACACATTGTCACTTGAACAAGGCGTTTGATGAAAATTAAATCGCCGGAACATTGCCAAAAGCTGTACGAAATTCAATAGAGGACAACATTAATATGTTCATTCTGAATATTTTTCAGTCTCTGAAAACCAGACGTGCGCGCCTTTTTCTTGACTAAATGGCTTCATTTGGATGGCGGCCAAATAAGAACGAGTTGACATATACGTAATATTTGTTTCACTCTAAGCGAAAAAAATACAAACAAAGTTATTATTATTTCGGTGAATCAATTAGGTGTTAGATATTTGATACCCTATTATTTTGAAACGACATGAAAAATGCAATTTTTCAAGAAATAGACACAAGGATTTTAATTAAAATTGTTGGGTAAATAACTTATTAATCGGTTTATAAGAAGATATTATAATAAGTATCTATCTATAAATAATAATACTTTGAGTTAACTTCTATTTAGCAAAGGGAAGGCTATAGTTCCGACCAGTTAAACATATTATTTAATATTTTAAAGGTCCATTATATTTGCTATATGTGTCGAGGCCATACAAGTGCAATAATGTCAAAATAAAGCTTTAAAAATACTTTTTAGAAAATTTAACGACAAAGGTGTTTTTACAAGAATTTACTTAAAATACATCCAATAATATATGTGATTGATATAAATAAATTTTCCTTGCAAAAAAATGTGTTCTTTGGTTGAATTAATAAGTTACTTTATACAATTTTAATTTGAAACAAAACATATATTTAATTATTTAATAAAATAGACTCATATATTTTAATTAAAATTATTAGGTAAAACCTTTAAACTAATCAACTTATAAGTTATTTTATCAAAATCAATAATTTAGTTGGTCAGTTATTTTTAAATAAAAGTTGTTCTTTTTTATTTCTTCTTCATTTTAGTTCTTTTTTATTTTATATAAAAAGTTCTTTATTCGTTCATATAGAAAAATAGCGTAACATATACAGAAATATGACATATACAATTCAATATTTCATTTATTTCACATGCAGCTGTGAAATAAATTTTGTTCGCACACAAAAATATTTTATTTATGACTCGGTAGAAAAGCCGAGCATGCTATACTGGTTGTATACCACGGTAGTTAGACCCATTCTAACATATCGTTCCACGGTATGGTGGACCAAACTAAAGCAAAAATAGGCCATAACGGAATTATCTAACGTTCAAAGACTGGTATGCTTAATAATTACTGGATCGTTAAGAACCGCACCAACTGCAGCTCTGGAGGTTATGACAGGCCTTCCCTAGATATCTTCATGACGGGTGAGGCAAGAATGGGAGCCTTCAGATGCAAGGGTAATGGCATTTGGGAGGCTCTGGCGAGGTCAGCGCAAACCATGATAACGAATGGAATGTCAGAGCCAAACCCCAATATTGAGGAAGATTCAATGCCGAAAAGGCTATCATTCGATCTACCTTTCAAAACACAACTACGTTAGACGGAAGCCAAGAAAACAAAAAGAAATTGCACTTGATTGAAAATGAGCTACCGTATTAGTCGGAATATAAGACGTCCCATTTTTACTTGAATAGAAAAAGTCACTACGTATTAGTGGTTAAAACATGAAGTGAATTTTTCACAATTAATGTCACAAAATTATTTGCAAAATTAATCTAAATTTTCCATTAAAATCTATTTTAATTTATTTTTTAAATCTGTCTAATTCTCAGCATTCATAAATTTCCAATCGACTTTGTTTATGGCTTGGTAAATTATCAATTTATATATTTATTTTATTAGAGTATATTTGTAACTAGAGCGGAAAGTTGTCAATTTCACGCGAGAGAGAAATTGGGCGCACGAACGAAGTGATCGCACATTCGCACGAGAAGACAATTGCTTTATTATATTATTACTTATGCGGTCTTAAAAGTTTGGGATCCAGGAGCCATAAAAAAAATAGAACAAAAAATGAAGAATTTGCTTTTTCAATTGTCTCCGGTGGTGTGGATTCGAACTTTCTGCAGCGTTCGGTCACCATATAATGTACACTCATTTTAAAATGTTTTCTTAAATTTTTATTATTTTGTAATGAAAAAAACTTCTCACACTTCATGTCACTTTTCTAATATTGAGGTGTGTTCTTGATTGTGATCATTTTATTTTTATTTATTTGTTCTTTTTAATGCAACCTAGCGATATTGAATATTTGCATGCATTTTGCATTTTCAAGAACTTTCTTGAAGTCTACGAAAGTGACAAATTTTCGGTTCGGCTGGCGATATTGCAGTATCATCTTAAAGTTCCAGATTTGTTTCAGAAATGATCGGTGCGGTCGGAAACCTGCCTGATATTCAACGATCAGTTGTTCTGTCTGTTCTTCCAGTTTGGAGGGCACGTAAGAGAACTTTGTAGGCGACTGATAGAAGGGAAATGCCTCGGTAATTGTTTGGATCAGTCTTGTCGCCCTTTTTGTATAGTGGGTGGATCAAAGCATTTTTCCAGTCCACTTTTCCATGATGCCACTCTTTCATGTATTTACAATGATGGCTTGCAGTCTGTCAATCAAGAGTTCACCTCCGATCTTAAAAATTTCAGCGATTAAGCCGTCTTCTCCTGGTGCTTTGTTGTTTTCACTTGTAAAATGATGTTTCGTATTTCCTCATGTGTTGGTGGAACAGAGTCCTGGTTTGGTGCGACTATGTGGCATTGGAGTCTTTCTTTATGGGGTTCACAGTTGTGTAGCATCTTGAAGTACTGTTTCAGGACTTCACAGTTCGCGTTTGTGTTGGGTTTTTCGTTTCAAGGGCTCCATCAGGCCGAGGGAAACAGAGGCTTGGTGGCTTGTAGTTCGTCAGTTCTTCCCTAAATGTTCTGTAGAAGTTTTGCGTGTTATTTCTTTTGAATTCATTGTCGATTTCCTCTAATTTTTTGAAATGGAATTTCCGTTTAATGCGTCTGATCGTTTTAAATGTCTCCCTCTACATTCTTAAGAAATCGAAGAATCGAATTTTTATAGAAAGCCAATTAATTCTCTTGTGTCGTAACAAACTTTCAGGATTCAAGGGCCTTGTCGCATTCCAATGTCCACCATCTGTGTTTTCGTTTTCGTGGCGGTTGACGGAGTTTCTGAAGATTGTCTGAAGAAGTTCGTTCCATGTTTGAGTGTTGATATATAGTGATTGTTCGATTTCCTCCGTGTGTTTTCTTAGGTATTCTGGATCTATTCGCGGGAATTTAGATTTTCGACACTTCCTTCTGTTAGGAAAGAAGGAGGCTATAATTTGTGAAAGATAATGATCGGATTCCACGTAAAACTTGCGTACCCTCACGTTCATGATTTCTGGGGAGGATTTTCTGGTTATCGCTACGTGATCGATTTGGTATTCCGCGATGTGGTTGATTGTTGATTTCCAGGTTGTCATCTTGCGTGGTGGTTTCTTAAACTATGTGGACTATATTTGGAGCCATTCCACATATGTTGATTAGGCCATGTCCATTGGAATTTGTTTTTTTGTGTGCCGAGAAATTCCAAGTGATGTGTCTACGCTCCCTTTCTCTGCCGATTTGTGCATTCAAATCTCCGAGGAGGATCTTGATATGGTGTTGAGGGATCTTGGTGAGTGCCCGTTCTAGCTATGACCAGAACTTCTCCACTTTGTTCTTATCAGAGACATTGTTAACAGGAACATATGCGTTTTTAGGCCTTATTGGTTCCTTTAATTGTGAGTAGGGAGATCCGTTCCGAAGGTGATCAGAAATCTATCACAGAGATCTGGATACTGTTATGTAATAGAAATGCGATACTTGTAGATACGATATCCACCAGAGTCAAGATGATCACAATCACGAAAACGTGTTTCTTGTACTGCAAGTATGAGGATACTGAATTTATCCGTTAGGTGACCGTTAGCTTCTTTAGTTTTGCTGTTTTGGTCAGCGTCTATACGTTGAGAGTACCAATGAATTGTTTACTCTTGGGTTTGGGGAGTTTTGGGCAGCTCCGACTCTTCTCCGCATGATGTCCTGGTCTCCCAGAATCCGAATGACCAGGTTTGACTTCGCTCGTCATAGCTAGGGCCTGAGGTAGTCGCATTGTCGCTTGTGTTTCCATCATGCTAAGTTCGTGGTTGATTTTAGCTGGTGGGCTTGAGCCCAGGGCGAGTGAATCGTTGACAATAGATTCCATTCACTCTCATCGTAAGGGTACCAAGTCCGTACGGCAGCTGAGGTTTTGCTGTGGTTGACATTATTATTATCTCTTTTTCGCCCTTGTTTTCGGGAGGAGCAAAATTCAAAATCTGCCAACTGTCAAAATTTCATGGCCAACTTTATATATTTAATTATGAATTCTATTCTAATTTTTTATTTAAATTTGTCTAATTTAAATTATAATTTGTTTTTTTTTTATCGAAAATTGAGAAAATCGTGAAGTAAATTCTTCTATTCTTTAAATAATTAACTCTTCTATTCTTCTTCTAATTAATTCTTCTATTCTTTAAATAATTATCGTTTAAATAATTATAATTTTGTTTGAAATGCTTTTGAAATTAAATTATTCATCTTAAGAACCATCATATTTAAATCTTGTAACACATTCAAGTATATGAAAAAATCAAAATTGAACATGTAGGACACATACATATTATTACATACATGTTTGAAAACACATTGTACATTTGCTGTTACTTGTATTTCATTAATTTAACAAATCTATCTAATAAATTTCTTTACTATCTAAGATCATAATACATTAATTGATCTCTTCTGATAAACGTAGCACATAGATTTCGCAAAATTTATATCTTGGATTTATAACAATAATAAAGAATGTTTCAGCAGCAGAATTTTAACTAATAATAAGCTAAGATTTTGTCTTCGGGTATTTTTGATCGGTCTTCCGTATAAATCTCGAAAATTAACATACTTGTCAATGAAGATTTTCTTTTTGAAAAAAACATTCTACTGATTACTATATTCAATGCGAGTCTGAACGTTTGTATTTCTTGTCTTTGGAGCGAAGGAAGTTCTTTTAACCGAACAATGAAAAGTGCTAAGAGCTTTGTTAATCGTAGACAATGTTATTTGAGATCCATCCCGTTACAAAGCTGTTTTTGTTTACGATAATGGGAAATTTTTGTTGAACACCAGATTTTGTGTTAGCTTTCTTTTGTTAATTTGCCTGTGCACATCTTTCTTAATTATTATTTTCTTAATTTGGCAGACATTTCATGATTTTTCCTTTTATGTTACTTCCATTCATTCAAACCATTATTCATAGTTTTAACTATTAAAATATACATTTTATTGCCGATTTTATTAATTTTTCGTCATTTGGTGTTCTTTTTAACAATAATAATCTTTATTGTCACCAAAAGGAACAAATGGCTATCGACCACAAGGTGTTTCTGCCAGCATCATTTAATATATAGCCAGTAAAATTAAATATAAATGATACAATTTAATATAACCAATATAACTAAATATAATCCATATAACCAGTGTTGTGCTGGAAAACTGTCAACAATGGGCTCGCTGCGCGATGACCGCGACCTGGGGGAGGGGAGCGATTTTTTTTAAATATCAAGGTCTGGCACTTCCTGACTTCTGACACACATTGGCTAGTTGCCTAGACAAGACCAATAAGGGACTTTCTGCTCTTATTTGCTTGTACCTTGTCCACCTGTGCATGTAAGCAAGTTCTATTACGTTTTTTTATGAGGAAGGATGCTAAATTATTGTTAATTTATGTGAAAGTATAAACACGAAATATAATGGGATGGTTGCGACAGTTACTACGTGGTAATCCATACTTACATTGAATTGAAAAATTCACTTTGTTTTTTACCACACTTATATTATGTAAAAATATTATATAACTTATTATTCACAGTTATATAAATTTCTACACATATCACGACTCAAGTTTCGACGTTTGACGGTCATTTTCAAGTGACTTAACAAATTGATAAAGTTGTGTTTGTCCGACTATCAGCAAACATCAGGTCTAGCAATGGGATCGCCATTAAGTCCCCTTTTAGCCGATCTATTCATGTCAACTATCTAGATTTCAACTAGATTTCTCCAAAAAACATATTTCATTTTGGTATAGATATGTCGATGACGTAATAGCGTGTTTTAGTGGTACAACACGTCAATTAGACCAATTTCTCAACCTAATAAACAACGTTCATCCCAAAATTAAATTCACCATCGAGGTAGAAACCACGGCAAACACCACGACTGACATTGAATTACATTAAGAAAGTTTTTTGGGTTCTACATAACCCTTTGATTTTCCAAAAAAAAAAAACAATATCCTGATCAAATACAAAAAATTATTATCAATTAATTAATTAACATTCATATACGCGTTTCTGCCTTTTGGCTTCATCAGTATGGCTTTAAAATAATATTAAAAAATTGGGAAAATCACAGGGTTATGTAGAACCCAAAAAACTTTCTTAATGTAATTCAATATCAATCATGGTGTTTGCCAGTGAAGTAATTGTTTTTAAGAAAGTTTGTTATAAAAAGATTAGTTATACAAATGGTGCCAACTTTGTTGACGATATATATACAATAATTTCCTAAAAATTATAATCTGAAGAGAATTTACATATGTTACTATTTAATATTATAAAAATCTTCAAACTCAACAAGATATAAAAAATTATATTATGACTTCTCGGTCAATGAAGTTGAATAAAAATTCTTTAATAAATTTGCTTCGACCAATGTTATTTGTCAGCTAGTACAAGCGCCGCATATGGTTTTTCCCAAAAAATTTTAATACCTGGTTCAACTATAAATAGATTAATCTCAAATGCAATACTAACAGTTTGCTGTAAAAAAACACACTGGGTAAGTCGTATTTCATTTTATTTCTAGTTATAATTTGTTGTTAATGATAAAGTCATACTGATGAAGCCAAAAGGCAGAAACGCGTATATGGGTGTTCATTAATTAATTGATAATTATTTTTTGTATTTGATCAGGATATTGTTTTTTTGAGAAAATCACAGGGTTATGTAGAACCCAAAATACTTTCTTAATGTAATTCAATATCAGTCGTGGTGTTTGCCAGTGAAGTAGTTGTTTTTAAGAAAGTTTGTTATAAAAAGATTAGTTCTACAAATGATGTCAACTTTGTTGACGATATGTATACAATAATTTCCTAGAAATTATAATCTTTGAAGAAAAGATACAAATGTTACTATTTAATATTATCAACATCTTCAAACTCAACAAGATATAAATAATCATCTTGTATAGATTTTTAAGTATATAGATATGACAATTACAAGGAATTATGAAGAAAATAATGTTGATAATGATGAAATCTTTAATAATACACTCTGTGACATAAAAAATGCAACACTAAGAAGGGGAATTTTTGGACCAAACAGGGCAGAAATGTTTAACTAGTCAAAGTTAGTATTTGATTAGATTTTCACTCAAAATAATCAACAGTAGACATGGCAAATTTGACGTTTTGCTTGTTGAAATTAGCGGGGTATTTCTTGCGAGATTAAGTCGATTTCAATATTGTATTTGGTTGCAGTTTGTTTCTTTGTGAGGTTCTCTTCTTTGCGTTTTGAGGTTGCGATTATGCGTAGAGTACGGAAATGTAAAAATTATCGACAACTGAGTGAATTCGACAGAGGTCGCATTATTGACTTACGTGAAAGTGGTTTTTCATTCAGAGAATTTGCTAATTGTCTTAACTGTAACTAATCATCTATAGAACGGTGTTATCAAGCATTGTCTACAGAAGGTCAAGAACGTCGTAGAAGAACGACTGACGAAGTGGACGACTAAGGCATACAAACGTAGTCCAGGACCACCATCTCCGATTAATGGCATTAACCCTTTCAAGCCCAAATTATTTCTTAAATATATTTCAATATACATATTTTTATGAAAATCGAAAATACCGACATAAATTTTGCAGAATTTATCTTCTTCTCTTCTTCAAGTGCCATCTTCTCTTAGATCTTAGAAGATTGACTATCATCATAGCTATTCTCATATTTGACGTTGCAGCTCTAAACAATTCAACGGAACTACAGTTGAGCCATTTTCGTAGGTAATTTAACCAGGAAAAGCGTCTTCCGCTGCCTCTTTTTCCTTGTATCTACCCTTGCATAATATTCTGCAACAAAACATATTTCTCTCCCCTGATCACGTGACCCAGATACTGCAGCTTCAGAGAGAGAATTTATTTACTGTATATTTTATACAAAGGGCTATCTGAAGCTTCATTATTTTAATAGTGTTCAATAATTCCCTTTCCTTTCTCATTCTTCCCAGTATCTCCTCATTTGTTACCATGTCTACCCAGCTTATTCTTAAGATCCTTACATCCTATATATCCTATATATGACCATATACTATCGATATCCTATCTATAGATCCTATAATATGACCATATCTCAAATGGGGACAATCCAGAATTCCTTCCCATATAGCAACCCCGAGAAAATGTAGCACCTCAATATTCTGACTTTAAGTTGTAAGTTAAGTTTCTCATTCTGTTAAATATGATTCTGGCTTGTCCAATATATCTCCAGAGCGGTATCCCAGAGAGCTGGAAAGAGGGGATAATACAGCCAATCCACAAAAATGGGGACAGGGAAGGGTGGAGAATTACAGGGGGATCATGCTGATGAACTCTTCCTACAAAATGTTCGCCAAGATTCTAGAAGGGCGGTTAAGAAAAGAGGCAGAGGAAAAGCAATTAATATCAGGGGTGCAAGCAGGATTCAGAGAGGGAAGAGGCACAGTTGAACAACTCATAACACTTAGATTTATAATTGATCAGGAAATTAGATCTGGGAGCCTTTTTGCTCTTTTTATCGACCTGAAAGCAGCGTATGATTCCGTAGATAGAGGGAGATTGTATGAATGTTTGGTTAAAAAGGGTATTTCGGAGAGGGTGAGGAGGAATGTGAGGGAGGTGTATAGGGAAACGGTGTGTAAGATCAGGGTCAATGAGTGTGTAACGGAATATTTCGAGATAAAAAAGGGCCTGAGGCAGGGATGTCCACTGAGCCCCACACTTTTTAATCTCTATGTGGCTGATTTGGAGCCACAAGCCACAAGAGTTTTGGCAGACGGGCAAGCTGGAGGAGTGGTGGTAGGGAGAACAAAGGTGTGGAGTTTAGCATACGCTGATGATCTAGTATTTGCCAAGACAGCTGGAGAATTGAGAGAGGTGATTGAAAGGGTGAGAGGGTTTTTTGAAAGGAGAGATTTGAGGGTGAATGTGGGAAAAACTAAATGGATGCGGTTCAAAAGAGGTGGGAAGTTCAAGAAAGAGAGGTTTGAATGGAGAGGGAGGGAAATCGAGGAGGTGCAAAGGTTTAAGTATATGGGGTTTGTATTTGGAAATGGAGGTAGCTTCACCTCCAGTGCTTGATAAGTCGACACCTAGTTACATTGTCCTCCAGGAGGTGAATGCGTGCAAGGTGGCAGTCTTGGCTGCAAGAAAGGTAATAAGGTATGAATATAAGGTGAGTGAAATGGGAGATGAAAGGTTAATAAAAGAGGTTTTTAGAATGGTAAATCGAGTGGGAGTAGGCGGTATGAAAGGGAGTGCCTGGGGTAAGAATAAGAGGAAATTGTATGAAAGAGGTGGTATATCTGGTGAGGGGCTCGAAACGCTAAAGCAGGAAAGGGCAGGATGGGCGGAAAGGTTGGTAGAATGTTTGCAAGAAGTGGACCTACAGGAGCGGCAAAGCAAAATAGAAAGTAGTAATTTTCATAAAGGGTACGTAAAGATACAGGTACATGGGCGGTTACCAACTTATTTAAGTGTAAATCAAGAGGACGCTGCACATGTTGATGTTTTAAACGTGGATCGTTTTAGACGTGGACGTTACAACACGTCAATTAGACCAATTTCTCAACCTAATTAACAACGTTCATCCCAAAATTAAATTCATCATCGAGGTAGAAACAGACAACAAAATAAACTTCTTAGACCTTACTCTGATTCACAAAAACAACCAAATAGAATTTGATATATTTAGAAAACCCACCAATGTTAACTCTACAATCCCGTATTCATCATTTCACCCGATAACACACAAATTAGCGGCCTATCATTCAATGATACATCGAGCCTTTTCAATCCCCCTTTCCACAGAAAAGAGAATCAAAGAATTAAGTACCATCATTTCAATCGCTACAGAGAATGGTTTCCCAACAAAACTCATCCAAAACATTATCAATAATAAACGAACCCAATTCGCAATGGCCCAAATTTATCCGAAAACCTCAAATTCAGACAAAACTTTCATCTCCCTGACATATTTTGGCAAAACAAGCGAACACCGCAAATGTCCTTCGAAAGCAAAATCTTCAGGTAGCATTTAAACCCTCCTCTAAGTTGTCCAACATATTGTTTAATGCCAAAGACAACATCGATCCCATTAAAAAATCCGGCGTATACGAAATTCATTGTTCCGAATGCAATAGCGTATACATAGGGCAGACAGGACGAAGTTTTTCAACACGGTTTTCAGAACATTCTCGCGCTTTTCGTCTGAAAAAAGACACTAGTTCTTTTTCAAACCATCTCGTCTCGAATTCAATCATAAATTCCCAGAAATAGATAATCTAAAAATCTTGCATAATTGCAACAAAGGCCCGAAACTAAATCTCCTAGAGTCATTAGAAATTTTCAAAAAAAAACGTAATCCCTCAGTTAATCTCCTAAACTAGCAAACTGACCTAATCTTTTCCCAACTTTTTAATCTCACCCAATCTCAAACAGATAAGTCCTCATCTTCGGACAAACACCACCAAAACTATAAGGGTATATATTCAACTTTATCAATTTGTTAAGTCAGTTGAAAATGACCGTCAAACGTCGAAACTCGAGTCGTGATATGTGTAGAAATTTATATAACTGTGAACAATAAGTTATATAATATTTTTACATAATATAAGTGTGGTAAAAAACAAAGTGAATTTTTCAATTTAATGTACGAAATATAAATTCTTAAATAAAAATTATAACAAAGCTTGGTCTATGTTTTAATTATGTACAGCACAGTGTATTTGACAGAACTCCCTAGTTTTAAATATAAATTTAATGTTGAAATATAATGAAAAACTACATCAACGAGTACATACGTCAAAAGAGAGTACTTTCAAGTTTTGTTGCGGAATAGCCATTCCACTGCACTGCACGCCACTGAACCAAAGAGGATAGGTTAGGTTATCCTAGCCTCTCCTCTTCGAACTGAATTAAGCGAACTGAGCACTGGCACCGTCTCAATGTCAAGTACCAGCTGTCAGCTGCAGGGGAGCAAAACTTGGACAGTTGATGAATGAAACACCACAAACTAGAACAGTGTGTATCACTTTGAACAGTTTCTAAGACAAAATAAAAGTAGGGAGGTCTTTTTTAAATGCACTGTACATACATAGATTGGCATAGTGGAATCAGTGAAAAGCTGATTTAAAAAAAAATCAAAGAGCTCGCAAATTTATAAAAAAATTAACAATGGGCTCGCCAATTTATACAAAATTTAACAATGGGCTCGCGCGAGTCCACGCGATTCTGCTCAAGCATATAACTAAATGTAACCAATATAACCAATGGGCAAGACAATTATATGCACTGACAGATGATGATAAACATATTTCATAATAAGTGAAATTATATAAATTATTTTTATAACATAAGTGATAATGGAGGAAAAGCAAAAGGAACACTGTAATATCCTATTATTTATTTCAGAATTTTATTATTAAAATTGATAGATATTTTATACTTAAGATTGTTATATAAAAGCTTATTAAACAGGTAATTATAATAGCTGTCTTCCTTACCATAATTATAATCTAAATATTATAATACATTGAGATTATTTCCAAAGGACAAGGAGACGGCTATAGGCCAGGTCAGTTAAACCAACACGTACTTTATATTTATTACATGTTTTCAAAATCAGTGTATTTGAATATGTGTTCCATTCTGTTCCATTGCAATGTTTGAAAATCAATAGTTTTAATAATGTGCATGTTTCAAATATATCCATGAATTAGAACGTGATGTAATCAAATGTTCCCAGCAAACATTTATAAAACATCACTATTTTTTTTTTCTAGCAAACAATACAGATATTATTTCGGTGAACCTATTAGTTGAAAAATAATAATAGAATTATTATTTGGAATCTATAAGTAAAATATAGTTATTTAAAGAAACTGACAGAGTTGTTTTTATTAAAGTTATTTAGCAAAAGCTTATCAATCAGATAGAAGTTAAAATAGCTATAATACAAGGCTATAGTCCATACCAGTTAAACATGTATATTTATTGCATATGTTTACAAATTCAGTGTATTTGCGATATGTGTCGAGGCTGATTCTGTTCTGTGCAATGAAATTCTGTTCCAATGCATTAAGTGCAACAATGCCAAAATAAACTTTCAAAACCTTTTTGGAAACTTAACAACAAATGTTTCTCTTCAAGTGTTTTCTTGAAATACACCCAACAATCGTGATATTAGACGAGACGGTTATTCCCGCCAGGGTAAAAGTTCAAGTAGAAGTTATTATGAGGGCTATGTTTTCTAAATAAATATTATTTTTATTAAACAATAAGAGAACTATAGCCACGCCAATTTTATTATTATTTATTAATTCTTACGTATGTTTACAAATTCAGTGTTTTTGCTGTAATGCAGTGTCTGTCAAACTTGTTTATCTAATGGCAAACAAAAATCTCAAGAAAAATAAATATACTAGTAAAATAGGAAAATAAATAATTAATGAATAAAAATAATTGATTGAAAAAGGATTATTTTAAAATACGGCTCTAAATTAGATAAAATTTTGAAAATTAATAACCGTTCCCGTTTTTAATCTCATTTCCATAATTTTTCAAAAATCTAAATCCTAAGGATACGATGATCCTAACTCTAATAGAGATTTAATTAATATAAGCTAAACGCTTAACTTAGCTAAACGAATAAGTCGGTTTGAAAGCGAAAACCAAAATTCTTACAAATCTAGAAAAAATCCTTTTTCCCTTTTTAAAATCCCTTTGAGTGCCTTTGAGACCATTTGAGTGCCACGAAGGTGGACTGAAAGTTATAAAATAACTTACAAATTTCATGTGAAATTTGTTTTGGTAGTCCTAAAACGACTCAATAATTGTTATAGAGCTCCGGAAAGTCTGAATATATTTATATATACAGGCTGTGTTCCGTTTGATTTAAGTTTGTCTTTTCAAAATCGCTTAAATTTTATTTCCCTTTAAAGGCTGCTGTGTACTGTCATATCTTGTGAACAGATTGTAACCCACACGAAAATATGATGTAGAATGATGCAGAGAGGTTTTCAACTGTATTCCACACTAGAAATGAGTATGGAATTTAGAATATCATCCTATCCCATACCATGGGACCATGGGATAGACATTGCTGGCATGGGACGAGATGAGAGGACAATTTTGCATAGGACGGAGTGGGACGAGTTTTAATTATCAAGTTAATAAACAACTTCATGCATAATTAATTATATCGATATAAGACGTTGATATAACAATTTAAAACTTTTATAGTATATTTTGTAACTAGAGCGAAAACTTTTCGCGATTCAATTTTTCGCGAGAGCGAAATTATGCGCACGAACGAAGTGAGTGAGGGAAATTGACAATTTCGCCAGTGTTACAAACAATTTTTTTTTATTACTCATGTGAGGGGATGTACCTTACAAGTTTGGGATCCAGGGACCATCCAAATAAAATGGAATCAAAAAAGAAGAATTTGCTTTTTCAATTGCCTCCGGTGGTGCGGATTCGTCATAAGAACTCTCCTCGGTCTCTGGTATCACCATAGAGTTTACACACATTTTAAAACGTTTTCTTTAATTTTTATTATTATTTTGTAGCGGAAATTTTTTTTGACATTTCACGTCACTTTTTTAATATCGCTCTCTTGATTGTGTTCATTTTATTTTTATTTATTTGTTTATTTTAATGTAACCTAGAGATATTGAATATTGTACGTTACCCAGGTTATGTGGAAATACAACGAGATGTGACAATTTTCTTATTAAATAATATACATCAAGAAGTACTTTTCGCGCATGGGTAATACAAAATAATTTATACATGATGAACTGTTTCTTTTAGTGTTTCCAGTTATTACAAAGCTGCAGACTTATTTGCCCGATGTATAAAAAAAAAATGACTTTTTTGATGTCATCTTATAACATGTTATCTTATAACATTTTTTTGCAACAAAAATTTATTTTAAATTGTCTACATAAATATACTGCAGTCTTAAATCACTAGACGAAAAGTTTGAAAAAGCCCAAAAATGATGACTCTGTCTGTATACAAATTCATAGACAGTTCGAAGAATTTGAATAGATTTTTAAAATACCATTGCATAATAATATGGTTATAGAGATTTCTCAACCAAAACTTTATTGAAAAGCCGAGAACCAAAAAATCTGCAGATTTATACAATTTATCTGATGATAATAATGAATGTTTTGAGAACATAAGCGTTGTTCAAAGAAACAATGAAATTGAAATACGTATGGAAAAAAAATAACACAATTTATGTACAGTGCAACTTTATTGGCAATGGGATGAATGCGACGAGCCGCGTAACATGATTTCGATGGGATGGAACGAAAATTTTGGATTTGAAGGACAGTGGGACGAAATGATGAAATGGGATGAGACAGTAATAAGGATTGTTCCCTTGGAATGCGATCTGGAACAAAAAGTCGTCCCATGCTCATCGCTATTTGCCACTACTGACTAGTATTTGAATTTGTTTGAAAAAGCCATGGCAACAATCGAGCTGTGAGTTTTTAAGTTTCGTGATCCAGTTTTATCTTCATGGTAGTATTGAATCGCTCAGCAACAGCAACAAGTTATCTTCGTTAAGAAATTCAAATCCAGAATTTGCAGCATCTGAGGTAAATATTATTTCAGTTTTCAAACATATAAATTGCAAAATAAATGGCAGCGTCGTCACCAACGAGCGGAAGGACATATGTTTTCGAGAGATATCGCACTTCTGTACGATGCAGTAAACTTTTACAATCAGAATACGCAGGATACACAGAATCTGTGAATACACAGAATCAGATTCACAGGATATCTGGTTCAATTCAGAATGGCTTGAGTCCAAAGTCGTACCCAACTATGTAAATATTAAAACCCGCTCCACGTCTTCGGCCGCAATAGCAGCCATAAAATCTGCCCAAAACAGTTGGATTAGATCCGAAATAAAAAATCTTCATCGGAGGAGAGATGTTATTCAACATTATCTCAAGATATTGCATTCAGAGTTGACATTTAAATTACATCCAGTAGAATTGACTATCTTTGATGACTTTGTTCTTGATAATGTAAGTAGGGTCAACCACCTAAAATATTTAAAGTTAAAAAAGAAACTATCCGTTCTCGTAAAGAACAAAAAGTCTGAACCTCAAAAAGTAATGTCCAAACCGAATCTAGTGTCTAAATTTATCAACTTCTCAAAAGTTATCTTCAGTCCTTTTGAACAATCTTTTCTTTCCCAAAACCCCAACTACACCCCATTCATCAATAACAAATCCGATAAATTCACAATAATTATAGTCAGAAATCGCGCTAAAAAAAGTGCAAGAACCTCTTATACCCCGAGCCAAAATAGCCGATCATATAAAATCGTACGCACGTAATTCTACCACAGACTCCGCAGTAATCAAATCGATAAAAACAAAATGTCCAATTCTTTAGTCCTTACAAAAGCCGATAAATCCAATTCGATAGTCCTGGAAAGAGAACAGTACATTAATAAAATGAACTCTTTCATTTCAACAGAAAAACTAACTCCCTTGAAAAAGGATCCGACACAAAAATTCCAATTTCAAGTTAGAAGTCTCTTAAAAAATATTACAACTTTGTTCTTCGAATTTGAGAAATTTAAAATCATAAATCAGAATCCCACAACTCCCAGACTCTATGGTTTCATTAAAACTCACAAACCCGATTCTCCCATTAGACCAGTTGTCTCCTATATTAATAGTGTAGCAAGAGTTTTGGCAATTAAACTGAATACTCTTTTCAAAAAATACACCAAATTTACCCCAAAATATTCTGTTAAAAATTCACTCGCTCTTTCGGAACTCCTCAAACCAATAACAACCCCAATAAACTCCAAACTCGTATCTTTTGACGTTAGTAGTATGTTTTCTAATATACCTACTAAAGAGTGTCTCGAAATCATACAAAATTTAATTGATAAAGCTAATTGTCATCATCTTATAAAATCTGAACTTTATGAAGCCCTGGAAACATGTGTTCAAAATTACTTCAAATTTAATAACACTTACTATCAGCAAACATCAGCTCTAGCAATGGGATCGCCATTAAGTCCCCTTTTAGCCGATCTATTCATGTCAACTATCGAAGAAAAAATCTTCAAACTAGTTTTCTCCAAAAAACATATTTCATTTTGGTATAGATATGTCGATGACGTAATAGCGTGTTTTAGTGGTACAGCACGTCAATTAGACCAATTTCTCAACCTAATAAACAACGTTCATCCCAAAATTAAATTCACCATCGAGGTAGAAACAGACAACAAAATAAACTTCTTAGACCTTACTCTGATTCACAAAAACAACAAAATAGAATTTGATATATACAAAAAACCCACCAATGTTAACTCTACAATCCCGTATTCATCATTTCACCCGATAAAACACAAATTAGCGGCCTATCATTCAATGATACATCGACCCTTTTCAATCCCCCTTTCCATAGAAAAGAGAATCAAAGAATTAAGTACCATCATTTAAATCGCTACAGAGAATGGTTTCCCAACAAAACTCATCCAAAACATTATCAATAATAAACGAACCCAATTCGCAATGGCCCAAATTTATCCGAAAACCTCAAATTCAGACAAAACTTTCATCTCCCTGACATATTTTGGCAAAACAAGCGAACACATCACAAATGTCCTTCGAAAGCAAAATCTTCAAGTAGCATTTCAAGTCATTTCAGTCACAAAAAACCCTCCTCAAAGTTGTCCAACATATTATTTAATTCCAAAGACAAAATCGACCCCAATAAAAAATCCGGCGTATACGAAATTCATTGTTCCGAATGCAATAGCGTGTACATAAGGCAGACAGGACGAAGTTTTTCAACACGGTTTTCAGAACATTCTCGTGCTTTTCGTCTGAAAAAAGATACTAGTTCTTTTTCAAACCATTGTCTCGAATGCAATCATAAATTCCCAGAAATAGATAATCTAAAAATCTTGCATAATTGCAACAAAGGCCCGAAACTAAATCTCCTAGAGTTATTAGAAATTTTCAAAAAACCCGTAATCCCTCAGTTAATCTCCTAAACGACCAAACTGACCTAATCTTTTCCCAACTTTTTTATCTCAACCAATCTCAAACAGATAAGTCCTCATCTACGGACAAACACCGCCCCCCTCCCCCCAAAACTGTAAGGGTATATATTCAACCTCATCAATTTGTTACGTCACTTGAAAATGACCGTCAAACGTCGAAACACGAGTTGTGATATGTGTGGAAATTTATATAACCGTGAATAATAAGTTATATAACATTATTACATAATATAAGTGTGGTAAAAACAAAACGAATTTTTCAATTCAATGTAATCAGAATACATTTGACATAGGAATGCAAAAATATGCAATGTATAGAATTTGATTGTATGTAATTCACCACAACTTTAAGAATGGTATCCATCGTTTTCAGGAGTCTATCAAGTAGAGCTTTGAAGCAAATGCTTCTTCTTCTTATGGCGCTAGAGACCAAATCAGGCCCTGGCCTCCTGTATTTTTGTCCTCTATTCTTCCTTGTTCTTTGCTGTTCTTCTCCACGCTCTTACTCTGGGTAGTTGGTATGCGTCTTCCCGGGTCTCTTCCTCCCATTGTTTTCTTGGCCTCCCTACCGGCCATCTGCCTTGCATTTTTGCGTTCAGTGCTCTTAGTGGCAGACGGTTGTCGTTCATCCTAAGCACGTGTTCTGTCCATCTTAGTCTTTGCAGTCTGGTGAAAGTAGAAATCGGCGGTATTTGGTATATCTGGTATAGCTCGTTATTGTACCTTGGCCTTCTGATGTTTACCGCCCCTAGAATCCTACGTAGCACCTTGCGCTCAAATATATCCATTGCGTTCATATTTTTTTCGGTCATAGGCCATGTTTCGCTACAATAGCATGCGATGGGCCGAATTATTGTCTTGTATATTCTAAACTTGTTCCTGCGGTGCACACTATTAGATCTTAATATTTTCGCTATTGTATCGTACGCCTCGGCGTCTTATTTCTCCGTCTTCGATACCATCTGTGTTGATTTACACACCCAGATATATAAATTTGTTGACATCCTCGATGTTGTCTGGCAACTGCTGGAACATTTCAATTTGAAAAAAAGCAATTTTCTCTTCTCTCTTGAGATTCTCTTGTGAGTTTTATTTATAATACCATACCATGAGCCACAGAGTCTTGCAAACGCTACTACATGTTTTCTAAACGACGTTTTCGGTTTCACAGCAAAAATTTGAATTTTTACTGATTTTATTTCCTTTTCGATAGCTAAACATTATATTCAACGATTTTAAAGCGATTTTAAAGTATTCCAGTTTATTTTTTTCTGTATTAAAAAACACATTTTCAAATTTATTTTGGATAAATACAACAAATGTTTTGCCGTGGCCTCTTCAACAAATTATATACGGTCCTCCTCAGTAGTGTAGTTGACAACATACCCGCCTGGTGAGCGGGAGACCCGGATTCAATTCCCGGACTTCAGGCAAAAACTAGGGCGGTTTTCACTAACCGTCCGGGCTGCCCATCCCGAATGAATGAGAAATACGCGATACCGGGGTGGCGCAGACTAAATGCCAAAGTGGAATACGTGCTTTAGTGACAGCTTCCCCCAAATCACTTAAAAAAAGTTAACGATATACAAATTAAAATTGTAAAAAAACGAAAATAATAATAAATAAACAACGTCAAAACTAAAAAAGCTATTATAATAATTCGATTATTTTCTAAATTACAATTGTCTTTACTCATTGGGGGATTAATAAGTCTATGAATAATGGATAGGAATTCTGATAGCGTGTATTATTGGGCGAAAAGAACTTTCATGTATGGTAGTATCAGTGTGTACCTATGGGTTTGAGATGAACATTCATGTTTATTATTATTTTTATGTGATATAGTAAGGTCAAGGAAATTATTTGATTTATTTCTACTTCAATCGTGAATATTATGTTTGGGTGAATAGTATTTATGTAATTGTGTAATGATTTTAGTTGTCTATAGGTGCTCTTGAATCAAATTAGTATGTCATCAAAATATCTTACCCAGTATTAAAAAGGTGGATGTGTGCTTATGATATTTTTAAACCCAGACACAAAGAGGGGTGTTAATGGACCATTTTTATGCGTTTTTTTAAGCTGACGTGATAGAAGAGATTTAAGCTATAATTTATGAAGATCTGTTCATGCGTGTGATGACCATCAACTCCTTACCTATTTGACAAAATTAATCTGCAACCAATTTGACACAAATGTTTGTCTAGTTCCGTTTATGCAAACCCATCAATCACGGATTTGCGAACGTAATTTTAAAGAGGTAACATTAATCATGTACAGTACAGTCTCTCCAAGTCTCACACTATTAGGGGGTGCCGGATTATTGGAATATTGGAATGTTCGGATTACTGGATTGGATAGAAAAATTCATAATAAACAAAATAATGCATTTTATGAAGAGAATACATAACATTCAGGTACTACACGTTTTTTATAACAATGACATCGTGATACGGTTAACAAACGGATACCAAATCGCGTTTAAAATTTAATCCAACCACCCAACACTGGCACAAAAAACATCTTTGTTGGTAATTTTTTGATAACATTCGATTGCTTTTGCTTTCAAAATTTCTCCAGTTATAGGAGTGTGTTTAGAACGCTCTTCAATGAACCACATGTAGAGAGCGTTTTCTATCTTCTGACAATCACCAACTGTTAATCTTTTACGTTTTACCAACCCGATGTAATATTCGGTGGAATCAATCATAAATCTTCTTAGTTCGTGCTCGCGCGTGATAATTACTTTGCTTCGAAGTAGAAACTCGGCCAGGTTGTCTGCTTATTTCGTCGTTAGAACAATATACGGCTACCGTTTCCACTTTCGCTCGGAATTGTGGTAGAGTTGGATATTCAGAATGAATGATGCCCTAGCCATATCTAGCAAAGTGGTAAAATTTACGCAATGTCCATTTTAGAATCTTCAGGGAAATGTGATATCTTCCGATAGCTATAACGATAATCTGCATCAGCAATGCTATCATCGTCATCAAAGTCTCTTTCAGATATATTATCTTCAAAATCCGTATTATCTGATAAGGTGCCAAGAAAGTCAAATTCATCGTCAGATGTCATTTTTGACAAGTCGTAGGTTTTCTTTAAGTTTCTTCTTTCATTTGACGCCATATCTACGTGAAAAGAATAAATCTACTTGATAGAAACGATTTCTTTTGAATTATGTATTGGTTGCAAGTTTGATCGTGAACCGGCAGGACCGCCTTTTATCAGGTTGTGGTTATTTCCATTATCTCTAGATAAACAAACAATCGAGACTCTTCGTATATGGAGTATTAGTAATATTAAGTGTGCTGAATGCGTCTATAATTTTATTTAGTTTGATAAACGAAAATTTACATTCACTATGTTGAAAATTTACATTCACATTTACGTTCACTATGTCAAAACCCATTATTGCGCGGTGCTGAATTTTCTCGTTTTGGCATGTTCTTAAACAGCGTTTCCCAAACTACGAGGTTTTAAAAATTTTCGCGATCCACCTTATGAAAAAAACTCTTTATCTACTCGCACATCAAATTGATCACATTAATATAGTAGTTTATGTTACAAGTGCACAAAAGTGTCTCACACGTGTATTGTAAATAAATAGTAGTTTATGATACAAGTGTGTGATGAAGGGCTTTTGTGCATGAGTTGCGAAGTTTAAACCACGAGCCGAAGGCGAGTTTCACACGTACAAGTTGTGAGAAATAGCATTAAAATTGTATCACTTTTTCGCTTAAGTTTGGCTACTCCTTTTGACAGTGCAACCAAAAATGAATTAGTTGTACTGTTTCAAACACTTTTTTCTTGCATCATTTTTAGATGAAACTACGTCTCCTAGCTCAAACAAACGTTACAAACGTTTCCTTTTGAAAGCCATCGTGAATTGCAATACAAAAGTTCTAACTTGCTGACTCTCTTGGATAATGATGCTCTTTCTGATAAGTTGGGTTCAATCCATTCGCCGAGATACTTAAATTTCTCAGTCCTCTTGATTTTGACAGTTTCCCTGTCCTCTTGACAGTTTCCCTGTTCTAGTAACATCTCTCTGTTTGCTTCTCAGGTGTTTATCACTCCTCCTCCTGTATAGGAGGTGAGGATCACTGCTCATTTCCTTTCTGTTAAAAGTTTGCTATTTATTGGACGACATTTTATGTAGATTATAAACTTGAAACATTCTTCCAAAGTCATGTATAAATTTAAAAGCATGCGTTTTACCGCCAAAGCTTGTCTATAGATACTACCGTGCACCCACACACTATTAATGGCTAATTTTTGAATTTGTTTAAACAAACCTTTATGACTGCCTGCCATTGCACGTGCTCCGTAGCTACTTAGACTAACACACTTCATCCAATCAATACATTGGCCAAACGTTCTGCTGCATCTGGGACGTTTACAACAATCTCAAGGGCAACGCTATCAAAGACAGTGTGGTCCCTTGGTCCGCCGTGAACCAACTTTCCTTCATCGCCGAACAAGTCTCACACCATCCACCAGTAACGGCTTTTTACGCGGAACACTGCTACAAGTGCATCACGTTCAACGACTACATTTACACCAAATGTGTAAATGTAGTCGTCAATCAAATAATGCAAATGTTGATTTGTTGTTTCTCAAAACTCGAAAAATGTTTTTATCTTTAATATTGAAATGAAAATTCTGAGCATTTTCAATGAAAATAAAAATAGAAATGCGCATGGATTTGATGGACTGTCCTCTCGCCTAATCAAAGACAACTTGCAATATATGGGTAAACCTTTACAGAACATTGTAAACTGTTCCTTCGATTCTGAAGAGTTCCCACAAATCCTGAAAGTAGCTTCTATAATACTAATCCACTAAAAGGGTAATATGACTGCAATCAATAATTTTAGACCGATTACGCTATTATCCGTCTTCTCTAAAATATAGAATACTGTTTCCTACACAGGCCTCTACCCTTTTCTGTAAAACAGAATTATTCCACGAGAACAGTATGGCTTACAAACAGGAAATCCACAAACATAGCCATTCTTGAGCTATATAATAAAATATTAACAGAAGTCGACAAGGGCAGATTCCCAATAGGCATCTTCTGTGATCTGAGCAAAGCCTTTCATTGTGTAGATCATGCTCAATTAATTAACAAGATCTATAGGTATGGTATAAGGGGAAATGCCGGAACTAGCACGTGATTAAAAGACAGAACCCAACAGGTAAAGATATCTTCGAACCTTAAATCTAGCATCTCACTTAAATTACCTTAAAACAGGTGTTCATCAAGGAAGTGTGCTGTCGCCGACCCTGTTTCTACTCTACTTAGTCGACGTAGTTCCGTACATCCATGGCAATTTCTGCACCCAGTATGCGGATGACTGTAGCTTTACCGAATAGCTCTACCGAATGCAACTTGACAGCTAGCCAGCAATAGACAAATAACCTTTTGAAATGGTTCTCAGATAATAGACTATTCCTCAACTTGGAAAAAACCTAATTTGTCGTGTTCCAAACATACAGAGATAAGTATGTAGAGGATATATAACTAAGATTTAATAGTGTGCCTTTAAATAGAGCAGGATATACTAAATTTCTTGGACTAAATGTACCAGAACACTTATCATGGCACAATCAAATCGAAGAGTTATGCAAGTCTCTAAACAAAAAAGCATACTGCCTTCGCCAGCTGAGAAAATTCCTTGACATCCCCTATGTAATAAACTATTATTACGCATATATTCAATCTACTTGTACGCTCAGCTATGGAATAATAGTGTATGGTACATCACCGGAACTGGAAAGCTTCTTAAAAACCCAAAAGAGGATAATTCGAATACTCTTAAACCTGCCAACATATACCTCATGTAAGCAGTACTCCGTGCAACTGAAAATATTAACGGCCCTTGGCCTATACATTATGGAAATAAGCAGTCACATCCATAAAATCAAACATACCTTGCGCAAAAATATGGAGAAGCATAACTATCCCACCAGGGCTCATCCATAATCTGTGCACTCCAAGATGTAAACTGACGATATGCAGCAAGGCCCCAAATATTAATGGAATTTACAATATACTCCAAACCAATCTCACCAAGGAAAAGTCCTACAAACAATTTAGAAGAAAATTTGAATTAAATAAATAAATAAATTTAGATAAATACTTGTTTCTTCATGTATATATAACTATCAGGATTTTAAAGATTTACTTCAATCACTTTGACGATCCGATATGTATTATCTGTATATACATCTTTCTGGTGAATAAATGAATAAAATTCAACAAGTAACTCCAGAATCAATCAATTATTCATTTTTTGCTTCAACAAAATGTTCTAAAAGCTGATCATTAAAATGTTTTGCAATAGTATATTGTGCAACAACGGCGGTTGCCAATTGCTCACGACAGCGAAATTGTTCTCATTCGCTCGAGAGGGAAATTGACAATATCGCACGAGTTGGAGATAATATTTTTTATTGTTCACGCGTGGAGACGTATTTTACAAGTTTGGGGTCCAGGGGCCATAAAAAAAAGAATAAAAAAATGAAGAATTTGCTTTTTCAATTTTCTCTGGTGGTGTGGATTCGTCATAAGAACTGTCATCAGTTTCCGGTATCACCATTTACACTCATTTTCAAACGTTTTCTTTAATTTTTATTTTGTAATGAAAAAAAATTTATGTCACTTTCACGTCACTTTTTAATATCGAGGTTTTGATTGTGTTTATTTTATGTATTCAATTGTTTTTCTTAATGTAACTTTTAACTAGCGATTTTTATTGAATATTTGCGTGCGTTCCCCGCACAACAAGTTATGTGGTAATAATTGAATTGACAAAAACAGCCATTTGTCGCACTAAAACACTAAAACGGCGCCATGAGAGTACTTATCCCGCAAGAGTAATAAAAAATATTTAAAAATATTATGCAATCTCTACAACATATCTTCAATCTTTCATTACACACTGTGTCTATTGTGTTGCGGCATACAGATTGGCACACTCTGCTCTAATGCATTAAATGTTAGAATAGAGAAATAAATAGTTGTAAAATTGTTCCTCTTCACAAATATTATAGTTTTCTATTTGGTAATTTTAGTGAATAAATTTTTTGTTTTAGTGAATAAATTATTTTTTATTGCCAAAATCTAATATCGCCAACTATCCATATAAATTTAGACTAGAGCTGTAAGAAATATTTTGAAATGTTAAATATAATATAATCACCATAAAGATGGTCGGTCATCCATTTCCTACCTATACTATACCATATGATATAATTTTCGAGTGCGAACGCCTTACATTTTACTTTAAAATAAGTTTCCACACTTGCATATAGACAACTCGTACTACACCTGTGCTTAAAATTTTGTAACCATTATTATTTACTTTTGTAACCATTAAAACATAAGCATATATATTAACAAGGTCCAACTTCATTTCTCAATAGAAAACTATCCGAACTATTTCAAAGAAAATATGTAAGTTACTTCATATATTATTGGGAAATAAAACTGGGTTTTCGTTTCTAAACATTTTTTAATTTTGTTAACTGAAAGATTTTATGCTCTCATTTTAGAGACCACTTAAAAACGTTTTAGTGAAATAAAATATATTTTCTGTAAATTTTACGAACTTTAATGAAAATTTCTTTTGTAATTTCTTTTCGTTTTGTTTGTATTTCTAAATAGTGTGCTTAAACTGATTAAAACAAAATCAGTAACTAATTTTAAGGATCTAAATATAAACACTATTAAGTTCAGAAAATAATATTTTTCAAAGATATCGTATTTCAAGACTACTTGGGTGCGCAATAAATCTATAAATCATTTTTATATTTCCCCCAGTGCTTTTTTCTTTTAAAATTACATTTTTTTTATTTACTTGGCAAGATTACAGACCATGCCAGAAAGTCGAAAGATAAAAATCAAGTGTCTAATTTGTATCGCATTTATTCAGCCGACTAACTATAGCTTTATTGTTTGTTTTCGTTTCTTTTCCGAGACATAAACGTTGATATAATCTCTCGTGGCGAAACAATAAAACATAAAATAAAATCTACAGACTACTGGTCTTAACAGTTAATCTTCATTTCTGTCGGTTAACCAACGCTTCCGTGATGCACATTTTAAAAATAACGAAAGCCTAATCAGTGTCGCTAACTTAATTGCAAGAAAATTATTTTCACATCAATTTGGTTAATTGGATGCAATTAATTTTAATTAAAAATCAATATTTTTTTTAAATTACACATCTATGTCGAACATAGACTTTTATGACACACCCAGGAATATTATCAATGAATAAAGCTAAGCAATATAATACAACACAATATTTTTGATTGCAATATATCTTAAAATTCATAAATTATTATAAAACAAACATATTTTTATATAAAACTTATATCACGTATTATTAAGGATTTTATTTTTATACCATTCAGACAAGTGTTTTTCAAGTTTTGAATATTATAGCATTTATTGTTTTTTAACCAGATTTATTTGAAACTGCTTAAATGCTGCATATAATCCTAGCCAACATTGTGTCAAATAATTCAAAATAGTGTATAGATTTATGCAATTCACTTACAGATTAGTGGTTATAAATTTTAGATATTTCCGTAACTATAACACTTTAATGTTATTGATAATTTATCTATTACTTGTTTATATTTGATTTTAAATATTTAGCTATTAAATTTATGTTTTTTAGTATTTATTTACGAATTGTACTTGTCTCAAATTCATTAATAACTTTCACAAATAATTATTAAAAATAGTGCGGATTGTTTTTAAATTTTTAATAAAAGTCCAAGATTTAATTTATTATACCACTTTTTTTTATTAGGTCGCTTTATTCTCTGCCTGTTATGGGCGCTGTTTTCAAAAAAATCGCAATTCATTTTAAAATAACTTCCCGATGAGCTACAAACTTGAAGCTTTATAAATGTTCAGAAATGGATAACAATGCAATATTTGAATACTTTAGACCAAGCGTGGGCAGGGCCGTCTTTAACCTATGGGAGGCCCAGGGCACATTACGATAATTGGGGTCCTATGAGCTCGATAGAGCACTATTTTGTTATAATAGGCAAAGAAAGTAGATAGATAGCAGAAGCTAAGTTCTAGTTTTTTTTAATTCTATATAGTCACATTAAATGAATAGATATAATATAATATAATCCAAAAAAGTAACTCTTTTAGAATTCACAGGTTAGTGCTTAAATCTATGTTAATTGAAGAGGTATCCTTCAAGATTTGAGATGGGCAAAATCGTTAATCACTTCTTCAAAATCTATGTTTTTGAGCATATTATTCCTTGGTTCCTTAAGGCTCCATAATAAGGGCACGATTTTAAGGAGCGAAATTATGTCTTGGTTCCTCAAGGCTCCATAATTAGGACACGATTTTGAAACCTCAATTTTCAAAATTTTGTCTTGGTTCCTCAAGGCACCACAACTAAGATACGATTTTAAAACGGGAATTTTCAAAAGTTTGTCTTAGTTCCTCAAGACACCACATCTAAGACATAATTTCGAAACGCGAGTTTTCAAAATTATGTCTTGGTTCGGCCGCCATAATTAGGACACGATTTTGAGACGCGAATTTTCAAAATTATATCTTGGTTCCTCAAGGCTCCATAATTAGGACACGATTTTGAGACCCGAATTTTCAAAATTATATCTTGGTTCCTCAAGGTTCCATAATTAGGACACGATTTTGAACCGCGAATTTAAAAAAAATTGTCTTGATTCCTCATGGCACCACAACTAAAATACGATATTAAAACGTGAATTTTCAAAATTTTGTCTTGGTTCCTTAAGACACCACATCTAAGTCACGATTTTGAAACGCCAATTTTGAAAATTATGACTTGGTTCCTCAAAGCTCCATAATTAGGACACGATTTTGAGACCCGAATTTTCAAAATTATATCTTGTTTCCTCAAGGTTCAATAATTAGTACACGATTTTGAAACGCGAATTTTAAAAATTTTGTCTTGATTCCTTAAGGCACCACAACTAAGATACGATTTTAAAACGTGATTTTTCAAAATTTTGTCTTGGTTCCTCAAAGCTCCATAATTAGGACTCGATTTTGAGACGCGAATTTTCAAAATTATATCTTGGCTCCTCAAGATTCCATTATTAGGACACGATTTTGAGACGCGAATTTTCAAAATGATATCTTGGTTCCTCTAGGTTCCATAATTAGGACACGATTTTGAGACGGGAATTTTCAAAATTATATCTTGGTTCCTCAAGGTTCCATAATTAGTACGCGAAATTTCAAAACTTTGTTTTGATTGCTCAAGATACGATTTTAAAACGTGAACTTTCAAAATTTTGTTTTGGTTCCTCAAGACACCACATCTAAGACACGATTTAGAAACGCGAATTTTCAAAATTTTATCTTAATTCCTCAAGACACCACATCTAAGATACGATTTTAAAACGTGAATTTTCAAAATTTTGTCTTGGTTACTCAAGACACCACATCTAAAACACGATTTTGAAACGCGAATTTTCAAAATTATGTCTTGGTTCCTCAAGGCTCCATAATTAGGACACGAATTTGAGACGCGGATTTTCAAAATTATGTCTTGGTTCCTCAAGGCTCCATAATTAGGACACGAATTTGAGACGCGGATTTTCAAAATTATATCTTGATTCCTCCAGGCTACATAATTACAATATTATTTTGAGACGCGAATTTTCAAAATTATTTCTTGGTTCCTCAAGGCTCCATAATTAGTACACGATTTTGAAACGCGAATTTTCAAAATTTTGTCTTGATTCCTAAAGGCAGCCTAACTAGGATACGATTTTAAAACGTGAATTTTGTCTTGGTTTCTTAAGTTTCTTAATTTTAAAAATTATGTCTTGGTTCCTCAAGGCCCCATAATTATGACATGATTTTGAGACTCGAATTTTCAAAATTATATCTTGGTTTCTCCAGGCTACATAATTAGGACACGGTTTTGCGTCGCGAATTTTCAAAATTATATCTTGGTTCCTCTAGGTTCCATAACTAGTACAAGATTTTGAAACGCGAATTTTCAAAATTTTGTCTTGATTCCTCAAGGCAATACAACTAAGATACGATTTTGAAACGTGAATTTTTAAAATTTTGTCTTGGTTCCTCAAGACACCACATCTAAGACACGATTTTGAAACGCGAATTTTTAAAATTATGTCTTGGTTCCTCAAGGCCCCATAATTAGAATACGATTTTGAGACGCGAATTTTCAAAATTATATCTTGGTTCCTCAAGGTTCCATAATTAGGACACGATTTAGAACCGCGAATTTTCGAAATTTTGTCTTGATTCCTCAAGACACCACAACTAAGGTACGATTTTAAAAAGTGAATTTAAAAAAATTTTGTCTTTGTCACTCAAGACACCACAACTAAGACACGATTTTGAAACGCGAATTTTTAGAATTTTGTCTTGGTTCCTGAAGGCACCACAACTAAGACACGACTTTGAAATGCGAATTTTCAAATTTTTGTCTTGGTTCTTAAAGGCACCATAATTAGGACACGAAAGATTTTCACCGCAACTTCAACAATATTTTGGAAGCACTTAAATTGGTTTGTCTGTCCACAAATTCAAAATCAAATCAAATATTTTCGAAATTCTTGTAATTGTTTGTCTGTCCAAATTTTTTAACTTCCTAAAAAATGTTGTCTCTCAACAAATTCAAACTACACTTGTGTCCAGGTCCTGCTTTAGACTGTAGCACCAGCGAAAAGAAGGAAAAGAACAAATACAAAGCCAAATAATAATAGTTCTAGATATCTAGATCATTCAATTCATCCTCTTTCTTAATTTCAGTGTCTTCTAATGTCATTATTTTATCCAATACCTTTTCCATATTGTTTTCGTTCGCACTATTGGAGACAAGAGCTACGACATATTGCCTGGCTCAACAGCCCATGACGGGCCCAGGCCTCCTCCCGCGGCATATACTTGTGCTTGATCTTAGACACAAGTGTCGGGGGTTTTTGTGGCAGATTTTGCTGCGATGACTTTGCCAGAGCCATCTACAGGAGAACGGTGGCTTACTTTGGTCCAGGATTCGAACCCTGGACTTGCGGCTCCGAAGTCCGACACCTTGACTAATGGGCCACCACCGCCCTCGTCATATAGAGAGAGAATATATTTATTGTATACTTTATACAAAGGGCTATCGACCACGAAGTCCTTCTGCCCTCGTCCTATATATTTGAAATTTTGGTTATGGGGTTTTTCTACGTCGTTGAACACGAATCTGTTATCAAAATGTTCAAAAACAAAACGGCGCCTCCAATATGGCGGACAATTTATCGAAAACTCATTAATATTTTTAAAAAGTTTGTACTTATGGGTTTTTTACGTCGCTGATTGCGAATCAGTTATCAGAATTTTTTTAAACCAAATGGCGGATTCAATATGGCCGACGATTGTTCGAAAAACTTTTTACAAAATTAAGTATTTATAAGTTTTTATATGTCGTTGATAAGGAATAAAGTGTCGGGATTTTAAAAAACAGAAGGCTTGTTCAATATGACGGACAATTGTGCATTAGGAATTCAAGCCTCTGATTATGAATTTCCTATCAAAATTTTAGAAAACGGAATGGTTGATTTTGTATAGAATAGTATATTTTACAACGAGAGATGAAAGCGGCGTTTTTTTGGTGAGGTGGCGCCAGCGAGTTACCAATCACACCGAACAAAAAAAAAAGCTTTCATCTCGAGTATTAAATGCAATTTTTTCTACTGATATTCGGTTGCAGAATCCATAATTCGACTTTAATAAAACCAATTCGAAGCAAACTATCGGAACTGTCAGTAGAAGTTTAATCGTTGGTTTGTTCGTTTCCTTGGTAATATTGTTGCATTCTCATAGAAGGTGATACTTTTCAAGTCAAATGTCATAATTTTATTTCGATTTTTTAAATAGTTTCAGGCTCGTTTTACGTTTGTACATAAAATATTCCATTGAAGTTGATGTAATTTATAAGAAAGTCCATGCAAATTGGGTTAGTTTAGTGTTTTAATCGAGAAAATCATAAATTTAAAATGCTCATTTTCATCTCTAGATGTGAAAATATGTTCATGTCTAGAATGAAAAAATGTCACTTTCATGTAGGGTAAGCCGTGGAAAAATTGCCATTTTCACATATATCAGTAGAATTTTTTTTTATTGTATATGTGGTATTGTAGATATATGAAAAATAACTGGGCAGTTTTGAGTGCTGCTTAAAATAATTGTGAATATCTGATTTTATAAACAGAATCGTCAAAATAGTCCTCGGATCGTAAACACACAACAAAGCTTCGGCAGACAAACTTTTACTACTTTTGGGGTATGACCGGTTCATGCTCGACATATAAGGGCCAGATATAACAAGAAGCCTTTTAAATACATCCTCCAATGTAGCTTTTCTACAATTTTTTCTTGCGAAATTTTCTCGATATTTATATCTTTGTTACGTGCTTCTTGGGCGTCTTCCGACATCTGACCAATCGGGGTGGGGCCCAATTATTTCAGGCCCAAGTATATGTACCTTATCAATTGTAGATTGTAGTCGGCATACAATACCATGGGTACTTCTCGACAAACAATTCCGCAGTTTCATAATTCCGCAGACATAATTTGCAATACATTTCATCAACTTTCAAAATTTCTGCAGAATGTGAAACATTTTCAAAAAACCGTCTTGCGGTATTGCCGACGTTAGAACTTTAGAAGCCTTGTTTTGGTTGATCGACATTTAAATTAATTTCCTTCTGGAACCTTTCCTGAATTCTTCCTTTCCGCTCTTTCACAAATTCCTGATCAGATCCATTACGCGACAGCCATTTAGCAATTCCTAGTATAAAATAGTTATAAAACCAACATGCAAATAGGTTATAAAACCAATATGCAAGAAACACTCGATAAAACATATTCATGCATGCTAAGTAGATAGACCCGAGGTAAGGTTTGTAACATCTACATTTATTGCTTTCATTAATTCAATATCGTTGAATTGCTTTAAAGTCGACTTACATAAATAGCAGCGCATAGTCGACGTAGTCCCCGTTACAGAATCAGGTACATATTTTTCCCTCAATCATTGTAAAGTAATGCTCGAAATTCACATAACGTTTTCTTTCTTAGGACGGATAAGCGCTAATAATTTTGTTTGCATTTTTGAACACTGTGGATTGGCGACCACTTGATTTCTTCGATTCTTTATCAGTGTCTCATCGTTCTAAATAATACCTCGTACAACGTCAACAAATTTAAACAAATATGATACCAAAAAATAAAACTACATTTTGCTGTATTAGTAGAAAAGGCAAAATATTGTTTACGGTATTTATTTTAAATGCAACTGTAGTATTTAACAACTCTTACTTGTTCTTTTGAAATCTGCCCACTTTGATTTCAATTTTGACAACATTTTTTTTACGTTATCTTTGTCGTATTGATGAATTATAAAAGTAGTGTTATACTTTTCAATCAATCTTCTAAAATGTGCAACATATCTGCCGGCTCAGAATGAAGAAAATTATCAAGAAAGTATCAAAAATGTTAATTTGACCCTGCCGGTCGCATTCGGTTCTGTAATACAATACAAAAAATCACAACGAATGTATTACGGCTACGTACTCTTTTCTCTCATTTCCCCAGACTTTGCACTGCGTATAGTAGTGATTCATACGGTACCAAACGTGTATAAGCACGTTTCGGCATGCAACTCTTAATAATTCTGATTTCAGAGAGTATTATTACCTACGCAATAATTGTGGACTTAGCCCGGGATGTATTGGGCGATAAATTATTTTTACTGTTTTGTGTCAGTAAACTATTTTAAAAAAGTTTTTTACTCGAAATTATGAGTCAGCCAGCGAATGAGTAAATAAACTATTATTTAACAATATAACAAATATACAACTATTCTACATACTTTTTGGATCACCCTGCATTGAGCAGATTTGATATTGCACACTCAAACAAAAAACTAGCAGCACTTTAAGCGGAGAACATTTCTCGCAGCCGATTCACGCGTCATATATACGTCAAAACTACGTAACTTCGGGATGTTCTGTAGCCGCAAGTTTTGAAGCCGGCTGCTTTATCTTATATTATCTCGTTATCACATGCTCAGATACTTCATATAGAAGATAATATAAGAAAAAAAAGTATTTTTCAAAATTTGATTTTTTTATTTTTGTCTACTTTTTCGACAATCCCACTGTGCGCGGGCCGCATTAATTATTTTTTTATATTTTAACAGTTCTGTATATATGTCTATGAAATAGTAGCAGGTTGATAAGAAAGCAAATATCAGGCATGGTAAACATAATAAGCATATCATAGACAACCGTTTGGGATTTTTGTTTTTTTCTTATGTTGAAATGCGAATTAAGATGGGGTTAACGATTGTTTACATTTCGTCACACATTCATTGTGGGTACTATGTGTAAATAAATTTGTAATTGCCTTCTCACTGATGTAATATTTTGGCAAGACACAATCACAGAACTAACATATTTTGTTTTTGTTTTGACTATTATACATAGATATTATTTTTAATTAAATTTATAAAATAAATTATAAAAATAATTTATAAAATACTTCGCCGGCCCGCATAAAATGTAGACGCGGGCCGTATGAAGCTCGCGGGCCGCCATTTGCCCAGGCCTGCTTTAGACACTTAGTTTTTTTAAATTAATTTATATTCCTTCGGGTCAGCAACGGCGCTATGTAGGCAATCATCTGTCCTAAAAATGCTTATACCTGTATATGTCGGGGACCGCACGACACCTGAGCCTGAGTATTATTTATAAACATGTGAACATCATAACATTTCGAGAATGCGTCTAAGCCGAATCAAGACTAGATGATCAATCAATCTTTAGCCACACAAGGCTAAAAATCATAATATATAAAAAAACTTTTTTAAAACCAATTTTTTTTTAAATGATTATAAAGATTATAAAGCATGGACGTACGCGTCAACTATATTGATATTATCTTTCTGGACGTTCTACGTTTTTATTTATAGTCAACAGGGAAAAAATGTTTCCATGTTTGAGTCATCTTCATCATCATTAATCTTGTAGCGTCCTATAAAGCTTGTAGCGTCTACTGCTGGAAGTAAGCCTCCCTTAATTCCATTTTTCTCGTTGTTCCGCTGCTTGTATCCAATTAGATGTGACGCTTTATATCGTCACTCGATCTCGCCCGTGGACCACCTCTGCTGCGGTATGCCTCTTGTCTAGGCCTCCATTGAATAACCGTTTCGTCCGCCGTCCATCTGTCATTTTTGCTACAAGGCCTGCCCTATTCCACTTTAGGAGGGTGATCCTCTCTACCGCATCTGCAACTCCCGTTCTGTGCCGTATGGTAACATTTGTCACGCAGGTTTATTCCGAACATGCTTCGCTATGTTACCCTGATTTTGTTTATATCTTCCTTTGTTAATGTAAGCGTTTCCGCTCCATATGTTAGGACAGGCAGGATACATTGGTCGTACACCTTTCAGGTCGATGGGTAAGACAGCCTTAAACACGTATTTCAGCTTACCAAAAGCAGCCCAGGTTAGTCCTACTCGTCTCATGGGGCCTTCCATATCGAATTGCTACGAAAAAACTAATGGGTAGACAACTGATACCTGGGATATCGTGCCCACAATGGATGAGAGAAATAGTTACCACACTATTTCCAGTTCACGAACGAAGACCGGCAAAAAAATGGCAAACCACTGAAAATCTCGTAACACCTTTCAGCGTAGAGGAGATCTTTGAGGCTAGGAAACGATTACTGTCAGGGAAAGCACCTGGTCCAGACAATATCCCAATTGAGATCATCACAGAAGTGGTGGAAATGTGGCCAGAGTTGTTGCTGGAAACTTACAATGCGTGTCTTCGAATGGGAATTTTCGCTACGCAATGGAAAAGACAAAAACTCGTCTTACTGAGAAAAGGGGACAAACCATTGGAAGAACCATCGTCATACCGACCGATATGCCTCCTGGACAACATAGGGCAACTTTTTGAAAGACTAATACTTAGGAGACTTGAGACATATATCGAAAACAACGGAGGACTGTCCAAATGGCAGTATGGCTTTCGAAAATGTCGATCAACCGTGGACGCTATTGCTGAAGTAATTAAAGCAGCAGAAAAGGTCAAAAATGGAACACGCCAATCGAAAGGTTATTCTGCATTAGTGACCCTTGACGTTAAAAACGCCTTTAATTCAGCAAGGTGGGATGTAATCATGAAGGCATTAGCATCAAGACAGACACCAGAATACTTGAGAAAGATGATAAGCAGCTACTTGAGCGACCGACGGTTGATATACCACACGGACGAAGGTGAAGTTGAGTATGAGGTAACGGCGGGTGTCCCACAAGGATCGGTCTTGGCACCATTCTTGTGGAACATTATGTACGATGGCTTGCTAAACCTAGACTTGCCTAGAACAGCGCAAATAGTTGGGTTCGCAGATGACGCCGTAGTGGTAGTGACTGCAAAGGAAATAAGTACACTAGAACTAGCAACTAACGAAACCCTTCGGCGGGCAAATAATTGGTTAAGAGAGCAGGGTCTAACAATGGCAGTTCATAAAACAGAAGCGATACTTATCACGGATAAGAGACTATTCACCCCACCGAAACTCGTTCTGGAAGGGCAAAATATCCCCTTATCGAAATCATTGAGGTACCTTGGCGTCCAACTCGATAGCGGTCTGAGATACACAGACCATATAGCCATAACATCGAGAAAGGCAGCGTCTACAGTAACAGCTCTGGTAAGGTTGATGCCGAACATTGGAGGACCGAGGGAATTGAAACGGAAACTTCTCAACAATGTGGTACACTCAAAAATTCTCTACGCGGCGGAAATATGGGCGGGCGTAACGAAAAAGGTTGGAGCGAGAAAATAACTTACAGGAGTACAGAGAAGAAGTGCTCTAAGAGTAATTTCTGCCTACAGAACGGTTTCGGAGGCCACAGCGCTGGTACTTGCAAGCACACCCCCAATAGACTTACTGATTCGCGAGAAACAAGAAGACCTGCAACAACAAAGGGCGAAAAAAGAAGTAAAACACGAAAGAGCAGCCGCTAAGGAGAGAGCACGTAAGAGACTCATGGACCGATGGCAGACAAGATGGGATAACGACACTAGTGGCAGGTGGACATACAGACTTATCCCTAACGTAACAGCATGGTATGAAAGGTCACACGGACATATGAGTTACTATCTTACACAAGCACTCACTGGTCATGGGTGCTTCAACGCATACCTCGAACGGTTTAACAAAAGAGATACTGCGGAGTGTTTTTATTGCGGTCATATCCCAGACGACGCACAACACACTATCTTCATGTGTACAGAATCAGAGAACGAAAGAACTCGACTCGCGGAGGCACTAGGCGGTACAAAATTAGAAGAACAGAACATCATGGAAGTTATGTTAGAAAGTGAGCATAACTGGGATGCAGTACAAGCTTACATAACCGAAATCATGTTGGGAAAAGAACAAATGGAGAGAGAATGGAAGGCGATTATAATATCACACGAAACACAAAGAAGCTAACATGGACGACTAGATATGTGACGAAAAGACCGAAACTACATAACTACATAACACACGACTACATAACTAATACGACAGAAGACGAAAGACGAAATCGAAACGAGTAAAGGACAATAAAAATAACAATAAGGAAACAATTACAAACACCACCACCCACCTGAAGTAATGCTCACGAGACAGAGGAGGGGGTTTAGTGGGTATGCTGGTCACGAAGAACTCGATCAGAGAGCCCCACACTACACGGGTTTGAATATCCGGTGTGCAACAATGCATTCCCTCCTCTCTGAAAAAAAAAGTCCTACTCGTCTGTAGAATTCGTTCGTTTGATTATCTCTACCAATTCGAATCTTGTGTCCTAGATATTTATATGAGACTGTCTTTTCTATTTTGATATTATCCACTGAAATGGTTTCACTCAGTATAAGGTTTGTCATTATTTACTTTTGTTATAGTTGATGCTTAGGCCCACTTGGTGTGAGGCAGCTTTTAATTTTTATAGCTTCATCCATACATTCTGTTATCAGCACAATATCATCGGCGAAACAAAGTATCAGGTGACTTAGTTTTTCGCCATGTATTCAAAGTCGACCTTGTTAAACATGTATCCCAGAAGTGTTGTGAATAATTTGGGCGAGATGTTATCACTCTGCCAAACCCCTGTATCTATTCCGAATTTATCGGTGTCTTCGTGTAATCTTCCGCATGCAGTCGCATTTTTATAGATGTTGTTGATTAGCGCGGAATATCTGTGGTCTATACAGCATTCGGTAGGCTATTGCTTCAATTAGTTTTCGTTGGTTTATGGAGTCGAACGCCTTTTCGTAGCAAACGAATATGAGGTCCAGGGGTTTATTGTACTCTACACACTTTTCAATTAGTGTTTTGACTACTTGTAGGTAGTCGTTTCTGCCAAAGGCTGCTATAAAGCCGCTTGCTCATTAGGTTGGTAAAAAACTAGCTACAGTGTTAGTCGCGTAGTTATGGTTTTTCATGAACAGCTTATACGTGTGTGAAAGGATGCTTATGGGCCTGTAGTTTGCAAGGTCTGCTGGATTTTTGTGCATAATAATGATTATTGCATTGTTCCATTTTGACGAGATGTTCTCTTCTGTGAGGCACTTATTAAACAGAGTATTAAGCGCCAGAAAAAGTCTTTCTCCGCTCTCCTTTATGGCTTCAACAACGATTTCGTCTTCACCCGGGGCCTTATTTCTTTTCATTTCCTTCACTGACATTAATGATTTCCTAATTAATTTTCTCCATAGTGATGTCGAGAATCTCGTCTGATCCTTGGTTCAAGACTTTAGGTATTTCGGGTCTACATGGTGGTTATCTGTCGATTTATATGGTTTTGTATACAAATTTTCAACATTATTTGTGATATTTTCTTTACGGGTTGTTATGTTTCCATTTGCATCTGCTAATTTGTGGATGTCGTTTCTTGCTATAGCTAGTTCTCTGTTCCCATATACCCGCATATTACCCGCATAATTCTTTTCTTTTCTTTCACTTCGGAGATCTCTTGGGTATTGAATTTGCGTTTATCCTTCTGAGTTTTTTAGATATTTCTTTACATAGCTTTCTATATTCTCGTGAGTCTACATTTTATGTCTCTTCGTTGTATCATGATCTGTTTTGTGTGTGTGTGTGTGTTTAATTTTCCACTTTCCTTATTTTTTTTGTCTTAGATATGCAATTACTTACTAGCAGCAACGATGGTCATCATCATCATTTACTTCATGGAGGCTCATGTCTTCAATGAGGCTCATGCCCTAGCTCCCGCTAGGTCTTGTAAGTTCGTTTGTATTATTTGTGTGTGCGTATCTGGTTGTTCAATCCTTGCACATTTCTTCGTTTCTTGTTTTTTAGTTAGTTTAGATATTTCCTTTCGTATGTTTATCACTACTTTTGCCCTGACCATACCTGGTGGTCGCTACCAACTGAGCATTTGTTCAGTACTTTGACGTCCTGTATTGTATCCTTTCTGTCACTTATAATGTAGTCCACTTCATTTTTTGTGATTTCGTCAGGGCTCGTCCATGTCTACTTTCGCGTACTACTTTTTTGAAGAAAGTATTTATTGCGTATAGGCCATGCTCTAGTACCCGGCCCTGACGGCATCCCCTGGATTGCCCTCAAACACCTCCCTGAGTCAGCCATCGAGTTCCTCTCATCCCTCTACAACGCCTGCCTCTCCTCCGGTACTTTCCCTGCCCAATGGAAAAGTGCTCACACCATTATGATCCTCAAACCAAGCAAAAACCCCAAATCCCCGGACTCCTATCGACCAATTTCCCTCCTCTCTACCATTGGGAAGGCTTTCGAAAGAATCCTCTCCCAACGGCTCCGCACCTTCTGCGACTCCCACCACCTCATCCCCAACCACCAGAGCGGCTTCATGTTCAACAGATCCACCTAACACTCCATCCTCAACCTCACCTCCAGTCTTGCTATCTCCCACAACTCTGGTCAGGTCTCTGTCGCCCTCTTCCTCGATATACACCGCGCCTTTGACACCGTCTGGCACGACGGCCTGATCAAAAAACTTATCCTCCTCCAATTCCCCTGGCCTCTAATTCGCCTCGTCCACAACTTCCTCAACTTTCGTTCCTGCCGGGTGAAGCACGGCGACTCACTCTCGCTGCCCTTCACTCCTGCCGCGGGTGTCCCCCAGGGCTCTGTCCTGTCTCCCCTCCTTTTCAACCTCTTCTGCCACGACATTCCCATCCCAACCTTGCCCGACTGCCATCTCCAGCAATTCGCTGATGATACCGTGGTCTGGGCCTCAAATCGCCTCCCTAAGGTCGCTGCTTCCCGCCTAAACTCCCACCTAAAAACCCTGGAGGCCTGGATGAGCATCTGGCGCATCCAGATGAACCCCAAGAAATCACAACTCGTCTTCTTCCACCACCCCTATCTAAGGGGTGCTCTTCCCTTCCCCAACATCCGACTCCATGGCGAAATAATCAAACCTCAACCCTCCGCCACCTATCTAGGCACGATCCTCCACAAATCTCTCCGTTAACCTTCCAACACCTCCCGCTTCATCAACCTAATGCGCAAACGCTTTCGTCTTCTATACTGCCTCCGTAGTCGCCTCGACGGCTGCTCCCCCAAAGTCCTCCTCTTCACCTACAAAACCTTCGTAAGACCAATCCTTGACTATCAAGTCTGCGCTCTTTCCCTCAGCCATGAATCCCACCTTCGCCGACTTCTGGCTTTCAAAAGATCCTGCGTCCGCCGCATATTCCGTCTGCCCCCCAATTTTCCATCCTCCCTCCTGCCCGAAATCTCTAACATGGTACCATTCGACGTCCGCCTCTCCCGACTGCAAGGTCGCCTTTCCTCAAAAATTATATCCAATCAACCCCCAGTTCTCTCCATCTTCCAAAAACCCCCTGTCACGATTCGTCACAAAATCCTCAAACGCAAGATCCCCATCCCCTACCTCAAACTCCTATCTCATTGCACCACCGAGCTCCCACCCGAGCTATCTTCCATCCTCAACTCTGCTCCCGGTGCATTCAAATAAATGACCATCCAAACCTAAGAAATTAAAAAAAAAAAACAATGAATAAATAGAAAAAATAATAATAAGCTAAAAAAAAATAATAAACAGCAAATAATAAGGAAAATATATATATATATATATATATATATATATATAATAAATAAATATATATATATATATATATATATATATATATATATATATATATATATATATATAATAAATAAATAAATAAAAGAAACAAAAAAAAAAAAATTAAAAAAAGTCCCAACCATCTAGGGGGGTAATAAAAATAAAATAAAAAAAAAACCTTCACCTTTTCTTCTGAATTCACTAATTCCTACTACGTTCCATTTGATGTGCAGAAGCTCTTCTTCTAGTTCTAGTAATTTTTCTTCCGTTGACAATGTTCGGGTGTTATATGTGACGATTTGCAAGTGTCTTCTCTTTGCTAGCCTGATTTAATCCGGCGATTCTTCGCACCCTCTATTCTCTGTCTATGTCAATCGTTAGCGTGATGAAAAGATTCGAACTGCCGAAGACCGAGGACCTTTTTTGCTGGAATTGTTTCTCATAAGGAATTGTTTCTCACGCTGTGACGGGTTACGTTAAGCGGAATTGGACAAGGGTAGAGGTCTTTCCGAAAGACAATATGGGTTCAGAGAGGGAAAGTCCACAGTCGATACCGTTCTGAGGGTGATCAAAGTGGCAGAGAAAGCCACAATCGGTACACGGAGGACACGTAAGATGACAGCGCTGATAACCCTAGACCCTAGATCCCTAAACTCTGCAGCCTGGGAAAAGATTATGGAAGAGCTAACTGACAGAAACTTTGCCCCATACCTGTTGTGGTTAGTGCGCAGCTACCTCTCAAATAGGAGAATACAGATGGTATCTGGCGATGAGGTCATCGAATACGAGGTAAATAGTGGTGTTCCTCAGGATTCGGTATTAGGCCCTACCCTGTGGAACATTCTATACGATGGAGTGCTAAGGCTCGTTTTCCCCCCTGGGTTGGAAATAGTAGGATTCGCCGATGACCTAGTTGCAACAAGGAAAACTGAAGAAGAACTAATGAGAAAGGCAAACATCGCCATAAGCAGGTCGATGAATGGCTAGAGCGGAAAAACCTTAAGCTAGCCGCTGAAAAAATAGAAGCAAAAACATTCAAAATTAAAAAAGTGAACATCACACCGAAACTAAGTCAAAGAAGTCAAGTACCTACGCATGACTATTGACCAGGAACCGTTTTTCAAAGCACACCTTAAGAAAACTGCAGAAAACGCCTTAAAAATTACATCGGCCTTTGGAAAATTATTGCCTAACACCAGTGGTCTGAAAAGCAGTAAAAGAAGGCTGCTGTAGGCTCTGTAGTTCACTCAACCATTCTCTATGTATGCCAGGTCTGGGCTAGAGCCATTGAAAAGGGGTAGATGAAACAGATGCTTACCTCTGTACAGAGAAAAATGGCCATCAGGGTATGCAGTGCATACAGGACTATCTCCAGCGGGGCTGTGTTGGTGATTGCTGTCATGCCCCCGATAGAGTACAAAATCCACGAGAGAGTCCAATAAAATATGACAAGGAACTGGGCAAATAGGACAAGAAATAGTAAACAACCAAATACTTAAAGACTCGCAAAAGTCATGGGCATGTCCAAAATAGGACATTGGACAAAACTATTGTTCCCAAAACTTAAACCTTGGGTAACACGGAACCATGGAGAGATAACTTACCATCTAACACAGGCCCTCAACCGCCACGGATGCTTCCCGGAGTATCTACATCGTTTTGGCAGGGCAAGTGACGCAATATAGTTCATACTGCGGCACCGTGGACAGTGCAATTCATACCTTGTTTGAATGCCGTAGGTGGATTTCCGAGAGGGACTGATGCAAGGAGCAGACAGGCCTCAACCTAGAGATGCAAACACTGGTAGACGTGATGCTAAGATCACCAGAGGACGGGACATACACGGAGACAATGATACGTGACATCCTGACACAAAAAAAAACAAGACGAACGGACAAAAATAAACTACAAAAAGGAAAACTAAAACTATAGAGCCAAATTCCCGAACCCGTAAACAATCCCGTGAAAAGGGAACGTACGGAAAAAATGTAGATGCCAAGAGCAAAGCGGCGGCATCCTTGAGGTTATTGCTGTGTAAAGAGCGGTTCCAGGATGTTCGTGATTCCGGGGGGTATACTTGCCAGGTTTATGCTTGCAACGCCTCCCCCCCTCCCCTCCAAAAAAGGTGGGTTACGTTAACTCATGAAAGATCAGCCGCTCCTGACATGGAGATCCTACGCTGTGTACACCAGCCCATTCTGGAACAGACGTTGTGGTTTAATTAACTTAGCTTCGTCTCTTTTTACCTTTGACCTTACCAGTAAGGGTGACCCTGCCAGGAGCGTATGCTCCCGCTGGCATTGCTCCCCGGTTCCTTAAAGAGAGTACTGCCCCTTCTCACTACGCCAAAGTGTTAATCCTTGAAAGGGCTTTTTTAGTGAATTTTACTAAAAGCGTGTTTTCTAAGCTTTATTCTGTTATATTTTATTACTTGCTCTCATTTTATTTGCAATATATTTTTGTAATTGTAAAGATTGAAATTGTGTATTTTAATCGAAATTAATAAATGTTCCACATCATCCAAATTAGAAATTTCAATATTTAAACTGGATAATAAGTAAATTAGTAATTACCACATAGATAATTTGAGAATAAATGAGCAAGTTTTGATCAATTTAAATGGAAACCATTTACACCTATCTTAATTATACCCTAATCACAAATCCTGGTTAGAAGTTCAATTTACTGGATTTTCCGCTAGAATCTCTTTTTTATTTTTTTTATTCTAATTGCACAAACGCGTTAATGATTTGTCGGAAAATATTCCACTTCCTGAAATGGAATCAAATTTCTAATTACAACTAGTTTGTGTAATATAAGGTGATAAGTGGCTAACGGAAAACAAACTGTTAGAACTAGTTTGCTCGGTTGGCATAAAGGTCAGAAGATATTTGTCTATGAGAATACAGCGAAACGATTGCTCACATTTCGTCACACGTTATATTTTGCAATGGTATTGCATTCTAAATTTGAAATGAAATGAATGCGAGAATTATACAAAGGAGGTAATTAAACGGTAATTAAACGGATACACAACGTGATAGAAATACAGAGAATAAAATGACTTTTAAATAGTTACTTACTATTTCAAATGCGATAGTAGGTATATTAATAGATTGATTAGTTAATATGAATTGCTAAATGTTGTAACAATTAATAAACTATAAATGACATTAGGATCAGAGATGGGAATAATACATCAGTTGCTGATATTCAAGTGCTTTCATCTCCGTGAGATAGGTGTCATGTAGTAATGAGCAACAGCAGGTGTAAACAGTAATATCCCAGAATACACGTGGTGTGTATATAAATATACAAACATGCTTCAGCAGTATAACTATTATATATTTTTATTTATTATTAGTAAGGATTCTATTAAACTGCCGACTGGATTTTTAAATTAAGCATAAAATAGTAAATTACTTTTTCCTACTGGATTCATGCTCTACTTCTGGATTTCAGTGGATTAGGAAGGTTGTAAATAGTGTACGACTTCTTTTGATGTTGCGATTATTTTACTTTTACTTGGTATTTGGTGATGTGTTAAATTCAACTATTGTTTGTATTTTTTATTGTTTCTTTTAATTAATTCCGTCCATTCTTATTCCATTTCATTTTTATTCAATATGCTTTAACAATAGCTGTTTTATAAATGAAAATACTTTTACAAAAACGCTATTATAAAGGTATGTTGCTAGTAAAATATATGTTAGTATACAGGGTGTTATGTAAACACGCGACAAAAATTCAAGAGGTTATTCCTTGGCCTATCCTAAGAATATTTTCTTCTATAATGATTTCTGAAAAACTCCATAATTTTTAAGATTCAGGATGAACAAAATTTGCGACAACCATATTCAATATTTGTTGAATAAATCATTAACGCAAATAAAAGTATGGGTTTATCAAGTACAAAAAATTAATGAGTTTTTCAAATACAAAAAATTGTTGACGATAACTTGGAACGGCTGTTTAATCTACTAACGCACAAGTGGATTTTATTTGAATACGTCTCGTCAGTTGTTTACATTTTTCAAATCAAATTAATTTATTTCACTATATAAGCACCAATACAAAGTAGGTCTAAATGAAATGTGTCACTATAAAAATACAAAACGTATATAATACAAAGAACAAAATGAAAATGATTAATGTAGTTTCTATATGAAATAACTAAAATAATTAGGTATAATCTAAAAGACATAATTTGACTACCAAGTCATTCAAAAATTTCTCTTGCAGTGTGTTTATATTGCAGGTTGTACGGTTCCAAATTATTGAGGAAACTGTATAATTCCGTTTTAAATACATTTTTGCTGGTATTTTCTTTTAATTCTTTGGGCAATCCGTTGTATAGTTTTAGATTTAGGTATTATTTAGGGGGATTCCTTTCCGTTAAGGTCAGTTTATGATGAGGGTATGTACCTATATGTTTCATTTTTGTTTGTGGTCCCTTTATCATAACTTTTTAGGTACTCTTTAAATAGTTATCTATTTTTAACTAGCTAAAGTATATTATCATATATAAATGTTCCTGTTGTTGTTAGTATTTTGGCTCTGCGAAACTTAACCCTACATGAATCTTTAAAACTTAATTTAGATAATATGCGTAGGGCTTGCTTCTGTAGTTTAAATATTTTTTTGCCCATGTGTTCCATTTCCCCAAAAGATAATACCATAAAGCAGATGGATGTGGAAATTAGCAAAATATGCCATCTTAAGAGCCTCTGTATCTAAATAACCTTTGAGTATCCTAAGGGCGTATAATCCTCGGCTCAGTTTAGACGATAATTTTGTTATATGAGGTGTCCAGTCATAAGTACCATCAATATAAATTCATAATTTTTTTATCTTTGATTGAATTGGTATATTTTCGTTGCCTATAAGTATGTTCTCAGGGTAATTGATTGTGCTGCGTTTTGTTTTGAAACAGATAACGTTTGTTTTATTTTTGTTAATTATAAGTTTATTTCTTATAAACCAAGACTAGAGAATTCATGATTAGATCAGTGTTAGGTGTAATGTCTTCAATAGTTTTGATTATCGATAATATACTTGTGTCGTCGGCATAATTTATCATGATAGGGTCTTCGTTAATTATGTTATTGGGGAGGTCGTTGATGTATATTAGGAAAAGTAGCGGACCAAGTATGCTACCTTGTGGAATTTCCATGTTGGTAATTGTATATTTTGAGAAGACTCCTTGGTGGCCTTCTACTTTTGTTGACTGTTTTCTATTTACAAGGAAGGATTTAATCCAGTCAACTGCAATTCCTCGAATGCCATATTTGCACAACTTTGAATATAAGATGTTATGACCGACTAAGTCATATGCTTTTGTTAGATCTAAAAGTATTCCGTATGGGATATTGTGCTCCAGATTTTTTATTATGTGACTTACGAAATCAAAACAGGCGGTATTTACATTTCGTCTTTTTATGAATCCGTGTTGCTGCGCACTTAATTTTTTATATTTTATGAGAAAATCCTTTAGCCTGCTTGCTATTGTTTTCTCGAAAACTTTCGAGAACGTTGGAAGGATGCTTATGGGTCTGTAGTCGTCTTTGTTTCCCTTTTTATACACTGGTGTTATTAATGGCACTTTTAAGCTTGCCGGAAAAATTCCATATTGAATTGAATTGTTTATAATGAATTCCTACGGTGTACCTATATTTAAGCATGCGTTTTTAATCACTTTAATTTGAATTTTATCTTTGCCCGCACTTTTTTTGTTTTTTAAATTCATTATAGTGGAGAAAAGTTCTTCTTTTGTCGTTGGTTGCAAGAAAATTGATTCCAAGCTCTCCTGCGGGTTGTCTTCATAGCTAACTAATGATAACTTCTTTTGCAATGTTTCTGCTCTATCTGCGAAATAGTTGTAGTGACATCCAATGGGTCTATGTTATCTTTTACTGTGTAGTTTTGTTTTGTCTTTTTTAAGTTTGTTATTTCTGAAATTATTTCCCAAGTTGTATTTTGGGGGTTATCTGTTTCCTTTAATTTAATTTCAAATTTTAGACTCTTTTCTTTTCTTATCATCGCCTGGTATTTTCTACGTAAATTGCTGTATTTTGTTTTAGTGTTATGGCAATACTTTGACATAATTTTCAAGAGTTGAAACTGGTTGCCCATTTCAAAAATTTGTGAGTTGTATCATTGGTTTCTTACCCTTGTCTTGCTTTAGTGGAAAACATTAATAAAAATGGGTTAAGAAAATGTTAATGAACTTTTCCCATTGGTGTTCAACATCCGACAACAGCGTTTTTACTTTGTAAAATCTCTTCCCATGTTTATTCTTCGAGGCATTTATTAAATTGTTGCATATTGTGTTCATTGTAAAATACGTACTTTTACTTTATTTCTTTTGGGCGCCTCCCTATATACAGAAATTGTAAGTGTATGTGCACAATGGTCTGATATATGGTAATCTGAGATTTCTACATTATACGTCATATTGGTATGGATTATTACGTTGTCTATACAGGTTCATCCTGAAAGATGACTTATATTGCTAAATGCAAGTTCTGCATTGAAGGATTTTAACATGTCTATCAGTTGCTGACTTATTGTGGCAGAATTTTTTTAATATATGAATGTTAAAATCTCCAGTAATAACAAATTGTTTGGATTCCTTGTATAATTTTAGAAGTTTATATAATTTTTCCAAAAAAATGTACTGCATGTTTGTGGAGATCTGTAGATTTCAACAATGACAAGACAATATTTGTTAATTTTAGTTTCGACTGCAGTGCATTCAAATATGTGTAGATCTGCCATTTTATTTATGTCTTCTCTTAGGTTCCAGCTTGTTAACGCATTACAGTAGATAGCAGATCCCGCCATGTGCCCCTTTTTCTCTACAAAACTTTGTCGCCAACTGAAAATTTTGAAGCTTTATAATTTCCAGCTCTAATTCGTTCTTCCTGTGTTCAGTAATGATTAAGTATTTACAATGTTTATTTTTTTCCAAGATGTATTAGTAGTTATTCTTCGAATTTATTTTCAATCTATTAAATTTCATAATATCTTTCTCGTTCTTTCTATGTATTGGAATAACCGATTTATGCCAGACATGAAATGGAGTAGATATTTTATCAATTTATAGGTTTTCGTAAAATTCGGTTGGAACTGAAATTTTAAATGAGTACTCCTCAGGGTGTTTTGACATTTTTTTTTTTGCAAGTTACTGAACTGAACTTTTTACCATGCAAGTAATTGACAATCTCGCCTTCGGATAGATTTGGGTCTAGTCCAGTCTAGTCTATAAACACGGAGATGTTCATATTTCACAGCGTCTTTCATTTCACTGCATTCGCTTGTGCCATGGATCATATTTGATTTTTTTCGTCCTTTTTTAAATTTTTCGGACGTCCCTGTTTCGTCGTTGATTATTTTTCAACGAAATCTCAGTTTGGGATAGTGCACAAAAACTTTTTTTTTGTTCAGGTACGCTCTCCTATCTAGGGTTTCTAGGGTTCGCAAAATCGCGGTTTTCTGTGCAAAAACGGAAACCGCATAACCGTCATAAAAAACCGCGGTTTTCGGTTTTAGAAAAAGATAAATAAAAATAAAATACGTTGAGTTAGTGCTCTTTCAAACAATGCAAAATTGCTGTTGCAAAAATGGCAACCATCGATGGTATATGTGTTCGCGCAATTTCAAAATCTGCATTTATTCGGAAAGCAATAGCTGGCCGATTTCCCAACCAAATCTTGCCAAAATGTTCTTCAGGTGTTATGACCTTAATTCAAAAGGAATACGAAGAAAGAAATGATTTTAAAGTTTCAAGAATTAACAGCTAATGGACAAAAAATGAGTACTACGCTATGCAGAAAACAATTTTTATTGCAATTTAGGCTTTCTGCGAATTGAAGGAGCAGTGTTGAAAAACATTTAGATTCATTTAGTATCAGTTTCAGAAATGATATTGTGCGTGGCTTAGATTAGAAAGTTGAAGTTCGCGGTGACGTCGCGACGACGTTGTCAAAAATTTCGAAATGCGATTTTTAGCACGCTTTATCACAAGCTTTACCTTCACCAAAACATTACATTTTTATTCGCTATCTGCAAAATTGCGAAAACTATAGCGGAAAAATCACCGCGTGTTCCCAAAATTCGACCTAAATTAGCAAGTTGAACTACGCGATGCCCCTGTCAAAGATTTTGTAACGCGCTTTTCGATTCAACGTGATTTTGCAACGCGTTTTTCACTATCGCTTCCTGACATGCTTTCCCTACCACAAAACGTCAAATTTGTTTCGCTAGCTTGAAAATTACGAAAACTACGGCGGAAAAACCACCAGTCGCATTAGGACATTGAATTTTCCGGTGGCGTCGCGACGCCGCTGTCAAAGATTTCGCAACGCGGTTTTTAGTCTCGCTTTCCGACCACGTTTTGCTCTAACAAAATGTCGAATTTGTTGCGGCAGCTGCGAAATTTCGAAAAAACAAATGCAACCAATCCTCGGTAGATCTAACTTTGACGGGCCGTCGCGGCGTTAGTTATCGAGCGATTTCAACGCGGTGTTCAATTTCTAGTCGCAAAAACTTCAAAGTTTGATTGCGTCTGGGATTTATTGCCGTGGGATTATTATTGAGTAAGATACTACACATGACGATGAACGGGTAATTAATTTAAAATGGTACAAATTGTCCTGTCGAACCAAAAATTTGCAATAACCATACAATACATGTTGCTGTGTGCGACACGTTTTACAAGAAATCATCTCAAGTAGAAAACAGCTGCAGCAGTGGAGATGAAGATTTATTTCCTGAAGTATCGCATGAAAAAGATGTGGATCATGAGTATCACGTCGAAGAAGATGATGAAATTAAAAGTAATTTACAAATGGTCAGAAAACTTGTGATTTTTTTTCGTTTTTCTCCGATAAAATTAGTTTTCTACAACGAAACATAAAAGCTCTTTTTGAATTGAAATTTGAAACTAGAATATTGCACAAGGTGTAATAGGATTCTTGGAAAAGAAATTAATTGGTTCTGATATAAGCAAAGCTTTAATGAAAAATATCATAGAACGTTTGAAGACCCGTGAACATCTAGAATCAACAAAAATGGCTAGATGCTTACTAGATCCTTCGAAAGTTCCAACGAAGTCTGTTTTATTATTGGCGGAAAATCATTTTGAAGGACTTTATCCAGACAACAATAAGGTTGAAGTCGAAGGTGAATGTTCGGCAAATTCAGAAGAATTAGAAGAAGTGACCAATCCAAACTATTCCTTGCAATACGAAGTACAAAAAGCTATTCAAGAAATATTAAACAAAAATACCTATATGCAAACAAATCAAAAGAATAAAAGAACTTCTGGGAGAATAAAAAAATAAATATTTTGTTTCAGGCACTCTCTACAGTTAAAGCGTATGTGGATGTAACCTACTCCGAAAGATTATTTTCCCTAAACGGCAACTTTTTTACAAAACTAAGATCTCGTTTAAATATCAGAAACTACTAGCAAAAATTTAAAAAACCGAACCCGAAACCGAAACCGCGGTTTTTAATTTTCAAAAACCGAAAACCGCGGTTTTGAAAAAGTGCGGATATTCAGAAACCCTACTCCTATCTTATTGTTTCTTCTACTTTCATTATCAGCGGCTAGTTGGCGGCTTATCGCTGGCGATTGGTAGAGGTTGCTAGATTTGTGCAGTTGCAGTTGCTTGATTTGTGCAGTTGAAGAACTTGCTAGAATTTTATGTAGCACGGGAGGGGAGCGGGGTGCGACAGGTGTTGCTGTTTGTTGTAATTTTGTGATTTTAATTGATTGGTGAATACTTGTATTTTTCTAACAAGGGCTCGACCTCCCTTTTGACTATTGCAGATATTAACTTATTGAATTCCGCACTGTGGAAATACGATGGCATTTTGTCGCCTTGGGTTTCTGATTAGGTGTTTGAACGCAATTCTCTGGTCATAGTTAATTTGATTGTTCTTATTACGACAGCTGTTATTAAGTTCAGTAGTATTCTATTTTTAGGGTTCCGTACCGAAAACGGAACCCTTATAGGATCACTTTGTTGTCCGTCTGTCTGTCTGTCTGTCTGTCTGTCTGTCTGTCTGTCTGTCTGTCTGTCTGTCTGTCTGTCTGTCTGTCCGTCTGTCTGTCTGTCAAGACCATTTTCTCAGGAACGCGTAGAGGTAACAAGTTGAAATTTTCAACAAATACTCGGGTCTACGGTCTCTTTCGGCTGCGAAAAAATCAAACTTGTAAGTCAACGCGATCAAAAGATATGACCGTTTATGTAGCATATTTTGCGATTTCACAAGGGAATCAAAACCTATAGGGTACTTCCCGTTGACCTAGAATCATGAAATTTGGCAAGAAGCGGTGTCTTACAGCACATGTAAAGGGAAAAATCTGAAAACCGTAAATATGTAGTTTAATTACAAGAAAAATGCGAATTTACTATTAGAAACTTATGACAATACACTAATGTTGTCGTAGTGGTATTGTCAGGCTCCAGAAGCATATGGGTTGCATACAGTTAGGTCCTAAGGTTAAAAAGTATGTGTTGGCACCAAGCTGTTTATACTGAAATTTATTTGTTTATATTCGTTATGCATTTCATCACGTACGCTCTATATCAGGGATGTTATGGAGATCCGTAACCGTAACCGAATCCGATATAAAAGTTTCGAATAATTTCGGATAATTTTTACTGATATGTTGTAATAATTCCTATAAATATATTTCAATATCTAATAGAAAATATATAATAGACAAAAAGGAATAATGTTGTTTTTGTTTATTATAATTATGATTTTGCATTTTTATGTAGATAAAACTTATAAATATTAATAACTTATATATCTTATATGACATATAATTGTAGTACCTACTTATATTGTTGTACTTAGTTGTATGACATATGATTGTAGGTAGTACAAATAATAACATAGAAATAAAATCAATTTTTTTACAAATTAGCATTCTACTTTTATTATTCCTTAGAAATCTGATATCCGTAACCGAAACTATCCGAAACTAACGGATTATCCGAAAAAAATTCTTATCCGTAACCGTATCCGAAACCGGTATAACATTATTCCTATATCCGTATCCGCATCCAGATCCGAAATTTCATATCCATAACATCTCTGCTCTATATACATAATATATACAGGGTATATATTATGTCTAAATTTTGCTTGTTTCTAACCGACATGTGACATACTCAAGTCCCGTAACATCCTGTATATATTATATTTCGTCTAATTTTTCTTTATAATCTACATAATATGTTGATAATCTACATAATAATACTATACTATAATCTACATAATCTACATAACATGTTGTAGATAATATGATTTAAGTATATTATACTTAAATCACGTTCGCCCTATATTTTTTGGTAGTCAATTGCCCAAAAAGCAGTCAATTCAACAACTGAATGTTAAGAGTATCGAAATAGATCTAGAAATAGTTAATATATTAGTTTATATTAGATCTAGAAATAGTTACATCTTAATATAAGTTAGTGTATAAGTCTAATACTAAAATAAAGTTTTCTTTTTATAAGTTTAAAAATATTCGCGTTATTAAAAAAAAATACCCTGTATACCTTTATACAGGGTATATAGGTATACAAGCAAAATTGAGCAGTAAAAACAAATAGTGAAGTTCCAGAACCCCTAAACACTCATAGTGAATGGAGGATGTATGGTAATAAAATAGAGGGTAGAATTCCATCGTACGACAACGACATGTTGAGGTTATGCTTGCAGCGGTACTAAGATGGTCGTGATTTTATGAGAGCCACTTGTCAAGTTAACTGAATGTGCTTGTAACGTCCTCCACAAAAAAGATACCTTACTTATAAGTTTGTACGGAACCCTCGGTGCGCGAGTCACAACTCGCACTTGGCCGGTTTTTTTTTAATATAATTTTAAATGTTACTTATTTAGATTTTCTTAACTCGTGTTTCCGCACTTAAAACATGAAGCACTCGCGTCGAACTTCAACTCGCGACTCATCGCTTCAATCGCGACATTGAGTAACGTTTGGCTGTTTGACGTCCTCTACCATGTATACGAACGCCGAGATCACCGACATGCATTTCATGTATGGACTTGTTGATGGCAATTCATTACAAGCTGGACGATTGTACATTGCACGGTTTCCTAGCCCTAATATCCTCAACAGAAAAATCTTCGAAAACATTCATTGACACGACAAGATGACAAGACGAGATATATCACAACTTTTGATTTTTTTAACATCAATATACGGAGATCGCTGGATTGGTCGATATAAGACACACGCATGGCCTGCTTGATCCCCAAACTTAAATCCCCTGGATTATTTCTTATGGGGCTATCTGAAGTCACTAGTTTATTCAAACTACTTCTTCTTTCACTTCTTGTACTACCGCTATTCGTTTTTGCTGATTCAAATGATTTATTCAACAAATATCGAATATGGTTGTCGCAAATTTTGTTCACCCTGAATCTTCAAAATAACGAGGTTTTTCAGAAATCTTTATACGATGAAATATTCTTAGAAAAGACCAAGGGAATTCTCAAAATAATGGGGTTTTTCTGAAATCATTATACGACAAAATATTCTTAGAATAGGCCAAGGAATAACCTCTTGAATTTTTGTACACCATTGGAAAATTTGGACGAATTTCGAAATCGAATAATTTTTGGGTGTAACTTAATTAGAAACAACCCTGGTGTATTTGAAAGAGTTCGACACTCAATCATGAGAAGATTGAATGCTTATATCTAGGTTGGAGGAAGTTATCGAACATGTATTGAATATTGAGCAACTTGTACTTTCTGATAATAAAATGTTGTTACTGTTACAAATTGTGTTCATCCTGTATCTTTGAAGCAAAGCGTTTTTTTAGAAATCATCATAAGATAAAATATTTTAAGAATAGTCCAAGGAATAACCGTTTGAATTTTTGCCGCCTGTTTACTTAAATCGCTCCCTGACTAGGAGATATAAATAAAACAGGCAATTTATTTCGATTGAATAGAATTTTAACAATTAAAAATTCAATGAAACAGTTTTTCTTTTATATTTCCTTTAGAGAACAACTAATAAAATGTTGTTTGAATAACAATAATAAAATGTTGCAAAAGCAAATGTTGAAAATGATCTTCGTATTTGCTGTAAATAATCTTTGTAGCAGCCTTGCCCAGTAAGAAATTGGGTTAGATGGTAATCAATTTCTCCGTGTTTTCTGCTTATCCACGGAACTATTTTGGGTATTAAACCTAGTCCATTGCCCTTTATCTGACGCCCACCAGTTTCTCTGCCATTCATCGTCCAGATTATCTCTAGCAATTTTCCTGGCATTTTTTAGAGCCTGTTTCATATAGGTCCTTTCTCTCTTTCGCCAGTAACTCAAGAGGTGTTTTATATGCGCAACAAATCCTTAGTGCTAGTTTTCTCTGGACTATCGAGAGTTTATCGATAGATAGCTTAGATGTAAGGTGATGTGCCCATATTGGGGCCCCATATAGCATCACTGTCTGGACCACGTAACTGAGCGCTCTTCGTTTACAGCCCCCCCTACGTTAGGCATGAGTTTTTCCATTGCGTCCATTCCTCTCATACCTTTTGCTGCGGCTTCGTTAAGATGGGGAATTGAAGGAGAGCCTCTTGTCTATGACAACACCTAGGTATTTTAACGACTCTTTTGGGGCGATAACGTTATTTATTTGGAAAGCTATGGGCGCAAGCTTCCTCAGTCCCGTTAGTAGGAGCGATTCTATTTTCTCTAGATTTAATTTTTTTGATAGCATCCAACAGTTAATTTGGGATATTGCTTGGTTTGCAGTTAGCTTCGCCGTCTATTCCGACTTTGCTGTTATTACAAGAGATAAATCGTCCGCAAAACCTATTAGCCTAGCTCCCTCCGGAAGTTTTAACCTGAGGACTCCATCATAAAGTAAGTTCCACAGTGTGGGGCCCATAACCGATCCCTTTGGTACACATTTACTAACTATTATTTCCTCGGTTTCGTCATTTGTTTGCAAAATGATCGTTCTACTGGTGAAATAGCTTTGAATAATTCTTAGCAGATAGGGAGCTATATTTCTTGCGATTAGATCATCGATAATGAGTTTCCAATCGGCTGTGTTAAAAGCATTTGGTACGTCCAGTGGTATTAATGCACATATTCTTCAGGATCTTTGGGTGCCTGATTTAGCATTTTCTGCGATCTTCATGATGGCTTCTATAGCATGGTTGGTGGATCTGGCTTCTCTCTGGATTCTGGTTGGTGGATCTGAAAGCCGTATTGGTTACTCGACAATACAGCTCCCGATTCAATATCTGTTTTCAGCCTATGCAATAGTAGGTGTTCTAAGAGTTCCTCCAAAGTATCTAACAGGCATAATGGTGTAGAAGTAATTATGTAGGCTCCCCTATTGGTTTATCGTTTTTTCGAAGTAGCACCACTTTCGCCCGTTTCCATCTATTCGGGAAGTTTCCGGCAGCTAGATGCTCGTTAATTACGTCTAGCAAGAACTGCGGTTCCGGCTCAGCGAAGAGTTTTATTATTTCAGTATTATTTCAGTAGGTATTCCGTCCGGACCTGGGGCGTTTCCTTTACGCATCCGCTTTATTGCGTTTATTAGTTCTTCTTCCGTGAACAGCGGTACCTCTTCTACTGTTGGTTGCTGCCATCTCACTAGCTCCTGACGTGGAAAGAGTACTTCGACATTTGGTTGTTGGATCTTCAGCCTTTTCCTGTAGATTTGGAAGGCATCTCCCCATGTGTCGTACTCCAGCTCTTCGCACAGTTTCTTCCATTGTTTTTGCTTGGTCGTGTTTATTTCATGCCTCAGTTGTTTTTTGAGATATAGGTATTTGCTTAACAGTGCATTAGTCTTTTCTTCTTCTCCTTTTCTTGTTTTTTGTAGCTGGCTTTCTTTTCCGCTCTCCGCTCCACCTTCTTCTCTGCTCCACCAGTATACCATTTTTTTTCCTTGTGGGTTTCCCTCTTTTCTTGAGCGTTGCGTCACATACTTTACTCAGAACATTTAAAAGTTCGTCTGCGCTTTTGGTATTTGAACGTGCTATTTCCTCTGACAGTACGCGTTTAAATTTTACTTCAACTATGTGTTTAATATTCCAACCTGTGTTCCTGTACGGGGTTATTTGTTTGTACTCTCTCATTTTTCCTATTTTGTACGATATGTATCGGTGATCGCTCATTGTTTCCTTATCCAATACTCTCCAGTCTAGTATCTTGCTAGAAATACCAATTGTAGAGAAGGTGAAGTCTATTATGGAGCTTGAGTTCCCCCTTATGAATGTAGGTTGCACTCCTTGGTTTATTAGGACGACATCTATTTCTGCTGCCCAGTTCATTAGCATGTCTCCTCTTTTATGGATATGTGGGCATCCCCAGTAGGGGGACTTTGCATTAAAGTCACCAGATATTATTTTTGTATTTCGGTCTCTTGAGGTAAGCGCCCCAAGGCACTTATCCATCTGCTCCATTTGGCCGTTAGGTGAGAGATAGCAGCTATATATGACATAGTCCTGGGTCTCTACCCATACGTGACTTGCTCCACTTTTAGTTTTTATTAGCGGTAGGTTGCGATTTGTGACTAGTATTGCAGCATCTTTTCTCTGGTCAGTAAACCAGCCACCCGCGCTCACTATTTTTTTATTAAGTTCACTAACTATCAGAATATCTGCCTTGGTTTCTATTGCCGTGACAGTCAGGAGATCGTGTGCGGCACGACATCTCATGAGGTTGTTTAGGATGATTTTAGTCATTTTTTGCTACTTTTTGCCGTCTCAATCTCAGTGCCTCCGACAGCGCTTTTTTGTATGCAGGACAAGTTCCGGAATATGTCTGATGTCCTTTAAGCTTACAGATTGGACAGTACAATTCTTCTTGGCAATCTTTTGCCTGATGTTCCTCTTGACCACATCTGAGGCACATCTTCTGCCTATCTGGTCCTGTACATGAGTTTGCAAAGTGGCCCGTCTCCCAGCATTTATAGCATCTCATTATGTCTATCCTTTCCCTAACTCTGCGGTATAATCACCCAATCTTAAGCTTTCCTTTCTCTAGGAGCTTATTTGCCTGTGTTTTGGGAAGAGCTATAGTTGCCGCTTGACTGCTACCATATCCAGGTCTAATGTTTTTTTTATTTTAATGTCTCCTTCTCTAATACCAAGTGCAGATTTTACCGCGTCTTTTATCTCTTCCATTTTTGTAACGCCATCTATATCCTTAATATTCAGTAGGGTATCTGTATTACTTGATCGGATATCTATATCTGGAAGTTTTTCTGAGATCAATTGGATCAATTTTTCAGCATTCCCGTCATCCACTTCGAGAAGAAGCTCACCACTTTTCGTTTCTTTTTTTCCCGTGACCCGTGTTCCTGATGCTTCTGGGTTGACTTCTCTTTTGACTGATCTAAGTAGTTCAGCATAAGATTTCCCTTTTGATTTTAGAAATACCTCTTTCGACTTTCTTGATAATCTTTCTTGTTTTGTTTTTGATTTATTACTTCTGTCCATTTTTGTGCCCCGGGTATTATTTTACCATCTGCTATTGCTGTTTCTTGGTGAGCGTATACTCTACTATCAGTATCAGTGTTTGCAAAAGTATATTCTATCATTTTTAGAATAGAAGGCCATTCTGCCACCTTAGGTTTGGCGAAAGCCAATTTCTTCGTGCGGTGAGTTACTGATAGATCATTTCAGCTTTTTTATACTATATTAATACTTACTTATTATAATCTATACCAATTTATTGACACTGCTCAAAAACTACGAGCATTTACAGTATCTGAAAAACAAATGAACGGAAACTTACAGATACTTTTATGAATCTCTTAGTTTCAATAATGAAAAAGCAAGCAATTTTGAATATGAATAAATAAATTTTTGAATAATTAGAATAGTTTGAGCTACTAATTTTTGAAATTTTATAATTTGTAATAGTTTTTTTGTTTGCGTTAATAATATTGTTCTAAATTATTTTAAAAACACGTTTTTAATAATTTAAATAATTTTTTTATTCCCTATAATATAAAATAGGATGTGATACACCTAGCGTAATTAAAAAAAAACCGGCCAAGTGCGAGTTGTGACTCGCACACCCAGGGTTCCGTACAAACTTGTAAGTAAGGTATCTTTTTTTGTGGAGGACGTAGCAAGCACATTCAGTTAATTTGACAAGTGGTCCTCCTGAAATCACCACCATCTTAGTACCGCTGCAAGCATAACCCCAAGATATCGCTGTTGTACGATGGAATTCTACCCTATATTTTATTACCATACATCCACCATTCACTATGAGTGTTTAGGGGTTCTGGAACTTCACTATTTCTTTTTACTGCTCAATTTTGTCTGTATACCTATATACCCTGTATAAAGGTATACCTACAGGGTATTTTTTATTAAATAACACGAATATTTTTAAACTTATAGAAAGAAAACTTTATTTTAGTATTTAACTTATTCATATTAAGATCTAACTATTTCTAGATCTAATATAAACTAATATATTAACTATTTCTAGATCTATTTCGATACTCGATACTTCGATACATTCAGTTGTTCAATTGACTGCTTTTGGGCAATTGACTACCAAAAAATATAGGGATATAAATGTAGATATTATCTACAACATATTATGTAGATTATGTAGATTATAGTATAGTATTATTATGTAGTTTATCAACATATTATGTAGATTATAAAGAAAAATTAGACGAAATATAATATATACAGGATGTTACGGGACTTGAGTATGTCGCATGTCAGTTATAAACAAGCAAAATTTAGACATAATATATACCCTGTATATATTATGTATATAGAGCGTACGTGATGAAATGCATAACGAATATAAACAAAGAAAATTCAGAATAAACAGCTTGGTGCCAACACATACTTTTTAACCTTCGGACCTAACCGAGGAGGACCTAACTGTATGCAACCCATATGCTTCTGGAGCCTGACAATACCACTACGACAACATTAGTGTATTTTCATAAGTTTCTAATAGTAAATTCGCATTTTTCTTGTAACTAAACTACATATTTACGGTTTTCAAATTTTTCCCTTTACATGTGCTGTAAGACACCGCTTCTTGGAAAATTTCATGATTCTAGGTCAACAGGAAGTACTCTATAGGTTTTGATTCCCTTGTGAAATCGCAAAAAAGCGATATAAACGGTCATATCTTTTGATTGTGTTGACTTACAAGTTTGATTTTTCCACAGCTGAAAGAGACCACAGACCCGAATATTTGATACAAATTTCAACTTTCTTACTTTTTACCTCTACGCGTTCCTGAGAAAAATGGTCTTGGCAGACAGACAGACGGACGGACGGACGGACAGACAGACAGACAGACAGACAGACAGACGAACAACAAAGTGATCCTATAAGGGTTCCGTTTTCGGTATGGAACCCTAAAAATAAAAAATAATAAAAAAATATATTTTTAAGACTCAAAATTGACTTTACAATTCTATTTTTCGGATCGCAAGCTGCCTTTAGAATCGTATCGTCTATTACAATTTTTGGTATTTAAATGCAAAATCAGTTTTTGATGAAAAAAGTGAAATTGATCAAAATTGTAAGTCTAAAATGAAGAAAATTAAAAGAAACGACACAAAGCAACATTGCATCATATTAGCACCGTAAATCATATTGGCAATATATTTTACATATATTTTTAGTTCTGTCGAATGATATTGAAAAATGAAACACTCAGAATTTTTCAAACAATTCTCCTGTAAAATGAGTATTTGGCAGATACAATGTTTTAATTTGGAAGTATCAATATAAGGAATGAGGGACTAAATTACCGGGTAACATCCGTGTAACCTCAGAAAGTTGTTTTAGTAACATGAGAAGATTCGTTCATCTACGTATTTAATAAGAAGATGGTTAATTGCAGCAATATATTTAGTTTTCTATTGGACCAATATAAAATAAGTGTAAATTTTATTTTTAATACGATGAAATCTTTTAAGTTTTGGATAGAAGAAAAATACATTTTTAATCAGCATTAAAAATAAGTGGATGAAAATAGAATTTTAAAAGTATCTGTGTATGCATCGATCTTTCTAAGAAACATGTAAGTTTCATACGAAGACAAAACAATAATTTATTATCTAAATCTCACTGAATTAAAACACATGTGAAAATAGAACTTTGGTTGCAACGAAGCGTGTTGGGCGAATTAGTGTTGGACCAAGAAATTGGTGCAGTCTAATAGGCAATAAACACATAGAGCATCTTATCCAGCAGTCCCGTCATCAATTTCCAGATTTGCGGCCGGCGAAAATAAAACTGTCACATATTATAACGGCCGCGGCTGTCGAGTATTTTTCAATGTCACATTTAAAACCACATTATAAACTGTAACGTGTGGCCTACATGTAATATAATCGTGCAAAAATGAGTATTTAATATCCGACCACCTGTTAGAGGGACCACCCCAGTACTTAATAGCAAAATAAACCAAAAACAACTCTTAACAGACATGCCATCGTTTATAGAACGATCATATAACTAATAGGACATACATAGTTATTTGAAACATGATGGAAAAAAGTTGTTGAATTGGAACTAATTTTTTATTTTAAATTTTGTGATATTTTTGTTCGAGTTAAATATACGGTGGATTATCATAAATTATTGTGTTTTTTATAAATTATATTTTGTTCTTTCCTTTTTATCTTTAATTTATTGTGTAAATATTTTTTGTATGTACTACATTTGCCACTTTTACTAACTTCTATGCAAATTAAAATATTTTTATATTCATTTCACAGAAACGATTCACATATTTTCAAAATATTAAAAATTTTGAAAAACTTCAATTTTGAAAAAGAAATTTTATTTTATGAAAATGTATACAATACAATTTATATCTTACGTATAAACGCATCAGAAATATTTTTAACTCTCGACACAAAAAGAGGGGTGTTATAAGACGTGTCTGTGTGTCAGTCTGTCCGTATATGTGGCTGTTAGTGGAATCGTAGCTCCTAAACTAATGGACCGATTTTGAAGCGTTTTTTTTAAAGCTGACGTGATAGAGGAGGTCCTTAGCTTTAATTTATGAAGATCTGTTCATGCGTTTGATGACCATCAGCTCATTTCCTACTTGAGAAAATTAATCTGCAACCAATTTGACACATATGTTTGTCTAGTTTCGTATATCCAAACTTGTATACTGTGTATTTGAAAGCTGACGTGATCGAGGATGCTCTTAGCTATAGTTTATGAAGATCTGTTAAGGCATTTGATGATCATTAGCTCATTTCCTACTTTACAAAACTTAATCTTTTTTTGTAAACAATCCCCACGAATCACGTATTTGCGAACGAAATTTCAGGATTTCAAGAGGCAAGATTAATCAAGCATTATATACAAATTATTAAATAAAAGACAAAAGTTCGAATAATAAAACAAAATTAAAAATTTTAAGAAACTTCGACACAAAAACTCTCTAAAAAGAAAAAAAAGAAAATTTATCCATGCCCTTTTAACTTCATTAAAGATACCTGTTAATATTTTGATGATGAGCTTCGCCACGTCGGGGACTGCTAAATAATAAAACCAGAATACAAATAAATAAAAGGAATGTTGGTATTGATAAAGTATGGATTATACAAGGACCTACTCTGTGTAAGCAACGTACGTAAGTAACAAAACAACAATATCCAATCCTTTTGTTTTCAGTCTTGATTAATTTACTCCGCAAAATTCGGAAAATATACACAACCGTCAACGACGCATACCATATCGGAACTCTGCAGGAACTTAGTAGGCCGTGTAAGATAGATTGACACATCTAAGTTTAAATTTCCATTTTAAAACTAGTACGTATTTTCTATTCGTTATACTTCTTCACATAGCGGTCCCCCCGACGCGTCGACGGTCTTCGTCAAAAATTAATATGTAATTTTAATGAAGCGCAAGAAAGAAATTTTATTTTTTTACTTTTTACAGTTTTTTTTTTTGGAAATATCTAAAGATTTATAGGTTCTTTTGTGTCGGGGGTTAATTAAAATTTTGAATTTTATTCTATTATATATATATATATATATATATATATATATATATATATATATATATATATATATATATATATATCAACTATATCAACTATGTAACTAAAGTATCAACTATGAAATAATTTTTGACATACCGACCCTAGAGGCGACAGACTGCTTGAATTCTGTCAATCAGAAAATCTGGTAATAACAAATCCGCACCATAAATTGCCACCGACTGTATTCTTGGATATCCCCAGCTCACACAAAAGAGAAGATAGTTAGAAACCAAATAGATTAATCCTAATTAGAAAGCGCTATAGAAATGAAATTACATCAGTTAAAACTTATCATGGAGCTGATGCTTCGTCAGACCATAATCCGGTTGTGGCCGATGCAAAGTTCAAACATAAGAAACTAATGACAAAAAGAATGCCTCAAAGAATAGCGGTAGAAAAACTAAGAGCTGTGGAAATAAAGGAACAGACAAAAGAAGACATAAACGCGTGTATGCAGGAAATAGCTAGGGAAACATCCCAAACAGATAGCGTCAATAGAAAGTGGGAAAACATAAAAGAAGTCCTATTGAAAAGAAGTAAAGTTTTATTAAGGACTGACAAGTTAAGCGCACAACATCAATGGATGACGAAAGAAATATTACAACTTATGGAAGAAAGGCGGAAAAACAAAAGCGATCTCATAAAATACATCGACATTAATAACAAAATCAAAAGAAAGATTCGAGAAGCAAAAGGTGAGTACCTAGCTGACAAATGCAAAGAAATTGAAAGATTACAAAACCAATACGACAATTTCAATCTCCACAAAAAGTAAAAGAACTAACGGGAACTAAGAGAAGAATTGCACCTTCAATTATAAAAACAAAGGAAGGGAAAATTATAACGGACCACGCACAAAAGCTACTAAGATGGAAAGAACACATAGAAGAACTCTTCATGGATACCAGAGGCCCCCTACGTAACGCGCGACAAGATGTAACTAGCACCCCAATAACAAAAGAGGAAGTACAACACGCCATAAAGAACACGAAAGGTGGTAAAGCGGTTGGCCCTGATGAAGTACCAATAGAGCTGGTAAAACTCTTGCAAAACGAACAACTCGATATCATTACGAACCTATACAATACCATATATAAAACAGGAATATTGCCAAACGAGTGGCTAAGGTCAACATTTATCACGATACCTATGAAACTTAATGCCAGGGAATGTAGCGACTTCAGAACGATAAGCCTCATGAGCCACGCCTTAAAAGTATTCCTGGAAATAATACATAAAAGACTATACAACAAATTGGAAGAAGATATTGGTGATACGTAGTTTGGATTCAGGAATGGCATGGGGACGCGCGAGGCGCTATTCTGCATTAACGTATTGGCACAAAGATGTATGGATGTGAATGTGGAGGTGCACGCTTGCTTCATAGATTATGAGAAGGCTTTTGAAAAGGTACAGGTAAAGGTACATACATGAACTATTAGTAGCGCTACTGAAAACCAAAAACATCGATACAGCAGACATACGAATCAGTGAAATTGGAATTAACTACTGGATATTGGAATCTAACGGCGCAGGTGAGAGTAGATGGTGAATCCACAGAAAAAATCAAAGTTCAGAGTGGCGTTAGGCAGGGATGCATTTTGTCTCCAATACTATGGACAGGCAATTCCTGAAGAAGGGCAAGCAGGACTGATTGTTAACGGGCGACCCATCAATAAAATAATATACGCGGATGACACGGTGATACTGGCAGATAACATAGAACACTTGCAAAGAATGGTAGAAAGAACGAATATCATTAGCTTGCAAAACAAGACCAAATATATGATCATTTTAAAATCAGCAACACCTAATACTAACCTTATCATCGACAATGTCCGTATCGAGAAAGTAACCAAATTTAAATACCTTGGCACTTGTATATCAAGCGACATCGAACAGACAAAAGAAATCAAATACCGTATTAAACTAGCCAGAGCTGCCTTTATTAAAATGAGAGACCTCTTCTGTAATCGTGATCTAAAGTTGGAACTCCGAATCAGAATGATGAGATGCTACGTGTTTCCAATATTAATCTACGGCGTGGAAGCATGGACACTCGTGGTCCGGCGTGGAAGCAGGCGTTTAAATGTGGGTGTATAGGAGAGTCCTAAAACTATCGAGTTACGAATGTGGAGGTATTACGAAGGATGGGAAATGGGCTAGAAATTATAGAAACAATTAAATGTAGGAAACTGGAATACCTAGGAAATACTATGAGAGGAGAAAGGTATGAAATATTACAACTCATAATACAGGGAAAGGTTGCAGGAAATAGAAGTGTGGGAAGATGGCGGATTTCCTGGTTAAAAAATCTTAGAGATTGGTTCCGGTGTACTTCAAAGGAATTATTCAGAGCGGCAGTGTCGAACGTGGAGATTGCCTTGTTAGTAGCTAACTTCCGAGTAGGAGATGGTACATGCAGAAGAAGAAAGGTTGTGGAAATGGGGTCTAAAGTTCTTTTTTTTATGATGATTTTCTTTTTTTTTATGATGATCTGAAAAATCGAAGATGCTACAGGTGTGAAATTTGGTACTTTTTTAACCACCGACACATGAAGAGGGGTGTTATAAAATTGACGTGTCAGTCTATCCGTCTGATGATCATAAGCTCATTTATAAGAAGATGTAAGAATGTGTTAAGTAATTGATCCTCAGATAATTATTGGCACTTAGCAGTAAAAATAAAGAACCACATTCGTATTCCTCTACTAAGTGGGCCTATGATTGTGGAAAGACTGTGCCAATAATTATTACCGGAAGACTGTGCCAATAATTATTACCGAGTGCCAATAGCTGCCAATATTGGCAATATTCTGATTTTTTTTCAAAACTTCTATTCGGGAAGTAGCAGAGTAGCCTCTATTTTCGAATTTGTTTTCGAATGACTATAGTTTTAAAATGCTTAACATATCTTGAGGTAAATTGTGTTGTGCGGCCCTCAGAAATCAAGTAAAAAAACAAGTAAGCTTTGCTTAAGCCAAATGGCATGCTTTTAAGAGCTAATGGCATGCTTAATAGGGTGGATCAATTTTTCGTTTTTTTTTAATGTTCAACATTAAAAACGTGCCAAATGGTGCCGCTAATTGATATGTAAAGTTTAATTAAAGTCTTATTAAGTTTTATTGTCTCCGGAATTTCATAGAACGATTTAACTAAAGTAGTTTTTTTATGCCACTTTACTAATACTTCAGTCAAATAATTGATATCGGATTTCATGCGAAATAGTCTTTAGTAATGATAAATAGGAACTTAAAAGACAAAGGAGGAAGGAGCGGTGGGGTGCGAAAGAAATTGCGGTGCGTAATATTAAAAATGCAGTAGTTTATACTTTGCTATCGAAAACATGTGATAGATTTTGAGTGACAGAGAGGGCTGGAGCAGCAATTGCATCAGCAGTTCTACATGCATCCAGTTAAGTAATTGACAAAAGTAAGCTTCGCCGAGAACGAACAAAAAAAGCAGAGAAAATGTAGTTTCACAACAAACTGATTCACAAATACCAGCATTATACTTCGATGGGAGAAAGGACCCAACTTTGATTATGTCTGAAAAAGATGTCAAAAAATATTGACCACGCATACTTGAAGAGCATATTTTCTTGATAAAAGAAGTCGAAGTTTTTAGGTTACAATACATCTGGTTCAGGCACTGCAAAGTGTGTAGATCAAGAAATATTCAACTTTTTTTGAATTTTTTTTGAAACTTGTTTTGAATGTGGATGTGTTAATGGATCATTTGATTGCAATTTCATGTGATGGGACAAATGTAAATATTTGGAAATACGGCTGTATTATACGGATGCTAGAAAGAAGATTATTTGTTTATTGTACATCAATGGACTGCCATTTAGACATCTGTTTCAACACATTGATGGCAGTACGTCTGGGCCAAAAACATTTGCAGGAACAATTCGTTAAGAACTTGAGAACTGTGAGAAAAGAGCTATAACTCAGTTTCAACCTATTCCCGCGAACTTAAAGGAGCTCTCTGCTAAAGATATTAGTACAGACCAGAAATACTTGTACAGAATAACATCTGTTTCAACACATTGATGGCAGTACGTCTGGGCCAAAAACATTTGTAGGAACAATTGGTTAAGAACTTGAGAACTGTGAGAAAAGAGCTATAACTCAGTTTCAACCTATTCCCGCGAACTTACCGGAGCTTTCTGCTAAAGATATTAGTACAGACCAGAAATACTTGTACAGAATAGTTGAAGCAATTTCAACAGGCATATGTCCTAGCGATTGAGCTAACAAAATCCTCAGGCCAAATTTCCTCTTGCCCAATGACTATCTCGTGCCAATAGATCGTGCCATTCTCCGTCTGTATATTTCAGTAGAAACTACAGTTGAAAATCTAATAACTCTTATGTTGTCAAGATTTGTTCAAAGTATGTTGTCTACGTTTATACTCCGATATGGTTTTCTATAAAAACTCACTATGGCTATAAAGATGCATCGCGACACTTGTTTAAACGCATCGAGCTACTAGATATTTACCAACAACTTTAAAAACCGTTATCGGCCCAGTAATTCAAAGAAACAGCTATTTCGCACACCCGTAGAACTTATTGCTTGCAATGTTGATGGATCCCCGGTTCGCACGTTCGTAAATTAGCTGTACGTCGAATTTTGAAAGCTAAATCAGAAACTCCAAAAAAATTGCATCTGTTTCAGTTACCAAAGATAAACGCATCAACATATTACGACCTTTTGAATTGGCAAGAAAATTTCTCTAAGCCACTGTTATTAAAATCGGTAACCGAAGAAAATTTCCGATTGTTTATTCAACCAAAAGTAGAAGGAGAATTGGATTTATTACGCCTTCCGTGTCACACACAAGCAGTAGAAAGAGCAGTTGAATCTGTGACCGAAGCTTCAGCCACTTTATGCAGTTAAACGATCACAGAGGGTTTCATCAAAGCCCAGATAGACTCGAGAAAATCAATGCCGATATTCGACAGCAAAAGGGATTTGGCCACTAAATAAACCCACTTACTTTAATAATTATTCTTTATTATTTTGGTTGTTAAAATTGTGTCCTCTATAATAAACCTATCATTACTATTGATTTAAGACTTTTATTTATAAATAGAGTTCATTAGTGTAACTTTGTATATCATGCTGTTAAGCCAGTTTTAACCATATTTGTTGACAATTTCCACATGACTGCGGAGGCAGAAGATTAATTTCGATTGCAATGAAACTTCATAATCTTTTTACACTCATAATTAAGCACTTTTTGTCACTGTTCCCGTATAAAGGCCGGTCCAGACGCTCCGTTTTGCACAACCATTTGTCTGCGCAGTCTTAAGACGGAATGAAAACGTTGCAATTTGTAGAGCGTCTACACGGTGTAGGTATATTTCGCATAGTTTTAATGAAATCGTCATAGAGGAGGTACTAGTCTGGTCATTTTTGAACAAAATGAATTGGAAAACGGAGCTACCGTCTACATGCCCCGACTTGTCTGCACAGTTCATGGATATCTATGCTCTTTAGCTTACTTATCGCTGTAACTGTACCGTCTCCGCGCAGTTTTCCTATCTACACGCAACGTTTTATCTGCAACGTGTTGAACTGTGCAAACAAAAGGTTGTGCAATACGGAGCGTCTGGACCGGCCTTTAAAATGAAACATTTTTTTCTCCATATATAAGTGACCCACCCTAATGCTTAAGTGGGCCTAATGCTTGTTACCCTATATTATTTTATAAGTTTACTAATATGCTATTTCTGATAAAAACATGTTTTTTCTGCTTAAATATACTATTTATGCTTCAAATGTTGAAATATATATTGCCATATAAACTGTTTTAGTCATATAACTATTGTTATTCGATTTCGTATCATCAATTTGGAATTGTCTTATTATTTGCTTTGGACAGTATTAGTAGTTACTATGAATAACAATTAAATGTATATGTTGGCGAATGTTATATATAATCGCCAATAACTTGTAAGTAAAGCCAATAACTTGTAAGGTAAGTGTGATGAATTCTTTAATAGCACGAAAGAAATTTTAATAAGGGACTGACATGTCTTGTCAAGTAAAATAAGTTGAGAAAAGTTAAGCTAGAAAATAATTTTATTATTAGAATTCATACAAAACAGTTACATGTTACAAAGAAACTAAACACATATTCTAGCGAAAAAACATTTTTCCGTTTTAACGTTTATTGCTACTACTTATTAAATTACTACAGTTTATTAAATATTTTAAGTTTACTTATTTAGATATATTAGACTGTTGTGACATTTAGAATTACAAAGTTTGTCAGACTTTTTAGATTTACATTTTATATTAGATTTGCATTGCTCCTTGCATCGCTGATATCAAAATGATAAACATAAATTGCAGCCTCTGGTCTGTAAGGAATAGTGTCCCACGAAAAACTATCCTTCTGACTAGTAATTACTCAAAACACTGCGAAGATATCTACTGGCTAAATGGGTAGATACTTATCACATTCACCATTACGAAAAAAAAATAATTTGGTAATTATTCAGCAATTCATTACATTTACCAGGCTTAGTGGTGATTATATATAATAACCGCTAATTATACATAATCAACGGGTCAATCACATTTATCGTAACATATGTAATAGAATATCTGGAGTGTTTGGTAAAAGGAGTATAAGTCAAAAACGCGAATATACCGCCAAATTGAATTTTAAAAGTTAACAGAGAATTTAGTTCATCGTTGATTTAAAAGGTTACACAGCTCGACATCATGGAATTTTGGTCGTGGTGTTGAAACAGTTAAAACTGATTTTGGACAATTTTTGATTTGCTAATTACAAAAATACCAAGCTTTTTTCGTAACAGCTCTAGTTTTTTTAATACAGGATAATTGATTTTAGTTTTCTGGCATTTTCCGCTGTTTCACCTTTGAACGGTTTATGGAAAAATTTCTAGTTTTTCTAGGAAGCATGAAATTAAAAAAAAAAAAACTTTTAACCCAGGCGTCAGACCCATTCAAATTCTTTGAGATTTTAAATGATTAGTCGAGAAACTTTTAACCGATTTTCACAAATTTATTCTTGAAAGAAACGTAAGAAATTTTTTAACAAAAACTGAAAGAAAACCTTGCAAAAAGTTATTGGAAATGGCTCATCAGGTCACTTTTTGAGATACGATATTTTGGGCCTTTTCAGAATGGTGCGGCACACAAGGCCCAAAATATCGTATCTCAAAAAGGGACCTGATGGAACAATATTTATCTGATTTATCTAGAAACTGTTAAAAGAAGTTTTAGTTTTTAGTTTTAGTTTTTCTGCCGCTCACCATATCAGAAAGTTTTTGTTTTGCTCGCGTTCACAATCAGAAGAATAGATAACTTGAGTTATATCTATAAAGTCCTCTAAATTTAAACATATTTTTAATTTTGCACATTTTCTCTATTTGCAATTTTCTTCACCTTAATTTGTACAAAGTTAATATTTGTATAGTTAATAAACTAATGAGTTATTATTAATTAAAAATAAATTATGAAATGCTAATGTGGAAAACTAGTCCAAAGATTAAAATTTAACCGTTATGTAACATGTTTCGCATAAACATTTATAAATATTTATTAGAATTTTTAACTTGTGTATACATTTATTCCGCAAAATATTGTTAGTTAAACATTTCCGCAAATATAATAAAAATATTTTAAACTTATTTTTGTCCAGAATCTAGGATATATAATTACAGAGTGTTTCAACGTAATGTATATAAGTAATGTTTAATCCGTTCCGACTAAAGTCATTGTATTATATTTAGAGGACGTATTAATGACAAAATATAGATGACTTAAGAATTAGATGTGAAAAAATCTTTTTGAAATCCCAATCTTAGATTCTTTGTAAAACAAAAATGTAGAAACAATTTTCACCATTTCAACATCTCCATTTATGCTATATCAGGGGTCGGCAACCTTTTACCCGTGTTGTGCCAAGCCATTCTACCAATATGATAAAGGGTGCTGCCAGAATTTTAACTTATATAATGGGGTTTTAGAGGAGAAAAAATTTATACCAAATTTATCTTTTAAACATATTTATTAAAAAAATAACATAAATTAAAAATTTTTAATGCGAACCTTGTCCCTGCACATTTTTGCTTAATATTTCAATATCAGGGGTATAATTTGTGACTTTTAATTTCACACAAGATTCTGAATGTTCATTTGTTAAACGACTTCTTTGTGGACTCAAAATATGTTTCATATGAGAAAAAATTTGTTCACAGAGATATGTGGAACCAAAAGCGGAAAGGAGAGCACATGCAATTTTTTTTAAACAATAAAATCTTTCCGGCAATGACATCCAACAATTTAATATAGCAGTCGATTTTTCCATAGAGTCATCTTCCAGATTTTTTCATAATTCCTTAAATTTTGTTTTCCATAATTCTGATGATATTAGTTCGATAAGTTCCATTTCAAAATTATCAACATTCATCCACTCAAAAATTGAAAAATCAAACGGTATTATTAATGGATCTCTTAAATCTGGTTTTATCAGGAAGGAAAATATAGGCAAATGAGCTTCAAAGTCTTTGCATCTTCTGGAAAATTCATCTTTGAGTGCTTCAACGTAGGTTTTAAGTTCATCTTTGTCTATGGTCGATTTATTTGCAAGCGCTTTAACATTTGGGAAGTATTTGTAGGTACTAGTATTAATATCACATAAAAATACATTTAATTTTGTAGCAAATCCTGTCCAATATTTAAAAAGTTCGAGCACAGTTTGGCGCTTTCCTTGCAATCTTAAATTTAGTTCCTTGAGATGTTTAGTTATATCAGTCAGAAACATCAATTTGCATAACCATTCTTTATCGTTCAATTCGGGGAAATGTTGTTCCTTTTCATTAAGAAAAACTTTAATGTGTTCCAGACATGACACAAACGTATTCAAGACATTGCCTCGACTAAGCCAACGAACATGGCTGTATAAGGGGAGGTCGACATATTCACTTTCCATTTCTTCTAAAAGAGATTTAAATTGCCTGTGTGTCAATGAAGAGCGAGACACTATGAAATTAACTATTTTAACAACAGTGTCCATTACAGGAATTAAGCGCTGTGACGAAATTTTGGCAACTAAACTTTCCTGCTGTATTATACAATGAAAGTTCAATATTTTATGTCCAATATGATTTTCAAGAAGTTTGACAAATTCTTTATCCTTGCCAACCATTGCAGGTGCGCCGTCAGTAGTTACACAAAATATTTTTTTTATATTAATTTTCTTGCTGTCAAAATAATTTATGAATGAAGCAAGAATATCCTGCCCCTTAGTTGTCCCAGACAGAGGAATCAAATTGCACAATTCTTCATAAACTTGACCTTTATCACAATACCGTACAAATACTGCAAGCCGCGCAATATCATTTACATCTGTACTTTCATCAACAGCGACGCTAAATGCAACAGATTCTTGTAGTCCAGAATTCTGTTTTGTTGTCACATTGTCTGCCATTTCAGTTATTCTTCTTTCAATCGTTCGTGCAGAAGCCGGTATTTCTCGAACTCGGGATAGTATGGTTTGTTGGTTAGGTAAATTGCTAAACAACTTTTCTGCACTTTTAATAAAGATTTCCTTTATATATTCCCCATCTGTAAAGGGTTTGCCTTTGGCAGCTATGCAATGAGCAATTGCGAAGCTGCATTCTGTCGCCTTAGGCTTCGTTCCAGTTATTCCAAAAAAAAAAAAGCTACTTGTTTCTTATAACCAGAAACAGCTCTCTTTATAGTTTCACATTTCTCATCATTGCTATTAAATGTGGACTGATGTTTGGTTTGGAAATGTGTTGACGCTTGACGTGCGGCATACGACACTTTCGTGACATATCACACATACAGCACGATCCTTTTGTTGTATAAATCCATATTCATTCGTCCAATAGCCTTGAAACCCGCGAATATTTAGTTTTTGTTTCTTTGCCTCCATATGATTAAATATGGATTAAAAATAACAAATATTAAACCAAAAAGATACAAGTCTTACAAAAAAAGTTAGAACAGAAAGTAACGACCAGTATTAAACGAAATGCAAGTTTTACTGGATTGCAGGCAAATATGCGCAGCACAAAACAAGAAAGAGAGGGGCGAATGTATTCCGGCTTGAACATTCGTATAAGTCCGCTTCGATAACTAGTCGGTGCTGCGCATGTTTCATTCATTTTGCTCCGAATGCGTTTCCACAAAAGCATCGCGCAGATTTTCGTGACATTGGCAAGCCTCCTTAGATAAATTATATAATTAAACATTTTCTCTTATTTAAAAATCACTTCATCTCGATATTTTCACGATTTCCCTGATTACTAGAGGTCAGAAAAAAATACGGTGCCGTATTTTTGTTCGAAAACCCGTATTTTTGATGTTGTAATAAGCTAAATTATATATTTTATGTAAATATTAAAAAAAACGGCCCTCATGAAAAATTTAAACAAATATTCGGCGTTAACAGAATTTATAAAAGGTGAAATTTTTCTTTGAAATCTTTGATAATGGCATTTATATTCATAAAAAATAGTTGTTAAAAAATTATTTTTTGATTTTATTTAAATGTTTATTTTTTACAAAAATTAGCTTGTTTACTAGGAAATTTATAGCAAATTCAGACCCCCCCCCCCCACAAGAAAACCGTTTTTATTCAGTTATAGCAAAGACAACAAAGTGAACATTCGCTAGGAATACCGTATTTTACCCCCTAAATATATATTATAATTAAATTATATAATATTATTTTAAAATACCGTATTTTTCACCGTATTTATTCCGAACTCCTATTTACTTCGTAGAGTGCCATTCAGAAACTCATCGCGTGCCAAGCCTGGCACGCGTGCCATAGGTTGCCCACGCCTGTGCTATATTTTCATTAAGTATACTGTAGAGGTTTTACGTAAAAAGTACAATGTACTCCTACAATGATTTTTTAATTGATATCTGTCATATTGAAATACCATTTCAATTTTCAACTCTAATTTTATATTATTACTCATCATCAGTTATCACCGGTTAATTTTCAGATCTAAAAATCGACGGTCCTAACATAGATAAAGACATGTCAAAAACCGAGGTTTACAGGAGAGCATTATTTATGTTCAAACCGCTCTAGAAATAATTCTATGTACAATTATAATTTTTTTTTTCTATAATGTTTTATTAGCTTTAGGAACTGTATAATAACTTTACATATTTTCTTTTTTTATATTTTCTTGGAAAAACTGATAGATGACTATGAATAGGATGGTTGCGACTGTTACTACGTGGTAATTCATACTTACATTGAATTGAAAAATTCACTATGTTTTTACCACACTTAGACTATGTAAAAATGTTATACAACTTGTTATTCACAGTAATATAAATTTCTACACGACCACGACTTAAGTTTCGACGTTTGACGGTCATTTTCAAGTTGAAAACGACCGACTTGAAAATGACAGTCAAACGTCGAAACTTAAGTCGTGGTATGTGTAGAAATTTATATTACTGTGAATAACAAGTGTGTAACATTTTTACATAGTATAAGTGTGGTAAAAACATAATGAATTTTTCAATTCAATGTGTGATAGATGACTGTTTCTACGCTGATATTAAAATAAAAGTATGTCAGTCATTTCTATGATACCATTTTATATGCAGGAAAGAAGAAAACAGTTTATAGAGTGGAATGATACGTATAGATATCTGCATCTACGATACTTATTCGTTGTAAATATAATACTTGTTCTCCGATTTATAAATGACGATTTCTTACGATTTGTAAATGACGTTATGTGTATATGGAAAATCTAAATCCAATTGTGCAATTAAAAAATGCCATTTTTGACATGTATGTCAAAAATCTTTTTATGTATGTCTTATGTCTTTATGTATCGGACCGACGAAATGAGTAAAACATTTTTCGAATAAAATTCACCCTTTTTCACCTTCACTAACTGGATTTTCAGGAAGTTGTAGAATATTTTCAGGAAGCCGTAAAATATTTTCATGAAGTCATCATTTCTTTAGAAAATTTTCATCAAGAACTGAAAATTTTCACATCTCTAACATCGTTAGTTTTTGAGATATAACTATGTTCTATTTTCAACTCCTTGACTGGATTATCGAAAATAATTATATTATCATAAAATATATTATTAAAAAAAAATTCCGGCCAAGTGCGAGTTGTCACTCGCGCACCGAGGGTTCCGTACAAACTTGTAAGTAAGGTATTTTTTTTGTGGTGGACGTAGCAAGCACATTCAGTTAACTTGACAAGTGGCCCTCCTGAAATCACAACCATCTTAGTACCGCTGCAAGCATAACCTCAAGATGTCGCTGTCGTGCGATGGAATTCTACCCTATATTTTATTACCATACATCCCCCATTCACTATGAGTGTTTAGGGGTTCTGGAACTTCACTATTTGTTTTTACTGCTCAATTTTGCCTGTATACCTATATACCCTGTATAAAGGTATACAGGGTATTTTGTTTAAATAACGCGAATATTTTTAAACTTATAAAAAGAAAACTTTATTTTAGTATTACACTTATTCACTAACTTATATTAAGATCTAACTATATTTTGGAACTTCACTATTTGTTTTTACTGCTCAATTTTGCCTGTATACCTATATACCCTGTATAAAGGTATACAGGGTATTTTTTTTAAATAACGCGAATATTTTTAAACTTATAAAACGAAAACTTTATTTTAGTATTACACTTATTCACTAACTTATATTAAGATCTAACTATTTCTAGATTTAATATAAACTAATATATTAACTATTTCTAGATTTATTTCGATACTCTTAACATTCAGTTGTTCAATTGACTGCTTTTGGGCAATTGACTACCAAAAAATATAGGGCGTACGTGAAGTATATGTAGATTATAAAGAAAAATTATACGAAATATAATCTATACAGGATGTTACGGGACTTGAATATGTCGCATGTCGGTTATAAACAAGCAAAATTTAGACATAATATATACCCTGTATATATTATGTATATAGAGCGTACGTGATGAAATGCATAACGAATATAAACAAAGAAAATTCAGAATAAACAGATTGGTGCCAACACATACTTTTTAACCTTCGGACCTAACCGAGGAGGACCTAACTGTATGTAACCCATATGCTTCCGGAGCCTGACAATACCACTACGACAACATTGGTGTATTTTCATAAGTTTCTAATAGTAAATTCGCATTTTTCTTGTAATTAAACTACATATTTACGGTTTTCACTTTTACTATTTTTCTCTCTACATGTTCTATAAGGCACCGCTTCTTGCCAAATTTCATGATTCTAGGTCAACGGGAAGTACCCTATAGGTTTTGATTCCCATGTGAAATCGCAAAATATGCGACATAAACGGTCATATATTTTGATCGCGTTGACTTACAAGTTTGATTTTTTCACAGCTGAAAGAGACCGCAGACCCGAGTATTTTTGATACAAATTTGAACTTGTTACCTCTACGCGTTCCTGAGAAAAATGGTCTTGACAGACAGACAGACAGACGGACAGACAGACAGACACACAGACAGACAGACAGACAGATAGACGAACAACAAAGTGATCCTATAAGGGTTCCGTTTTCGGTACGGAACCCTAACAATATTGTAAAAGAAATTATTTTTAAAGAAATTAATGTTAAAGATCTTTTTTGAATTCTTCGATAATCAATAGGCTATACTTATATCTCAAAAACCGAAGATGTTAGAGACGCGAAAATCAATTTTTATATGTTGATATGTGGTTTTGGGTTTGGTCGATTTCTCGACATTATTAATACATTTTACGAATATTGGTTATTCTCACGAGATGTCTACCTCCGACTTGTTTAAGCGTTACACCTATGTATAATCAATATCGATATTATTTCTGTTAATTTCAATTTATAACACTATTATCTACAAACCTTATTATACCAATATGAGGAGAAAATTACTTTTATCTACTCACACACCAAATTGAACACATTAATAAATGCATTTATGCCATTATTATAATCGTGTGTAGAAGTATCCAAATCGTGAGTAAAAGTCCAATGTAAATCAAAAGGAGTTTCATTATTAAACGATTTCTGTTTGTTGTTACTATGGCAATAACTCGCGTCACTAAACAAAAAACATACAGTGAACATACATTTTCTGACGCATATTAAAATATTTCTTATTTTGAATCAGGAAGTCTCAGCCTCTCAGTTTGGATTTATCTGGCTCTAATATAACATAACCTAACCATAATCTAATCTAGATTAAATCTAGGTTAAACTAGATTACATCTAAGTAGGAAAAGATGCTCCTTCTAGGCCCTCCACCTTCATTGATCTTGACACTTCCGGTTACCACTTCCGGTGACGACTTCCGTTCCCGGTTTTGACTTCCGTTTCTGGTTTCCCACTTCCCGTTTTTCGCTTATGAGAATGTGAGGTCTATGCAGCCGCACGTGCAAGGTCTATGTAACCCCACGCTGGGTGTGAGCTCTATGTAGTCCCACCTGTGAGGTCTATATAACCCCACGCTGGGTGTGAGGTCTGGTTTCGACTTCCGGTTTCGACTTCCCACTTCCTGTTTCCCACATCCGGCCGCTCCATTTGCGATTCCTGCACTGTGCGCGGGAAAATCAAAATTCAGGGATTTATGTGGCTCCAATATAACATAATCTAACAATAATCTAATCTAGATTAAATCTAGGTTAACCTAGGTTACATCGAAGTAGGGTAAGATGGTTCCTTCTAGGCCCTCCACCTCCATTGACCATGACACTTCCGGTTTCGACTTCCGTTTCCGGTTTCCCACTTCCTGTGTTTCACTGATTAGAATGTGAGGTCTATGTAGCCCCACGTACGTGGTCTATGTAACCCCACGCTGGGTGTGAGGTCTATTTACTCCCACGCGTGAGGTCTACGTAACCCCACGCTGAGTGTGAGGTCTGGTTTCGACTTCCGTTTCTGGTATCGACTGCCCACTTCCGGTTTCCCACCGCCCTATACGGCCGCCCAATTTGCGGTTCCTGTGCGGGAAAATTCAAAATTCGGCGCAGGAGGGAAATTCAAAATTTGACGCAGGCAGGAAAATTCAAAATCGAAACCGTAAGTCGAAACCGGAAGTGTCAAAGTCAGTGGAGGTGGTGGGTCCAGAAGGAAAAATCTTTCCCTGTCTTTGTCTATCCAAATTACAATTTTTACAACATAAACGGTAAGATATAATTATTCTTTTGTAGATTCAACAGTATTTCAACATGCTTCGTAGATAAAATAATGTATGAGACACGTGTGTGAAAGGCTTTTGTTCACTCATTGCGATTAAACCACTCGCCTTCTTCTTCACACACTTGTATCTTAAATTACTATTTCTTTTAAAATCCCTATTATTGGAGCCTCATGTCGTGGAAAGTTCTGGCGATACTCAAATACAACCTGAAGCACAAATACTGTCTGTTTTTATTTATAATTTATTTTATTAATAATTATATTATTAATAATTTATTTATTTATTTAGCCGGATTGTTCACAACTTTCAGTTTATTTGCCATCTGTAGAGCGTAAATTTATAGACTAGGGAAGACTCAATCAAGACTCAAATATGGAAAAAGATCTGATTTTACTATAACAAGCTTTTCAATGCCATTGTTCATCATTTCCGGGATTTTATCAATTCCTACTGAACTCTTTTAATATGTTCTATTGACGCTTTTGTCTGACGATTCAAAGCATTGACAATTTTAATTTTGTATTTAGAAGGCAAATTAGAATAAAAATATACCAAGGAAACAGATTGCGGAGGCTGTTGCCATAAATGGGTTTTCAGTATTTGAAAACACATTTTGATAACTTGATATTTATGTAGCTTCAAAAGAAACCAGAATACGGTGCTTTTACTTTCGACATAAACGCTGATAAGGAAAATAGAAATATCACAAATTTCGTTCACTTCCTCTGGCAACAATAGAAATTCGTCAGGGATTATAAACATTTTCAAGCAATAAATAGCTTAGCTGTCCACCCAGCATGATGGATGGTAGTCACTAGGACACGGAAAGATACTCCACGAGATGGTGCTTCTTTAAGGAAAATCGCAATTAATTCTAAAAATTCTCTTTAATTCTTTCTAGGTTTTTGTTCACTCAAAATATCTCGAACAAAATCAAGGATTGGAGATGCAACGCGTGCCTATAAATGTATCGGATGTTCTTGGGTCAAAATCTAATGCTTTAAGATAGAATTAAAGACCGTAAGAATGAAGACAGCTGTTTCATGCTATTTTCTAGCTCCAGAATGCAATCCAGGTACCCAAGAACCACACGAGTGCAAGAAGTTTCTCAATACCACCAGTTGAAAGAATCACAGCAACCTCTCGACTGTTTGTTTAAGTTTGCTGATTTTCGTTAGCCTGCCATTTCGTATCCCTAAATTGGTTCTTGATTTTTTTCCTATTTTCTTTGGGAATTTTTTTTCTCAGAAATTTTGAATACAAGACTTCTTTTTCATCCGATTGTTAGTTCTGCACTATGACAGGGCCCGCTTGGAGTCATAGACGTCTCCATTTGATCTGCCTAAGGCGTCTTCAGGGATAGCATTCACACGTTGTACATCCTCGGTAAATCGGTTCAACCATCGTTTCTTATAAACCAGTTGCTTTAGCCTACGTTGTTCGGAGTCACGGAGAGCTAGTCCACAGATCGCGTTAACGGTGCGGTGCGGCACCGCACCGCAATTAATCCAAGCTATAAGGTGCCACACGGGCGGTGCGGCACCGCAGTCGAACCAGGAACGATCGCAGCGCATCACCACTCCCCGCCTCGTGTCACAGGTCACAAGCGCGGCGCGCCTATGGTGCGACACATCTTGTGACATGGCATAGTGATTTGTATGTAGGATGACGTTGCGGCACCGCTCCGATATACGTAACGTATCGTGTGGCCTCACCCTAAGCTAGACGTTCCAGAATTGTGATTAAAATTTATCCTGAATAATCTTCAACCGATACTTCAACTGACATTGGAATTCCATTTACCACAAAATTAAGTTCACTAGAATCTATAATAGCTATTTAAAATAGTTATAGTGGAAAAACAGATGGGAACAAAGAACTGGGAGTATTAATTCATTCATCATAAACAAAGCTATGAAACCAGCAATCATTAACTTCCAACCTGTCAATGAAAGAATATGCATACTACGAATCCATACACGTCACACGAATGCAACGATCATCAATGTACATTGCTCCACTGAGGAGCAAGACGATAACACAAAGATAAGTTTCCTAACCTATCATGAGCTAGAAAGATTTTATGACTCTTCGCCATCTAGTGACGTTAACATTATTTTAGTGGTTTGAACGCCAATATCTGAACAGAAATAGGGTATAAAAGAGAGAGAGTATGGGAACTACTGGAATGTATAGTCTGCATGAATTAACCAACAACAATGGAGAGCTGTTAATAGAGTTCGCAAAGGCAGAAACATGGAAATCAGCTCAACTCTGTATCCACACCGAGACAGATGTACAAGGCAACATGGAGCTCCCCAGATGGCAACACCAAAAATTAAATTGACCATGTGTTAATTAACAGACGATGGGCCACAAATATACTAGACGTAAGAACACAAAGAGGAGCCGGTTGTGGCTCAGACCACTCACTAGTACACATTAAATATCGTTGCTGAATCAGAACGCAAGCACGCGTCATGTCTAAGAGATCAGAGAGGCTAAATTCCGCGTTACGAATAGAAGCAAACAAGCACAAACTAAAAACGAGCATAGATAAAAAATAACAAATATTAATGTAGAGGAAGGAAGAGATATTGAGTCTATGTGGAACACGGTGAAGAACATAGTAAAGAACTCAGCACATGAAGTACTAGGAATTAGACAGAATAAGTAAAAGAGGCCTGAGTGGTATGACGATGAATGTAGAGAAAGCGTTGAACAAAGAAACAACGCCCATAAAAGAATGCATCAAATATAAACAAGAGAACGAAAAAGATTTTCGAGCGTACAATGCTAGAGATGCGTAAAAATACCTGAGGCAGAGAAGAGAAGGTTTCCAATCCCAAACAAGTGTATGCAGAGACGAAACGAGAAAAATCATATGTGATCAACGCAAGATAGAGGCTATCTGGAAAAAGTACTTCGAAAAGTTACTAAATCCGAGCACTACGATAGTTGACCGCAAATTATAGTTCCAGTAATACCATTAAGACAAGCAGAGCTACTGCCAATCGATGAAGACAGCGAAGACACGATGGTACCAACTATAGAAGAAGTTGTAATAAACACGCTAAAGGCTAACACATTTCCAGGTATCAACGAAATACAAAGCGGAATACTGAATTAGGTGGCGAAAAGCTAGCATGCTACCTACACCATCTCCTAATGGAAATATGGAAGAAAGAACAGATCCGGCAAGAAGGGAACGATAGCATAATATGCCCGATATACAAGATAGTATATTAGATGACATGTTCAAACCACAGAGGAGTATCACTGGTGTGCAACGGATACAAAATATGCACGACTATAATTAACAACAGACTTAAGCATTTTTCCTCCTATAATAGAAGAGTACCAAGCAGGTTTTAGACCTGGAAGATCGACAGTAGACCAAATACACAACGTCAAGCGTACTCTCAGCAAAGCCTGGGAACACAATTTCGACGGATACAATGTGTTCGTAGATTTTAAACAAGCATACGACTCCGCAAATAGAGACGAGCTATACGTGATACTGACAGAACTGGGAATACCAAAAAAGGTGGTAAGACTTGTTCAACTTACCATGTCAGAGTGCACCGCACAGGTGCGGGTGCAGGGAAATTTATCGGAAAGCTTTACATATGGACAAGGGCTGAAACAAGGCGATGGGTTGGCAACGACGCTGTTCAATCTCGCCCTGGAGCATGTAATAAGAAAGACTGGAATAGGGAGAGACAACTCGCTAATAAACAAATCCGTACACACAAAACGAGCTACGGGAGGGACACACAAAACGAGCCACGGGAGGAAGCTTATATAGCACTAAAATCAGCAGCCCAAACAATCGGCTTCCAAATCAACATCGACAAAATAAAGACGCTAGTGCAAAGTAGAACGGGTACACCAAGAATACAAATACAAGACAACTTGGAACATGTGAACGACTTCAAGTATCTGGGCGCAAACCTGGAAGACACGGAAATTAGAGCCAGAGTGATGATGGCAAATAAAGCATATGTCTCATTGGCAAATGTACTCAAGTCCAATGTGATACACAGAGACACAAAAATTAAAGTTTACAAAATAATCATCCGACCAATACTCACGTACGGCTGCGAAGTCCTCGCCGTAAAGAAGCGAAGAGAATTCGACGCGTTCGAGAGGAAAATATTCTGAATGATCCTAGGACCAGTACTGGAAAATGAAGAATATAAGAGGCGATACAACAAGGAAGTATATCAGGCCCTTAAAAACAACCAGTGTCGATATTCGTCAAACTGCAGCGTCCGGTGGACAGGCCACATTATAAGAATGCCAAATGGTAGAATGCCCAAAATAATCCTGAACGGCCGAATGGAGGGGAAGAGATCTATAGGAAGACCAATAAAAAGATGTGAGGATGAAGTAGAGCAGGACGCCAGATGAATCCTTAAACTAGGAAGGTGGAAGGAAGTGGCCCGTGAAAGAGAGGAATGGAGGAGGAAACTAGGGGAGGCCAAGTCCCTAATTAGGCTGTAGCGCCAGAAGAAGAAGAAGAAGCTATTTAAAACACTTCCAACGAATTTAATTTTAGTTAATAAAATACCTCTTTGGTATATTGACCTAGCGCTTCGCTAGTTGCAGTTGTTGCCCCTTCCCGATTGAGTTTAAATTTCAAACAGCTTAATGTTTACTGGAAGGTCTACTATATAATATAGTGTGCTTTTTCTATGCGTTTTACTTAAATTGAAAGTTATTGATAACAACAGTAAATTTAAAGGAGATTAAAAAAAAAATGGATTTATCACGGTCTTTGCATTATTTACATTAGAACCGAATTCACATCACTGTTAATTTAATTAGAATTCTATTTAGACATTTGCTTACTCTTTGACTGCTTGATTAGCGATATTTTTAAGAATCATTTATTATTCAATCTTTCCCTATAATTTTCATATTCAAAGCGTTAAAAATAATAGCATAACAAATTACAAAATTTGAAATATAGAAAAATGTAACAAATACTTGTATTTTGCTTTTTAGAAATGTTTTTCCATTAAATATGTTTTTTTTTTAGTTTTTAGTTTAAACAACCATAAATCTTTGTGCTTTAAATATTTTGGCTTATTTTATTTATTTCAACACGAACATTTTTTAGTTTTTTTTTTAAATAACTCTGTTTATTCAAGAACATAATGCATCTTGAAAATAGTAAAATTTTTATATAAAACTAGTTAGCAAAACAATAATTACCTAAAGAATTTCGGACACCGACGAAGTAGATATAAATTTAATGGTGTAATAACATATTGGTTTCATAATGCGATTTCGATATATGTTTAGATAAGCATTAAAACGTTTCTTCTAGATATATTAGCAATCAACGGTATATCTATTCTGAGATGGTTTTCAGATGGTGTTGGATGTTAAACTAGATGTTCTTAATCCGGAAAATTTCATATGATTTATATTTATAATAGAGTGCGCTGATGATTTCATATCGCGGGAAATCTTGGAATACGCTTAGTCGATGTAAGATTTCGTGCGTGGAGCGTCGCAGCGTTCCATAAAACTGTTATTAATATAAATATTGATCAACATATAATTTGCTGTTGGCTTGTGTTAAAATATAAAATAAGTTCTCGCGTTTAAGGGTTGGTTTTAAAAACATTATGGGAAATGGAGTACTTCCAAGAATGGTCCGAAACAAAAGAAACCAAAACCACCATTGTGAGTTTTCAACTTTGAACAATGCTTTGTTGTATTAACAGTAATCGGAAAGTTGTGAAATTTCCTTTTGGTCACCAAAGCCTCACCAAAATGATTCACTTAGCGTAGGCTATTTATAAAAAGCTTTTTTGGCCGTTTTAGCAAATAAATTAAAATAATTATAAATAAAGTGCATCGCAATACTACTTGCGCAATTTGAAATAGATCTCATCTGCTGACAAACTGATCGTTAATATTATTTTATCACGCACGAGGATCAACTAAATCGTTGAAAATATGTGCGTTTCTCTTTTATATCTAATTGACTAATTATAATAAATCTATTCTAAACTATAAAAAAACTGTTGATGTTTTACCATTTTATTAAAATTTCATTTGAAATTTTCGAAAAATCGTGTATGAACGCCGTTAAAAATGTAAAAGGTAAACGACCGGGTTTTAATATAAACAATATATTTTAGGTAACGAACAAAACAAAACCACAATGGTGTATATATTAAGATTATTATAAATGATCCGTTGAAACTAATATTATTGCTGTAATATCTTTGGTCGAAGAGTTTCAATAAAATAATAAATAACGAGCTATTTATAAAATTTAGATATTTCATGGTGGGCGGCATGAGTTGTGGCTCGAACAAGTTTATTCACAGTATATAATTTCAGATAAAATGAGGGAAAACAACTGCGATCCCCTTCAAGAAACAACAATGTTGACGAGACATTATTTTTCAAGAAATTCGCGACATAATTTTTAAAACCGTGCCAACTTTTGAATCACAATGAATCACTTTAATAAGTATTTTAGAAAGAAAAGCTCCAACGTTTTCTACCATACAAAGATTGTTTTGATCTTTGAAATAGTCAATTTGCTTATTAAAAATAGATTTAGGCTTTAATTTATTTAAAGTTTTCTCGCATAAAACTGCTATTTTTAACTGTTTTAATGAGCAATTAAACCTTTTTGCTCCAACGAAAGTGAAACCGAATTTGCTAATAGCTGCAGAAACAAAGGAAATCTTCTATTCACTGGCGCATACATAAAATGTAGGGAATTTGAACCTGACGCCTCTTATGAAAGTAAAATATATTTACTTTCTTTAATTATATCCCAAGTTATGTTTGGTGCGTATCAAAAACATCGTTAAACGAACACTAAAATGCTTTTTTAGTTATTATTTTTAGAACACAAAGAGAAATTTCTAGGAACATTTATTCTTATAATGATGCAGATTCTTAATTACGCCTTTAATTGTTTCGTCTACAATAAATATTAACAATGGAACCTTTTACTTTCTTCCCACTAAAGGCATAACAAATTGTTGCAATAGCTTAAATAAACACTTTCCACTTTATATTCATTATAATAGTTACATGAATTGAAATTAAACACAATACATAATTATGCCTTTGTGAATATTTATTTTTGAACATTCTAAATTCTGTTCTTTAATAACGTATTAAGTTTTATTTTACACATTACAAACAAAGAAAATAACATGTTACATTACATTTCTCTTTTCTTTTAGTTATTGTTTCTTTTGTAATATTCAAAAACCGCCATTTGCGGTATATGATGTATATTCTATGTTTTTTAGATATATATATATATATATATATATATATATATATATATATATATATATATATATATATATATATATATATATACAAGTATTGCCTTGAACCAAAGCCTTTGTTATATTGACACTGAATATACAGAATGCTCAGAATCAGTATAAGACAAAGAAAATAACATAGCATTAAATTTGTAATCAGTTTAAATAAAATTGATTGTATATGTTGAAATGACAATCTCTGTAGTTCAAATTCACCCGCCAAACATTAACACTAACTTCATACACAACTGTCATTGATACATTAAAAATTGTATAATACTGTCCGCGTTTTAGTTAATACAATATATCAAGTTCTTTGTTTTTTCTTACAATCCATTCCGTTTTAAGGCCGATTCTCATATACGCGACACTCAGCTACGCGACGTCACGCAATATCGCCTGTCAAATAATGATTACATTGTTTTAAGTGGGCACGTTCTCACTATAGCTACGCGACAGCTAAGCGACGTGTCCATTTAAAACAATGTAATCATAATTTGACAGGCGATGTCGCACGACGTCGCGTAGCTGATTGTCGCGCATATGGGAATCGACCTTTATTCTAATTACTCGCGAAACCCTCGACAGCTCAAACTGTGCACTCGTAACAGGTTTCAGAGACCCGATTTTTTACAAACCCGATTTGATACAGATATTGAGCACGGAAATTAAAAAGTGAGGTTATGTCTGAGGAACGTTATAAAATTCCGTTGTTCGACGGAACCAATTACGATAACTGGAAGTTGCGTGTTGAGACATACTTGGACGAGCTTGATTGTCTGGAATATATTAAAAGCCCACTTTGTGATTTACTGGAAATAGTGGATAAAACGAATTTATCAGCTGACAGGAAAGAACGTGATAAAGGACTTCATAAAAAGCAAGATAAGAAATGTAAGTCAGTCATAATACAAAGAATAGAAAATAATCAACTTGAATATATCAAAGATTGCAAAAAATCTTTTAAAATTTGGGATACTTTGAATAAAACTTTTGCTCGAGAAGGTTATATAGCTAGTTGGGTTTGGGAATACCCGGTCTTTTTAGACTCGACGAGTCCGAGTCCAACTTTTCGGGTCCGAGTCTGGGTCTAATCTTTCTCGCTATTTAAACAAAAACACGAAAGGATTTTTCATGTTCACGCATATGGTAATGCAAGCGATACTGTACGAACTTGCAGATTAAGTTAAGTGGGACTTAGATAAACAAGGGATTTGGAGAATGTTATGAAAAATAGGTAAATAAAACAAAACTCGGTTAATTCCTACAACCTGTCCGTCTAGTAGGTGGCAGAAAATGCAACTAACGTGGCAGCTCAGCGGCGTTGCGCGGCAACACACTATAGAAAAATAACGGTTATAACCCCAACATTTTCACAAGTAGAAAATTTGTAATACTTTTAAAATGGAATTTTGTATTGATAAATTTAGGGAGATGAAAGAGAGTGGAAGATTGATTGAATGGTTGATGGATCTGGGATTGTTAGGGAGAAGGTATGTTTGTGTTGAGTGTAGGAATTAACCAAACGTATTAATAACAACATGAAAACTCTACGAACTTAAAATATATTTCAGGAGTGCCAACACTATTTAAGGGGAAAGTTAAAAAACTAGATTAAACCGATATCTCTAACATAAACATTTAGACAACAGGATTATAAGTTCACCTGATATCGAGGAACTACTTCAGGAAGCTATTATAACCTCATATTAGCTGTCCCAATGTGGAGTAAATTTTGAAATTAAAAAAAAAACAGATAAAACCTTACATTGGACCGAGAGTTCGAGCTGCCGCGTGTATGTTGTCTTGATTTATCTTCCCGCTTCGCGGCGGGCAACCTAATCTAACCAGGGTTAAACCAACGGCCCTTGCCACTTTGTCCTACATTGGACAGAGAGTTCGCGCTGCCGCGCGTATGTTGTCTTGATTTATCTTCCCGTTTCGCGGCCGACAACCTAATCTAACCAAGGTAAAACCACCAATAAAATCCACACGAGACATTGTACCGTATCTGTTTGCATGCAAATTCAATACGACGCTTAAAATAATATATATGTTGCCATAGTTACAGTTTTTCATATAAAAGCAAAGAGGATCGGATATCGGATTTGATATAAACGGGCAAGAATAAACGTGGCGTTTTGTAGGAAATATATGATCTCTCACAATCTATGATTGTCTGTCTAGATATATTTTAATATATTTTATTACTCGTCACAAAATATATTCAACTTATTTTCACTACGCCTCTGTCTCTCATTGTAATGCGCATGTCCGAAATTGTAATGCGCATGCACCAAATTTATAAAAACGACACCAACGCCAGTTTTTTCCGGACAGGTTGTAGGAATTAACCCAAAACTCCACAAGAGGCTAAGAACGGAAGGCAAATGGATGAATTCCTTGCTAAATTGTCTAAAGTTAATTCAATTCAGTCAGAATAATAATTTTCATCTTGATCGTCATCAATACCAACTAAACCAGAGCTTCCCAATGTGGTGGGCCGCTAACTCCAGCCCCCCTAAAAGCCCGGGGCTTACCCGCAAGGGGGCCGCGCATATAACACAAATATATCTTCGTTAAAGTTTAACTGTCAAAAATGCACATACTTCAATTAAAATTATAAACTCCGTTAAAACATTGAATGATATGATAGGGATAATGACGAGCTTAAAATATTTCTTCTAGAAATGAAACCAGATTTAGCTGCCCAATTTCTCATGATTTTTTCGAAAAGGTTAATTAACTGAATCTTTCTCTTCGACGAAAAAGTACTAATTTACTGATTCTTAACAATAAGCTACAAGGCTTTAAAAACATTGTACGTACGAGCTTTGGAGAACAAGAGCTTGGAACAAAGAAGCACAAGCATGTTTATTTCTTTGCATGAATTTATTGAAGAAAATAACAAAATAATGTTGTCAATAGAACTTAAATGTCGTAACTGCATATTAAAGGACGAGTTTAGTAAGCGCGATTTTTCAGCAGGCGTCCAAGTTTTAAACTTGGACGCGTGCTGAAAAATCGCGCTTACTGAACTCGTCCATGAATACACTATTTTCTGTTTTACGTCTGTAATGGACTCATAACAGCACTCATTTACGTGCGATTATGGCTCGCGGAGTGCTGTTATGAGTTAATTTTTTCAAGGTTGGCACTGAAATTCAGAGCTGTCAGTGTCAAATTTTTGGCGAGATAGTTTTGAAGTAATGTGATCTGTGGAAATCGCGGATTCAATAATTTAATTAATTAATCGTAATAAACGATATAACACATATTTAATATGTGTCCATTCAAATTCTGTCCATCAATGGTACAATTATTAAAAACATTTATAGTGATATTGGATGATTCTTGAGCAGTAATACCCACACCAAGGAAATTATATATACTGCTACTATTACTGTTGCTATCAAATTGTAACTGTGGGGCACTGGAAGAACATCCAGATAAATTGATATTTGCCCTCCGCAACAGCAGAAAACTTGCATCCACCAAGATTTTTTTATTATCAACAAATCACCACCATGGTTGACCATATGTGTCGCACTACCTCTTCGGAAACAATGTCCAGTATAAAGATCGGAGTTTGGTAATTTGAGAAATGTCGTGATGTCTTTTGATATTTTCCCCATAATATTAATACCAATTGGACAATTAATACAATAACCGTTACGATAAGTTAAGAAAAACCTCTTATGTGTAATATTATTAGGACGTAAGTTAGCATATTTTTTAATCTCATTTCTTGAGATTCGATAAATTGATTAGATATCTCAAATCTACCGGAGCAAATCTAGAAGAGACTGACGTGGTGTGCCACCTTCTGCTCACGATGCCCGTCGAATACGACGTTGTGTTGACAGTGATTGACACCTTGTCTACGGTGAATTTGAAGTTGAGCTTCGTCAAGAATCGACTCCAGGATGAGCAAGCGAAGAGATTAGGCGTTCGACAGGAAGAAGAGCCCTCATCGCCCCATGCATTTTCGACACAATAGCACCGACCGAAGAAGTGGAATTCGTCGCATGGCAAGTCCTACCAATACAGGAAGAAACTAGACAAAAGGAATTACCAATGCCACAGCTGTGGCGGCTACGGACATTTTCGACAAGAATGCAGGAGGCCACCGAAAGATCGGAGCAAGTTCCACAAGGCGCATGTCGCAGTAGATTCGGAAGACGAGAAAGAGGAATTTAGTTTTTTCGCTGGAAAAGTTAAAACTGAACATTTGCACTGGTACGTGGACTCTGTTGCTTCTGAGCATTTGATAAACGTTGATAAATATTTGCAAACTGTCAAACAGCTTGACCATAACATCTGCATAAGAAATGCCAAAACAGGATCAACTCTTACAGCAACAAGAAGAGGAAACCTGCACGCGGAATCTGTTGTGGATGGCAAATAAACAGGATCACTATCAGGAATATCCTATGTATCAGGATTGCAATTAGTCTATATCAATTCTGGAACGAAATGGCTATGCTATTACTTTCGATCAAGGCGAAGGAATTATAGAGAAAAATGGAAAGGTGGTGGCAATTTCAAGAAGGCAACATAAATTGTATGAACTATTTTTGATGTAACCTGGAGAAAAGGTCAACCTATGTGAAATGGGAAGGAATACGGAGCTATGGCACATACGTTTAGGACACATCGGACTCAAATCACTACACAAATTGATCACTACAAAATCATTAGTAAGAGGAGTAGAAACAATTCACTTGGAGGAAGACAGACAAATTTGCCCAATCTGTGTGCAAAGCAAATAAACACAGCTACCTCAACACCAACGTAAACGCACCAAAAGGACATTGCAATTAATACACAGTGATTTATTTGGTCCAGTAAACCCCAAGTTCTATAATGCAATGCGCAACGTACTGACGCTTATAAACGACTTTTTTACGATAGCCTATCTTTTAGTGTTTCAAAAATGCAAAATTTCTGAAGCAATGACCACGAACCATTTCAACTTAAATATTTCACGATTTAGATACGACAAATGGCCGGGAATATATTTCTACTGAGATGAGAGAGTACTTCGCAACGTGGAATTCAATCTGAATTTAAAATCCGTCATATCCCGCAGCAAAATGGAGTAGCAGAACGGATGAACAGGATAATCCAGGAGAAAATAAGATGTATGCTTTTGGACTCATGCTTGCTCAAGAACCTTTGGTCGGAAGCAGAGCTTGCAGCTATTTACTTGATTAACAGGAGCCCGATAAGTGCACTGGAAAAAGCTGTTCCTGCAGAATTGTGGTTCGAGAATAAGGTCGACCTGAGAAAATTGAAAGTCTTTGACTGTAAAGCCTACCTACATATACCCACGCCACTCATTAGAGGGAAGATCAGCACGGAACACATTGGCTCAATTCGTGAGGACGCCTCAGGGATTTCAGAGGTGAGAAGGAGCACAAGGACCAAAAGAGCGCCCAATCGACTCGACAACTACGTGGCTTTGACCCTCAATGCTGAAACCTTCTTTGAAAATCTACCGATGTCATATACAGAAATTCTGGGAAGAGAAGATGCAGCACATTGGTACGTTGCAGTCGAGGCGGAGCTGTCAGCTTTCGACGAGAACGAGACCTGATCTTCAGCACCTCTACCCACTGAAAAAAGGGAAATAAACAACAAGTGGGTCTTTAATCTCAAACGAGATAAAAATGCCAACATTGTGTAGTATAAAGCTCATTTCGTCGTAAAAGGATGTTCTCAACGAAAATAACTCGACTATGACGAGGTATACGCCCCAGTTGCTAGACTGGACACGCTAAGGACGTTCTTAGTGGTTGTAAACAATCAGGATCTTTACACAAGACAGATGGATGTGAGAAATGCGTTCCTGCATGGATAACTTAGAAAGGAAATTTATATGCACCTTAAGGCTTCGAAATCGAAACTAGTCTGGTGTGTAAGCTGAATAAAACTCTGTACGGGTTGAAGCAGGCCTATAGAGCAGTGTATCCCAAAGTGTGGTACGCGTAGGCGTATGCGTACGCGAACGGTTTGATAGGGGTACGAAACGGTGTATATAAGATGAAAATAGTATATTGTGCAAATAGGGCGGTAAGTTGTCAATTGCCCACGAGAGCGAAATTGTGCTCACGAACAAAATGAGAGCTCTCGTTTTACGCAATTGAACAATACCGCACGAGTTTCAGATAATATTTTTTATTGTTCATTCGAGGGGAGGTATCTTACAAGATTGTAAAAATGAAAAATTTGATATTTCTATTGTCTCCGGTCATGTAAAAAAAACTCTCCTCAGTCTCCGGTATCGCCAAGGATTTTGCACTCATTTTAAAACGTTTTCTTAATTTTTTATTTTGCAATAAAAAAAATTTCACTTTCACGTCACTTTTTTAATATTAAGGTTTTGATTGTGTTTAATTTATTTATTCTATTGTTTTTATGTAACATCGATTTTTATTGAATATTAGCGTGCGCGAAGCATAATTTGAATTGACAAATGGCCATTTGTCGCACCCAAAGGCGCCAAAATAGTATGAGTAATAAAAATTACAATATTTAAATTAAATAAAAAAATAGTGCATCAAACATTACTTTTTATAAAGTGTTTGAAATCTAGAAATAATTCAGCTTCATCAACTTTGATAATTAATTAATACAATTCAACCAATAGATTATTTTACTAACAGCTCACGCTAAAATGATTGCAGATTGTTTTTACATATATAAAGATAATCATAAACTGTCTTAAAGTGAACTCAAGAATAAAGCCGGGGTTATATTAGAGCCGCCCCGCGTGTTGCAGCGCTGCCTGACGCAACGGGCTGGCGATTATACTAGTGTCGCGTCGCCGCGCGTGCTGATTAATTTTTTTGTCAGTTCAGTGGCGACCGCGTAAACGTCCGCACCTATTTGCAATGTTTTATAGCAAATTTTATAAATTCGTTAAAATAAATGTTTAAAAATATCTTAAGCCTGTTGCCAATTGGGTATAAAGCTCTTATTTCCTAAATTTTCTTCACGAAATATTTGCATACAGAAAATATGAATGTAATTGCTACAAAGTCCAGAGATTAGGGCTTCAGGGCATAACATTTCCGGGCTTTAGGGCATACTTATTGCGGCTTTTCACTATTGCGGATTTCAACAAAGTTTATTCAACAAAAAACGATACAAGTACTTTACAAATAGATGGTTTAATGTTTATTCCGGAACGTAGTTACCATCTACAACAGGACAAGAGTTCCAGACAAAAGTAGATAAGACCAGACAAGAGCAATTTATATTCTCTTACTAGCTCAATAAGTTCGTTGGCGGACATCTTGCGCGGGTACTGAAATGTGGCAGACCTCTGCTTACGTGCTCGTCAACACACTGCGCCGGAATGCCACGTAGCCACGTGGTGATTATACTAGCGCTGAGCGAGTCAACGCGTTACTTCCCCCACCAGCGATGCCACGCCGATCGAAATCGTGTGGTCTGCGTGGCGTCAGGTCGGTCGGCGACACGCGGGACTGAGCTAGTATAATCACGTTCATACTAAATGTATGTAAGCGATTGCAATCCCACTCGTTGCGACACGCGTCGTGGCTCTAATATAAGCCCGGCTTAACATTTTTCCTAAGATTTGTAATAATTTGGATGCGATTTTATCTTAAAATATCACGTTTAATTCCTTGGTTGCGGATCAATAAAACAGTGGTTTATTCACTAATTAAATAATTTTTTTATTTCGCTAGTGAAATAAAAGTATCGATAGCAACGCATCAAAATAATTCACTAGTGGACTCCGTAAACACAACCCTATATGTTGTCTTCGCTGATGTTCTTTTCTGATCCCCACTCACAAAACTTATTACACATTGTTTGTATAAATGTCTTGATTTCCGCGGGAACAGTCTTTCCGTCACCATTTAACAATTCTTAGGATGTATACATTTGTAATTAATAAAACAGAAATTAATTAAACACTAAACAAGATTTTGACGTAGGAATCAACAATTTTATCGTTATCATGACAACAATACAATAATGGGCGGACGACTTCGATGCTTCTCTTAAAAAAAAATGAACTTTTCTTTGGATTTAACTTGTTAAATGAAAAGCAAAATTAATTAAAAGTTAGTATGCACTAGCGAATAAATAACTATATTTTTATCTTTAAAACCCCAATCTGGGGACTGTATAACTACAGTTGTTGTTTTTAATAATATATCTCAGAAATTTTCTACTAAGGGGTACGAAGTGTTAAAAAAATATTTGAAAGGGGTACACGTGGACAGAAAGTTTGGGAAATACTGCCCTAGAGCATGGAACGAAGAGTTCGACAAATTGGTTCAGTTACTTGGATTATTTCAATCCGAATATGACAAATTCCTTTACAGAATATTCAGCGAAGAACAAAAGATCTACCTCCTTATCTATGTGGACGACATCCTCATGGCAAGCAGCAATCAATCAATATTGAACAAAATTGGAACCTTCTTTCAACAGAAGTTTCAAATGAAAGACCTTTGACAATTTCGGATGTTTCTATGCATCAAGATACAAAGATTATAACGAGGAATGCTGCTGAGTCAGCCAACTTATCTACAAATCCTTCTTCAACGTTTTGGAATGAACATTTATAAGGGTGCCTTTACTCCATTGGACGTCAAACCTCCAGCAGGCACCGATGGTGAGTCTATTATCGAGACCAAACCCTACCAACAAATGATAGGATATCTGATGTATGCAATGGTGACTACGAGACCCGATAACAGCGCTGCGGCAAATTTCTACAGCCGATTTCAGAATCATGCAACTGAAGAACTATGGAATGGACTAAAATCCTTTCAACAAACAGATACATTCAACAAACTAGAGATATTGGACTCTTCTTTCCAAAGCAACAATCGGAACCACTAGTTAGATATGCTGGCGCTGATTGGGAAAGAAATACAGCCCGAAAATCTAACTCAGGCTATCTGCTCCAGCTTCTACGGATCTGCATATGGATCTGCCATTAGCTGGACGACGAGAAAGCAAGCCACAGTTGCTTTGTCTTCAATGGAAACAGAGTTCGTCCCCCAACTTCTGCAGGCACTGAAGCTAATTTGGCTGAGGGGTATTCTCAAGGACCTGGAAATCAACTGTTTATGAGGATAATCAGGCGTGCATTCACCTTTTACACCGTTGGCAGCCCAGACGATTGAAGCATGATAACGTGAAATATAACTTCATCAGGGATCTTCACATGCCACGACAAATCCACGTTACTTATATCTGCACAACTGATCAAGTTGGCAGCCCAGACGATTGAAGCATGTTGACGTGGAATATAACTTCATCAGGGATCTTCACATGCCACGACAAATCGACGTTACTTATATCTGCACAACTGATCAAGTTGGCAGCCCAGACGATTGAAGCATGTTGACGTGAAATATAACTTCATCAGGGATCTTCACATGCCACGACAAATGCACGTTACTTATATCTGCACAACTGATCAAGTTGGCAGCCCAGACGATTGAAGCATGTTGACGTGAAATATAACTTCATCAGGGATCTTCACATGCCACGACAAATCGACGTTACTTATATCTGCACAACTGATCAAGTTGGCAGCCCAGACGATTGAAGCATGTTGACGTGAAATATAACTTCATCAGGGATCTTCACATGCCACGACAAATCGACGTTAGTTATATCTGCACAACTGATCAAGTTGGCAGCCCAGACGATTGAAGCATGTTGACGTGAAATATAACTTCATCAGGGATCTTCACATGCCACGACAAATCCACGTTACTTATATCTGCACAACTGATCAAGTTGGCAGCCCAGACGATTGAAGCATGTTGACGTGAAATATAACTTCATCAGGGATCTTCACATGCCACGACAAATCGACGTTACTTATATCTGCACAACTGATCAAGTTGCGGATATTCTTACCAAGGGACTCGACAGAAGACAATTTGAGAATTTGAGCCTGAAGTTGGGACTACAACGTTTTTTAATTAAACCGTCACTTACAAATTCAATTATCCATTTTTGTATCTTTTTCTTTAATATTCTACTTAATTTATTTGTATATGCCACACAAGTTGAAACTGCCGGATTGAGGAGGAGTGCTGATATGACAATCTCTGCAGTTCAAATTCACCCGCCACACATCAACACTAACTTCATACACAACTGTCATAAATACATTAAAAATTTTAGAATACTGTCCGCGTTTGAGTCAATACAATATATCAACTTTTTTGTGCTTTTTCTGACAATCCCCGTTTTATTCCCATTACTTGCCTAGCCCTCGATAGCTCAAACTGTCCACTCTAACAGTATATTTAATTTTAAATATATTTGTGTTTCAAGTGTATAATAGTTCGATGCTTTAATAGTAGGAGTACAATTTATAAAATGTTGTTTTAGGAAATTGTAGAAAAGTAATAACTTTAAAATCAATTACACTTACTATTTGTGAAGTAATAACATTTAAAAGCTATAATAAAACAGATATAAATAAATTTATTTGATCTTAAGATTGAAATAAACGTCGATATCTATTAGTAACAGTCTGGTGCAATTTTCCGCAGGTAACTGTTGCAAACTGTAATTATAACACACACGTAAATGTTGATGGATGTTTTGCATGCCAATTACACATATTGCGAGAACGTTTCGCGGCTGCGTAATACTCGTTAAGCACATCGGATTCATATGTTTATTAATGTTTTTTTGCATCATTTATGTGACAATATTTTTATTCCACTTCCGGCAGGGCACGCCAACTTATCGCTTATATATTTTACAACTTATAAATAGGCAAGTTCCTATTACAATAATAGTTAATTGCGGTCGATCAGTAAAGTCACTGATCCTATTTAACAAACGTTTTCTATTAGCTGATCAATAGCTATTACATAATGAAACATTTGTTTTTCGTCAAGCGGAAAAATAAAACTCTATATATATATTTTTTTTAAATCACCAGCCTAGTTATACCGATTTGAATTAGTTTTTTAACATGCTAAACCTACGTGTTTTAAAATGAATTTGTAACTAAAAAAAAACTCGTTTTTGGCTAGAAATTGTAAATAAATTCTATTGGAAATAGATTCAGATGAATATTAAAAAAGAACGAATTTTTGTATACATATAATATTTTTAATTAATTTAAACGCACTATATTTAAGTCATAGGCGTGTCTTCATATATTAAAAATAAGTAATTAGTTATTTAATCCTTCTACTGTCTACTTGTAGACAGCCGTAACGAACGTTGGCAGTATTTCGACAGTCCTTTGGAGCGTTCGTAATGTTTGGCAGGGCAATCTCACTAGTTCCGTAGGATGCATAACTTAATTCTTAACATTCTGTATCGAGGATCAACTTTCCATTTTATTAATATTCTATTTCAACAGCAAAATAATATTTTTAGAAAATGATGTCGAAAAACAGAGTGTATTAGAAACTCATGACAGAATAAATTATACAATTCATGGCTTAAAAATAAGTATTTTTTAATAAATAAATAGAAATTACATAACAAAATGCTAAAATCGTATATTAAAGAACGAGTTGAATAATCGCAATTTTTCAGAACGCGTCCATGTTTCTAATGGACAAGTGCGTAAAACACCTTATGAACGAGTTTTTGTACTGTTTTTCTATTTTCCGCTCTTATATGCCACTTCTAAATAAAAAATCGCCGATATGAATATTGAGAAAATTGTATGAGTGTTTTAATGAATTCATTATAGACGCAAGAAGAAAAATTGTTTTTTGAGTACACATCTAGAAAGAAATTCTTGGTTTGATACATACCAAAATGTTTTAGCCAAAAATAGAAAAATATTTAATCGTATTTTGTAATTTAATGGTTTGATTGTTTCTATAAAATAATTATTATCAGGATTATTATCAGGATACACTACAATGCGATACGATATGCTATTATGTAAAAGAAGGTGTATTTGGGCCAGATAAATACTGGTTAGATATACTAATACCAATTAAAAAAAAAAACAGAAAATGTTATCATTAAAAAATGTTTTAATCAGAACGTGTCGGTTTGGAGGGAAATTCAGAAGAAACACAAGACAATTCATAGCATAAATTTCCAAAGAACATTCTTAGGACATTCCAAAATGCTGGAAAATATCATTCAGAAAAGAACTGATGTTTGAAATAAGAAGTAAGCAATAAATAAGTAAGAAGCAAGTAAGAAGTTAGGAGAAGAAGCTTGAAGCTACAATAGAAGTAAGCTTAGATAATTGAGACATATAAATAGGACACTTCAAAATTTGGAAAATACCTCAAAGCTAGGGCTTCACACGAGAACGATATTTTTCTCGTCTCGTCTCGTCTCGTAAAAGCGAGACGAGACCGAGACGAGACAGTTTTGAAAATCATGTCTCGTTCTCGCGAGAGCGAGAGCATATGTGGTCTCGCTCTCGCGGGATACGTATATACGTATTTGTTCTCGCTTTTAGTTTTGCTATCGTTTCTGATCTCGTTTAAACGTCTCCTTCAATCTTTGACTCTAACACGTAGCCGTAATATTTTTGTGCATAAATTTGAACTCTCGATATAAAAACGAAACATTTGACAAGTCGGAATGGGGCAAGGAAATGGAAAATGAGGCTGTCCAATGTTTCGATAAAGTTTATAAACAGTATGTAAATTAAATTAATTTGAGAGAGAATCCGAAAAGTTAGTCATCCGAACGGAAGTAAATCATTCGAAAAATGAATTGTGATATTGATAATATATACAACAATTCAGCAAAAACTTCGAAACATTGGAAAGCTGATTTTGATGAGTATTTACTACTGAAAAGAGAAGATTTAAGTCAAAATATTTTAGAGTGATGTAAGTCTCTTGAAACGATTTTCCCCACTATTTCCAAGATGGCCAAGAATTTATTCATAATGGCAACATCAGTACCAGTTGAAAGATAATGATTAAAACGCGCTTATCATTAAAGGATGATGTGATGCAAGCATTATTATGTTTGAATTCTTGGTCATCTTGGGACTTAAAGTGTAAAATTTCCTTTAGTTAAATTTCAGTTGGTTCATTGTTTCGTAACTTGTAAGTTGAAATAGTATTGTGAAATTATATTTTATTATACAACTAGTACCTGCGGATGGAATAGTTGAATAGGGTGGAGAAGTTGCTGAGGGTGAAACGATAGAAAGTGTAGATGGAATAGTTGTAAGGGCGAAATGGTAAATAACGAAATGGAATTTTGAGTATTTTGTAATTGTACAATATAAATATATAAAAAAATTGAATATGAACTCCTTCATTAAAAAAAATCCTGTTTCTCCTGCGTCAAGCCTATCGACCGTTAAGATACTAAAAGATTAACATTCAATATTAAAATCGACGTTCTTTTCAGAACTGATAGAATTTTTCATAAAAACCGGAAACCGTTCCGCCCAGCGGTCGGCTCACAATTGAACGTCAAAGAAGATCGTTTTCTGAGATTTTTTTCTTCAGTTTTTCGCAATTATCTCCAAATTTTTATCTCAAAAATCAGCAAAGGCTCGAAAACTCGAGGTGACGGTTTTGTGTGCAAAAAATCGGCGCTCCCAATGTTACTATTTTTGTCGCGATCTGCCCACCGCGTAGCGGCCCAAATTTCTTACAATTTCCAAGCAGTAGCTCTTTGAATTTATTTTCATCAGTTCCTCTTTGACTTTGTGAGGCTGCTGCCACCGATTTATAAAATATTTTGCAAAAGTGACATACAAGTGATATCTGATTTGACATTTCTCTACAAATGTGTAAAATATACCATTTGATAGTTGAATTTTTTTTATGCGCTAGTGTCAATATCCACCATGTTATACGTCAAAAAGTGCCCGAAATTTTTGACGTATAACTAAATTTGTGCCCGAAACTTTCATATTCCCGCCTTTTAATCTTGGCAGATGCGCATACGCTTAACTAACCGTAAAAAAGATCTAAGGCACCGCAGAAGGGAAACGTGTAAACTTAGATTCGGAATATCGGCAAAAATTTAGAAGCTAGGACGCTAGTTTCGTTTTCTTGCAATAACTTTGCCAGTTGACAACTTTTTGCAACTTTTAATAGCTTATGACACGGTTCGGTCTGTTGGAAGTTGTGTCGTTTGTACTTTTATAGATCATGAGTGCGGATTGACATCCTACCTGTTTCCTTTTATCGGCCGTGGAGATCTCTTGGTTTCTGCGAATTCGACCGTCATCGAACAGAGAGGAAGAAAATGCAAAATCCCACCTACTATCCGTTTGTCAGCCGCAATGTCCGATTTTGCAAAAACATCTACCGCACGGCCATAATTGCAATAATTCGCGCGCCCTCTTCGAAGACCCAGAGAGGAATAACCTACAAAATCGGATCCGCAACCCGGAAGCTGTTCCGTTCAGCGGTCGGTTCGCAATAGAACGTCAAAGAAGATCGTTTTCTGAGATTATCTTCTTCCGTTTTTCGCAATTATCTACAAATTTCCAGCGAAGGCTCGAAAATTCGAGATGACGGTTTTATGTGGAAAAAATCGGCGCTCCCGATGTTACTATTTATGTCGCGATCGGTCCGAATACCGCGTAGCTGCCCAAAACCTGTAGTTTTATTTCCGGACCGCACCCCCGCCTCCTCCGGCGGCATCACTATATCTCAAACATTATTCAATTCTCCGGAGTTTTCTAAACATTTTCCCACATTTGCCTGGCAAAATTTGTTTCGCAAATTACTCAAAACATCTGTTTTTATTCTCCACAGCTGATTAGCTGACGGTAGATAAATTTCCGCGAAAAAATGTGTAAATCGAAACTTTTTGAAAGTAAATCGAAAAGTGTACTAGAAACGCATAATTTAGTTGTTTTTTTTTACTTGCGAATTGACCACTGATCACGCTACAAATTCACTATTTTAGTTGTAATTTCCTCTGCCTCCAGTACTCCTTCATATGATCGCTGTGCTGCTGCCGTTTCTAAGCTCTTCCGGTCTCTCGTCATGAAACCCTTCCAAATTGTGTATACTGTTCCGAAACGTAGCCTTTGCCAACATTTGGGCCTCTGGGATGTTAGATCTTTCAAGGTCTTTCCGAGTTTCTTTAATCCAGGATGTAGTTGTTTTTTGTTCCAGAAGTAGTCTAAAACTAACTTGGTTAATCTGGACTTGTCTAATCTGTACATGTGCTCAAGAAATATTAGTCTCAGTTTCCTCATGGTCGCAGAGATTTTTTCTACATTCTGGTAGACTTCGACGTTCCTCCGAAGTTTCCATCCGGTTTCCGTCGGGAATGGGTACATGATTTTCCGGAGGAATCTCCTTTCCAGGACGACCTCCAACTTCTCTAGCCTGCAGTTCATTAAAAGGCATTTACTTGCGTACAGGCATTTTGTTTTGACTACAGAGTCGAGGTGCTTTATTTTGGCGTTCCAATAAAACTGAAAAATGCATTTCTTGTTATAGATGTTTTTGTAAGCACATATGCACTCTCCATTCTTGAGATCCTATCGTCTACCGCAGCTTTCTCTAGACCATTGTCCGAGATATTTAAATTTCTTTACTCTCTGAATCCGCTCTATCTCTGTTTCAAAGAATTTTTGTCCTTGCGCGTCACTTAACATGAATTTTGTTTTTTCCATCGAAATCCTGAGTCTAGTTACTGGCGATCTTTCCTAAGAGGTTAATTTGAGTGATCGGTTCCCTTGGGTTTCCCTTGGCCTAGAAGCCTAGAGTATCGCAAAGTCATCTGCAGAGGCCAACAGTTGACTTTAATTCCTCCAGATTTCCTCTCTAAGCAGATTGGGTTTCTTCCATGATTTATAAGCTCTGAGTTCCACATTCGTACGATCTTTTCCAGAACACAGTTGAATCGTATGGGTGAAAGTCCGTCGTCTTGTCTTACGCCCGTCTTGATTTCAAACGACCGGGACATATTTTTTTCAATCTACCGAAAAGTTGGTAGAGTTAGTACCGCTGGCTGTGTGTGTGCGTGCGATTATCGATACTCGACCAGCATGGAATAGCAGCATGGCCGGTTGTATAATACTGAACACGGAACAATTTTCTTGAACGTTTTTGTTTGTTTTAAATTAACAAAAATACATTGTATAGCTCGTGATACCTACCGCCTCCTATATCGCCCCCTGTACTTCACTTTGGATTTTGTGCCTCTTAATGATTATGTTTGTCAAACTGCGTTTCACCCCAAATTCTCGAATGATACCGTCCAGGGTTTCTCTGTCCACCTAGTCAAACCGTTTTTGAAATCTATGAAAGACGCTACAATTCTTTTGGAGCTCACCATTCTATGGCGGATTATTGATTTCAAAACTTCCCAAGTTATTTATCAAAGGTCTCCTCTATTCTCAGGAGTATCTGAGAAGATTTTGTAGGCGACAATTTCGTTGTGTATTTATTACGATTTTTTTAGGTACATGAAGCAAACAGAAATATTGAAAGGCAAACCATATATCAATTCTTTTATTAATTAAATGGAAAGCAACAAAGAATAAAATCTAAATGATTCTAAAAAATATTGCAAAACTTGATAGCAGTTATCATCACTATCATTCATCATTGTGCATCTCTTCTTGGTGACTGGTTCGATGTCACTTTCATCAGTCGAAATAATTTGGACCGATTCCACGTTTGAAAAAAAATTACAGTAGAGATTTGGTAATGATATCTGATATTAACGAATAGCTCCTAATTTCTTGTTAGATCTTCACAAGGCTCATTATAATGAGCCAAGCCATTCCTTCGGGGATTATTTTTTCATTAGGATCAATAACACAATCACTAGTATCATCCATGTTAATCCGATCATCTTCACTTAGTTCATTATCAGCCACTAGTTCTGCAATATCTAGTTGAGTAACATCGTCAAAACCTTGAACTCCACTAGGATTTCTGAATATCCGCACTATTTCAAAACCGCGGTTTTCGGTTTTTAAAAATTAAAATCCGCGGTTTCGGTTTCGGTGTTGAAGAACTTAATAGTGTCGGATATTTAAACGAGATCTTAGTTCTGTACGAAAGTTGGCGCTTAGGGAAAATGATATTTCGGACTAGGTGAATGTCGCTTTAATTGTAGAGAGTGCTTGAAACAAAATATTTAATCTTGTTCTCTTGACAGTTGACTTTAATTCCTCCAGATTTCCTCTCTAAGCAGATTGGGTTTCTTCCATGATTTATAAGCTCTGAGTTCCACATTCGTACGATCTTTTCCAGAACACAGTTGAATCGTATGGGTGAAAGTCCGTCGTCTTGTCTTACGCCCGTCTTGATTTCAAACGACCGGGACATATTTTTTTCAATCTACCGAAAAGTTGGTAGAGTTAGTACCGCTGGCTGTGTGTGTGCGTGCGATTATCGATACTCGACCAGCATGGAATAGCAGCATGGCCGGTTGTATAATACTGAACACGGAACAATTTTCTTGAACGTTTTTGTTTGTTTTAAATTAACAAAAATACATTGTATAGCTCGTGATACCTACCGCCTCCTATATCGCCCCCTGTACTTCACTTTGGATTTTGTGCCTCTTAATGATTATGTTTGTCAAACTGCGTTTCACCCCAAATTCTCGAATGATACCGTCCAGGGTTTCTCTGTCCACCTAGTCAAACCGTTTTTGAAATCTATGAAAGACGCTACAATTCTTTTGGAGCTCACCATTCTATGGCGGATTATTGATTTCAAAACTTCCCAAGTTATTTATCAAAGGTCTCCTCTATTCTCAGGAGTATCTGAGAAGATTTTGTAGGCGACAATTTCGTTGTGTATTTATTACGATTTTTTTAGGTACATGAAGCAAACAGAAATATTGAAAGGCAAACCATATATCAATTCTTTTATTAATTAAATGGAAAGCAACAAAGAATAAAATCTAAATGATTCTAAAAAATATTGCAAAACTTGATAGCAGTTATCATCACTATCATTCATCACTGTGCATCTCTTCTTGGTGACTGGTTCGATGTCACTTTCATCAGTCGAAATAATTTGGACCGATTCCACGTTTGAAAAAAAATTACAGTAGAGATTTGGTAATGATATCTGGTATTAACGAATAGCTCCTAATTTCTTGTTAGATCTTCACAAGGCTCATTATAATGAGCCAAGCCATTCCTTCGGGGATTATTTTTTCATTAGGAACAATAACACAATCACTAGTATCATCCATGTTAATCCGATCATCTACACTTAGTTCATTATCAGCCACTAGTTCTGCAATATCTAGTTGAGTAACATCGTCAAAACGTCAAAAACTCCACTAGGCTTTCTGAATATCCGCACTATTTCAAAACCGCGGTTTTTGGTTTTTAAAAATTAAAATCCGCGGTTTCGGTTTCGGTGTTGAAGAACTTAATAGTGTCGGATATTTAAACGAAATCTTAGTTCTGTACAAAAGTTGGCGCTTAGGGAAAATGATATTTCGGACTAGGTGAATGTCGCTTTAATTGTAGAGAGTGCTTGAAACAAAATATTTAATCTTGTTCTCTCAGAAGCTCTTTTATATTTAGCAAACTCCTGTTTCATACAATTAGGAAAGCGATTTGTTTGCGTATAAGTATTTATGTTTAATACTTCTTGAATAGCTTTTTGAACTTCGTTTTGCAAGGAATAGTTTGGATTGGTCACTTCTTCTAATTCTTCTAAATTGGCCGAACATTCGCATTCGACTTCAACCTTATTGCTGTCCGGATAAAGTCGTTCAAAAAGATTTTCGGCCAATATTAAAATAGACTTTGTTGGAACTTGCGAAGGATCTTATAAGCATCTAGCCAATTTTGTTAATACCAGATTTTCACGGGTCTTTAATGTTGTTACTGCTACACTTACTGGAGATAAAGTTTCATTAAAAATTAACATTTTCAATTAAATGCACTGTATTTAAATCTGTAATATCTAAATATGTAATATTACGACTTTTAGAAAAATATTTTTTTTAGCATTGGTATTCATGTCCATTACTAATTCAGTTTCCTTTCCAAAATGAGCTTTTTCGTTTCGTTGTAGGAAACTGATTTTATCGGAAATATACGAGAAAAATTACAAGGTTTCTTACCATTTGTAAATTACTTTTAATTTCAGCATCTTCTTCGACGTAATGCTCATTATCCATATCTTCTTCGTGCGATTCGTCAGGAAATAAATCTTCACTGCTGCAGCTGTTTTCTACTTGAGATGGTTTCTTGTAAAAAGTGTCGCAACAGCGAAATTCATCTCGCTGTTTGCGACACTTTTTGGTTAATGCAAATCTGTGGTTCAGCAGGACAATCTGTACCATTTTTTTAATTACCCGGACACCGTCATGTGTAGTTCCGACAATATCATTTCTTCTTTCTGTTCCCACTATGTTTTTCAACACCTATTACGATATTATTTGCAGAACAAGTTCCTTCAATTCGCAGAAAGCCTAAATTGCAATAAAAATTTATTTTCTCCATGGATATTAATGTTTAAGTATCTTCGGCGTCTCAAACTAGTCTACTCATCACCAGTAGCGTAATACTAATTTTTTGTCCTTTTGCTTTTAATCTTGAAATTTTAACTTCTTAACACCGGAAGGACATTTTGGCAAGATTTCGTTGGGAAATCGGCCAGATATTGCTTTCCGAATAATTGTTTTAACAATTCCGAATAAAACCGAAAACCGCGGTTCTTTATGAAGGTTATGCGTTTCGATTTTTGCACAGAAAACCGCGGTTTTGCGGTTCGGGTATATCCGAATCAGAAACCCTAAACTCCGCCCAATGAATGCGCCAATTGTACTATCTGACAATATTCGTCCTTTAATGGTGTAAAATAATAGAAGCTTCACTTTGAGTCAAATTTTTTTTCAACAGCCAATATACGAGTAGGACAAAGCAATAAGATTAACATATTCTAAGACTGTAAAATTTTTCCAAGCAATAATTGTTAATAATTCATAATTTTTTCAAATTCGGAAAATTCATCGAATGCCATTCGAAAGCCTAACCGAATGGCTGTAGTAATAAAGTCGTATTCTTTGATAAAAATATGACTTAGACATACTCATGCTGTAGATTTTGTGAATGTACCGGTGCATTGTGAATTATCAAAAGTACTTGGAAGTTCAGCCACTCTTATTGGTCCTCTTATATTATCTTATTGGTCCTCTTATAGGAGGAAGATGGTTAATATTTATTGCTTTAAATGCCCGTTTAAATCTTCTTTGATTTCTTAATGATTTAATAACTTGGCGCCTGGAGGAATAATATATTTATGAAGGTATTTCGGTATTTTTGAAAACGCAGTACAAATAGTAGGTTGAGAATGGTTACTCAAACAATATATAATAATAATTTTATTTGTACGATAATTGTACGAGATCGTAAAAAAATAATACTAAAAAACATTTCAGATCACAAAATTAATGTAGGTACATGATAGATTGATTGCAATAGACTTTTCTTAAAAATGTTCAATAAAAGCAATGCAAGTCTATAAACTTTAATCCGAAGTTCCATTTTATTACGAAATAATGCAAGAATGTAATTAATTGATTATAGTAAGACATGTTTCAAAATTGTACCAGAAAAGAAACATAACTAACAAGATCCGCTTTGTCACAAATTTACCTCAATCGTCCACAGTTAAATGGAATGCAAGATATTTTTTTATCTGTTGTCTGTCCGTTGGACATAAGCCTCCGTCTTGCTTTTCCACGTAGTCCTGTTCTGAGCCGCTTGGTACCAGTTAATGCCTTTCGTTCGTTTCTGGTCGTCGTTCCATCGCCTCTGTGGTCTTCCTACGCTTTTTCTGTTGTTCCATGAACTTCATTTTATGATTTTTCTGCTCCATTTATCTTCATTTATTGCGACATGGCCGGCCCAACTCCATTTCTGCTGTAGTATTTCATTTTTTACATTTCTTACTTTTGTCTTCTCTCGGCTCCAATCGTTTCTTTTCTTATCTCTCAGTGGTATTCCTAGTATGCGTCTTTCGATTGCTCTTTGATTGACCCTTAGTTTTTCCTTTATTGTTTCGGAAATTGCCCAGGTTTGCGATCCATAAGTGGTCACCGGTAGTATGCACTGATTGAATAGGGAGCTTTTTAACTCGAGGGGATTTCCAGCGCTGGTATATCTTTTATCTTGCTGTAGGCCGCCCAGGTTTGTCTGATCCTCTCGTTTCCCTCTAGTTCTTGATTTAACTAACTTGACTAACCTAACCTTACCTATTGTTACTGGTTGCACAAGATACTTATATATTTGTACTTTGTCAATTAAGTTGCCTTCGACGGTAATTTGTTTTTCATCTTCTCTAACTGACGTCATGTACTTGGTCTTTCCAAAGTTAATTTTCAATGATATGCATTTCGTGGCTTTGTAGATATGGTCGATGAGTATGATGCTATGTCATGCTATATCATCGGCAAACATTAGTCGGCTCAGTTTCTCACCCGTTATGTTAATACCTCGGTTACTGAAATCAATTGTTTTTAGTGCATCTTGCAAGACCAGGCTAAATAGTTTCAGCGATAAAGGATCCTCTGTTGTACACCTCTCCTGATTCTCACTTTTTAGGATGATTTGTGCAGTTAGATTTGTAGTGTGGCGTTATGGTAGAGATTGTTGATCAAGTTTGCGTACATATGGTCAATTCTGGCATTTTTTATGCTCAGATTTCTACTGTGTCAAAGGTTTTTCCGAAAACTATGAACGCCAGCCATAGTGCCACATTGTATTGTGTGGTCTTCTCAATGAGTACTATCATTGTTTGTAGGTGCTCGGTTGTACTGAATCTCTTGCTAAATCCTTCCTGTTCGCTGGGTTCGTAGTAGTCCAGTTTCGGGATAATCCGAGTGGATATTAGTTTTGTGAATAGTTTGTAAGTTTGGGACAGTAAGCTCATCGGTCTGTAGTTCTCCAGGTTTTCGTGGCTCCTTTTTGTGAATCAGTACCACTAACGCGTTTTTCCAGTCATCAGGAATGTTCTCTTCTTCCAGGCATTTGTTAAACATCAATAGCAGTTGTGTGGTTAACGTGTCTCCCCCTTGTTTTAGCATCTCCCCTATAATCCCGTTGTCTCCGGGCGCGTTCCCGTTCTTTGTGGGCATAGCGCAGCTCTAATTTCAGCCTGTGTAATTTCTGGCATGTCCTCGGAGTTTACATTAATGATTTGCTTCCGTCTATCTTGTTCTGATATCTCGCTCTCTACTTTTGATTCGTACAAGTTTGTTTTACACAAGTCCTGTGCTGTTCTTATGATATCTAAACTTACATGCCTTTGCTTTCTATGCCTGCCCTTGATTTTAGCTATTTCCTTTATTGTGTCTGAGCCTCCTGAACACCTTCAGTCCTTTGTGTTGTTCTTTTTGTGAGACTTTTTGTGCTATTTGGATTTTATGCTTCCTGATGTCTTCCTTTGCATTCGCCTACATATTGGCCATGCAAGATTTAATGCCATTCAATTAGAAGCATATCAAGTATTTTATTATTTTGAGTTGCCTTTACGTTACATTTATTAACCAAAATTGTTAAATATATTTGCAAAACATTAGATAAAATCAAAAAGAATTAATTTATATTTCGAAAAATAAATGTTTCTTTAAAATTTATTAAAATATCAGGAAACTGTAGGATATTAAAATAGACCTTCATATAAATATTAAGATGCGATGCAAGTGAAATATGATTGCATTAGTTTATCGTTGAAAATATATAAAATTAAACTTATTATGAAATTATCGGTTTTCCACAAGTATGTCTGTAAATATTGCTTTGAAGACCAACCATCAGATCGTTGTGTTTATACTCTGTAAATATATAGACGAAATGACATTTAAAAAGCATCTGTGGTAAATCAAAAAAGATAAAGTAAACATATAGAAATATATAATGCAGAAGATTGCTAAGGTTTGCTGTGGAACGAAATATTTGCGGGTAATATATAAATAAACTGGGAAAACTACTTTTTATTGGCAATAATCGAAAATTTAAATTGGTACAGCGTTTAAACAGAACTGTATGCTAATAGGCTCTTGGGGTCAATGCGCTTAAAGTGTACAATTCCTACAATTTAATTGAATTTGTTCATTTAATTGCAGAAAAAGTAACATATGGTATTTCGTCAGCTGATTTAAAACGACACAAGGACGAGTTTATGCGACATCCAAGAAATTATATTTTAAGATATTTGTGCAAAATTTAACTTGTCAGCTTGTATATGTAAAATTTCAATGTCAATTTATTTTTATCGAAGTTGCACGTTTTTAAGTTATTATCTATATGATAATATCAAGAATTATTAAAATTTATATTCTCTCCCGCGTATATAACTGACATTCTAAAGGTCTAGAACAATTTTACAAAACATGTTATTTTTTGCCAACTCTATTCCTGGAAAACCCAAAATTAACATTAACAAAGTACTTTACTGTTAAACTTCTTCTAAAAGTCCTCCATCGCTCATATTTTATTCGTCCATTTGCATTGCCGTCTGTTCTATTTGAGCACTGTCAATAGCAAAGGAAATAAACCATCCAGCTTCTATTTTAATCAATGGACATTATATTAATGTAATTCTCTTGCACGGACTATTTATTTTATTAATGCCGAGTCTTTAAATAGAGAACATTTCCTTTAAATAATACTGCCGGATAGCTTTGATTCTGCTTTATTTCTAACTCTAAAGATACTTCATTTGTTAATGCTTCTCGATTTCAAGTATTTGATTATATATTTTAATAAAATCTTTCTCTTATATTTGCAATTCTAGTTCATACTATTTAAAAGATAATACACAGCGTTTGCATATCATTACTAAAAATATAATTACCAAATGATTGAAGCCTTTAATCGTTACAATTGTTTAGCCTTTTAACAATTTACTCTGTATAATGTAAAAAATCTGTTTTTTAATTTTTTTAATTCATTTATTTTAGGAATGGGATTGTTGCAGTTTTATGTGTTTTCGGAGTTGGTAAAATCTTTTTCGTGATGAACATGGTTTTGGCAATAACTGTAGCCTCTAAAATATAGAAGGTTCTTTCAAGAACGAATCAAATATAAAATTATACTTTTAATTATATCCGTAAAACAAAGCCTTTAGATCTGGCAACTATATTATTTGTTTCCCCATGACTTAATAGCTTTAAGATAAAGAAATAGCTTTTGCGTTAATTAAAGTTATTATGGATTTCCATAGAAAACTAATAGTAAATAAAAAAATAATGATTTTAAAATTTTAAGGATGATATTTCATTTTTTAGAAAATTTATTCGTGTTTATAGTTGGACAATTAGACAAGCAAAATATGTTAAATAATTTTGTCTTGTCTTGTTTTCAAGTCATAGAAATGTACGCACAATGTATGCAATTCATTGTCATGGAACATAGAGTAATTCAAAATATTATATTTTACGTACATTACATTATATTTCATTTCATCTCTTTTTAAATGTGTATTAGGGCTTCACACGAGACGAGATAGGGCGAGAGTTTAAAAAATGTCGTCTCGCTCTCGTTAAAATTACTCTCGTCTCAGTCTTGCTCTCGTTCTAGGAACCGTTAAGGTAGAGACACACTGGTCCCACGTACGCGACATATGCAATGCAACGTGGGAGACTTTGTGTGGACATTCGTCCCGCGTATGCAACGTAAATTTTGCATCAGACTGTGTTGTAAATTCTCAGAAGGTGCACTAGTGCGTCTTTAAGTCATGTTTTCTGATTCTGATAGCGAGTTTGAGAATGATTTATTGAGTTTACTATTTTTAAATGAATATTTCCACGCCACAAAAATAAAAACTAAAGTTAAGAAGAGAAGATATTGTGTTTATGAGATAAATATTCAAAGAGAAAAAGTTGGAAAATACCATACATTATTGCAGAAACTGGAATCTGATGAAAAACGATTTTTTATGTACTTTATGTAATGTCTAAAATGCAGTTTGAGGAGAACTCTTGCATCAAAGGTCTATTTGTTTCCGACGTTCTACGCATAAGTTCTAGAAACACACTGATCACACGCGTGGATAGCGTACGGACCCTCCACCTTCGCACGCCGATCTGGACATCCCAGATCGACATTGCGTGTGAGGCGTATGATTGCGTTGCATACGATACGTGTGCTTCTATGGCATAGTTTTTCAGACTCCAGATACCGTAATGCGCTGCATACGTTGCGTGTGCCAAAGCCAGGTGTCCAGGGGACCAGTGTGTCTCTACCTTTAGCTCGTCTCGCTCTCGCTCTCGTAACAGTTGGTCTCGTCTCGTCTCGTCTAATCTCGTCAAATATCGTTCTTGCTAGAATGTATTGTTAAGATACTCCAAAACGAGGTAATTATTAATTTTATAGTAACTCATATATACGTGATTATTTGTTATATAGGTAATTGTTATAAAATAAAAAACATTTTTCTACTGAAATATATGAAAATGGCATTTTCTCCACGGCTTACCCTACATGAAAGTGACATTTTTTCATTCTAGAGATGAAAATATTTTCACATCTAGAGACAAAAATGAGCATTTTAAATTTATGATTTTCTCGATTAAAACACTAAACTAACCAAATTTGCATGGACTTTCTTATTAATTACATCAATTTCAATTAAATATTTTATGTACAAACGAGCCTGAAACTATCTAGTAAACCGAAATACAATTAGGACATTTGACTTGCAAAGTATCACCTTCTATGAGAATGCAATGTTACCGTGGAAACGGCCAAACTAACAATTAACTTTGTTTTGACAGTTCTGACAATTCGCTTCGAATTGGATTTATTAAAGTCGAATTATGAATTCTGCAACTGAAATCAGTAGAAAAAATTGCATTTACTACTCGAGATGAAAGTGTTTTTTTCTGGTTCGGTGTGATTGCTAACTCGCTGGCGCTCGTGAGCAAACTCCCACCTCACCAAAAAAACGCCAAACGCCTTTCATCTTTTGCTGTAAAATATACTATTTTACAATACTTTATTCAGTCATACAGGTTCCAATATTTGAAGTTACAAGTTACGAAACAATGAACGTTGATATAATTTAAATAATTAAAATTTTACACTAAGTCAAAAGATGCCCAAGAATTGAAATATAATAATCATCCTTTATTATTTTCTTTCATTATCTTTGAACAGGTACTGATGTAGCCATTATGCCCAATAATAATTATTCTCTTTTCAGTAGTAAATACTCATCAAAATCAGCTTTCCAATGTTTTGAAGTTTCTGCTGAATTGTTGTATACAGGGTGGGGCACATAAAGTGTTACAGAGCAATAACAGTCAAACTATTAATTATATACAAAAAAGTTTCAGACAAATGTTTTAGGGATCGAGAGGGCCGTCATACTGGACTAATCTATTTTTTTATCGGTGGAGGCGCTGAAGTCAAGGTCACCTCCACTTTTTTAAATGGAATCATGTATTCTTTTTTCGATAACATTATTGCGATAATATTATTGTGATGAATAAGATTTTTGGCAAAAAGTGGATAGGACGAGGCGGTCCTGTAGCTTGGCCACCTCGTTCGCCAGATCTAACATCACCCGATTACTTTTTATGGGGGTTTATCAAAGACCGCGTAATGGCGGTAGCACCTACCACGCTTGATGACATGAAGGAAAGAATCTGCCGAGCTTGTACCGAAATTACACCACAAATGTTGGCTGAAGTTAGACGGTTTTTTCACCAGCGGATTAACAAGTGTTTACAAGTCGAGGGTCACCACTTCGAGCATCTTCTGTAGGTAGACCGAAACCAAGGTTAGTCGATCCTTTGAAAGTGATTATTCCGATATTTTTCGATATTTTCGACTATTTTCATACTTTGCATGACTAGAATGACATTGTGTTGCAAGTCGTTAAATTCGTCTTAAAATCGGCAATAATATTATCGAAAAGAAATACGTGATTCCATTTAAAAAAGTGGAGTTGACCTTGACGTAGCTTCAGCGCCTCCACCGATAAAAAAATAGGGTGGCCCAATATGACGGCCTTCTCGAATACTTAAACTTTAATATGAAACATTTTTGGATATTATTAATAAATTGTGTGTTATTGCTCTGTAACACTGTATGTGCCTTTTTAATTCGTATGTGCCTTTTTCATTCGTTCCTTTGACCTTGTGTTGCAGGTCGTTGAATTCGTCTTAAAATCGGCAATAATATTATCGAAAGAAAAACACAAGATTCCATTTAAAAAAGTGGAGGTGACCTTGACGTAGCTTCAGCGCCTCCACCGATAAAAAAATAGAGTGGTCCAGTATGACGGCCCTCTCGATCCCTAAAACATTTGTCTGAAACTTTTTTGAATATAATCAATAGCTTGACTGTTATTGCTCTGTAACACTTTATGTGCTCCACCCTGTATATTATCAATATAGATTATCAATATATTATCATTTACTTCCGTTCGTACGACTAACTTTTCGGATTCTCTCTCAAAATTGATGTTATTTAACACTAATGGGTGTTTTTTTTAAGAGCTTGAGAACTTTAAATAATAATACAAGGCAGAAATATTGTTGGAAATAAATTTTTATTATTATAATCTGGTAGATAATTTCATGGCATTTATTTTTTAAATATGACTACCGGCATATAACCACTGCGGCTACGAGTAACATAGTCCTTCGATCAGTCCAATTTTTCACTACTTTTTCCAATAAATCTGGCTGTATGGCGTCAATGGTGGCTTGAATATTGACTTTAATGCTTCAAGAGTTACTGATTTGTCGGAATAAACCAATGACTTAACATAGCCCCATAAAAAGTAATCGAGAGGCGTTAAGTTGTACGAACGAGGGAGTCAACGAGTTAACAGGACCACTTCTGGAAATAAAGCATGGCAAGTTGCGCCGTCTTGTTGGAACCAAATGTCGTCGATGTTTAGCTAGTTTTCATCACTAAACACAATTCTTCGGTAAAAATGCTCATCTTCGGCCAGTTTCAAATTAGCCATATCAGCAAAAATGCGAGGTAAAAGATGGTCATCATTGTCCAGTCGTTTGCGTCCACTGCAGGACATAAGCCTCTTCTAACTCTTTCCAGGCATCACGATGTTGTGCTTTGTTCATCCAGTTTTGTGACACCCTCTTGATGTCATCGGTCCATCGAGTTGGTGGTCTACCTCTACTTCGTTTATCGGCACGGGGTCTCCATTCCAAAAGCCGTTTAGTCCATCGGCCATCCCTAAGTCTGGCAACGTGGCCTGCCCATCTCTATTTCATGTTGGAGATGCGTGTTATAATGTCGCAGACACCCGTCCTTTCCCTGATGACCTCGTTTCGTATCCTGTCTCGTAAGGAAATGCCTAGCATGGCCCGTTCCATTGACCTTTGTGTTACCTGCAGTTTTGCTGCGGAACGCTTTGTTAGTGTTAAAGTCTCTGACCCATACGTTATTACCGGCATCACACATTGCTCGAACACTTTCCGTTTGTGACACATTGGTAGTTCGCTCTTCAAGATGTTAGTTAGTTTTCCAAACGCTGCCCATCCTAAGCCTATGCGGCGCTGTATTTCGCATGTTTGGTTTTCGCGGCCTATGCGTATCTGATGCCCCAGGTGTATATAGGAAGTTACTTCTTCTATATTAGCATCATCTATTTTGATTTGATCGCTTAGCACTAGGTTGGTCATAACTTTAGTTTTTCCCATATTCATCCTAAGGCCCACTTTTTCCGTTGACTGTTTTAGGTCGTTGAGCATAGTTTTTGCATCTTTGATATTGTCGGCTATTAGGACGATGTCGTCTGCGAATCTCAGATGGTTAAATTTTTCTCCATCCACTGTAATTCCTAGGTGTTCCCAAGATACCATTTTAAAAGCATATTCGAGAACCGTGGTAAATAGTTTTGGGGAGAGAGTGTCCCCTTGGCGAATTCCCCTGCCAATTTTAAATTTGTTGGTATTGTCGTGTAGCCTTATACTTGCTGTAGCGTTTCGGTAAATATGTTCAATTAGCTTTGTATATCGATAGTCTATTCGTGCTTGGTCTAGAGCAGCTTTTATGGCGGGTAATTCAACTGTATCGAACGCCTTTTCGAAATCTATGAAAATCAGGACAAGGGGCTTATTATATTAATTACACTTTTCAATGAGAGTTTTTATAGCCTGAAGATGGTCATTTGTCCCGTATCCCGATCTAAACCCAGCCTGTTCTTTGGGTTGGTAGAAGTCTAGTTTATTTTCTAACCTTTTGGTGATTACTTTGGTGAAAAGTTTATATAGATGTGGTAGCAAACTTATCGGTCTGTAGTTTCCGAGCTATGTTATATCGCCTTTTTTATGTAGAATAACTGTGGAGGCGTTGTTCCATTCGCCAGGTGTAGCACATTCTTCTAAGCAGGTGTTGAATAGTGCTTTTATGGCATGTAGTAGAGCGTCTCCTCCTTGTTTTATGGATTCGATATGTATGCCATCTTCACCCGGGGATTTGTTGTTCTTCATCTCTGCAAGAGCATTCTTAATTTCGGCTATCGATATACTTGGCATATCTTCAGACCCCTGATTTATGACCTTTCCGGTATGTGTTTGTGTCGGTTCCGCTGGTTGTTCTTGTAGCCGACTCATGTAGAGAGTTGCGTAAAATTCTTCCGCTATTTTCAGTATATCGTCTCTATTTGTGGTTATTGTTCCCGTGCTGTTTCTTAGTTTGAAGATTTCTTTTCTTCCATTTGACATATTTTTTCTTAATGCCTTCATACTTCTGTTGTTCTCAATAGCTAGTTTCGTTTGTTCTGTGTTGTATCGACGTATGTCATTTTTAATGTCTTTTGTAATTGTCTTGCTTAAATCTCTTAGTTGTTTTGAGTTTCTATCGCTGTTTTGTCTTAGCACTCTTCTGAGTTTCATAAGCTCTTTGGTATGTTTGCTGATTTTGCTTATTTAATAAGATTTAATAAAAGATGGTCATTTGCCTTTAATTCATACACGAGCTGTATTTTATAGACACGTAAGCCATAGTCCTTACGCAAAATTTTCCACGTAGTCGAAGTACAAAGGCCAACAAGAGAGAACGGCGACGAATCGACATTTCGGCGTCTTCTTCAACACTTAGCGCTACAGCAACAATATTCTCTTCGGTACGCACATTTCTTTGTCTTGCTGATGGTTTTGAATCGAGAAGAGTAAAATTAGTGCGAAAACAATCAATAACTGCACGAATTGCTTGCTCACTAGGCCGATTATGTTGACCGTAAAATAAACGAAGTGCTCTATGAACTTCGCGAACAGATTTTATTTTTCAAAGTAAATTTCCACAATTTGCAAGCGTTGTTCTGGCGTTAAACGATTCATGATGAATTGCCAAACCTTACTGAATAGAAATGTCAACACAGTTTGACATTCTCAACTGGCAAACCATAGACAACAACCATCGAAACTTCTCATGCAGCTAAAAAAACACCCATTTTGTATAAACTTTATCGTAACATTGGACAGCCTCATCTTTCATTTACTTGCCCCATTCCATCTTGTCTAATGTCTCGATTTTATGGCGAGAGTCTAAAATTAAACAATAAACCCAAATTGATTTTCGATAATGTTTTAACATTTTATCTCTTGATGCTTGAAAAGCAATAAAAAAGGTTTCATCCACCACAGTACGGTTTGGCCTATTATCTAATTCATAAGCTTCAAATTCAAATTCTGATATAAGTAAATTAAAGGCTTTAAAATATATTTGTAAAAAATCATATATCAAAGTATGTATATAATTATAAAAATATCTCACATAAAGTTCAAATTAACAACAACTTATACAGTCACATAGACAACGCCTACTCAATGAAAAATGATTTGACGTAGCGAAAGGCTCACACAATGGATCTCGAGCGCCGTGTGCTAAAGAGTAACAGAAAATTGCCGTGTTCCTCCCTAGATTTAAATAGTAAAGCTGTCCCAAGGTGGATGTTGTTATCACTTTTCATTGAGTAGGCGTTATCTCACATAAAATTTTGCATTTTAGTGCTTGAAAATGTACCTAGCAACAAGAAACCTTCTTCTTCTTCTTCTGACTCTACAGCCCAGGGTGAGCTTTGGCCTCCTTAACAATCCCCTTCCACCTTTGACGGTCTTCAGCGACACGTGTCCAGTTTCCTACTTGTAGAGTTTCTACATCTTCCTCTGCCTTATCTTTCCACCTGGTTCTGTGTCTACCTCTGCTTCTTGAGGTGTTAGGTTGCGCTTTATGGATGGATCTGGGTGCTCTCGCACTCGGCATTCTAATCATGTGGCCCGCCCATCGAAGTCTCTGTGCCTTAATGAATCTTACTATGTCTTCACCTTCTATTAGTTCTTGAAGTTCGTAGTTCATGCGAATTCTGTATCCTTCTTCCTCTCTCACTGGTCCAAAGATCTTCCGTAAAATCCGTCTTTCAAAAATACGAAGAGAGTTTTTGTCTGCTTCCGACATACTCCAGGATTCAGCTCCATAAGTTAGCACGGGTCTGATCAGGGTTTTATATATTCGCAGTTTTGCTTTACATGAGATGATTTTTGATTTGAAGAGCTTAAGATGTGAATAATAGCATCGATTCGCAGCTTGGATTCTGTCCTGTACCCTCAGTGATAGATTATTTGTGTTATTGAAAGTTACTCCAAGATATTTGACATTTTGAACTTCTTCCGATGATCATTTATAATGAAGTTCTGAGGGGCCCTTCTTGGGTTATCACGTGTCAGTTTTAGGTATTTTGTTTTATCTGCATGTATTTTCAGGCCGACTTTGCTCGCTTCCTCTTCTATTTTTAAAAACAATTCTTCTAGAGTTCTGTTGTCCCTAGCCATGATCAGTATGTCGTCCGCGTACGCACATATTTGGTATGATTTTGTTATGATATTTCCCTTATTTTCGAGGTTTCCAATTGCATTTTGTAGCGCAAGGTTAAAAAGAACAGCTGACAAGGCACCTCCCTGCCTAACACCGGTTCTTATTTCAAATTCCTTTGATGTTTTGTTTTGGACTGTTACTCTGGCCTTGGATCCATCCATTGTCATCATAGCTAGTTTGGCAAGTTTATGTGGGATACCCATTAGAGCAAGTGCACTTCCTAGTTTTGCTCTTTTAATACTGTCGAATGCTTTTTTAAAATCGATTAACAGACAGTGCAGGTCGATGTTGTATTCATAACATTTTTCCATTGCTTGACTTAATAGCACAAATACCTGATCCAGAGTTGATCTACTTTCTCGGAAGCCACATTGATATTCTCCTAATATTTCTTCTGCATACGGTCTTATCCTGTCGAATATCACATTGGAGAGTACCTTATATGCAGTGTTGAGTAGTGTTATTCCCCTGTAATTGTCGCAGTTTGTTTTGTACCCTTTTTTGTGGATAGGGCAAATTAACCCAGTTTTCCACCTTTCAGGCATCTGTTCTTCTTTCCATATTTTGCATATTAGTTGGTGCAGTCTTTTATATGCATCTATTCCGGCCAGTTTTAAAATTTCGGCAGCAACAAGAAACCATAAATGTCTATTTACATACAATTTCTATTTGTATACTATATTTGAAATTCGTCTTGTTCCATTCATTGTCAGATGAAAATGTAGCGACAACAGACCATAAATGTCTGTTTATATAAACCTTCTATTTTGTTGACTATTTAAAATTCATAATAAAAACGAACATAATTTGAAATTGTCTACAACGTGTATTTCATATTACGAAATTTACCCTTTTAATTGTTATATAATTAAATGTAACTTTTAGCCCCAGCCCGCAGTTCAAATTTATGCAAGAAAATATTACGTTAAAAATATTACATATATATATATATATATATATATATATATATATATATATATATATGCCCGTATTAGAGTCAAAGATTGAAGAAGAAGTATGACCGAGATCAGAAATGACACTTTCGTGTCTCGCGATAGCGAGACCACTTACGCTTTCGCTCTCGCGAGAGTGAGACCACATGCGATCTCGTCTCGCTTTTACTAGACGAAACGAGACGAGATAAATATCATTCTCGTGTGAAGCCCTTATGGGTATACCTTGGCATGTTGCCTTTTGTTACATGCTTATATGAACTACTACTATAAAGCTACGTACACACGGTATAGAAAACTAGCGTATAGTCATGATATAGTTTGGCTATAGCTGTGTGACCGCTTCGAAAAGTTCAACTATACCAGTGTTTCCCAAACTTTCAAAATCTGTTGGTATACCCCTTCTATAATTTTCATAACACTGAGTACTCCGAGAGTACCCCCCGACAAAATGCGCAGCAGGTAATTTTTTGAAAATGTTCAAGGTCAAACGTGCTTAAATTGAAAATTAAGATTACAGTTAACATATTTATTGTTTCCTTTTTTAGTACATAAACTAGTACATGTGGATCGTATTTTTCGGAATGGAAAAGTTTTTGTGGATGGAAGAGTTGAAAAGAATGGAATAGTTGCTAAAGGTGGAATAATTGATAAGGGTGAAATTGTATAATGAATTTTGACATTTGTATATGAAAGAGTAATCAGAATTGCGAGCTGCGCGATTCTTGTAGAAAGCGCATCAGCTAAGGTTGTATGAGTTGCAAGATGTACAACTCCTACTGCACAGAATATTAACTAATAATTCATCCGTCTCAAATGATTTTAATGCTGTCAGGTTTGTAAAATAATATAATCAAACACTTTTGAGGTGTACTTAATCATATAATGTTACCAATTGTCTGAAATCAAAGTGACTTTAATTTAAGGAGTGATATTAGAAATGAAAAGTTCCCAACGTTCATAAAAAGGTTACTATATCTAACGATGTGATATTAGTTACTAAGGTGTACAACATGGACGATAAAAAATCAGCTGTGGAGTAAAAAGTTACTGAAAATCTCACAAAAACTTTCATAACCTTTAAATTGATTAAGTGACATTGATGTTGTCAACTTTGACGTTCAACATAACCAACATATTGTTTTAATCAAGTTGGTATCTTGTGTTTTTGAGTTACCAACATACTCAAACATAATCTCACCAACTATTTGTTAAAGTTACATTGTTGTCTTTATTTTTCGTCAAAATTGCAAGCCTTAGTTACTAAGTTCACTTCATCATATATAGTAACCTCCTTTTATGAAGGTTGGCAACTCTTGATTTCCAATATCACTTCTCCAATTATAGTAAGTTTGCTTTTAGATAATTAGCAACACTTAGCAAAATTATGTTACTAAAAGTTTCACCAAAAAAAATAATAACCAATAAATTACTCAACTGACGTTAATGTCAACTTTGATTTAATTTTCATGTATTTCTTTATTTAAAAAATCCAGTGTCAAGGTTATCGGCCATGAAAATACTAAAATGGTCAAATTGTTTCAATAGAAATATCTATGATCTTAATAGATCTGAAAGAGTTTTTATTATATCTATTGCAGTTTTCGAGTTGTTGCTATTTGAATCCATTAGTATCAGTTCCAGTTAATATCAGTTTGACTTCGAGGGATGCGTATGTCGCCTGGATTTCTATGGCGGGAAACCTAATCTACGGGGGTTAAACCAACGGTCCTTTTTCAAATTGACCTATATTGAATCGAGATCTCGCGCTGCCGCGCGTCTTGGTCTTCATCAGATAAATCAAGATTGATTTATCTGATCTGATGGGGTGAATCAAAACCAGATTAGTCAAGAACAGATATATCAAGACCACATACGCGCTGCCGAAGTTATGTGGTCTTGGTCAGAAAAAATAAATTCTGTGTCAAGGCTATCGGCCACGAGAATACCAAATTTCAATAGAAAGATCTATAAGCTACGCCGAACTGAAAGAATTTTGAATACAACTGTCCAAGTATTCAAACTATAGTTATTTGAATGTCTTACCTCGTGTGCGACTTTGAGTTTTAGGGGCGGCGACTGCCGCCAGATAAAATATTTTGAAAAACTAACTAAGGGATATCATAGACTGACTATTTCTCTACAAATGTGTGAAATTGTATTGTTCCACGTTGTGTGAAACTTACTAAAATAATTTTCCACTTCTCTGAATTTCGTTTATGATTTTTTTCATTTATAAAAAAAATTTCGGCCAAACGGTTCGCTTTGGAAAGATGAAAATGACACAACATTTAGATGAAAATGTGCTCTATAAAATAGCGCTAAGTGCATGTTTCTTAGACTTCGGAAAATTGGACAAAAAAATTTATTTCCAAGTTTTCAATGAATATTTCTTTATTAAAACAATTATGTGTCCAGGCTATCGGCCATGAAAATAACAAAACGTCAATTTCAATAGAAAAATGTATAATCTATATAAATCTGAAAGAAATTTCAATACATCTCTTGCAGTTTTCATTTTATAGTTATTTGAATTTTTCTTTCTTTTTTATTAATTTCTGTTACGTTCGAGTTTGAGGGCCGCCGCCAGATAAAATATTTTTCAAAACTAACAGTTCTCTAGAAAATTCTCTAGAAATGTGTCAAATTCTCGAGAAAAAATTCTCTAAGAAATGTGTCAAATTTTGTTGTTCCACGTTGTGTGAAACTTACTAAAATATTTTTTTCAACAAATCCAGACATGTCAATCACGAATTCCGATAAAAAACGAACGCGAAAATTTCAAAATATTCAAAAATTGCAAAAAAATATATTAATCCTTGAAGGATTTCAATGAAACTTTTACTGAATCTGGGTATCCACCAGAAGTAACTGCTGATAAAATTTGAACGATCCCGCTCCAATGGGGACGCCGTGAGGAATTATTTTTGCATAAAACCTTATTTGCAAATTACTCGTCAACGCCTCAAGGTGGAAAATTATAACCGGGATATCCGTATGTAAGACGTCGGTGTCTACAAAAAAGTATTCTTTGAAAATTTTGTAAAAACCTTCAGCTTGGTCGCAAAAGTAAAAAATATAAAATTGAAAAAATTTTAGAAGGGGTACCTGAATTTCGTTTCTCAATTTACATGGATTTAAATGGCTCTTCCGCCAAAACGGTTCGCATTGGAAAAATTAAAATGACATAACATTTAAATGAAAATGTGCTCTATAAGATAAGCTCTAAATGCATGTTTTTTAGACTCCGGAAAATTGGACAAAAAAATATACTTGCAAGTTTTCAATAAATATTTCTTTATTAGACAAAATTATGTGCCCAGGCTATCAGCCACGAAGATACCAAAACTTCAATTTCAATAGAAATACATATAATCTATATAGATCTGAAAGAAATTTCAATATATCTCTAGCAGTTTACACTTTATAGTTATTTGAATTTATTAATTTCTGTTATGTTCGAGTTTGAGGGGCGGCGGCCGCCGCCAGATAAAATATTTTGCAAAACTAACTAAGAGATATCATAGACTGACTAATTCTCTACAAATGTGTGAAATTTTATCGTTCCACGTTGTGTAAAACTTACAAAAATAATTTTTCAACAAATCCAGACATGCCAAACAGGAATTCCGATCAAAACCGAACGCGAAAATTTCAAAGTATTCAAAAATTGCGAAAAAATATATTAATCCTTGAAGGATTTCAATGAAACTTATGCTGAATGTGGGTATCCACCAGAGGTATGAGTTGACAAAATTAGAACGCTCCCACTCCAATGGGGACGTCGTGAAGAATGATTTTCTCGTCAACAATTTTATGGAAATATCTCGTCAGCGCCTCATGATGGAAAACTATAACCGGGATATCCGTATGTAAGACGTCGGTGTCTACAAAAAAGTATTCTTTGCAAATTTTGTAAAAACCTTCGGTTTAGTCGTAGAAGCAAAAAATATAAAATCCGAAAATTTTTCGAAGGGGTTTCTCTGAATTTCGTTTTTCAATTTACATGGGTTTAAATGGACTCTTCCGCCAAAACGGTTCGCTTTGGAAAAATGAAAATGACACAACTTTTAGATGAAAATCTGCTCTATAAAATAGCGCTAAATGCATGTTTCTTAGACTCCGGAAAATTGGACAAAAAAATATATTTGCAAGAATTTCTTTATTAAAAAAATTCTGTGTCAAGTCTATCGACCACAAATATGTCAATTTCAATAGAAACATGTACACTCTATATAAAACTTATGTAAACTACATAAAACTTTATGCGTTTGTTAAAAGAAAGTGCGCTCTATAGATCTGTGTTAAAATTATTTCATCCAAACCCAAGGAAATGAGGCATATGATTTTTCGAAGACGAAGCAGAAAAGTAGACAACATTTTTAAGTTCATGCAGCACATTTCAATAGGCCTCAATGAGCACTATTCGATTTTAAAAAGAAAAACCGGATAAATTTACAGATGGCTTTTTCTTCAGCCGTCAATTGGTAGAACTGATCGTTTTTCAACAATAACTCTTTTGTTATACATGCTAGGAAGTCGCGGAATACACTTTTAGATTCCAAATTAAATGTGCAACTTTTAACTATTCTTGTAGGAAAGTCGTAATTCTCACCGTTTGGAAAATGAATTTTAAATCACCAGATGACCCAAAAACTTACATCGTCCCCCATGTAAAATTAGCCGAATTTTCAGAATGTCCAATCAGAAATTTGTAAAACAATAGTTTTCTTTTATAAAATCAGTAAAACCTCTAATCAAATATGGTCGAGCTTACCTTTACTCAGGTAGAAGTGTAAATTTGCTAGAATATTCAATTGTTTCTAATGTAGAATTTACCAACTTTAACAAATCTGAGAAATAAAATTTTCCCGGACACCATTCACCACGGAAAATGGAAGAAAACTTCTGTGGGGCGGAGTTGATTATGCAACCGTTGCTAGCCACCCCGAATCCTGGCAAATGAATTGCATTTAAAAAAAATCCTGGTAAAACGGTTTGCAAAGGAATGATAAGTTTACTCTATCGATTCATGCTAGAAGAATTTACTAAAAATGTAGGGAAATGAAAAACACAAATGTTTGAAAATCAAGTAAACAGTTGGAGGAAGATTTCAAACGACGGCCACGTCTAGACCGTCAGCCGCAAAAAATTCATGCAACATATTTTAATAGAACTTGATGAGTTGTTATATTCGAATTTGAATCGAAAATGCCGGTAAATATTGAAATGGCTGTTGTTTCCAAAGTGAAATCGTAAAACTGACAGTTTTTCGCCAATAACTCTGTTGCTATACGTTCGAGGAAGACTCGTGTTTGTATCGTTGGCATCTAAATTTCATTTAAAAGCTCCAATTATTCTTACAAAAAACTCGTAAATATTGCGGTTTATGAAGTAAATTTTAGAATTCAAATGTGAACGGAAGCAACTGTTTCTGATGTAAAATGCTCTGAATTTTAAGAATATGCTAAAAGAAAAGTGTAAAATCTTCGTTTTCTTGTAGAAATTTGTGAAAAATTGCGAATTTTGACGTTGCTATGTGTTGCTAATCAAGAGCCAGAGTCGCCGAAATCAGCAATTTGAAGATTTCAAGATATCTCTTTGAATTTGATTTGAATTTCAACCTAACAATGAGCGAAAAATAAGAATTTTGATTTAAATTCCTTTTTTTTATTTTATCTTCTCACAAGAACACGGATAATCGAAAACGGATAAACTTCAACAATGACATTTGCACATAACCTAAGCGAAAATAGTGTCAGAATGATCAGCTGTAAGTGTAAATTGGCGATTCAGCGGCAAGCAATGGTCTTACTTTTTTTGACCTGGAGTGCGAATCTGTTGATGGATTTGAGAAATTCAAACGCCATACTGCTGGCCTTTTAGCCGGGCATACACTTCTCAGACTGGAAATGTAAATTTTCCTTTTCGCGTTTTCGTTTGTAGAGGTGAAAAAAAAGTGACTTTGCGAATTGGGGCCTGCGGAACGTACCCGGAGGTGTAACGCGCCGAGAGAGATGTCGTTTGAAAGTAGACACGTGGGTCTATAATCCCAGAGAAGAGCAATACAATTCTAAAACATTTCACCGAATATTGAAGGTTTCAATTTGCTCAATTTTGAAAAATTCGTTTCGAGTTTGGACGGGCGTCGAGGCCCCCAAATGCGATCGAGCGATGCGTCGTTCCTATCGCCTTATAGACCCTTTCGTTCTCTATTCAGAAACCACCACCGCGACGCCCTGCTATTTAATTTAGCGAATCCCAGAGGATTCTCACGTACTTCTGCAAAACATGGTTTTTCGGGCCTCCCGGCGCCATCCGACACGCAATTGCAATTAAACTCCAAAACAAACTTAAAGACACTATGCCGAATCGATTGGTGCCGGTCCGGTCCCGATCCGACTGTTGGGTATCCCGGGAGAGGGATCCCCGCAAATTAGGTGAAAAAAACATCGCGTTTTTTCGATTTTTGTGTTAAAATTGACCCAGAGCGGGAACAGGATGCCGAAGGTACCAGCTTCTTCCACCGCCGATTGCGGGTAAACATCTCGCATCGAACGAACCGGTTTGGAGACACGGCGCTCTTCAATCAAGAGAACGGCGTCCACAGATGTGATGGAAAAAACGTTTTTTTTTCGCTTACATTTTCCGCCGCACCGGGTGAACCGACGGTCGCGTACTTTTCCGCATGACGTCAAAAAACGTGAAATCGACGCGGCAAGAGGACGCAGTAAAAAAATCGAGCCGCTGACCAAAATTGCTCCTCAAAGGTGCTAGAAACGATCTCCTGTTTTTGGCACCTGGAGGACGCCGTGTGGGACTTGCGAGCGGCAGACAGACACCGGTCGAAGGCCCGTTCAGTTTTACAACAGAAAATGACAATTTCCCGTTTCGACACGCAAGAGGAACGGAGTTTTTGAAGAAAAAGTGAAAAATTTAAAACACACCTACAGCCGCCCCCTGCGGGGGCGGAACTTTGTAAGGCACGTCAAAAAAAACCTAATTTTTTGTTCAATTTACTGGAAAAAAATCAAGACGTAAACCGCATTTTTTGACAATTTTTCTTAATTTTCAAAAAATCTTGACTTTTGACCCCTTCCGAGTTCAGTGACGGTACCTTACTCGATTAGTATATTTCGACGACGACGACGACAAAATAATAATAAACAATAAACGAAAAATAAAGTTCAATCATAATAAAATATAAATAAAATAAAACTTGTATTATAAATAGCATTATAAATCTTAAAACTGTACTTGCATACTCCAAGATGAGAAACCGCAAGGTGGTCGTTACTTTTGTTTAGGAAGGCCTACGATTCCAATGCTAGAGAAACGCTTAACAAAGCACTCCAGGAACTAGGGCTAGACAACAAAACCCTCAGACTCATCCTATAAAACTGCCAAGTTGATCTTCAAGTGTCGCTGGAGAAAACAGAATTCTTCACCAACATCCGAGAAGCAAACAGAGAGTTGTTACTAGAGCAGGGAAACATAAAGAGGACTGAGAAAATTTAAGTACCGCGGCGAATGAATTGAACCCAACTTATCAGAAAGAGCATCATTATCCAAGAGAGTAAACAAGTTAGAACTAGCCTATCAACTGACTAAGAATACTTACAACATGAAATGCCTGTCACGCAACCTGAAACTTTAGCACTACACATCAGTCTTACGACCAGAAGCTTTATATGTCATGGAGCGTCTTTCCTTGAACCAAAGAGGTCTAGTAGAGAAATTGGAAATTAGAGAGAGGACAATCCTCAGGAAGATCCTAGGCCCGGTAAAGGAATATGGGGAATTCCGAAGGCGGCATAACTCTGAGCTCTACAAACATATTGAGATGCTCTCTGACTGTTTAAGGAAAAGAAAGGTAGCTTTCTATGGCCACGTTGCAAGACTGCCTCCAAACCGACTACCCGTCTGTTCACCTTCTGGCAAAACAAAAAGGTTCGTACCTCTTGGTTAACAGAAACCGAGAGGGATATTAAAGAACTGGGAATAACAGAGCTCTAAAACAGACAGTTTGTGAGACGCACCCTGAAGGAAATCCGTGGATTTCAAGCAAAACCCCGAAGGAATGGTACCCCCTGGACAGAAGAGAGAAAGGAGTTACACCGCAGAAGATTAGACAATACTGGGCAAAGATCAAAGTCCAAACAGGCGTGGTCCAAGTTAGGCCTATTCGAAACAAAGAACAAGAAGATATAGCATTCATTAGAATTAATGAGAAGGATGAAATTGTTTATATTAGGACGACAGAATATCATAATTTGGTTTTCTGCTTGTTAATTTTAATTTGAGATGCGGTTCCACATCCAAAAGCCTTTTCCTTTTTTTGGCTGAATATCTACGAATGCTGATAAAGCAACTTCACATAGATAGGAAGTTCTAAAAGGCAAGATGTATTTCAGAACTTTCTCTGTTAAATCTGGATAAACATGTTGCATTTGCAACCAGAAGTTAAAGTGCACTCCTTATATTTAATTTCTTAAAATCCATCTAAAGCTAATTTCAACAATTGGTCCTCTTCGGCATGCGAGAAATCTTCTGGCATGAATGACGTATTAATGATGAACGGATATCTTGTCCATTCAATATTTTTGTTTAAAGCAGGAAAATACTTTTTCAGACCCACTAGTAAATTCTCTAAATGCTGTGTTATACATTTTGTCTTTTGCCACTAAATTAATTTTGCCATGGTAGCGTTCACTTTATCTTGAAAGTGAAATAATGAAGTTTCTTTACCTTGCAACGAGACGTTGAGAAGTTGAGAGAAGTTGAGACAATTTAGAACAGAGAATATATCTGCTAAGTATGCTAATTTACAGAGTGATTTTCAGTCATGTAAACAGTTTCTCAGCTCAAATTCATCACTAAGAAAAACTTGGTTCAAAAAGTTCATGTTTAAGCTCAAATAATCGGTTTTGAATTTAGAATTTTTCCTCGAGATAGCCTACGAGCATCAGTATGAAAAAGAAGCTGAGTATGACTATTTTCCATTTCTTCACATATTTGCGAAATAAGTCGTGCATTCAAAGGACGGCCTTTAATGTAATTAATGATTTCCACGCATTCGTCCAGAACTTTCTCTAGATCAGCGGGTACCTTACGTGCAACAATGTGTGGATATGACATTCGGAACAACATTCTTCATTTTTGCAACGAGTCCTGTATTAATTCCCACCATAAGTTTTGCTCCATATGTGTTTATTGCAATCAATTTTGTTCTCTGGCATACATTTATTCATAAGATTAAAGATATCTTTTCCTGTTGAATAACCTAATAATGGCTGGCAAAATAAAAAGTCGTTATGAATTTCTTGATCTTTTTCGTATCTAACCACGCCATACGATTTTCAAAATTCGCAATATCAGTGGACTCATCGACTTGTAATGCATAATAACGACTTTGAGAAATATCTGACAATAACATCTGTTTCACATTATTAAACATATCAATGATTCGTCTATGAACTGTATTATTTGAGAGGAGAACGCGGTCAAAAGTCTGTTTTTCCATATCTCATATCATTACTTCTACCATTATCTTGGCTGCTGGCTTCATTAAAGTTTCTCCAATCGTCTCCGTTGCACCGCATTTCGCAATTACAAGCACCACGCGATACGAAGCTGCTAGGATTTTTCGATTGTCACCTCCTGTTCAAACCCGCATTACTTTTCAAGATTAATTTAAATCCTTAAGTTTGTTTAAAAAAAAGATTGCTTTATCTTTGTACTGATTGTGGTTTGTCTCAAAATGTCGCTTCAAGTTGGATGGTTTCATGCTCGAATTTGATAGATTTTCAGAACAAATGACGTTCTCTTTTCATCTCCAGTCTATGAGAATCCAATTTTAAGATATTCTTCATTTCCAGCGTCCGGCAACGCCACAGCTACGCATACATATAAAACAACACATACGCAATACTAACAAGTAACTAAGTTTTTTTTATTTTTCTATGTTCGTCATAGAAAAAAAAATCAGGCGCAGCTAAACCCTGGTGCAACGCGTATTCCCCGCAAGCCGTAGTGGGGTAAGCTGTACAGCTGTAGTCATACTATAGCATGACTATACGCTACTTCTCTATACCGCGTGTACGTAGCTTAGTTGCTAAATATTTCCGGTCCTATTAGTGAAATTATACTTACCTATATTTTTGTTCAGTTTTGACAAACTGGTAGCTTACTAAACTTGTTTAATTTTAATGAACAAAAGGGGTTAATTGAGCAAATTTATTAATGACCATAATAGGGAATATAATTTTTTACTCCGATATTTTATGATCCTTACATTACACCTATTCCATTACTTTCTCATTTAGTTTATATATAATTCCATTAAACTTAAATAAAAAATTCCAAAATATTCGAACGAAATTCAAATTTTCGAAACGGATTACCATTGATGGAATCGAAACATGCTCCGTGACGTGCACGTTATGACATTTATCGGCCTCGATATTCACTATGCTGTTTTGCTGTGCTATATTTGTTTATCCTTCGCTTGTGCTTTGTGCAATCTAGCTGCCACCGGGGTGGATTCTATATTCTCGTAGAAGGTCCTAAAGTTTTTCCTTTTTGCCTTTCTGATCTTTTTGTTGTAGGTGATAAGCACCTCGGAGTATTCTGGCCAATTTCCGTATTGCTTAGCTTTGTTGAAGAGCCCACGTACTTTTGCTCTTAATGTAGCCATAACCATTTTTCATTCTTATGCTCCTACACGGTTTTTACCGGGCAGCTGGATTCAAGCAGTGATTAAAGCTGTGTAGCTGTGATTGCTACATTTATTTCTCCTACAGCCTACTCCAATGCGGTGTAGTTTTTGATACTACCTCGCACTGTCACTTGCTCTAGGTTCTCTTTTAGTTGGGAACTAAACATAGGACACACAGTTTGTCTGGGGCTTCGAATGAGGGTGTTTTCCTCACCCGCTCCTTCTAGTTCAAACTCTATGATCATATGATATGACATTGAGGGTTCATTTGAAGCTCTCCACTTTTGAATTAATTTACTTACGTTAGCGCTACCTACCGTAATAACCAGTACCTCATTTCTGACCTTAGTGACAAATGTTTGTGTGTTCGCAACGTTGTACACAATTAAGTTTTCTTTAATGAGGTATTCTAAAAGGTACTCACCTCTATTATAAATGTCCGTGCTGCCCCACATCTCATTGTGCGCGTTCGCGTCACATCCCAGGATGAGTGGCAGCCTTCTCCTAATACAGTGTTCTACCGGCTTTTGTACTTCAATGGGAGGTATGCTGTTACCATCGCCAGGGAAGATGCGATGCGATCACTACTTCGCGGTGGAGGCCCTCGGTCTTCATGAGGGCCTGAATAAGATCTAGATCCCGCGTTAAAAACTATGCAAGTCATAAGTAATTTATGCCCCTCTTTACCATAATGCTACTTCTAGGGGAGACCTCACGGCGGTTCTATACCAACTTACATTCCCTGTTGCTAAGGCCTCTGACCTTACCCCCGTAGGTAGAGGCAGAGGCATCTTGCAGCAGCGCTAGCCCTAGGTGCTGTTTAGTGAAAATCCTAGCCATCACAGCTGAGGTTGCTTTGGCATGGTGGATGTTCACTTGTGCTATTTTGGAGCGCCTGCTGGTCATTCTTGTTTTGTGACTGGAGGCGTCAAGTCCTCCTCTGTCCCTACAAGAATATCTTCCTCTGCCTCCGTAGACATGGCTGGACTGCTCATGTCTACGAGTGTGAGGTGAAGGTCGACCTCCCGGTAATCTGGGCTGACTTGATTGCTCTCTGTGTCGGTTAGGTCCCGCACACATGAATTATATTCTCTTTTGAAATTCACATAAATCCCACGAGTGGCAAGTGAACTAAAGCCTCGTTGCCAAGATCCCCTGGCTGGATGCACAGAAAGAATGGTACGCAAATAGCATTTCGATAAAAACTACACAGCAGTGTGTAGTAGTAAAGCCGATTGGAGCGACGAATCCTCAGCATACCACATAGAGCAAAGTGCTATCAAGTGGTATAAAAATGGTTCACAGACAAATGAAGGTACTGGTGCAGGAGTTTTTGGACCTCGTATCAAATACTTTGAATCCAAGGGAATCTATGCAAGTATCTTCTAAGCAGAGGTACATGCAACCGAAAGATCTGCACAAATTAACCTCGACAGGAAATACAAATTTCTGTCCTGTCAGATAGCCAAGCAGCCACTAGGCCAGTAGCTCATACACCATCAGATCTAAACTGATGTGGGACTGCGTGGGAAAGCTAAACAAGCTTGGCAGAGAAAATAAGGTAACGCAATACTGGGTACCAGGGCACACTGGTATAGATGGAAACGAGGAATCCGATCACCCAGCAAACAAGGGATCTAGTAATCTTTTTATAGGTCCGGAACCCTTTTTGCGGCATGAGTATAAACACCATCCACATAAGCTTAGATGAAAAAATAAGAGCACAATGGATGAAAACCTGGAAAGAACTTCCAGGGCTAAGACTATCAAAAGTAATGCTGGGATATTTTAACCAGAAAAGAACAAAAGCTTGCCTGAAACTAAACAGGAACAAGCTTACAATTCCGACAGGAGTCCTGACGGGACTCTGCAGACTTAGAAAACACCTCAAGGCCATAGGCCTAGAGGAAGATGACAGATGCAGATTCTGCGGCTCAGCACACGAAACCCACATACATCTGATCCTGAAATCCCTAAAGGAATCAAGACTAGAGGAGGAGCTCTAAATGGGTAAGCATACCAACAATTAGAGGAAGAGGGTGGGGTACAATAGATATATGAAGGTCGCAGTACAAGTCACCACCGAAATCTACAACCTACAACATTAAAGAGTCAACAATGGCAGGTTAACATTATATTCACAGCATCAGAATCTATTAACATAGTGGAAGATGGTCTGTATTGATAAAACTGAAACTATTCTAACATAATTAATATAATTAATAATTTAAACATAAAAGTTAACAAACAAGATATTAATGAAATCTTTCTAACAACGCCTTTACACATTTCCGCTCGTCATTCGTCCAATCGCGAGAGAAATTCGTGAGTACAGTTCCTACGTTCGTTCCCACAGCACAAATGACAAGTCTTTGATCGTCTACAAAAAATGCTCCCACCGCTCGATGCATCATTAATCACGAAGTGACAAATTTACGAGACGAGACACGATTTATATATTCACCTTTTAGAGTACTTTTTTATAGCGAATTGTCTCGGGTGTCGGTGAATGTGTAAACGCAGTATAATATTTTTAGTTGTGTTGCTTTGTCTTCTGTAACAGAAAAGAATAATATAAAAATCAATAATCATTTGTAAAATACATATTCTAAATCTTGAATAAACAAAATTGGTGAATATTTTGAAGAACCCTTTTGTATGGTTTTGGAACGAAGTTCCTTTAGGGATGTCTCGGTGGGAGCAATTCGGCAGAAAACGTTACGTTAAGTACGATGTCCTCGTACGCTGTCCGTTACGCGCCCTTTCCCTTTTTCTTAGTTTATATTTCTATACCGCGCGCTCTCTCTTTTTTTTCTCTTGCTCTCTGTGTATATTTTTATAATGCGTGCTCTCTCTTTCTTTCGCAGAGTGACAGACAAGCGTGGTCTGTTTATAACCTTAAAACAAGAAGAAGAAATAAAAATTGTTGAAACGTATTTTTCTGTTTTGTTGTTTTAATTCAGAGGAGAGATGTTGTTTATATTATACTCATTATTTTAGTTAGATTTTGAGAAATTGAAAGTCAAGAAAGGATACTAAATTCTGAATAAAAGTAAGTTTATACAAATAAAACTGTACAATTTGAAGCAATTGCTACCTGTTTACACATGTTTATCGTACATGTAATTTGAGTGATTGATATTTACTATATTTATATATGTTGTAGTCATATAGTGAATTCAGTCAGATTATTTAGAACTTACAATGAGCCAATGCATGATCTCTGTCGGCAGTTCGAGTAGTTCATCTAATTCTCATAGTGTAGCTCATGAAATCTCATGCAAGCTCAGCTCGTGAAATTTTATGAGGAACTAGTTTAACTACGATTTAAACTATCTTTCTTACCGATTTGACGTTTCCAGAAATGCCTAAGTGCTGTCATCTGATAGTATAAAGCTACGTGTCTTAATTATCAGACCTATTAAAATAGAGATAGATAAAGAAACATTCAATTTAAGATGGTTTCATGAACTAGCTAGTCGTATTAAGTATTTCAAAAAGAATACACGAACTGTCGGCAGATCATGCAATAACTCGATTTTACACAATCTAACAGATTTCACTATATCACTATGACATTTACATTTTAGAGAGACAATAGTGAAATCACAAGCTCAGCGTCAAAAAGTGTATCGACAGAGAAGAAAGGAAAAAGAAAAAAATGGAATTATAGAAAATATAGATTTAGAAAAATAGGTTACAATTTTATAATTTGATGCAATTGCTTAGTGTTTACATGGGTTCATCGTACATGTGATTCAAGTGTTAGCTATGTTTTTTTACTATATTTATAGAGAGATGATAGTGAAATCACGAGCACAGCGCCAAAAAGAGTATCGACAGAGAAAAAAGAAATTTTACAAACTACAGATTTAGAACATGCTTAAGGCGTTCAAATATACAAAGATAAATTTAAATCAAAGAAGAAATGTGTTGAACCTGAATCATTACAATCATAGAAAGAAGATTCATTACCGACTATTTTAATCGAAAATAATGAAGAAGCAATATTCAGTCACTTTCTGAATAATTAAATTCAATCATCAGGTAATAAGGAAGCTCAGCAAGTAATTAGTCAAAGTTCTCAATCATTCTAAGCCCCATACGAGGAAAATGATGAATGTTCAATGCCAAGTGTCTTATTGCAACATGACACACACATTATTGGCGACGGTAATTGCCATACATCTCTTATATTTTACAACGTCAAATATCAGCATCGTTTCTTCGACAGCAACTTTATAATTCGCCTTACTTAAATGCATGTCAAAATCCAACTAGTGATAAATACTTTGTAGTGGGTTTGAATATGGAGATTTAGATTGTTTATTCATATTTTCCAGAACATACAATCAAAATATTTTTGTGCACTTTCATTATTTTAATAATAATTCAAAAGGAGAAGCTGTTCGACTCTGTTGAATGCTCGAGGAACTTCGTTCCTGACGGGGGTCCCATGACCACATACGTTTTTTTGTAAATTGCTCTACTTTCTTACATTCATTTTTTTGTACACATTTCAGAAACTAATTAAGAACGAAAGTCTAGGATTGCATCTATATTTCAATTTCAAGAACCGCACAATTTGTGTCCTAGCTTCGTCTTTAGACCATTCTTAATTGATATTTTTTAAAGCTGTAATCATAATACAAATTTTCTTTGATAATAACTCGATTTTCTCGCCAGAACTTAAAACTCCACGAACTTTAAAAATAGGTTTGAACGATGCCTCTCTGCATGAAATTTTGCATTTAATGTTGCATGTGTCTATGCGCAAGCGACTAACCATGAAATCTGGATGACTAGTATTTCTTGTATTAGGTACTAGATGTGTGCATCTAAACGTAGATTTAGTTATGATAAGATTACTATGGTAGAGTAAAATCAAAATAAAATGTTTTTTTGCCGGAAGATTCAAACAAATACCCAACAAAAAAGTCATTTTCAAAAAATAGGAACAATTATTTGGAGAATAATTATTATATGAATAATATTCGCAGTACAGGCTTTCGCAAAGCAAAATAGGACACCTGGATTATGCCTTAATTATTGTTATTTATTGATTAATATGTTATAATATTTTCATAATTACATGTTTATTTCTAAGAACAAACATTTTTTGTGTCGATGTTTAAAGATGCGGTTAAATTTGATAAAATTATTAATTGAACTATCATTTAAACTTTTCTGTAATTCTTTAAATATTTCTTTCTTCAATCAAACAGTACTTCTAAGGACAAATTTAAATTCAAATTACAATGCTAAAATTATTCCTTTTCCTTTTCCATATACATATAGATATAATATTACCACTTATTTTTTGCGAAATTTGAAAATTTTCTTTATTTCGATTGTCATTGTCATGGTTCAAATAAATTATTAATAATTTTACAATCACTTTTAATAAAAAAAAAAATACAATGTGGGAAAACTATTTTGTGGGCGTGCTTCAACAAAAAATATTTTGCATATACAATTCCAACTAGATCAATTATTAATTATACAACCCATTTTAGGCTATTGCTAATTGAATGGTAAAGGAAAATAAAACCTGGTTATATTTAATTACGTCATTATATCATGTCATTTTTACAATTAGTGTAATACATTATGTATTCACTTCTACCAGTTATTATTGCCCAGCTTGAAGGTTAAGACTGAACTTGCTAATTATCTAATATTATTTATATAAAACTGGTTCTTTTCATTACTTGTTTGTACACTTAAAAATGTACATGGAAAGTCCGTGCTGTGTGAAGCAGTAACAAAGCATTAAACTCGGCTAGGTAAATCATCAAACGTGGTAATAGTTTTAAGTTGTGCTTTTAACGTTATTATTTGGAAAATATAAACAATGAAGTCTTTCGAATCATGAGTGTATAAAAGCATTTTGGATTGCAATTTCACACTTAATTTGTCTTGTAAGTAACTTTTCAAAGTAACATAACATATCTTCATCAGTTTAAATTTAATTTCATTAAAAGTATTAATAGAAGATAATATATATTTGAAAATATTTTGATTCAAAAATATAGCACGAGAATTTTAGATATATGTATTTTAGTGCTTAATGGTTGAATTTGAAGGCCAGGAAGTTGGAATATAATATATTATCGAAAATATTTGGATGTATAAATTTATCTTCATTAAATTTAGATGTTTTATTATTATTGTTCGTGCTCTATGAAGGCTAAGGACGAACCTCAAATTATAGTTGACAATCCAATTTATAACTTGCTAATAAACTTAGGGAAGTAAATTTAAAGTTGTATTTTCATTGGCAATTGGTCGTACTATGGATGCATATTTTATTATAGTATGGTGTATTATGCGCTTATTTTTGCAAATAGAAAATAATATTGCCAAAGTAAATATTACAATTGGTTTTTGGATGGAAATTGTAGCATCAGTAAAAAAGTGTTAGTTGATAATGGATACATATGCTCATCATCTATTTTTAAATGCATGCTAAATAATCTAATTTATTAACTCAATTAATATTTTAAAATCAACTTGTTTATGTAAAATGCTGATTTGTTATGGTCGAGATATTAAGAAAAATCTAATTTGATGCAATAGATTGCGTAGCTATTTCGGAGGATGCAGATTTCTATTTCTAAATGTATGTATTTTTATTGTTGGCTGGCTGCGAGCACATTCGTTCGGAACGATGACATAATGTTTATTGCTAATAAACTTTTTACGCGGCCGGTCGGCACAAAAACAAGAATTAACAGAAGTGTAAGGTGTGCTGCAGGTAGCATCCGGAAATGGAGAGGTGATCATCTCCTCTTCCTGCCCCTACCTGCACGAAGCTAGGTGTGAATGGAGCTGTAGGTCACGGGCGTCTCCATGCGGTGGAGTATTAGGAAGGCCACTGGCCGCTTCTCGACTATAAATAATCGGATTCTAGCGAATCTCCAAGTATAGCGTGTTGGGTGGCTGCCAGTTGAAGCCTGTTCCGGCCCCCAGAGTCCAGACTACAAAGAAAACGAACCAAAACATGCGAAATTTTTCACTTATTAAAACCATGACCTTGTCTGAATTCTTTATCAAACATTTACTAACCTTTGTGAGTTTTCCACCTGCTGTACTAAATTTATTACGCTACTAAATCAAACAAATTATTATCGGAAAATGTAAACGCAAAATAAATTAAAAATATATTATTGTTGAGGATGGTCAAAAAAGGAATTTGTTTACGCTCTGTGTTAAGCAAAACTATTTTACTTTGAACGTAGAAATGAGAACGCTGAAACTAAATGCGATCTACTTTTATGTTGATATAAAAGCAATGTTTATAAAACGTTACAGTAGTTTATAATGAAGCATGACTTGCTAATATCAATTAGTAGAAAGCAATATTGGAACTTATAATTTACACACATTATTTATAAATAATCTGTTGATAGAAGTACGAAGAATTTTTAAACAATAGATTCTAATAAAGATTAACTTACAATTCTTTTTTTCTTCGTAATCTTATCTTTTTTTGTAAATATTACTACTATGTACATAAGATTCGTAAATCGGATTTCATTAAATTTTTTGATTAAATAAATAATTAATTTAAATAATATATAATTAATATTATTTTTTTCTTTAGTTCGTTATGTTTTATGGTTTATCAATATGTTTTGTGCTTTATTTTATTAAACCAATAATTTTGGTTTTTAATGACTAACGCGTCGTCTAATATGTCGTCGAGTTTCAAACATTCGACGAATTTATCTTATTTCAAATTAAATCAAATTTGGACTGAACTTACGGTTGAACTAAACTAATTTTAGATATAATCATACCTACTTATTAAAGCGGAGCACAGCTTGAATATATATATAAATATATTCAACCTTTCCGAAGCTCTATAATACTACTAAGTCTTTTTAAGACAACAAAACAAATCTCGTTTTGGAACACAACAGATATTTGCATTATTCACTAGGACACCGTTCACTTTCGTGATACTAAAAAAGGAACTAGATAAATAACATTGTTTTTAAGATCAGGTCTTTCTATTTAACTAACAATAAGGTGCCTAGATTTTTTAAACGCGAAAGCAGTATATTATTGTACGAGAAGGATGGAGGGGTAATGGTTGTGCAAGTGCAAAAACAAAATCTCTTCCCAATTTATGTTATATTTTAATAATATCCATCCAACAATGTGTATCTCTTCGAAACAATCAATTATTATACAGATTCAAGGAATTTTTTATAAAAAACATTTAATTTCTTTATACATTTTGCCACGCTACTAGCGCTTGACTCTTCGATTGTATCAAGTTTCTTCGTGGAACTGCGTGGAACTTTAATGGAACAAAACCAGTATTATATCTAACGACTACTTGCTCCAACACATTATTTAAGATAGTTTTCATCTCGGAAGAGCAGACACTTTAGAACTTTCAATGTCTTTAATAGTGATATGAAATACAACTTGACTATGAATGAAATGCAATGTAACTTCAGATTACTCGTTTTCGATTTTTTTTTTAATATTATGGGACACTGGTATAAACTTAAAAAAAAGTATGAGCGCAAAGGCTCAAACATTTTGATTACCCGTTCCACAGCAGGTGTAAACGAAAGCCATCTCGTTGTGGAATATCCCAACATATTTTTGTATTATTGTTGCTGACTCTCACTCTTGTATTAATCTTTTATGCACACTATTTTCACCTTTCCTTTTGAGCCCTCCTTATTTTTTCTTTTAAATTATGCTAATTCTTATTTTAAGAATGTGCTCTCAGAAGTGCTGAAGTCTCTCCTGGTACAGAATCTAAATTTGATAGTTTAACATTTTCTCCAGTTTCGAGGGAAAAGTATCACACTAAAATGGGATACATTTTTATTTCTTTATGATTTGAAGCATCTCATGAAATTGTAATATATGTATTTTGCCTTTTCCAAATCTTGTTTGAAAAATTCGAATGCGTAATTTTGAAGTACATTATCTGCTATTGCTTCGCATTTTGTTCGGCCATAATTTTTTTTTTATTACTCATGCATGATAAATACTATTTTGGCGCTCGTTTTTTAGTGCGACAATTCAATTATTACCGCTTAACCTGGGTAACGCACCCCAAGAATCAATAAAAATCGTTAAGTTACATTAAGAAGAAAAGAATTGAATAAATAAAATAACACAATCCTCAGGCGAAAGGATCCTAGGCCCGGTAAAGGAAGATGGGGATTTCTGAAGGCGTCATAACTGTTAGCTCTATGAACATATTGAGAGGCTCTCTGACTGTGCAAGGTAAAGAAGGGTAACTTTCTATGGCCTCGTTGCAAGATTGCCCCCAAACCGACTAACCAACCGGATAAATAAGAAGGTTCGTACCACCTGGTTGACAGAAACCGAGAAGGATATTAAAGAACTGGGAATAACAGATTTCCAAATGAGATAGTCTGTGAGAAGCACCCTGAAGGAAGTCCGTGGATTTTAGGAAAAACGCCGAAGGAAAGGTACCCCTGGACAGAAGAGAGAAAGGTGTTACACCGGCAAGTTGCGACAATACTGGGCAAAGATGAAAGTCCAACAGTTGAACAAGCGTGGTCCAAAATAGGCCTATTCGAAACAAGAAGAAGAAAATAAGAAAATCAAACCCTCAATATTAAAAATCGTGACGTGAAAGTGACGGAATATTTTTTCATTCCAAAATAAAGAAAACGTTTTAGAATGAGTGCAAATGGTGATACTGCAGACTGATGATAGTTCTTATGACGAATTCACCCCACCGGAGACAATTTAAAAAGCAAATTCTTCTTTCTATTTTGTATGGCTCCTAGACCCCAAACTTGTAAGATACGTCCCCTCGCATGAGTAATAAAAATGTTATATGCAACTCGTGCGGTATTGTCAATTGCCCTCTCGGGCGAATGAGCGCACTCACTTCGTTCGTGCACCCAATTTCGTTCTCGTGAACAATTGACTTACCGCATAAATAATAAACTTACCGCACTTGTGGCACAATATATTATTTCAAAGAGTTATATTTGACGTACGATCCATATTACGAAACGATCGTTATGACATATTGTATCACAGGGCCGTCCCTAGCAAGTGCGGGGCCCAGGGCAAAAAATAATTTTGGGGCCCCTTAGACAATTTTTTTTATTATTTAAAATCTACAAAATAATATTGGATTTTGAAATTTAATTGTAATTACAAAACAAGAATAATAAATATTGTTTATTTGTTTTGCTCAAGAAAAATAAAAAAGAAAAATAAACATCTATCTTTACTTAGTAGTGAAGCAAAAAATAATGAAAAACAATGTAAAATCTAAACCTGTCGGTTCGCATAAGGCTGCGGGGCCCTCAACGCCCGGGGCCCGGGGCCCAGGGCCTGGGTCCGCTCGCCCCGGTCTAAGGACGGCTCTGTTGTATCATATACAAATGTTCCCGCAGATATTGCTATTTTTTTATCTAATGAAAAAGTTATATTTTTCAAATAGTCAATACCTTTGATGATAAAGCTGCTGCATTAATATGAGTGCTATGTTTATCACTCTTGCAATGTTTTGTTTTTGCTGCTATTAGCAATACTGAATTCTGAGCAGCAAATAGTGCATTTTACGACAGTGTCATCATTTTTTATAATATAATTCTCTACCAATAAAGCCACCATCACAAGAAAACAACTGATCATTGTAAAGCAAATTGATTGAACAACTGATCATTGAAAATGAAAGAAATATTCTAATGAGCTTACTGTGTGTCCGACTTATTGTTTTCACTATTAATAAAATTACTTGAGAACGGAATCTCCATGGTCTCTTTGTCCTGTTCATACGACACCGCATCTATTTCACTCCAACAAAATAATTCCACCAACCGTCCGACTTTGTCATACTAACTAACGAGCTACTTAGCGAAAGTGATAACTAGACATCGGATTATATGCATATACATGTTTGCATATGCAAATGCATAAAACGCAAATATTTTTATAGCATTATTGCATATTTTAGTACATTTTCATTTATAGTGCTTATTTCAGTAGTTAAATGTGTTTTGTATTAGGCGGGAACGGTGGCAGGTCGCAGCCAGTGACATGCCATACGGCCACCTCACACTCGACAACTCGACTACTGGCTTGTACTAGCCAATAAATTGATTTCCTCTACAACAAAAGTGTTTTTAAAAGCACCATCGCGCGTACAAAAATATAAAGAGCGACTACCAAACCTAGCACTACCTCCAGAACCAATATTAACGCAGTGAAGAACATGGTTGAAAGCTGTATTGTTTTATGCTTAGAATTTTGAAGCCATAAAAGAAGTATTTGGTCAATTCGACAGTTCAGAAGCCATTGCAATAGACATTTTTACATTTAGTTAAGTGCATGCGCATCCGCCAAGATTGGGAGGCGGGAATATGAAAGTCTCGGGCACATATTTAGTTATAGGTCAAAAAGTTTGGACACTTTTTGACGTAAACATGGCGGAAATTGACACATGCGCACAAGAAAATTTCAACAATGAAAAGGTCTATTAATTCAAGCCAGCTAGTATTTCAGGCTTCTTTAATCAAACAAAATATTGCTCTAGTTTATTTCAGCAATATTCCCGACGAAATTGAGACTCTAGAAACTAAAAACCTTCCTCTGTGCATGTCCTTGAAAGAAATATTGGAAAAATGATAGAACGGAGCAACGACCTTCACAGTTCACTATCAGAAAAGGTCCGTGGCAAATTAAATGCTGTTCTCAAAAACCCAGGTCTTGAAGGAATAAAGAAAGTAAATGCATTTATAAAAGGCACCACCCAAACTCTGCCTGAAGAGGTTTTTGCTGAAGTGACGCCAAATTTCTGTCCAGTAACGTCAGTTGGGGCAAAGAGGTCATTTTCAGCCTACAAACTAATATTAAGTGAAAAACGTCACAAGTTTGCTCTAGAAAATCTTGAATACTATATTAAAGGTCGAATTCAGGACGATTCAGGACGAATTTCATCTTACTGAACTCCTGTCCTTTAATATACTATTTACTATTTTGCGTCTGTAATGGACTCATAACAGCACTATATATGCGTGCGTTATTACCATTAATTAATTAAATTTATGTATTCGCGATTTCCACACATCACTTAATCTCAAAACTATCTCGCCGAAAATTAGACACTGACGGCTCTGAATTTCAGTGCCAACCTTGAAAAAATGAACTCATAACAGCACTCGGTGAGCCGCAACCGCACGAATATGAGTGCTGTTATGAGTCCATTACAGACGCAAAATAGAAAAAATATTTAATTGTATATTGTCACAAGAACTACAGCTGTATGTTGTAAAAAATAAGTAAATTCCAAAAATAAATAGTATTTTGATTGTGCATATTTTATGCATATATCGCCCATTTTTAGTGCATTTGCCTGCATATTTTGGCATGTTGATAGTGCATATAATCCGATGTCTAGTGATAACAGTGATTCGGCATTCGCTTTGAAAATGCATAAAATCAAAGTTATAATTATTTAGTTTTACATGCGAAGTAGTATTTTATAGTAGTATTTTGTAGTTATTTTTTCATGCGAAGTAGTACAAGCAGTACATCTTATAAGAAAGGCAATACAAATGCAGTACCTAAAAATTGGACAGTACAGATTATCTCAAAGAAGTACAGCAGTCTGGTCACCTTAATTTAACCCAAAGTGAATAGCCATCTACAGACGCATTTCCAGATCTATCTCTCATCAGTGCAGCTTTGCTCTTTTCGATTATACAATGAAATACACTTATTAATTAGAAAACCATGTGCTGGGCTGTCAAGAATATCCATAGAAAAATGAAATGTAACAAAGAAACAAAACAAGTTTTGTAATGTTTGATACTTTATGATAATGTATGGATCATGGTTTCCTCATTGCTTCAAATATAACAAAGTAGCAGTAATATAACTTAATTTATGAAAATAACTTGTATCTAGGACGGATTAGATATGTTGCGTTATCGTCAAATGTAAACTTTTTTTTTCAAAGATTAGTTAAGATATGATTTTATAATTAATAAGATAGGTACATATTTAAAAAAACATTAAATACATTCTAAAAAATATGTTGTTCAATAATTTGGGTTATTTCTTAATTAATAAAAAACACTAAATAAATGCATAATTGTTGTAAATAAAGGTTTTATTTTGTAATAATACTATTCTATTATTAAATCTATATACTATATGTATAGCAATAAAACATAGTAGCCACACTGTTGTGTAAAACAAAACTGGTAGTAGATTTTTATTTTTATTATTATTTCAAAGAATCATTTATATATTAGAGGTGAGCGATAAATAAAGTAACTGGTATTAACTGGACACCAAGACAACATCGTACGATTTTTGTGATAAGCTACTTTGATGTAATTATAAAAGATTATTTAATATTGGTGAAACTATACTAATTATAAATACAATCATATAAACTTATTAAGAGCAAAATATAGTTACTTCCCTGTCTAATGGCACGCAGGATATTGAATTATACAACAGGTTTTTGCATGTTATTACCAGCCCCCAGTACATATTCATGTCACTTATGTAATTTTTAAAATTCACTTTAGTAATTTTTAAGAAAATTTCTTTCAATTTAAGTTATGTGAATAGTCATCTGCATGGCTATTCACTTAACTTAAATAATAGCAGTGTAGTAAATAGTAATAGTTATCTGCATGGTTATTCACTTAAGTTAAATAGAAACAAATGATTCACAATGATTCAGAACAAATAGAAACAAATAATTCAAAACAATTTTATTTATCTAGTACTTGTTTAGTGCCATGTAAATACTGAAAGTACTGGGGGCTGGTAATAACATGAAAATACCTGTACTATAAGTGTTTGAAGAAAATACAATTACAGAAATGAGCCAATTTACTTTCTAAAACTGACACACAACGGTTCCTAAACTCCGTCGGGTCGCAACCTCCAAGGGTCGCAACCCCCAGGGCGGTCGATCAAGAATCTTTTTGGGTCGTCGAATTAAAAAAAAAATTTTATTTATTTATATTTCGCATATAAGTGTTAGGTAGCAGTAAATAGTGAAATGTCAATATAAAGGAATTTAAAAAACATTGTATTTCTCAAAAAATAATATGGGGATTTGTTTCAAATTTTGTAGAGATGTTGGTAGAACTGTTCCGGAATATTTAGCAAATTTTTCCAATATTATAATATTTATGTCGGCAAATATTGCATTGCTTTGGAAATTCGACTTCAAATGTGTAAACATTGAAATTTTCAAACTTAATTTTCTCAAAAAACTAATTTGGCGATTTGTTGTGGAGATGTTGGTAGGGCTGTTTCGGAATTTTTAGCAAATTTTCACAATATTTTAATATATATTTCAGATAATATTGCAGTCTTTTGTAAATTCCACCTTGAAAATGAAATTTGTAAACATTGAAATTTTCAAACTTAATTTACTCAAAAACTAATTTGGGGATTTTTTTTCAAATTTTGTGAAGTTGTTGGTAGAGCTCTTTCTGAATTTTTAGCAAATTTTCCTAAAATTTTATTGTTTATTTTAGAAAATATTGCTCTTTTTTGAAAACTCCGCATTGATTATCAAATTTGTAAACATTAACATTTACAGACTTAATTTTCTCAAAAAATAATTTGGGGAATTATTTCAAGTTTTGTGGAGATGTTAGTAGAACTGTTTGGGAGTTACAAGGTTCACGTTACTTCTATCCGGGGGTCGCGATAAAATTTTATAGAAAATGTTGGGTCGCAAATGAAAATAGTTTGCGCACCTCTACAATAGACAATGGATTTGCAACTAAATTCTTCGAAAATTAATCTCTTCGAGGACTAATTTGAGAAATACATATTTTCTGTATAATTAAAAGAAAAACGAATCCATCCCACAGCCTCTATAAATGTGCTAACTCGGTGTTTTACATAAAAACATAATGTTGCATTAAAACTATATGCCAAGGCGTCTCTAGGGTCGATCAGCGGTAGCTAGTGGGGCTCCGCACCAAGTTTTCAATCAATCAATGTAAAATCAATGCAATATATATCCAACAGTTATCACGGACTAATAAATCAACTTTTGTTCTTTGAGTTCTTTGTTAAGAATTATTATTTAGATAAGAATATTTGTTAACTTGTTCCTTTCTAGTATTTATTAACACGTTGACTGCCACGGAACGAGTAATCTCGTAGTTGGCAGTCAACGTGTTAAAAATTTAAGATTTGATTTATTTATTCACTTTTTTATTTATTTTGCTTGGCTCTGGGCACATATTTGTGACGGGGCTGACTAAACATTATAAAATTATGAGTTTGAAGTAAAGTTTCTCTAAATACACAGCAAAACTGACTGGTACAAAAAAACAGATAATCAAATGCAAGGAATATTTCTTGAACTACTGTTGCAAACTATTAACTGTTATTCTCATGTATAATACACAGGCCATTATTCCATTAAGCTTCTTTCCAGATAAATGTGTTACCAAAAGCCTAAAAGTAAAGGCTTTTTAGACGGCGAGTAATAAAGCGATGGACTTGCCTCGTCGAATATGTTATACGTGCAACAAGTGCTTAAAACAAGACTTATTGTTAATATTATAGAGCTAAGAATAGGTTGAATATATTTGTATATTCAAGCTATATTTAGCTTTAATAAGTTTGTATGATTGTATCTATAAATAGTATGGTTTCGCCAATATTCAATTATAAGTGCTTGTTTAAAAGTTTAAAAAGGCTTCTAAATGCCAATTTTCCATAGTGATAGTATTAAAGTAAATGTTTTTTTGAGGCGACTTTACAGAAAGTCAAATCTTTCTCAAAGTCTTTTTTTACGAATTTTTTTTTCTGACGGAAATGTGGTTCAGTGCAGTCTATATCTAAATAGATGTCGCACTTTGAAACAACCAACCCTGTATAAATATCATAATGTTTACAAAAAAATGAAATAACACATATTTTAGGCGCGTCAGTAATTCAGCTCTTTTCTCTGACGGAAATATCGTTAGTAAAGTTTATAGTCTGCTTACACAGTTTCTGTTTCTGATCATTTTAAATCTTGTAGAAATTGATCAACAGATCAATCCACCTAAAGAAGTCGCTCAAAAAGAGTGTAACCTTTACGCGCGGATGAAGAAACATTTCTTTTACGGTTGTAGTAGACAGTCCCGAATTGGCTATAGGGCAAATTGGGCAAATGCCTGATGGGCCAGTGTGACCGACTGGCGGTCGACTTTCTTTTGCTATTACAAAAAAAAAACATCATAATACATTGATTAGAATAGCGTCCTCCGTCAAATAATTATTATCAAAGGCGCTATTATCAAAGTCGCGACAAGGCTGCACATTGTATTTTAGATGCTTTCTTTGGGTTTTTGCTGTGAATTATAACAGAAAAAAAACTTTTTCTTACTTTCACGAAACATTGTTTTGTTTTATGTGCGCGTGAAAACTAGGTAAGTGAGTACATATCTATTACCTAGGTACCTAACTTCAGAGTGTCATTTAGACGCGTCTACTTCTAATGCCATATTATAAATTGTAAAGATACTCGTTTTATTAAAGGGACTTGCGTCTGGTGACCAGAGCAATGGACAACAAAGGAAAGCGTAAAGGAGAAGCAGATAAAATCAGATTAAAGGAGCAAAAACTTTTGGAAGCCAGTAGCCAAAATTGTGTCAAGTTGACAAACATTTTTAAATATTCCACTTCGTCTACATCTACAACTGATGCAGTGGTAGCAGTAGCGGCGAAGGCGCTAACTGAAGTTGAAATTAAAATTAACAGTTTATCTCATTCTCAAGATGATTTTATTGAAATTGACCAAGAGCAAGGCAAGACACTTCATGCTAATGCCCATGCCACTACCCCTGATCCTGCTGCAAACGAACTACAAACTGGACAAGATGTAAGAATAATTTAGCTTACTGAATGATGGATGTATTGTTCCTGGATCTTACCAACGAATGGATATAGATATATATATATATATATATATATATATATATATATATATATATATATATATATATATATATATATATATGGAACAAACTAAAGAAGACGGAAATACTAAAAGGCTCTCAACTATTGGAGAAACACGTTGGTGGTCTAAAGTTACCGCCTTGAAGAGAATTTTTGGTTCATTCTCATACTTGGATTCGGCTTCATATGTAACGTTGATAAAAACTTTTGCCAAAATACAGAAAAAATTAAGATTTGAGCCAGAAGTCCTTGTGAAAGCGATAGCATACTTGGAATCATTGTGCAAATACGAAACAGTGAACACAGCCAAAACCTTTTTGACAATATTTGACTACACCTCTCTCAAAGTACCTGCAAACCTCGGGTTTAGATTTATATTATTATTATTATATTATTTATATTTATATTAAACGCATATCATATGGTATCAGAATCTTATTCAGAACTGAAAAAAATAGTTGCAGATTTTGATGCAGCACAGAAAGTTACAGATTATTTTGTTTCTTGTGCCAATGAAGAGCTTAACAAATTTGAAGACTTTGATGTAGAAGTCCAATCAAAATTTCCTGAAAAAAAACATAGGAATTGGAAATTGATGCTAGGTGAGATGGCACAGGATGATGTTATCTCTGATGGACTCCATGCATACAAAGTCAATGATCATAACATTATTTTCGACACAATTACTCAAAGCAAGGATCGCCGTTTTCTCACAAATGGACAACTGTACGCTGATTTCTCGTGTCTAGACCCAAAACGTTTCCCTGACATACGTAATAATAAACTTCAATGGAATAGATAAATTAAGTAGACAATTAATGAAATTTGATAAGATGAAATTTGAGCTACAGGTGAAAATTTATGGACTGAATTGAAAAAGTTTGTATTGCATTGGGATACACTTAAAACCAAAGAATTCAAAGCTTATAAAATATTCACGGAAGAGAATGAAAGCGAAAGTAACGATGAAATGCTTTTACAAATAGAAAACCAAGATTTGTAGCATGTATGATATGCCGTACATGTAAAAATTACGCTATTTGTTGCTTTAAAATTTTAGATAGATACAATCTATTGACCAATGATTATAATTTTCGCAATTAGCGTTCAAATTTCTGCTAACGTTATCATTGATTCAAGTTGCTTTTGAAAGATCCTTTACTACAATAAAAATGATCAAAAATCGCATGAGAAGTACCTTATCCTTATAATTTAAATTCTTTAATTATAATGGCCGAAGAAAAGGATCTTTTGATGAATTTTCATAGCGACGACATAATTGATAAAGTAGTCGAGAGCAGTGAGCTTCGGAAATCATTGACTAACGAATTAATAAATTTTGAGTGGGTAAAACCATACAACATTATAAATAATCATATAAACTTTACCGATTTGTTACTGCTGTACCCAAGCAGGTACACCAATATTTTAACATTTTTACGCCATCTAATAATATGTAGATAAAACTGGAGTACGTATATATGTTTTATTTAATTGTTTGGAACTTTATCACACTCATTGAACCCAGATCTTCCCAGTATACCCACTTGAGTACACCCCATTCTCATTTATATTTTTGAAAAGAAAATTTGTATGTAGCATTTACTATTTTTGAATAAATTAATTGGTTTTTACAATAAAATCATTGATATTTTTTTTCCTTCGTGATTGGTAAAAAATGGGTTAATAAAGTCGGGACACAGCTTTAATATAAATAAATATACTCAGCCTTTCGGGAGCTCTATAATACTAATGAGTCCTTTTAGGACTACCAAAAACAAATCTCATGTAAAATTTATCAGTTATTTTATAGCTTTCAGTACACCTTCGTGGCATTCAACAAAATCCAGAAAATAGCATTGTTTTTTAAGATAATGTTTTTCGATACCTTAAGTCAGCGGTGGGGAACCTATGGCACACGTGCCACAGCTGGAACGCTGGAAATTTTTATTGGCACGCGGGAGAAGGATGGTAGCTTTAAAATGTTGTGCGTGATGAAGCACAAAGAGGATGAACATTGAACATCGCTCGTAATATATTTTTAAATACTGCATTAATATTTGCTGCTGAACCCAAAATATCAGACCGTATGATAAGCTAAATTGAACGATAGCGTAAAATATTTGCAGAATCAACGTTTTAACATTCAGGTTAGAATCGTTTTCACATTTAGGTTTAGAATCAGATAACACAGAGTACTTAATGTCGAACATGTTAGTACTTCTTCTTCTTGTTTCGAATAGGCATACAACATATTAGTTCAATATCATAGTCCCATTTTAGCTTTTGATCAAGTGTCATCAATCCCTAGAAATTTTATTGATTCAAATTTTAAAAATTTTAGAAGTACACTGTAATTATAAAGTAAGTTTTGCGTATATTTAAAGTCCATTAAAGATTTATACATCATCCCCTAATATTTTCGATTTTAAATTGCTACTTTTAATTAAATCGTGTATGTGTGAGTTAGATATTGAAATGTTGCTATCGTCAGCGTACAAAATATAATTGCAACATTATTTGTTTGCGCCAGATCATTAACAAATATCAAGAATATAGTTGGTCCCATTGGAGAGCGTTGGGGTACTGCCCGCTTCTTTAAATCTCTTTCCGAATTTGAACCGTTTACGATCACTGTTCGTCCTCTTTGACGCAAGGAAGATTTTACCCAGTTCTTGGCGACGCCTCTAACTCCAATAACTTCATTTTTTGTGGAAGGAGCTTGTGATCATAACAAATATCAAGAATAGAGTTTGTCCCATTAGAGAGCCTTGAGGTACCACCCGCTACTTTAATTTTTTTCCGATTTTGAACCGTTTACGATCACTGTTCGTCCTCTTTGATGCAAGGAAGATTTTGCCCAGTTCTTGGCGACGCCAGTAACTCCAATAACTTCATTTTTTTCTGGAAGGAGCTTGTGATCATAACAAATATCAAAAATAGAGTTTGTCCCATTAGAGAGCATTGGGGTACCACCCGCTTCTTTAATATTCATTCCAGTTTTGAACCGTTTACGATCACTGTTCGTCCTCTTTGATGCAAGGAAGATTTTACCCACTTCTTGGCGACGCCTCCAACTGCAAAAACTTCATTTTTTTGTGGAAAGAGCTTGTGATCATAAGAAATATCAAGAGAATAGAGTTTGTCGCATTAGAGTTCATTGGGGTAACACCCGCTTTTTTAATTTTCTTTCCGATTTTGAACCGTTTACGATCACTGTTCGTCCTTTTTGATGCAAGGAAGATTTTACCCAGTTCTTGGCGACGCCTCGTAACTCCAATAACTTCATATTTTTGTGGAAGGAGCTTGAGATAATAACAAATATCAAAGATAGAGTTTGTCCCAGTAGAGAGCCTTGGGGTACCACCCTCTCATTTAGTTTTCTTTCCGCTTTTGAACCGTTTACGATCACTGTTCGTCCTCTTTGATGCAAGGAAGATTTTACTCTGTTCTTAGCGACGCTTCTAACTCCAATAACTTCATTTTTTTGTGGAAGGAGATTGTGATCATAACAAATATCAAGAATAGAGTTTGTCCCATTAGAGAGAGCTTTGGGATGCGACCAACTTCTTTAATTTCCTTTCCGATTTTGAACCGTTTACGATCACTGTTCGTCCTCTTTGATGCAAGGAAGATTTTACCCAGTTCTTGGCGACGCCTCTAACTCCAATAACTTCATTTTTTATAAGGAGCTTGTGATCACAACAAATATCAAGAATAGAGTTTGTCCCATTAGAGAGACTTGGGGTACCACCCGCTTCTTTAATATTCATTCCAGTTTTGAACCGTTTACGATCACTGTTCGTCCTCTTTGATGCAAGGAAGATTTTACCCACTTCTTGGCGACGCCTCCAACTGCAATAACTTCATTTTTTTGTGGAAAGAGCTTGTGATCATAAGAAATATCAAGAGAATAGAGTTTGTCGCATTAGAGTTCATTGGGGTACCACCCGCTTCTTTAATTTTCTTTCCGATTTTGAACCGTTTACGATCACTGTTCGTCCTTTTTGATGCAAGGAAGATTTTACCCAGTTCTTGGCGACGCCTCGTAACTCCAATAACTTCATATTTTTGTGGAAGGAGCTTGAGATAATAACAAATATCAAAGATAGAGTTTGTCCCAGTAGAGAGCCTTGGGGTACCACCCTCTCATTTAGTTTTCTTTCCGCTTTTGAACCGTTTACGATCACTGTTCGTCCTCTTTGACGCAAGGAAGATTTTACCCAGTTCTTGACGACGCCTCTAACTCCAATAACTTCATTTTTTATAAGGAGCTTGTGATCACAACAAATATCAAGAATAGAGTTGGTCCCATTAGAGAGACTTGGGGTATCACCCGCTTCTTTAATTTTCTTTCGTATTTTGAACCGTTCACGATCACTGTTCGGCCTATTTGATGCGAAGAAGATTTTACCCAGTTCTTGGCGACTCCAATTCTTTGTGAAAGGAGCTTGTGATCAAAAGAGTCAAATGCTTTACTTAGGTCGTAAAATATAGCAAGAAGCTCCTGATTACAATTTAGATAAGTAATTATAAAATTGGCACTACCCTACAAAGTAGAATCAGTTGAGCTACTTTTACAGAAGCCGTTTTGACTGTTTGCCGGCATGTTATTACTTTCCAAGAAACTTAGTTTGTAGATACAGGGATCCCGCTGTGACCCTTAATTTTTGTAAATCGAGATGGAATTTGAAACGTTCAAATGTCGTATTCAAGCCGATACGGTATTCAGGTTAATATGGTAACTCAGGCAAAGTTATTGGGCACGTCAGTATTTCATAATGTGGAAACTTAAGAAAAATGGCACGCGGTGATAAAAACCCGCCATTTGCCACCCCTGGCTTAAGTGAATAGCCATCTGTAGACGCGTTTCGAGATTTATCACCCAGCTTTGCTTTTTCTTAACAGCAATTTGTAAACTACTCACTTAATACCCATGTGAGTGATTGGGGCTAGATATTTTTAAATTGACATTTTGTGAGAGAGACATGAACTTAGCAGGTTAGTGATATAAATGAAAATAAAATGTATCATTTATATCAATAACCTGCTGTCTCTCTCACAAAATGTCAAACTAAAAATATCTAACCCTAATCACCCACATGAGTTTTAAGCGAGTGGTTTACAAATTGTTGTTAATAAAAAGCAAAGCTGTACTGCGGAGAGATAAATCTCTAAACGCGTTTTCAGATGGCACTTAAGGTATCGGAAAGACATGATCTTAAAAACAATGTTATTTTCTGGTTTTTATTGAGTGCCACGAAGGTGGACTGAAAGCTATAAAATAACTGACAAATTTCACCTGAGATTTGTTTTTGGTAGTCCAATTAAGTTTATATAACTATTAAATTGTTAAAATTGAAAATATATACCCATGATTCAAATTTACATTCGTTGTTTTCCTTTTTCTTGAGAGTTGGGGGCCGACCGTCTCTAAAATGCCCCGGACGGTTTCGGGTCCCAGTCCGGACCTGGTAGCAGCTATTACTAAAAAGATTAAATATTAATTGAATTTAGAAATTTTCAAAGTTTTATTTTTGCTATTTTAGTTATCATAAACCAGTAGTTTCATATTTAAATTATGATAATATTTTAATTAAACTTACTTGTTTGTTATGCTTAACGTAAATATTGGTTTTTATTACTCTCTGTAATATTTATTAGAGAGCGGAAAAGTTGATTTTACAACGCGACAGCTCGTTTGGGAACGAGCACGAAGGGGTAGTTCCCTATTAGTTGGAGCGTTGTAATAGTTATTTACATATAAAGGGCCGGAGGTATAAGATTACGCCCGCAGCCGAAATTTGAGGCCCGACGGAGGAGCGCCTTTATGAGGCGAAGGGTGTAATCTTCCTCCGGCCCGAGGCATGTAGAACCTTTTACGCACAACTGCAGAAAACCTACAAAATTTAATTAAAAATGGTTAAAAACGAAAAAATGAAAAAATACGACGGTGAACAAATGGTGAAAAATACAACCAAAATTTTCATAATTTCGGAATGGAAGTAAGCGCTGATCAAATTCTCTCCGAAATATTAATGGAAGCTGTGTTGGGTTTGATCCCAAGCAAGGGATTTTCATCTTGGGAAGTCTTAAGATGATTTTACAGGCCCACGGACCGGTAAAATTTTAACGGGTGTAATATCAAATTTCGGTCGTGGTAACTAACAAGGGGGTCCTGTCAACTCGTCATTACCCATTTGGCCCAAATTTACAGTTTATATAAATGAAAAAACAATTTACAGTATATATAAATGAAAGTGAGGCAAGTGGGAGGGTCAGATGACCAAGCGTTAAAAAACTCTCGACAACTCATAAGCCCGCTATGTTACCATAAATTTCAATGGCCGGTCAGCGCAGCGGTAAGAGCTCGGGTTCATAGTACGAGGATCGCTGGTTCGATTCCCCGTGGGGACCTATATTTTATTTACAATTTTTAAAATGACCTTACTGGTTAAACTACATTATAAATTACTACGGTTCATTTGCGGCGCGTTACGCGTTACGTAGTATCGTAAAAATAAAATAAAGAATAATAACAATAATAGTAATAATAAAAGAAAGCAATTTTAAGAATTAACCGTTGAAGGTATAAAGAAACAAATAATAAACATTAATACTAATTTTAAAATGAGATGTCATGGTTTGAACCAAATTAATAATAGAATTGAAAGTAGGAGATTACCACTACGATATCTTCAAATCTGTCAGTAGCTACAATTACACGGAAATCTTCTGTTACTCTTTGGCACACCCCGCTGAAGAAGCGTGGTGTGAGCCGTTCGCTGCGTCAAAGCAAGTAACGGGAACGGTCAAGACCGATTTGTGTCTGGGGCTGAAGGCCAACAGATGTTATGAAAGAGTAAAGAAAATAAAGTATTTTATTAATACTAATAAAATAATTAAGTTAAAAAATTAATAATAACAATTAAAAAGTTAAACAATAATAATAAAAGAAAGTCATTTTAAAAATTGTAAATAAAAAAAAGCGTTCCCACGGGGAATCGAACCAGCGGTTTTCGTACTATGAACCCGACTTACTATGAACCCTCTTACCACTGCGCTGACCGTCCATTGAAATTTATGCTAACATAGCGGGTACATGAGTTGTCGGTATTCGGGAGTTTTTTAACGCTTGGCCATCTGGCCCTCCCGCTTGCGTCACTTTCATTTATAGTCAAGCCTTACATATACTGTAAATTTGGGCCAAATCGGTGATGACAAGCTGACCCCTTGTAAGATGTAAAGGAACAATTTTGATGCTGTTGTGCGTAATATCATTTACGCACAAAATTTTGTAAAAATTTTTGACCGACAATTATTATTTAAGAAACAAATAGATTTAGATTATTTACAATATCGGAAATTTTTTTTTTTTTTTGGCAAATGTCAAACATTTCAGGAGACCAAAAATTATATTATCAAAATATTTATAAAACTAAATTTTTGTATGACATATTTATTTTAATTAAAACAAGTTGAATCCTGCTAATAATACTTGCCAAAATCGCGAAAGAAGATTTACTTCAACCGCGCTTAAAAGTTTCTACCTTTGAAACTAAAATAACACTTGAGTAATAGTAACTTGCAACGCCATATAAAGTGTTACGTATAATAATTTCTAACAAGAAAACAATAATCACAAATTTACTAATATTATTTTTCAATTTTGAAAATTATGGAATATTCCGATTATGTTGCTATGATCAAGTCATAAAGTTTGTTACAATGTCTTTTGAAAATTTTAAGTTCATTTAGTTTTGTAATATACAAATGTAATACAATTTTTTTCGTGAAATTTGCTTCCTTTTTCAATTGCGAAAATGTTAAATGATTACCGGCTATTAATTTAATAACAAGTTGCAGCACTAAAGACCAAGTCATTAAGACTTTAGCCAATTTTTTTGAAAATTCTAACTTATTTTCTTGTCATCATACACAAATATAGAAATATTTGTATCCAATAGTTTTTCGTAAAATCTAATCTCCATTATTTTATTTTTATCAAAATATTATTATAAATATTTAATGCTTTCTTCGTTTATAATGCAATTAACTTGTGATGTATTTTGAAATTTCTTGTTTGCGACTATTTATGCTGGTATGCTTGCCTACAATCTTCTACCAACCTAAAAAACACAAATAAAAACAAACTCCGTCCTTCTCTATCTCACTATCGATCTGTCAGATGATTCAGAAAAATTAGGGTCAATGAGAGTTGGCGTGAGTGTATTTGGGTGTGGAATACAATAAATTTTCAATTTTATTAGAGAAGAAAACTCAAAAAAATTCTCTACTAGTAGGTATTGCGACATCTATAACGCATACATTCTAAATAATTCATTGTTCTTGTCCAGTTACTGTTATTGTGTTTGTAGTGAACAGGTGGTACAGGCTAAGTCAGTTGTGTTCAAGTGTTTTGTTGTTTCAGACTTCTTCGAGCACCAAAACGACAACAATGACTACACCTGCAAAATTATATGGAAAGGATCTAAGCGAATATGATGAGATCGATGTTGAAGAATTATTGGCCAAGTTATCACCTGAAGAAATTAATATACTCGCAAAGGAAGTTGATCCAGATGTAAGTACTAATTTATAAATATATTTACATTTTATTTACTTTTTGTAATCAATATCTTGAAGAAACATAAGTTTTTCATGGAAATATTTTTGATAAGAATTGATAAGATTTCTAATTTGAAATTTTAGTTTGAATTTTGATAGCTTGTGTAAGGTTCTTTAACTTCAAACAGTTTATGTTTTATGAAATTATTTATTTTTAACTCTGATGATAGACATATGATGTCATAACGTAAATATCAATTTAAATTTAAACAAATTATCTAGTTAAAAGACGATTTTTTTCTCAATTAATAATCAATTAATTTGTTGATTTTAACCCACTGTGAATTACTGTTTTGAACTGATGTGATTGTGTGCTCAATATTCTGAACATTACATTATAGCCTGTGCGGAATACTTTTATAACTTTGTATTACTTGCAATAATTTGCAAATATTGCCAAATTTTCAATAACCAAAATCTCTGTATGAAGCAAATTTTGCAAAATTATTTTGTTATATGTCAAAATTGAACGAAAATGACAAAATAATTTGCAAGTCTAGTTTTGTCTGTCTTTTATGTCAAAATTGGAAGCGAATGTCAGAACAATTGGCAAACATTGCCAAATTTTCAAAAACCAGAATCTATTTGAAACAATTTTTTTTTGTTGATTTGAATAGACAAACCTTGCAAAATTCTTTTGTTTTGTGTTAAAATTGGATGAAAACATCAAAATAATTTGCAAATATTACCAAATTTTCAAAAACCTAATGTTTTTCTGTTGATTTGAGTGGGCACACTTTGCAAAATTGTTTTGATTTATGTCAAAATTGAACGAAAATGACAAAATAATTTGCAAGTCTAGTCTTGTCTGTCTTTTATGTCAAAATTGGAAGAGAATATCAAGACCATTGGCAAACATTGCCAAATTTTCAAAAACCAGAATCTATTTGAAATTTTTTTTTTTTATTTGAATACACAAGAATTGCAAAATTGTTTTGTTTTGTGTTAAAATTTGACGAAAACATCAAAGTAATTTGCAAATATTGCCAAATTTTCAAAAACCAAAATCTATTTGACGCAAATTTTTGTTTTTTTGTTCATTTGAGTCAACACACTTTGCAAAATTATCTTGTTTTATATAAAAATTGAACGAAAATGACAAAATAATGTGCAAGTCTAGTCTTGTCTGTCTTTTATGTCAAAATTGGAAGAGAATGTCAAGACCATTGGCAAACATTGCCAAATTTTCAAAAACCAGAATCTATTTGAAATTTTTTTTTATTTGAATACACAAGAATTGCAAAATTCTTTTGTTTTATGTCAAAATTGTGTGGAAACGTCAAAATAATTTGCAAATATTGCCAAATTTTCAAAAACCAAAATCTATTCGAAGCAAATTTTGTTTTTTGTTAATTTGAGTAGTCACACTTCGCAAAATTATTTTGTTTTACATCAAAATTGAACGAAAATGACAAAATAATTTGCTAGTCTAGTCTTGTCTGTCTTTTATGTCAAAATTGTAAGAGAATGACAAAAAAATTTGCAAATATTGCCAAATTTTCAAAAACCAGAAGCTATTTGCATCAAATTTTATTTTCCTGTTGATTTGAGTGGACAAAGTTTGCGAAATTCTTTTGTTTTATGTCAAAATTGGACGAGAACGTCAAAATAATTTGCAAATATTGCCAAATTTTCAAAAACAAAAATCCATTCAAGACAAATTTTGTTTTTTTTTGTTTATTTGAGTGGACGCAGTTTGCAAAATTCTTTTGTTTTATGTCAAAATTGAGCGACAAGGACAAAATAATTTGCAAGTCTAGTCTTGTCTGTCTGTTCTTGTCTGTGTAGTCTCGTCCGCTTAGCGTTGTCTGTCTAGTCTTATCTGTTTAGTATTGTCTAGTATGGTTTGTCAGAAAAACAATTTGGCTTCAGGCAAGGGAAATCCACAATTGACGCGCTAAGATCTGTCATAGAGATTGCCGAAAAGGCGAAGTCTGGCACGCAGAGAACAAGGAAACTGTGTGCGCTGCTAACCTTCGATTTTAGAAACGCATTTAACAGCGCTAGCTGGAAGCAGATCATGGAAGGCCTAACATCAAGAGGTCTCGAAAAACGGAAGAGAGAAGCATCAGCAGCGGTGTTCCACAAGGATCGACACTAGGCCCAACCTTGTGGAATGTCTTATATGACGATGTGCTGTCTTATATGGCCTAACATCAAGAGGTCTCGAAAAACGGAAGAGAGAAGCATCAGCAGCGGTGTTCCACAAGGATCGACACTAGGCCCAACCTTGTGGAATGTCTTATATGACGATGTGCTGAGATTAAGACTGCCATTGGGGGCGACAGTGATTACCTTTGCAGACGACCAGGCTCTAGTGTAACAGCCAGAACAGGAGAAGGATTGATGCAGGCAGCAAACCACGCTGTAGAGCAAATCGTTAACTGGATGAAATCCAAAAGCCTCAATCTAGCGCCAGAGAAAACTGAGACGGTCCTTCTGATAGGACAAAAAAAGGTCCAACCAATAAAATTTAAAATTGGAAAACTGACAATAATCCCAAAGTGTCAAATAAAATACCTGGGCATAGTAATAGACAAGGCATTATCTTTCACACCGCACATAGCAGAAGCTGCAGCAAAGGGGATGAGGACAATGGCAGCAATACAACAACTAATGCCTAACATTGGAGGACCCAGGAGCAGTATACGCCGACTGCTCAGCTACACAGTACAGGCCACTATGATGTACAGAGCACCAATATGGGCCAGAGCACTGGGAAAACAGAGCAATATCCAAAAGCTCCTTGCAGTGCAAAGACAAATGGCTCTAAGAATCTGTATCTCTGGATGCGGTTACCACACAATATCAAGTGAGGCAGTCTTTACCATCGTGGGTATCCCGCCTATCGACTTGCTTGTGGAAGAGCAAAGAAAACTGCAGGAGACAGGTCGCAGAAAACTTAAAAAAAAATGGCCAGGAAACAATTAATTGAAGAATGGCAGCAAAAGTAGAAGCACGGCATTAAAGGAGAGTGGACCAGACTTCTTATCCCTGAACTTCAACCCTGGATAGACAGAGAGCATGGTGAAAATAGCTACTACCTCACCCAAGTATTGTCCGGCCACGGCTGTTTTAAGGACTATCTGCATCAAATTGGCAGAGCCTCAGATGACCAGTGCATATACTGCGGAGAAACCGATACTGTGGCCCATACAATCATTGACTGTTCTCGATGGGAAATGGAAAGGCATGAAATTACAACCAATTTAGAAGTAACCACTCAACCCAAGAACGATAATTGGACATATGCTCAAAGCAAAAGAAAACTGGATTAAGACACAAGAATATATTCATTATATTATGGAATCCAAAACAACAGATGAAACAAAAGAACAAAAGATAAAGAGAAATTAAAATTTAAATAAGTCACCCGTAACTCCGAGGCCATGCGACAAGCAGTACCAGGCAAGAGTTCACGGCAGTGTTTCCAGGGGGGCCACTTGTCTGGTTAGGTGTATAACCGCCAGCTACGTCCCTCTAAAAAAAAAAAAAAAAGTATTGTCTGTCTAGTCTTGCCGGTTATTCAAATCTAATCAACCTAATACAACCATAATACTAATCAACCGATACTAATCTATAGGGTATGTCAAAAGAAGAAATAAATACAAAAAGTTAAACAAGGTAATAAACAAAAATAATTCTACAAAAGTAAATTCCTCAATGTGGTAGATTGTTTTTGAGAGGAGCATTTCCTTCATTCTATTTCGAAATTTCTTATAGGATCATTCTTCTCCTAAGCTGGCTGGTAGTCAATTATAAATAGTAACCCTATGATTGATAGGACTTTTAGAACAAATCGTTAGATTTGTTTTGGGCCTGTATTGGAGATGTTTTCCTCTTCTGTTATGATGTCTAAGTTTTTTTGGAAATTGTGTTTGTGCTTATGGATGTAGCAGTTGCAGTAGTGGTGGATTTTCCTTTGAAGAAACCATGCTGTTGCTTTGGGACGAACTAGAATTTATCAACAAAAAACATAAGTCGTTTACGCATGCAATATTCCAGGATCTTTCATAAAACTGATATTAGGGCTATGGGCCGGTAGTTATTTGGTTCTTTTTGTCTCCCTTTTTGTGAACAGGAAGAATAGTAGACGTTTTCAGGATTACTGGGAATATTTCCATAGCGAAGGATGCGTTTACTATATTTGTTATTAAATCTGCTAAGTCATGTTGGAATACCTTTATGATGTTGGCTGGACTGGTTTTCGTATTTTTTAGAGACTCAATAATTTGTAGTATTTCATTCGACGAGAATTCCTCCAGGAACATGGTATTGGGATTGAAACTAATGTGATCGTTGGAGATTTTTATTGGCACTATGTTTTCACTGATCGATCTAGGAGCTTGATGAAAAAAGTCACTGAAGAATGCTCGCTATTTGCTTCGGATCAGTAACGAGCATGGAATTTGGCCAGATTTTAATTGGTTTCAGACAATTGGCACTTTTGAAAAAGCTTTTTGTTTATTTGGTGCCTCGATTACTCTTTGACAAAAGAAATATTTTTTAGCACACTGGATTAACTTGTTATACATCATTTTTTGGTACAAGTATCTTTTATGTAATGCCTGCCATACACACAACGGTCCACCGGAGAGGTCAATGTTTACTTTTTTGACAACTGTGCAGGGTTGCCTGCGCAGGTAGACCGCAGCGTGTGTGGGAGTAGACCTGTGCAGTTTTTGTCAACCGTATCGACGTGCGGTTGACCCGCACAGGCAAACCTGCACAGGTAACCTCTCCGGTAGACCGTAGCGTGTATGGCGGCCATAATACTGGAAACTGCTTCTGAAGGATTAACATATCCCTTAGATTAGAGGCCGAAATTTTTACCTCCTTGGTAATCCAATATTTTAGATTGGCATTAATTTTCATTAAGGGAAAGCAGGAAAAGAAATTGTGTGGAAGGACAAGAAATAGGTTTTTAGTAGTGAGTCTTGATGAAAGATACTGCTTTCTATTACAATCTGGATTTTTATAGATCGCCCAAGATTCGTTCTGAAGATATTTAGCAAAACGTTTTTTGTTCTGAGTAGACATGTTTCTGGTGATGAAGTATTCTTTACTCTCATAAATCTTCATGCTGCTGCTTAATCTTATTAACTGATGGTCAGATGTTGAAGTATCTTCCACTGAGGTTAATAGGTGTCGTCTTGTTATGGCAAAGATATTATTGATTTTTGATCTGTTTGTAGAAGTTATTCTGGTGTAATAGTGTACAAATTCCACCATTCCATAAAGGGCAAATAAATTTATCAGCTGGGTTTTTTCCAATTTATCAGCTTTTTTGAGTTGTCAAAAAAGTTAACATTGACTTCGCCGACTACAATTATATCTTTTGCATTATTAGCAAACTTATGGAGAATACTGTCTAAAATTGCCATGAATGTTAGTAAACAGCCTGTTGGGTTTTTTCTAAAGATATTTAAAATAATAGTGCAGTAGCCATTCATTTTCCATTCAATTATTGTTTTTGTGATGATTCTTGTCTTGCCTGTCTAGTCTTGTCTGTCTAGTCTAGCCTGTCTAGACTTGTCTGTCCTAGTCTTGTCTGTCCTAGTCTTGTCTGTCCTAGTCTTGTCTGTCCTAGTCTTGTATGTCCTAGTCTTGTCTGTCCCAGTTTTCTTTGTCCTAGTCTTGTATGTCCTAGTCCTGTATGCCCCAATCTTGTGTGTCCTTGTCTTCTCTGCCTTAGTCTAGTCTGCACTAGTGTTGTCTGTTTTATTCATGTTTGTCCTGGTCTTGTATGTTCTATTCTTGTCTGTCATAGTCTTATCTGTACTAGTCTTGTATATTCTTCAAGGCTGCATTGTGTGGGGCTCATAGGACAGTTGTACATATGTGGGGTCGCCTGTGTATCGCCACAGTCGCACAGGACAGAAGTAACAGCTATCCTCATTTGTTGAGGGTGGCTGTGACCTCCAGACCTCCCAGCTCTCCTTGCAACCAGCAGCTAGTTTTTCCGATGCGTTCATCCAATGTTGTGCCTGTTGTGTCTTTCTACATATCTACCCTAGATTTGGTGGTATATTCTTGAAAGTCTGTGGTGGATGTTAGGAAGCTTTTTTGATTGTAGCCTCTGATGTACAGGATGTAGGCCATAGAGGGGGTGTCGTTCAGAAGTTGAAGATTTAAATCTTTCCTTATAGACTGCTGCTTCCCTTCGGACTGCAGGTGGAGCGATACCAGCCAGGTGGTAGACTCTATCCAAAGGGGTGCGTTTCAGGCATCCCATGATCAGTCTGCAAGACTCATACAGAGCCACATCCAGTTGTCTGGCGTGTGCTGACTTGTACCACTCTTGGCAGGCGTATTCGCCAGCGAAGTAGTATAAAGATAAAGCTGTTGTTTTGACAACACTTGGTTTGACACCCCAAGAACTGCTCGTTATTTTCTGTAGAATGTTTGTAGGTAAGGACCCTGTTCAGCATAACACCGAGGTGTTTTGGGTTTGGGCAATGTTCCAGCAGCACTCTGTTCCATGTTACCTGTAGATTTCTGGAAGCCTGTTTGTCGCGAAGGTGGAAGGCACATACTTGGATATTTGTTGGGTTTGGCCTAAGCTGGTTTTTACCGTAATAGTGGTTCAGCTCTTCCAGTGCCTCAGTTAGACCCTGTTCGATATCTTCAAAACTGTCCCCCTGCGCAGCTATTGCTCTATCGTCCGCGTACATATAGCTCTTAGTACCAATCGGGAGCGGTTGATAGTTGGTACATATATATACATATATATATATATATATATATATATATATATATATATATATATATATGTATATATACACACATATATATATATATATATATATATATATATATATATATATATATATATATATATATATATATATATATATATGTTGTATTTGAGGTTTTCGCGGATAGTTACCTGTGTTGTATTGTTTTCTCGGGGATTCCGCGTTGATGCTGAGGGTTGGCTCTGAAAAGAACCGGATTCTCGACGTTTCGGCGAACTAACATTCGCTATTCTCAAGAGATATATGCGTCCGTGCTGGTCAACCGTTAGACACATACTAAGTATATATATATATATATATATATATATATATATATATATATATATATGTATATATATATATAGGGTGGCCGTTTTTTGACTTCGCCACCTACTTTGCATTCCCTGGAATTCTACCTAGAACATGCGGTTTTGGAGCAGGGTTCGTATTATATCTGTTAGCTGGAAGTCTTTAGTTATCTTGTAGACTTTTCGCATAAACATCCTAAAGTTAATAGTGTCGTATGCCGCCATTAGGTCTATAAATACAGCTCCTGTAATTTTGCGCTTTTAGTAACTATCCTCAATGAACTGCGCTAGATTGAGTGTCTGCGTCGTACAGCATTTTCCGGGACGGAAACCAGCCTGCTGTGGGATCAATAGGGGTTCTATATCTTTCGTTAACGGGTTTTGTATAATCCTCTCGAATATTTTGTAGATAGGCTCAGAAGGGAGATTGGCCGGTAGCTCTTTGGTTCACCGATTCCTTACCTGGTTTAAGGATTGCTATTACCTTGGCTTTTCGCCCTATGCCTGGGATCTTGTCGGATTCTAGGCACTTGTTGAACATTCGCAGCAGCTACAGCATTGCCCTGGGTCCTAAGTGTTTTATTTGTTCAGGAAGAAGATCGTCTAGGCCCCCCGCCTTACGCGGTTTACATTTGTTTATGGCTGCATTCAGTTCCTCTAACGTGAATGGCACGGAGAGGGTTGTTGTTTCCTCCTCCGGGTTCCTAAGGATCAGCCTTTGGGAGCTGCTGTTCAGGCTTGCCGTTTTCCAGGAGCTGTTTTGCTATTTGAATTGACAAATTGTGTGGCGCGAGTTGGATCATTGCTGAGGCGCTGTAGTAGTGTCCAGGCATTGTGGCTACTTCTGCCAATGTGAATTTCTTCAATTAGTTTAATCCATCTCTCTCTTTTGTTTTCCGCTAAGGAAGCGATTAGTTGTTGGCCTGCTATTATTGTGTCCTCGCCCATGGGGTCGACGTCGAAAAGTTCCAAGTGCTGCCGTAGTTTATCCACTGCCTTCGGGGGTAATCCTGAGACGTAGTTCGTTCTGCAGCCTCGTGGGATTGATTGCCTGGAACACTTTCTTACGACCTCCAGAAGTTCACTGTAGCAGCAAGGTGTCGGTGTTATTTCAGTGACTGCATCATTAATTAGTTCCTTGAATAGTGGCCAGTTGGCTTTGCGAACCTTCTCCGGAATCTTATTTTCTGGGGTCGAACCGCGAATAACTTAACGCGGCACATTATTGATCAGTGCTGGGTGAGAGGTATGGGTGAGCAGATAGTTTAAACACATTGGGGTATTCTCTCGCTTGCAAACAGTAGATCCGGGTTGTATCCCCTACGCCACCTGTGGCTTTTAACTTTGGCTGGTTGTTTATTATCATGTAGAAGCGTCAGCTCGTTGCTCTCTGTCCACCGGATGATTCTCCGTTTTTATCGTAGTCTTTGTGTCCCATACGGTACTGTGACTGTTCGTAATCTCCGATTACGAAATGAATCTTGCTTTTATTAAAACCTTGAAGCTCCTCCCCAATAAACTCGTTCCCTGGCGGCTTATACACCGATGTTACCATGCAGTCACTTAGTTCCACTCTCAGTTATTCGTTTCCGCAATTTCCACAGAGAGAATCTGATTGTCAGGTTTTACGAAGACTGAGCTTCCTTCCGTATTGTGATTGTGGTCTCTCAGCTACCAAACGAATATTCTGATTTTTTGGGCGTTTTTGGTGACTATATCTAAGTGTCTCTCGTAAACACAGTAATTGTGTTCTCGACCGAGCTCCTGGCGCAGTTCTTTTTTTACTGGCAGAGAGGCTCTCGATATTAATAGAGATCATAGTTGGTTTTTCAGTTGTTAATGTTCTAAAAAGCGCTTATATGCTTATATGCTTCTGGATTTAAAGTATTTGCCGGAAAGAGCCGTTGCCCAGTGGACGCCCGAGTGTGCTATAGTAATCGCATTCTTCGGGGAGGCTCCTTTCGTGTGCCCTGGTCAATGGGATAAAATCACAGCTCTTAGGCGGACAATTTATATCAGCATTTCGGCCGATTATTTGATTTCCAAAAATAGTGTGCAAAACATCGATTGTTATGTTGGCTGGCTGTGTGGCAAGTGGCCCCATCCTATGGAAACTAAATGTCATCCATGTCATACTCTTAATTTTTTTTTACATTAAAATAAAAATTTAGCACAGTAACGTTTACAGTAACAGTTCAGCACAGTAACGTTTGCTATTGACTGAAAAATTGGGTTGATTGGGTTGGGTACTGTCAAGCCAGTGGTGGCAGTCATTTGATTGATGTTGCGTTTCATTCATATATGAAAATGTCTTGATTTTTCTAATAAACTCATAATTTTGAAAAAATATTCATTAGTTTTTTTTTATAGGAGATTCAAATTCCTAAACTTAGATGGCTTTATATATGCAAATTCTATAGATTTTCATTTTATTATCATCAAAATGCAATTTGTTGAGAAGTAGGTACTATTTAGATAAAAATAATTTATTTTAGCAATTTCTGTTTGTCTCCTATAATGAAACTATTTTTATATCACAACATGATACATTATAAACATTTTTGTGTTTAGATTTCTTTAAAATAATATGCCTTATCTATGTAAATATTTTTTGTGTGATTAGATATGGCAGGGGTCGGCAACCTTTTTCTGACGGCGGGCTATTAAAAAAATGTAATAAGTAGCTCAAATAGTTTTTTTTTAATCGAATATAAATATTATTAGGAATCATTTTAAAAATATATAATAACATCGGAGAACAAAAATTGATTGACATTTTTTATAAATGAAAATAAAACTTCAAATATACAAAAAACAATTTATTTTATTCAAACAGAAATAAAATTTAATGGAATTTAATGCGATGTTATTCGAAAATTCTATTTTTATATCGAATTGGGTTTGAGATACTGAGATCCTCAAAAGGTTTTGCAAATTTCCATCGGTCAACCTCATTCTATATTTTGATTTTATTAGATTCATTCTTGAAAAAGTTTGTTCGCATAAACAAATGCTCGCAAAAATGCTAATCATTGATTTCGCAAAATTTCTTAAATTAGGAAATTAAATTATTTTCATCAAAATTTTTAGTATATACATTGTTTGATTGTAAGTCAATTAACTTTACAATACAATCTTGATAATCCGGCGGTTAGTTAGTCCGGCAGATTTAGTAATCCGGCGCGCTGGGAAAACACGAGTCTTTTCTTGAAAATTGTTGTCTTGTCTTTTCTTGATTGGACGCTTGACTGAAAAATACAAAATCTTGGTACCCCTGACTGAAAAATATAAAATCGTGGCAGCCTTGAGCGGCGGATCTAGAATCTGAATAAGGATGGGTGTTTGGGCCATTCAAAATGATCATTTGAAGTAGCATTTTAATGCAAAAAAGGTACTGAACTACTATTAATTAAATTTTCAAGAGAGTGCATAAATTTTGCGGCACCCCTGTAAAACAAACAGAAATACGCAACTTTAAGTTTGCGTCATAAACAGAAGATCATCAATAAAATTGATAAAGTAGAGTTTGCCGTGGGGCAAACCTGAGAAATCAGAAAAGCAAGTAGAAAAATTATCAAAAGATGTTTCGATCCTTTTCAGAGGAAATTGGAATTAAAATCCAAAAATTGACTCACTTACCAAAACCAGAAGTTTAGAACGTAGATGAAAGTGTTTTTTTAGCATAAAACCTTTGTACACTCTTCCGAAGAAGAATGTACATATGTAGAATGGAAGAAAAATGTCAAACGATAGATTGACATTCATGTACAAATTCCACGAGCGAACACAAACTTTTCTTATTGGTTGTTAGAAAAGCTAAGCATCCGAGGGCCTTTATAAACGTAACTCACAGTTACGTATAAAAATCAAGCCAAAGGATGGGTTACCCGAGATGGGTTTGACGAATGGTTCAAGCAAGATTTTATTCCGGCGGTAAAAGTTTTTTCAAAAGATCACAACTTGCAAGCTAAAGCTTTGCTTTTTCTGAATAACGCTCATTGAGGGCCTAAAGAAACGGAACTTCATGCAGAAGACCAACAAATTCAAGTCCTCTACATGCCTCCAAGTACGACACCACTATTGCAGCCCATGGAACAAAATGTAATCCAGCAAATATAAATAAATTACAAAAAAACCTCTACTTTCAGACATATACAAACAAACTGATGGGATGATTCATTAAAAAAAGAAACATCAAAGACTTCGTTTTTTATCTCGCGCACAGCTGGAATAAAGTCAAAAGCAAAAAAAAGGTCTGGCCACCCTGCTTTAAACTCCAAACTGAAAACCGGATTGACGATTTTCACCAAGCTAACTCCACTCTACAATTGCCTTCGGAATTTTTACAAGAGCTTTCCAACAAATGTGAAGTGGCTGTTACCATGACAAACGATGACATAAAAGATTGGCTTAAAATGCATGCGAGAAAAATTTCCCCTTCTGACGAAAAAATACTCAGCTAAATTAGTTCCACGGATGACGACGAAGCTAATGATGACTTGAATGTTTCAACTCGGCGAACTGCATTCAACAGTAACACATTCAATGCACTCAATGTTTGTACGAAACGGGCAAAGGAAAATACCATTTGTACCTACGCCATGTACACATTTACCTACATAGGTACATATTTTATTCTTTCTGAAATACAATTGTACATAAAATTGTTATATTTTTGATTTACTTCCGATAATCCGATTTTTTTGATAATCCGGCAGTCACCTGGTCCTATATGTGTCGGTTTATCAAGATTGTACTGTACTTGTAAATTTTCTGATGCTTTTAAAATACCAAACCTTATAGGATTTGCAAATATTAATATATCAATTTCTTTTACATAAAAAGGGATAACGAAAATTTTCGTAAAATAATTTTAGTGAATCTATATAAATATTATTTGAAGAACACTGTTTGTCATTGTTAGTTAAAAACGATTTCAAAGTAGGACAATGAGAATAATTATTGTTTTAAGTTGAGAAATAAAGAATTTTATTTTAAGCTGAAAAATTTTAATTTCCGTAAATAACTCACTGATTGTTATATTAAATTTATTAAGCTAAGTTGTAATGTCAACAAGAAAAGCCATTCATTTAAAATTCGATAACTCTGGTATATTATTTCCTTTTTCGGTCAAAAACTCGTCTTGCAACTCGAAAAATCATTTCACCTCTCCAATTATTAACTCTATCTATTAACTCTACTATTCTGCAGCTATTTCGTTTAAGAATTCTCGAAATTTTCGATGGTTCATACCGAAAAAATTATGTTGCTTGGTGGGCCGTACAAAAACTTGCTTGTTGCCGACCCCTGAGTTATGGTATTATCACCAAAAACCTAAATTTGATATGTTTCTTTTAGGACCAAAAATTAAAATGAGGTTATTCTTTTAATAAGAAATATTCCTGGACATTTTTTTATATACATATATCCAGGGCTGTAACTAGCTTTTTGGAGCCCTGGGCAATACCTCATCATTGGACCCCTCCTACACTAAATTTTATGAATTGAATCAAGCTACTTATTTGCCTAATATAATATTTTCTGACAGGTTCCTAAAAATATGTTGAAAGACCATTTTTTTAAGGAAGTTTCTGTATCTTTTTGGGCGCCCTTCCGTATGGGTCCTGGGCACGTGCCCTTGTTGCCCCTGCCTAGTTACAGCCCTGCATATATCTGTAACCTAAATTATGATTTTAACATAATGTTTACTACTTTTGTTTACATTACCCTTAAGTCAAAAATTATTAAAAAAAAAAATTATATATTTAGGATACCTTCTTACCTCCTTCCCAAAGATGTAGTTATGATTGTGAAAAGGAACCAACTGGACCCCTAAATAGAAAACAGTTGATAGATCACATTAACAAGCAAGCCCTGGAAACACCCGATGAACCTGAGCTTAAACCTTATGTCGCTGGCACAATTAGGGGGAAAAAGGTAATACAAAATGCTATACATATATTAATTTAAAAATAAAGCAATTTATAACACCAAAAAGACTTATATGATTACCAAAAATATTTTAATACATTTTGAATTTTAGTGGATCCCTCCACCAGCACCAATCAAAGAACAAGAAGCTGGTGAACAAATAGCAATTGATTTGGGAGAGGAATATGAAACGGCTCTAAGTGAAGCCACGCAGGATGAAATTATTGATTTGGCTGGTAAGTTCATTAAACTACTTTCTTTTTCTATATACACATATTATATGATTTTAAGTATCGTGTTACACGCGAAATATTTTTCATTTAATTTCTTTTTCTATAAACACATTTTATGATGTTAAGTATCGGGTTACACGCGAAATATTTTGTTTCGTGTAAAATGTAATATGTATTGGTATTTATAAGTAATTCAATTATATATACTTATTTTTCTATTACAGCTATTTTGGGTTTCCATTCAATGATGAATCAAGATCAGTACCATGCCTCTCTACTTAACAAAGGTCAACCTGTAGGCTTAGGCTGGGATGGTATAACAAAAGCGTCAAAACCTAAAATTTACCCTGCCGAACCTCCTAATAACACAGATCCTGATCAATCTATCAAGCAAGTTCAGAATGATGACCCCAAACTTATTGACCTCAATTGGAACAACATTAAGGTAATCAAACATTAATAATAAATAATTACAAACAACAAGTTACATTTTCAATAAACGTACTAGTTACGTATTAAGACCGATTCGCATATACGCGACACTCAGCTACGCGACGTCACGCGACATAGCCTGTCAAATAATGATTACATTGTTTTAAATGGGCACAATATGTGACGTGCCCATTTAAAACAATGTAATCATTATTTGACAGGCGATGTCGCACGACATCGCGTAGCTGAGTGTCGTGCATATGGGAATCGACCTTTGTAGTAAATATTAATCTAGATCGGGGGTGGGCAAATCTTTTGACTGTAGGGCCACATTAAGGATGAAAATTTGGCCGCGGGCCGCATTAAAAATGTTTCGTTTATAATAGTTATTTTAATGTGCAGTATATATGAAATTGTGGCAGGTTGATTAGGAGGTAATAGAGGAAGTAAAAACTACTTTGAATAATTTGAAATCCAATAAAGCAATTGGAGATTAGAATATCACGGTGAAAATGACATGAGAATGAAGAGATAAGCTAATGAAGAAAATTACGAAACTACTAAACACATGCCTAAAGACGAGGAAAATACCAAAATAATGGAAAAACACTAACGCGGTTCTAATCTACGAAAGAGGCGATAACAACAAGATAGAAATTACAGGCTGATCAGTCTAATGTCACATGTATGCAAATTACTGATATGAATAATCATGAACACACTAGAGAGGAAGTTAACAACAAAGAATGCTACACAGAAGCAACCGCAACTTATATTCTCCACGAAAAAACTAAAGCTATCCAAGTTGAAAAAGGAGTATGACAAGGTGATTCCTTATTCTAACCCTTCACTTTAGCATTGGAAATCATTTTTAAGAAAACTGACTGGAACTCAATCTAGCCAATCTAATATATGTTGATAATATTTTTATCTTGGCACATAGTAGAGAATATTTATTAGATCAACAAAGAGAATCTAAAAAATAGGGCCGCAAATGAAACTTTCATAAACCCAGATAATGTACCTAGGAACAGAAAAACCAATAATAGTGGCAGGACAGGAAGTCAAACAGGTGGAAGAATACATGTAACTAGGACGGAAACTTTCTCTCAGCCATACCAATCAGAAGGAAGAAATAAGAAAGAGAATAAGGCTAGGATGGGTGGCCTTTCGCCAAACTTTCATTCAGCTTGCAAAATAAGGAAATAGCTCAACACCTGAATCAAGAGTTTTTGTGCATTTTACCTGTGATGACATATAGCACTAAAAACTGCACAAAGAGCAATGAAGAGGTCAATGATGGAGATTACAAAAAGGAACAGATAGTGAAACGAATCACCGATATTGGAAATAATTGCAATCCTCAAGTGAAGTTGCACAGGTTACATTGTAAGAAGTGATAATATGAGATGGGACTGGCGAATCATGGAACGAAAAATTAGTAACGGTGTCCCTCAGGGCTCAATTCTAGGACGTACCCTGTGAAATGTTCTTGACGACGGAGTATTAACAATGAAGCTACCTTTGGGGGCTACCATAACCGGCTTCGCGGATTATATTGCACTAGTCGTAACAGCGAGAACAGAACGAGAGCTTATGAAAACAGCAAACCATGCAATGAAACAGATCAGTGCGTGGATGAAATCGAAGAGCCTGAGCTTGGCGCCTGATAAAACTGAAGCGGTCCTTCTCTCAGGCCAAAGACAACTTAGGCCTGTAAAATTTAAAGTAGAAGAGGTGATAATAATACGGAAGGAAACCATCAAATACCTCGGAAGAGTTATAGACAAAGTATTATACTTTGCGGCTCATATAACCGAAGCGGCAGGAAAAGCAATGAGGACAATGGCATGCATACAACAATTAATGCCAAACGTAGGGGGGCCAAAGAACAGCTCACGTAGAATACTTAGCACTGTAGTTCAGTCCGTTATGTTGTATGGCGCTCCATTTTGGGCCAAAGAACTACAGAAAGAACTAAATCTCCACAAACTCGCAGCCGTACAGAGGAAAATGGCTCTGCGTGCATGCAGCGCTTACCGTACGGTTTCAGGAGAGGCCGCTCAAGTTCCACTCGGAAATATCCCCAATAGACCTGCTCGCAAAGGAGCGTAAAAAGCAGCCTAACACTAATTATAGCAAGAAAGAAAAACAACTTGCCAGAGAAGAACTCATTGAGGAATGGCAAATAAGATGGCTGGCTAAGTGAAAAAGGACAGTGGATCCAATTGCTAATGCCTAACATATCCTCCTGGATAAATAGAAAATATGGGGAGGCTAGTTAACATATTACCCAGGTACTAACCGGCCACGGTTGCTTCAGGGACAACTTTGGCAGAGCAATGAACGATTTGTGTGTATACTGTGGAGAACCAGACAGCGTCACTCACACCATCTTCCTCTGTTGGAGATGGCAAACGGAAAGAGAGGAAGCTGCAAGGATCATGGAAGAACCTATTGGCCCCAGAACAATAATTCAATATATGGGAAAAGCAAACTGGAACATCATTCACGGGCTAATTCATACAATAATGACGGAATAGGAAAATGAAGAGATACAAGCCCAAAAAAGACTTTCACAAACATGAAGTAGACTAATTCTATAAGTCATCCGTCACTGTGAGGTTATGCAACAAGCGGATCCAGAGTGCACGCATGCGTTCCAGGGGGGCCACTTGCCTGCTCTGGTTAGGTTATCGCCAGCTACGACCCCCCCCCCCCCCCCAAAAAAAAGAACCTTGGAATGGAGACCGAAAGTCACAAAAGAGGAAGAGGAAGATGATGACTTCATAGGAAGAGCAGGACTAGCATGGATCCAACTAGACACAGAATAGGGAAAGATAAAAACAATTGAGAAAGGCATATGTCCAAGGATGGACCTAATAGCTAAAGAAGAAGATTGGAAGGTAGAAGGTAGTAGCAGGTAGAAATTAGTAAACGTCAGGTTTGGTAAACATTATAATCATATTATAGACACGTTTCCGGGTTGTTTGTAGTTATGTTTGTGTTGGAATATAAATTAAGATCATTCATTGTGGGTACTATGTATAAATAAATTTGTAATTAATTTCTCAGTGAAGTAATATTTTGGGTCGACACGATCAAGAAACCAACCTAAGTAAATTATTAAATGTTTCGTGGGCCGCATAAATTGTCGCCAGGGGCCTCGTGTGTCCCACGGGGCCGCTATTTGCCCAGGCCTGATCTAGATTAATAAAATTCTTTGAAATTAAAATAATGTAAGAATATTAATATTAATTATCTTTTTGTAGAATATATCAGATGAGAAGTTCGATAATTTGTTTGAAGCTCTTGCACAAAATACACACCTTGAAACTTTGTCTTTAACAAATGTATGTCTAACAGATAGACATGCTAATAAATTAGCTGATGCTTTGGAGAAGAATAATACACTCAGGGTAATAAATGTCGAGACAAATTTCATTTCCCCCACTGGCATTGTACGTCTTGTAAAATCTCTGCTCAAAAAGAAATCTGTTGAAGAATTCAGAGGCACAAATCAGGTATGTTATTTATCAAAATTGTTAATTCAAAAAGAAATTTTAAATTTATTCCAATAAATACAATTTATTTTTTATTACCCATGCGCGAAAAGTCTTGACACACGTTTTTTAATACGAGAAACGCCACTTCTCGTTGTATTTCCACATAACCTGGGTAACGCATGCAAATATTCAATATCGCTAGGTTACAGTAAAAAAAAAAACAAATAAATAAAATAAACACAATCAAGACCTCGATATTATAAAGTGACATGAAAGTGTCAGAATTTTTTTCATTACAAAATAATAATAAAAATTAAAGAAAACGTTTTAAAATGAGTGTATATTCTATGGTGATACGGGAGACTAATGATCCCAAACTTGTAAGATACATCCCCCCTCGTATGAATAATAAAAAATATTGTTTGTAACATGGGTGGTATTGTCAATTGCCCTGTTGAGCGAATGTGCGCACTCACGTCGTTCGCCCAATTTCGCTCTCGCGTCAAATTGACAACTTACCGCTCTAGTTACAAAATATACTATTGTATCTGTTTTTTCATAAGATTATTATAAATTAGGTTCAATTATCATTATAATTTAAAAGAGTTGAATAGTGTACACATCTTAAATTGGATATTTAGCAATATAATTGTAAATTCTCAAGAAGTTCTATAAAGATCTGGAAACAAAAGAATAATCGTTTTTTATGATGAAAAATATTTTTATTTGAAGTATTTTTTTCAAAGCAAATATAAACGATTGTAGAATCTGCCCTAATATATTGTTATTTAAATATTTTACGATGCGCTTCTTGTTTGTGTAGAGGTCGCAAGTATTGGGCAATAAAATCGAAATGGAAATCACATCTTTAGTCGAGAAAAATCCAACCCTGCTTAGGTTGGGCTTGCATTTAGAATACAACGACGCTCGTCACCGCATTGCCACACACCTGCAACGTAACATTGACACTAGTAAGTCAGAATATCTTTTATTTCTTTAGATTTCTAATTATATTTTCGTATAATTTCAATTAAACTTGTACTTATTTTCAGAATTAAATTGTGCAAAATGTATTATCAAAAAAAGTAATTGCAAGATTAAGAACAGTCAATTATCGTTATTTTTCAACTTAAATTTTGTTTAGGAATTTTTGCTTACAAGGGGATCTTCTGACGTCTGGATCACGGATTTTTTTCAAACTTTGTACACTTTTAGTAGTCCATTAGGACGATGTAATGTGTAAGTAGTAAGGCCTACTATTTCGGCATTTTCGAGAAAGTTGCAATTTTCTCTACGAAATTTACAGCGGCAAATATATACATTTGCGTTGCGTCAACGTGTTTAAAATGGTGGTGGTTAAGGGGGTACTCGCTCAAATTTTCTGAAAAAAAATGATACATTATTGATATCGTCCTCGGGTGCCCATATTTCCTCGGGTGCCAAAAGAAGAGGAAGGCAGATAGAGAAATGATTTTTTTTAAAATTTTATTTACATATCCTTCGAGCATGTGAACTCTATTGGAACTCTAATGGAAGAACTCTATCCGTAATCATGCGCACCATTTTGAAAAAAACGATTCAAAGAAAAACGCGATTAAAAGTTCACTTGTAGCTCTCTCATAGTGAAATCGGACCACTTTCAAAAGTATGAGGGGGATTTGTACCTTGAGGTATTGGGAATAAGAGGAAAAAAGAATTTTGAAAATATATTGAATACTTCTGAAATTATTCACGGTCCAGCAATGGAAAACGGGAATCGGTGAAAATCGGTCGGAAGCAGCGGAGAGGCATTTTCGACGGAAAATTAAACATTATTATGATTCTTTCTCGCTCACTTCTATGAATCGATTCCTGGACCATATAGGAATCCTTTAGCGACTTCGTAGCACTTCTCGAGCTCAGATTGCTCTTCAGATACTCATAAATTTTCTTCACGTACTTTTGAACAATATGAGTAGTCCCGTTTTGCTGGGCCTCATCCAGGACCAGGTCTCATTACACAGATGATGCTGAGGATTCGAATCCGTTGAGATCCTTGAGTGGCTTTCCTTCCAAGAGTGGCTTGTGATAGCCACTCCAAATTTGGAGCGGCCGGCCTTTCTCTTCTTCAGCAGGCTCGATGCAGCTGGCGGCGCGCTCTTGAAAGCGCTGTACCCAGCGTTATATCGGCATTTTCAAAAAAATATTTTACAGGGGCATTCTCAATACATGAAAGAACCCAAATATAAAAAAAAACAAAAAATAATTTTTTCCAAAAAAATTTGAGCGAGTACTTAAGTACTAAGCGAGTATTTAAGTCCTAGCTTCGTAATTGCTAGATCGGTGGATCTAGTCCCACACATTGCTTTCTTTTTTTTAACGCTAATTCTTATAAATAACAATTCAAAGGTAATATAATGAATAAATACGTGTATTTGCTTGCATTTTGATTGAATTTCCAATGTTATTTGGCTGTTTACTGGTTAAAGTCATACCTCCGAAACGTACTCTAACTTGCCAGCCGTGTGACCTTTATTTCTACAGGCAAGTTAAAAAATTTATTAGGCGCCTTCAAAATTGTTGTCATATTTAATAGAAAATGAGCGAGAAATTGCTTCTCGTGAAGATGCTATGAAAATACATTCTACAGTACAGTAGTACAGTAGTACTACAGTGCAGTCACCAATTACCAGCACCGATAATTATGAGAAGGTTGCGTTACGCGTGGTTTGCCTCCAAGTTAGCGGAAGAAGAAGACATTTTTGAGAATATCAACGAGGTTTGTTTTTCCATACAAACTTTGACATGCAGGTGCATGACTGAGTTTGTTTGAGAGTGCAGGTGCAGACCTTGTGCATTCAGGAAAAATGCATTCATTCGATGTAATAGATGTGGTTGTAATTTAGGTTTTTCGTGTTTGTATGACGAATATAACCCTGCAACTTGTAATGTCGTAAGCACATTCAAAGATGAATTTACTTTATTACTTTTGTATTATTAAATGAAGTTATTAATTGTCAAACCTATATTTACTTTGATTGACTTGGGCGTACCAAGCTTGATGCCCTACCCTTGTCCCTTTGAACCCGTTGGTACAGGTCAAAGCACATTTTTTTTATTGATAAAATTCAGTAAACAGCCAAATAACATTGGAAATACAATCAAAATGCATGCAAATACACGTATTTATTCATTATATTACCTTTGAATTGTTATTTATAAGAAAAAAATTGACCAGCGTTAATAAAAAGAACGATGTGTGGGACTAGATCCACCGATCCAGCAATTACGAACCTTGGACTTAACCACTCGGCCACCGCCATCTTATACCCGTTGACGCAACGCAAATGTATATATTTGACGCGGAAAACTTCGACGAGAGAAAATTGCAATTTTCTCGAAAATGCCGAACTAGTTACTACTTGCACATTATATCGTCTTAATGGACTACTAAAAGTGTACAAAGTTTGAAGAAAATCCGTGATCCCGATGTCGGAAGTTCCCCTTCTTAGATAAATTAATTTCTGAAAACCAGTTTTTAATGATCTCGATGTCATTAAAAGTACAATTCAAATAATATTGTGAACTATATATATTTTTCGTGGTCAAAACAAAATACTAAACTGTCAGATTTAAAATATCTATTTACACAGCAAAACTTTTAAAATTTGTCAGTTTTCAAATGTTTTTATATTTTTCTTATTGCACAATTCCAGCCTGAAACAAAATGCCAACCATGCCAACAATTTGCAATTTCTGCTGATTTATTACTATATTACAATTTTTTATTATTATTTATTTTTCTTTTCATTTTTGTTATCTTATAGGTTTCCTTATTATTCTGCTTCTCTGCATATTGTTATTTATTTATTTGAAAAAGGTAAAGGGTATATTTGTCCCCTTCGTGTCCTCCCCAAATAAGAAAAATTTTAAGAGAAAATTCACCAAATTTGATAAAGAAAATTTTCCATAAAATTATATACAATTGAAAGAAAGCGTATATTTTTATTTTTATACTTGTAGAATTGGCTACACAATTGGCTGTTAAATTTAATGGTTTTCTTTTTCTTATTGCTGGCATGCCTTGTTTACTTGTTTTCTTGTTTCAGTAAAGATCATCAGAATAGGTAGATCTATTAGAATATGATTTTGTGTATTTTTTTTTCAAAATTTAATATTTTTCGATGATAAATAATTAGAATGTTTGGTCTACCTATTCTGTGATTTGCTATACAGGGGCCTTCTTTCGAATTCTCTCTGTTAGTAGTTAATTTCGCTTGTAGATGGTCGTGCAATGAAAGCAAATTACAAGATTACGATCGGTGCAACCGGTGCCGCGATAAAGATCGAGCAAACGTTGTGATCAAGCGGCGAATTGCGTGAGTAGTGGTCCCTATACATAGAAAAGAAGTTACTTGATTAGTAGCTTTTTGGAAGTAAAAATCCAAATATTTAAGCAATTTTTTTTTGTTAATATATTAACGGGAAACACCAGCAAATAGGGACCTTGCTGGACCAAAAATGTATATATTACAATTTTTTTTGAATTCCCAATTTTAGCTTGCATTTGTTTTCTGTGTATTGCGAACATACTAGCGAAATTAACGCGCTGTTAATTTTGTAACACATTACACGCTCTCGAGAGAAAACGCGTTCCCTTTACATTCATTTTTTCGACCTGAATATACTTTTTTTACACACAATTTTTGATACCGTGTTCTTCCCAAATGTTTACATGTTCTGTTTCCTCACAGTTCGCAAAGATCTAACACTCCGATTGCGGTTCCGATTCTTTAACCATAGGAAAACTCCCCTCATAAAGTGAAGGTACCTATGTCGTGCAGTTTTCTTACTCTAACCCTCTTGTACTCCCTTTAATTATGATCTAGATTAGCTTGATTGCAACCATGAATAGTAACACAATAACAATTATACAAATATAAATGTTACATTCTCATAAATACCAAATACATAATCATTACAAATATTCAAACACGCTTGGAGCTTTGTTGCTAATTAGTTTTGGATTGTAATATTAGATTACTGTGCAATTAACTAAAGCTTATTTATAAATACTTAAACATTAGCAATTGTAAGCTCTTAATTGCAGAAATTGTTACTGATTTTAATTACTTTTCAAAGATTTTTATACATTTAATAAATATATAAAAAGAATGTTTAAAAAATTAGTTTTTATTAAATTACACATTTATCATTATTCAATTTATACCTTAATTATTTTATTAATTTTTTTAACGTTAAATTTTCCTATTAGGTGTTTGATTTGAAGATTGTTTATGGTTGCAGTCTGGTTAGTCAAGTATATAGTTTACTAAAATCGATCAGGGTCCTCAGTTTAATCGCATTTCCAAAGTACACACACCTAGAGAAATCACGAACGTCCGCTAATGGTCTTAAAGCAGTTTTCTGCGGAAAATTCGTGATTCTAAATGCGTTAAACACTGAGATTTTTTATACCATCATTTTTTTTTTTTTGTTTTTTCTTATTGGTATACTTATATATTTTTTTATATGCGGGACACATTTAATACTCAGCATGATAGCTTACATGCCTCGTATTATAGATTATTGCTTAAATAATTTTGCATGGATACTTTCTCTAATTGTTTTTCACACTGCAAATATTTCTAGTAGATATTTAATCTTCAATATTATTTATTAAATTAATATTATATACGCCTTGAAATAATATTTTGTATTGGCTTTAGAAAATCATCCAGTTTTTTAAATGTTATTTTATCAAAACTCTCTTAGGTTTGGACGTTCTTGGCAAATACGTTATATTTTTATTTGCGTAACAAAGTGTATTTTTGTATACATAGTACATACACACATTTATATTAAAATCTGCCTTTTCTCTAGAATATGTTGTTTACATTGAAAATGTAAAATAATATTTTATTTGTTGTAAAGTTTTTCGAAGTTTAAAATAATTTTAAAATAACTACATTATATTTTATATTGTATATACCAAAATTGAAAACGACTAACTTTACATATTACAAGAAGATTAAGATATACTACATACCATGTCTTTCAAATTATACCGAAAATAAATAACGAAAATACTGTTTGAAAAATGTAAAAAATAGAATTCCAATAGATCTGTATACCTATCGAAATGTACTTTTATGCAAAAATGTAATGCAAACATTGAGCGTGTGTAAAAAATGTTCCTCGCAGTTGAAGTAAAACTTCTTGACGGTAGTGGCAGGTATATATTTAAGATTACATTTAAAATAAACATGTCATGATAAAATATAGTACTAGTATAATTTATAGTTTTACTACACAAACGGTAGAATTCAGGTTTAAACGGTAGAGTCAAATTCTTCTCAAATCGACGTTTCGATTTAATAATTAAATCTTCTTCAAGACCTACAAATTGTTACAAAAGTTTTTTTTGTAACAGGTTAGTAAAAAGTAAAAGGTTTTTTTATTACTTACAAAGTTGGCAATGGAAAGAAGGTAAGGTAACAACTTATAAGAACCCATAACATCATATAACGTGGAAAAAACGTTGCAGATTACATTACAACTTGCGTAACATGAGCCATGGTAGCCTCAGGAACAATTTAATTAAAGGTGTTTAAATTATTTTAATATATTGACAACATCTCGGATACTATCCGATTGGCACAGCACAAGGAAATCAACAAGAAATTTCCGATCTCTTGAAATTAATTAAGATTGCAAAAAACCTGCGAAGTAACGTGCGCATTAGGGCTATAGCGACGTCAGTGACATTATAAAGACACCGAAGTCACGAACACACTGGAAGAAACTAGATAAAGACGTAAAAGTCGTCTGGAATTTTGAATCGACCGCTACGCAGCAGTTAACCCAGAAACCAACGTGATAAGAAATATACCAAGATGTTCGTAGAAACAAGAAGCTCAACGACTCCGATTTAAGAGATTATATAACAGGTGAAACCACCAGAGAACACAAAAAGCAGCAAAAAATAAAAAGTGTATAGCAAACCGAAACAGACCATCATATCAACTGTGTCTAACCGTCGCCCAAGTTATAAGCCAAGCGTACATATTGCTAAAACCATCCATGTCTTTCCTTGATTTCATGACCGCACCGACGTTCAGAATGAAACACATTTCCAAGAAAAGTTCATGATTCATGAAACGATCATGATTCATGATCCTAATCATTATAATGCGCTGCCTGTGCACAGGAGTGGGGTTTTAGTCTGCTATTACTTTTGTGATTGACCAATCTGTAGGACAGTCTTTGGCCGGTCTGACCAACGTAAACTAGCTCGCACTCAGCACACGGTATGCGATAGACAACATTTGATTGCATTAATGTAGGGGTTAAGTCTTTAAGGCGATCTATTAATAGTATTGTGACATTTATCTGCTATAATTGCTTAATTTCAAAATCAGTCATACTAATTCAATTATCAGATCTTTAAATTTTCAACTTCATAAATGTATATGTAACGCTAGGGCGGCACTACCCGCGGTGTTTTTCAAGATTTCAACAGCAGGCAAATTAACCGTTTTAATTTTATGTTCAAGAAAATCAAGCAAAAAAAACATAATGAAAGTTGATAATTTAATAAGAAAATCTCTGTATGGTAAAAATGACCCTCCAGAGAAGTGGGTACAAAACCTGTCCGATGTCACGATATCCAGTGAAGTCAATAATTTTCTGGCGTTGGGCCCTAAGTTTAATCTGCCATGTAACAAAAAAAATTCCCCTTATATGACATCTTGGCGGACATCGAAAACTTGTTGAAGGAGGTTCCCACTTCTAAAAAAGATCTTTGTAGAGCTGAAGCCACCACATACGTGGTTTCAAACCATATCAATAAACTGGAGAACTTGAGGATTGCACTGCCAGACCCTTGAATCATGCGACCGGTTCATCAAAGTACATCCAGAACTAGCGGTTCCCAAAACCGATAAAGGCAATTTAACGGTCATCCTAAAAAGGGAGGATTACCGGTACAGGATTGTCGAACTTCTGTTAGATGCAGCCACTTGCTCCCTTAGATAGAGAACCCACCTGTAGGTATGAATGAAAAAACAATGATTTAGTTAAGATTAAAAGTAAAGGTTACATAGACCAAACTATTTATAAATCTTTAGTCGTACACAATGCCAAAATCTACGACTTACCCAAGATCCATAAAGAAAATTTTCCGCTGCGGCCTATTGTTTCTTCAGTTCAGTTTCACTCCGAGAAGTTGTCTAAATTTATTTAGAATATTCTTTACACGGCTTTCGCCGACTACAACGATTTAAGGATTAAAATCTCCTTTGAATTCTCCACTGCCTTAAACAATTACCAAGTACCTGATGTTCATAAACTTGTATCCTTGGATATGACATCTTTGTTCACAAATATCCCTTTAAAATTATTTTTGGGTATAATTAAATCCAATTGGGAGTTGATTCGCCCATTTTGCAATATACCTTGCAAGCTTTTTCTAGAACTTATTGGTTTCATTTTCAATACCACATGTTTTTCTTTTGAAAATAAGTTTTTCGTTTAAATTTTTCGAATCGCCCAGGGGATCACGCTAGTCTCCGGTGGTAGCGGAGATCGTTATGAATACAATAATTAAGCATGCCGTGGGCAAACTTAATTTTCAAATGCTTTTTCTTTGGCAATATGTTGACGATATAGTCTGTCCATTCCGCACGGGTCAAAAAACGGAGCTCTTAAGTGTGTTCAATTCATATAATGAACATCTTACTTTTACAATAGAATCCGAAAATATTAATTCTCTACCCTTTTTGGATACCCATTAGATCATCAGGACAAATGACAACCTAATTAAATTAGATTGGTACCAGCAACCCACAAATTCAGGCAGATACCTTAATTATTTGCATAGCGCTCCCTTCCAGCACAAGCTGAATGTAGTTTTGGGTCTTAAGACTAGGATTTTTAAGATTGTACATCTAGATCTACGTACCGCTAGTGTAGAAAGATTGTTTAATATCCTAAAGAAAAACAGCTACCCCACAACTGTACTTAGGAAGTTGTTGTTCTCCAATCCTACACGTTAACCTGTCGCTGACGTGATCGGAGTTGACGAAACAAAAATCTATAAATCTATAAGATCTTACACTTTGTAAAATCACTGTCCCTTAAGATCAAATCGATTTTTAGGAACAGAAGCCCAGCAATTATAGTAGACAAATGTCACACTACGATTAATAGATTTCTTTTAGATGCAATAAAATGTTGTCTATCGCATACCATGTGCTGAGTGCGAGCTAGTTTACGTTGGTCAGACCGGCCAAAGTTGCCAAGGACCTGTATATAAAAAATGAAGGTAATGAACCAACATTTCAGCACAGTGAGTCCCAGTCGATTATTGACCTCACACTCACAACTAATAATTTAGCAAATAAAATAGGAAACTGGAAAGTCCTGCAAAGGGAATCCTTGAGTGACCACAATTACATCTTCTACACGATAAAAGACTGTAAAACGTTCATCTTCCCCAGGTATATGGGTAATAGGAGATGGTCCACCAGAACAACGCCCGCAATGTAACAAAACTTCGGCCTCAATCTCGAGGAGCAAATTAAAAAGCCACAAGATCGTACAGCAGAGTCGTTTATAATAACACTAAGCAAAGCATATGAGGCAACATTCCCACAAAAAAAGCGGTTCGTAAAATCCAGGCGTATCTATTGGTGGAACGATGAAATCGCCACGGCAAGGGCAGCTTGCGTTGCGTCTAGACGCATGTATCTGCGTAAAGGAAGAAAGAATGCAGACCTAGCTCTGAGGGAAAAATACAGATAAGAATATGTTACTGCCAAAAAGTCTCTCAGACAATAATAAATGTTTCTAAATGTCTCCACTTGCAAAACTTATGCGGAAAAATTAACAAAGATACCTGGGGGGATGCGTATAAAATCGCAATGCGAGGGCTAAAATAAGGCATCCAATTTTACAGGTTCCGATTCAAAAGATGTTGGAGATGGTAGAAGCACTGTTCCCAACTCATGAAGAGGCGAGCTGGGAGCAACCCAACGGGACGGATATTGTGCCATTTACGGAAGATAATTTGCTAAGAGCCAGCCAACGTATTCGTAATGGTAGAGCGCCAGGACTAGATGGACTCCCACCTGAAGCTCTAAAAGCCGCATTGGATAAGTTCCCAACATATGTCTTAAACGTAATGAACCATATAGCTAGCGATGGGATCTTTAATGACGACTGGAAAAAAGCCAAGCTGGTGCTAATTAAGAAAGGTGATAAATCACCACAGGAACCTTCCTCATATAGGCCCCTCTGCCTCTTAGATGTTTCGGGCAAACACCTGATACTTTGCAGACTAAAACTAGAACTTAGGTCAGATGAACAACTATCAGAAAAACAATATGGCTTCTGAGAGGGAAAATTAACAGTAGACGCTATAGCAAAAGTGGGCACACAGAGAACTAGAAAGCTATGTGTTATCACTAGGGCCCGGATTAATATGTAAATACATATTTTTAATTCATATTATTTTTGGTCTATATTTAGGTTTTTTGAATACTATTGCAGCAGTTGAATACTATACTAAACAGTTTAATTAAATCAAATCAATTATTTATGAATTAGAAGACGAGGCTGCTAGTATTTTAGTCTCAAAAGATCTTCTTGAAGATGAAACTCTGCGTAACGATTTGGTCTACATAAAAAGCAATTATTGTTTTTTATCACACCAGATGAAGCAGGAGGCCTCGTTGCTGACGGGGTTAAAGAAAAATAAAGTTATGTTTTGGAAAAAAATTGTAAAAAAGGATTTGATACCCTAAAAAAAAAAACAGTATACTGGGTGGAAGATTAGAAGACAACTTAGACGTGCCCCACTTACTTGCAGAATTGTGCAAATTTAAAAATGCTCTAGTATCATCCTGTGATGTTGAAAGATCATTCAGCCAGCACAAAGCATTATTTCGACCAAAAAGAAAGAGTTTTAATTTTAAAAATTTGAAAAAGTATGTTGTATACTGCAATAATTTCAATAATGTTAATGTAACTGAAGGCGAATAAAATTGTTCTTAATTATTTTTCACATTAAACTGTGTTTTCATTATACTTTAACTATACTTTAAAATTATTGTTATTTTTAACTCCATAATTTTTCCATATTTTAGATTTTTTGGTCCATACTATATGTACATATTTTGTAATTTTGAATGCATATTTATCCGAGCCCTAGTTCATTCTTAAGGAGCTCTGAGCAGGAGGTATCTCACCATACCTGCTATGTGGTACGAAGTTACCTATGTAACAGGAAAGTTGTTCTCCAAGAAAACAACAGATTAGTGAAGCGTGATGTCTATAGTGGGGTGCCACATGGCTCTGTTTTGGGACCGACACTATGGTATGTCCTTTACGACGGAGTCCTCAGACTAAAGCATCCGGAGGGTGTGTATATCGTGGGTATCGCTGATGACTTGGCACTTAAAGTGTAGGGGAAGACGGAAGTGGAAACTATGTCGAGAGCAAACAGGGCCATTGGACAGGTGGACAAATGGTTAGATATTAAGAAACTGAAGAAAACACCAGAAAAGACACACGCAGTGTTGTTAACTGGACCAAGAAAAACGAAACCCATCACATTCAAAATAAACGGAGAAAAAATAACCCCAAAGGAATAGCTAAAATATCTAGGTGTAACCTTTGATAAGAGCCTATCCTTTAATCGCCATATCACTACAGTGGCAGCCAATGCACTAAAAACTGCAGCAGCATTAGTTAAACTAATGCCCAACGTAGGAGGACCCCGCAGTAGTAAGCTAAAACTTCTTTGCTCAGTGGTTCACTTCACAATGCTCTATGCACCCCCTATTTGGGCAAATGCTTTAAGAAAACAGGTGATTAGACAAAACTTGGTAACCGTTCAAAGGAAAATGGCGCTAAGAATATGCTGTGCTTACTGGACTCTCTCTAGGAATGCTAACCTAGTGTTAGCCGGCATACTACAACTTAAGGTAGAAGAGAGGATAGAAGTCTACAATGACAGATCAAACGGCAACAGCACACAGGCCGACAAAAAGGCACTAGCGAAGGCCCGAATGTACCAGGCCTCGCGAAACCAGTGGAGTCTATCCACTAAGGGACACTGGACCAGAATCCTAATCCCTGATGTGGAGCGTTGGGCAACTAATTTTTACGTCACCCAACGATTGAGCGGACATGGCTGTTTCAGGAACTTTCTCAATAGCATGGGTAGGACCACAGATTGCCTCTGTATTTACTGTGGACTCACAGACAGCGCTGTGCATACCGTTTTTGAGTGTGACAAGTGGATACCCGAAAGGGATAAATTGAAAAATAAGACCGAACAAACACTAGACCCATCAACTATGGTTGAACAAATGATCTCGTCGGAGGACTTATGGGCAGATACATCAAACGTGATCCAAGACATCATGACAATTAAAATGCTGGACGAGCGGAAAGGGAAAGAAGTCGAAAGGATAAAAAATGTTAGTACCTAAACCCCTACAACTGCAAGTGGAGGGGGATGTAAGGGCGCCACTATGCAGCAACATTTTGAAAGTCATGTGAAAAGTGGTCCCAAGTAGCTTGTGATATTCTAGAAGCTCCACTTGCTAAGTTAAGTTAACAGTGAGGTACTTACTACGTCCCCAAAGAAAAAGAAAGACTGTCCAAAGACTGTCCTCCAGATTGGTCAACCACATAAGTGATTTCAGATTAAAACCCCACTCTTGTTCTCTGGCAGCGCATTGTAATGATAAGGATCATAGGGTCAACTATGATGACCTAAAAGTCCTTACAAGAGAGCCACGTTTATCAAAGAGACTTTTCTCGGAGATGTGTTTCATTCAGAACGCCGATACGGCCATGAACTCAAGGAAAGACAGGGATGGTTTGAGCAATATGTACGCTTGGATTTTGACTTAGGCGACGGTTAGACACAAACTGTTTCGGTTTGCTGTACACTTTTTATTTTTGCTGCTTTTTGTGTTCTCTGGTGGTTTCAGCTGTTATATAATCTCTTAAATGAGTGTCGTGGAGCTTCTTGTTTCTAGGAACATCTTGGTATATTCCTTATCACGTTGGTTTCTGGGTCAACTGCTGCGTAGTGGTCGATTCAAAATTCCAGACCACTTTTACATCTTTAACTAGGTTCTTCCAGTGTGTTCGCGACTTCGGTGTCTTTCCAATGTCACTGTCGTCCTAATGCGCACCTTACTTCGCAGGTTTTTTGATTTAATTTCTTTTGGTTTGATTTCTAAAGACGTTTAACTACATTGTTCGTGAGGCCACCATGGCCTATGTTACACAAGTTGTAGTGTAATCTGCAACGTTTTTCCACGTTATATGATGTTATATGTTCTTATAAGTTGTTCTTTGTAAATAATAAAAAAATCTTTTACTTTGTTTTTTGTAACTATTGTAAAAATTTGTAGATCTTGAAAAGGATTTAATTAACAAATCGAAACATGGACTTGAGCAGAATTTGATTTGATTTTCTATTGATCGTATTACCTGAATTCTTCAGTTTGTGTAGTAAAAAAACAAAATCTTTTAGACTTATATATCTTTTAGTCTTATAAGTTAATTCAATGAAACTAGAGGTTTCTGGTAAACAAAATTGGAAATATAAAATAATTTGATTTCATTTCTTAAAAAAACCGCATCAATTTTACCATATTTCGTTGTTGATTAAAGTGAACAAGTAAATTGATTTTTTAAGTCAATTAATGGTTGAGATTTGTTCGTTTAGATCGCCAGTTTAGAAAAACGAAAATTTACATTTAAATCTCTAAATTGATCTGTGAATTCAATTAAATTTAATTATTTTAGTAATACCTGCCACAAACCACAACCGTCAAAAAAGTTTTACTACAACCACGCGTATGGATTACATGCGCTCATTTTTTTGGCGACGTATATTGATCAATGGGCATGATGACAGTAACCAGGAATCACAAAAATATTATGTTTACCTAATGAGATGGGAATAATAGATTGTGAAAAATGTATTAATTTTCATATTTCATACGAGATTGATATACTTTTAATAAAACAAAACTGCAAAATGCAGCAGTCCGCCATGATAAGTATAACATCAATCAGAGTGAATTACGTCAAGCGTTTGTAAACCTCGTACGAACTTCGACGATCTTTGCACTTTTTAATTGTTGTTATCTTTTATAAAGTTTATAACGTTTATAAAGTATTTTGTGATTAACATTGATCAGTTGCTTAGTTTTGTGTTCTCAAAACATGGAACAAGGTTTAACCAAGGCAAATAGCTCTAATTTGCCTAGAGTTGATTTGTTGATTCTGGCATGAAATAAAGACTTTTTTTCAGCAGAGTTTAGAAATGTCAAAACCGCACACCACTTATACTCTTAAATGTATACGCTAAACAACTGATATTTTTCTTTGACTCCCTAATGTTCTCGATCGATTTACAAACATCTGACGTCACAACCAGACGCCATGACACCAGCGATCGTTTTCGAACGGATTTTAAACTTGAATTTCAATAGCTATTTTTTTTCTAATAAAACTTTATTTTTGGAAATAGTAGATACTTTAGAATATTATAGAACACTTTTTCAAGATCAGTCATCATCCCTATCTCTACAAAATTTAAAGTGATAAAACGGAAACGACGTAAACAGGCTTTATTTTAGACGTTAGTTTTTTTGAGGTATTCTAAAGTCGCGCCTAAAGAAGTTTTACTTCAAAGATATACTATACTATATATTTTACTATTTCACAATATATAAACTCAAGCTACAATCTTGGGCGGAGTTGGGTCGAATAAATATATTTTATTTGTGGATAATTCAAATAAAAAATATTAATCTCTTCTGCATTCGAATAATAAAAATTTATTCCCCGTTCTTTCACTCATAAGTGAATAATTGTTTATTCTTAATTTATAATATGGTAAATAACTTTAAACTTTTGAGTCAATATATTAAGCTAAAGAATTTTGATAAAATAATAAATTTGTAATAGGGTATATATTCTACTAAAATATATTACGTATTCTTAATTGTTTGCGTTTTTTGTAGATATACAGGCTTTTCTATTAAAACAAGTAATTAAGCGATAATATTATAAACACAATATAGTTATAAAATTTAATATTGCTTATATGTTGCTATATCTGCTGTTCCAAACATGCGTGTTTTTCGATTCTTGATATTTTTTTCTGAATATTTTGAAATTGTATTGTCTACAACAAAAATATTTTTTGCCGAATTCCACAATAAATATCCCATTCCTTCAAAAAGATACACTGAAAACATTCCAACCTTTGGTTCAAAAGTTCATAAATACAGAGGAATATTTGGAAACATTTTTTTTTAAATATTTTTCATTGGAACTTTTTCGTTCGCAGATTCCCGGGGTTGAAATACACTGAACTTTATAAATTTTAGGTATATTTTATGTTGTAACTAGTTTTATTTTTTTGTACGTACATTTCTATCGCCAATTTAGAATTACTTGGGAACAAAAATACAAAAATGTAGATGCTTTTTTGAAGGAATATGGTACGCTGTTTTTATTACATGGACGTATCCAACACTATTATAACACCTAAACTTTTCTACCTTGTTTTTTAAATTAACGTTGATGTATAATCATATTTAACTTTGCAACTTATTTTGTTTTGTATTAACCAGATAATTGTAACAAGATTATAAATCGTTTTATCTTGTCGCAGTTGTTGATATATTTGTACAAAAGCATGAGACACTTTTTTTTGTAAACTGCCAAAAACTCGTTGATTAAAATGTGTATTGTTGGAAAATATTCATTTTCCGTTTGATTTATTGCAAGTAGGTGTTTGGCATTTTATGAAAAATAGAAATGTAAAGTGTGCCCCCAGTGTGTCAATTGAATGTGGTGTCCTCTCTGTTCACAGAACGCCGCCTGTCTCGGCTGGGAGCGACCAGCTTGTAGTGCGCTCTTGTCGCAATAAAGTACGTATTTCCATTATTTATCTACCCCAAACAAAACAACATAAAAGGAAAACGTTGACTTATTATTAATATTTTAGGTCCTTTCAAAAATAATTATTATTTTAATAATATGTATTGCACATTCTATTATGGTAAAATAATATTTTTTAGAAAAAAAAAATCAATATAATTAAACTTTTGGTTTAAATATCGGGCACCAATTCAATTATATTTTTCATATTTTTTTAAATTTTTGTCTAAAAAAGATTGAACTGAAGAATCTGAATCTGAACTCAATCTGAGGATAATAACAATTGAAATCAATTTAATTTGAATTGGAAAAAGCTATAATTTAAAATTGTTTTCATTTTAAAGGGGGGCGTTTGTTAGTTTTCAAGTTGGTCCACCAACAAGCTTTTCCTTCTTGTTGAATTAAACCTTCGGTGGGCGCGTCAAGCAATCTTAATCAAGAAAACATATATTTGCGGTATAATTACCGCTGGTGCGCCCACCGGAGGGTCAATATATGTACGAGAATGTTATTTTCTGCACTAATCCAAGACTAAAAACTAACAAGATGTAATGCCGACATGATATAATGTAACCTATTTGCAAGAGCATGTTATAATAACTAATATTGTACATTCTACACTCATTCACAGTATAAAAATAAAAAATAGGGTCTCATATATGTTTATTTTTATTTAAATTGTTACACATTTCTTTATTTATGGTATTACACAAATTTTTCACTAATTACAAATATTTCAGATTTAATTTTAGTTATATTTAGAGGTGCTGCTGCTGTTATTTTTAAGGACTAGTTTTAGTTGCTTTTTGTGTGTAGATTTTTTGCTTTAAGCGGCATATCTTAATGCAAGAAAACTATTTATAGTACATTAATATTGATGCAATTTTATAACTTTATAGCAGCTTTTGATGTTCTTTGTCTTTTTATTTATTTCGGTGAAACAAAAATATCAAGTAATTACGTTTAAGTATAATTATTTTTAATAATTATTTAGTAATTATTATCATTAACTCGCTTTTCTTTTGATACAAACATATTGTTTGCCTCAGAAATTATTTAAATTTTTCAAACATTTCAAAAAATATTTATTTATTTAAAATGTTTTTAATAAGTATAATTAATTGACAAATCATTACAAAAATGTTTTCAAAATAAATACTATAATAATAGCAATAATGAATATTATTTTTCGGTTTGTTTCGGTTTGAAAATGCCTTCTTGGTAGATACTAGAAGAGTTCAAAAAATATTAAATTCGTCTTTCGGAACTTCATGCGATTTTGCCTATACAATTCAATTTTTGTTTGACCAAGAAATCTGTTATACAAGATTTGTCCGAAAAAAGTCAGTTATTTAATTGTGAAGCGACTATACGGTACAGTGCCTCGGATCGGTTGGTATCGATGGAACGGGAAGTCGGCAAACTATCTGAAGAACAAGGACAAGTTTTTCCGTGAAACTCGTTTTCTTCGGCTGTGCAAATCGTAATGCAGCGCTATTTAGAACTAAAGGATTGACAAGTTTTGTGTGAAACTCGGCAAGCTCGCAGAGGAATTTTTTTCTATGGTACGGCCTTTGGTAATGATTATGTTACCGTGAATGAGCGATTAACTTTCACCGGTTAATGTCAACACATACCAAATAAGTCGGTGAAAGATCGAATATTTCATTACTTTGTTGTACATTCGGACCCTCACCGGTGTATGTCGACAATCACAGATACGCTCTGGTGGAGGTCCAAAATGGAGATGCCGACAGAGAGGCGACTAGCTCTCTCCCGCCAAATCCTTTGTTCTTCTGGGAGTCAATCAGCTTTATCAGTCCTATTTTGCAATAAATAAGATTTGAATCACATAATTAAGTAAATTTGTATTACCATTATTTTTGTTTCTCATTTAGAATGTACTGTGAGTTTTAAATTATTGGTCACTCACCTCAGAAGGAGCGGCGAAAAAGTTAAATCACCCTTGTGACGTTTTATAGCGACTGAATTACAGAGAAGAAAATATAAATCTCCGACATGTTCAACATTCACCATTAGTGCATGGTGAATGTCGATTTTCACCGGTGTAAGTCAGAAATAAGGGTATTTAGCAAATATTTCGGACATACTCCAAGCGACTATATGAATCTTGACATTCACCGGTGAAAGTCGACATTCCCCAAATTTCGGTCTTTCACGGTTACAATTATATAAAGTCAATGCCGCGCCAGCCAACACCAACGGTTCTCGACTTTTTATGCACTTGGAAAGTTCCAAGGCAAAACATCATTTTGGGGCTGTTGACAAAGTTAAAGAGGTTTGCACCAAGACTCTAAATGACATTCCTGAGAAGTCCTACGTTAACGCATTCGATGCTTGAAAATCTTGCAGGTAGCGATATTTCGACGCTGGAGGAGCCTATTTTGAAACCTTAATCTATCGTACCGATCTGATCTATATATTTTTTTAATCGACTCATTGACATTACTTTTCGGACAAACTGTGTATAAAGCTAGTTGCTACATATAGATAGATAAATGCTTTTTGTTGTCACAGCATTTGCTTTCTAAACCAGTTGTTAATTTATTTTGTATTCGATTTCCAGCTCGTAGACGTCGTATGGGTCAACTACCCCGCAACTATATGGTTGGGTACCTATAAAACCGCCCCAAAAATGCTTTTCGCACTCGCCAGTGTCGTCTGTCCCGCCGAGCGCAATCAGGCTTCTTTATTAAATATATTTATATATTAATATCTAAGTTTATATATAATTATCAGACTATATTTTCTTTATGTGTCGTTATTTCATAGGTTTTTTTTGTATCCAACACTTATAGTGGAATGGATTATTTAAAATTAGGTTCTCCTCTGTTCTCCTTTTTTTTTTTTGTGGAAGTCAAGTGCAATATAACTAAATTGATTTTCAAATGTGTAAAAATAATGTTTAGTGTTCACATAGTTTATCACTGCCATTTGAATTGGTTATCAATAATAATAATACAAAGTTTTTTTTAGTACAATACGACACATTATTCTACTGACAAATAATCGAAGCTTTTAGTAATACGATTGTGATAAACTTTGAATTCTTTCTATTTTAATTTAGAGGTGAACTGAAAGCTGTATAATATATAAGACAATTAATATATACCAGAGTAATTTAAATTAATTAATTAATTAGTATTTTCGATTTTCTCTGTAAATATTGTTTGCATTGTGGTTAAATCGTCAATTTAATTGCTTCATTTTATTTGTGCTACTGGATTTTTACATGCTAATCGTTTTGATTATGTAAAACTTAAGATAATTAAAAAAATGTGTCGTAACTTCACACACATTTTTTTAAATTTCAGTTTACCATGTAAACTGAAATTAAAATTTATAATATTTTTGAGGATTAGTTTACATCATCATTCATCACATTTTTAATAACCACTAATGTCATTTATCATATGCCTTATGCACGCATTGTTTTAACGGTAGCAAAATAAACTTCTTGTAATTTACACAAATAAAAAAAAAGTTGTAATTATAAATTTATTTCGACCTATATTCCAAATATAACATGTACCATGGTAAGTAAACTAATGCATATTTTTTATATTTGTTTAAATCTAGTACAGGGGTCGGCAAACTCTATGAACTTGACCCAAATTTTTATTTAAAATGATTTTTGATTAATGAGCTTTATCAAGATCCGCGGATTATTTATTATTCATTGTCATATTTTTGTATTTTCTTCATAATTGGCTATCATTAAGCGCCTTTGCGATAATATTATTGGTGGCCTTGCCTACAAAATTCATAACTTTACCAATATCTTCTGGAAATGTTTGTGCGCCAAGTGCTTCCTGGCGAATTATGCAATGGAAAGATAACACGTCATGATTAATTTTTTCAAATTGTTTTTTAAAATTGTGACAAATCCTTTTTTATTACCCACCATTCTTTTACTCCATTTGTTGCAATTGACACAATTTTAGTAAGTGCAATGTGATTTTTCTTCAGACATTCGGTCACTGCATTTTCTCCTCTCAACATCTTCTCCTCTGACCCTTGGCACGTGTGGCAATAATCCCAGTTCTTCTTTGGGATCATCTGATGAAATATAGTGAGCAAAGAAGGCAACTTGCGCAGTATCCTTTATGCCACAAGATTCTTTTGATTTTATCCATAATACCTATTTGCTTAAATTTGTTAAAATTGTGAAAATGTGTGTCAGACCCATTTATAAAACAACTTTTTATGTACCCATCATCAGTGATTGGTTTTCCGTTTTTGACGATGTAGTGACTCACGATAAAGCTTGCCAAGTTTGCATTATTTGTAGACTGCATCCAACAGTTAAAAGATGAACTTGTCTTTTTAAAATTAAGTTCTTCAATTGCATCATTTTAAATAAGACAAGTTGGAAGACCAGCTGCATTAGGTACCAACGCAAACGATTCAGTCCATTCAGTTTGGAATTCACGATGTCGATCGGCAATTTTTTTTTTCTTCGAAACCATTTTGAGAGGAATTTTGAGTTTCTGAATTATGTCTGAAGTATGTATTAGATGTAAAAAATATATCGAAACATTTTTTAATGATGACAGACCTTGCTCTCCACCACCGATAGATCACATATTGAATGAAAAGGCTCCAGAAATAACCAGAGACGAAGTTGTGCATGCAATAAAAGCACAGAAAAACGGAAAAGCTACCGGTCCCTATAAAATCAACGTTGAAATGCTTAAATTGATTGCAGATAATGAAGGTAAAGGCCTAGACTTAATAACAGCATTATTTAACAGATTATATAGCTCAAGCAAGATACTGTCAGATTGGCTTAAATCAACATTCGTGACCCTGCCAAAAAAAACCAACGCCTCACAATGTGATGACTATCGGATGATAAGTCTTATGTCCCATGTCCTGAAAACCTTTCTTAGAATCATCCACACGCGAATCTACATGAAGTGGGAATATCAGATGGACAACACCCAGTTTGAATTCCGAAACGGACTCGGAACACGTCAAGCACTCTTTTCCCTAAATGTAATGACACAAAGTTGTAGAGACATGAATGTGAATGTATTTGCATGTTTCATAGACTATCGAAAGGAGTTCGACTGTGTTAATAATCAGAAGATGATCGTAATTCTAAGAACAACCGGAGTCGACGAACAGGATCTACTTTTCATATCAGAACTTTATTGGCATCAAACGGCGCTAGTAGAGATGGAACAATCAACATCGGAAGATATGCAAATCAGACGGGATGTTCGACAAGGTTGCGTCTTGTCTCCACTCCTGTTTAATCTGTACTCGGAAACTATATTTAGAGAAGCACTGGATGGAGTTCAGGGCGGAATCAAGATCAATGGAACCCTAATAAACAATATCAGATACGCCGATGATACGGTTATAATAGCCAACGATGTACAAGAACTACAAAGCATCATAGATTCCGTAATTCATTATAGCGAGATGTTTGGATTGAAACTCAATGTCTCCAAGACCAAATTATTGATCTTTTCTAAGACTCCAATAAATGTACACCTGCGTGTCAAGGGACAAACAATCGAACAAGGGGCCCCAATAAAATATCTGGGAGCTAACATCAATAGTCAGTGCGACCCGAGAAGGGAAATACTTTCAAAGATTGAGCAAGCGAGAAAAATCTTCATGAATATGAAATCATTTTTTACAAGACTAGATCTCAGTTTGAAATTTAGAACTCGAATGATCAAATGTCCTACTCTATGGATATGAAAGCTGGACACTAAATTCCCAGACTGAAAAGAAAATAGAATCCTTCGAAATGTATGTGTATAGACCGATGCTGCGAATTTTATGGGTACAAAGGATCACCAATGATGAAGTACTCCAGCGCATACACAAACAAAAAGAATTACTGAACACCATCAAGGAAAGAAAAATGCAATACCTGGGTCATGTGATGAGAGGTGATAAATACGAAATATTACGCCTCATAATAGAGGGCAAACTACAAGGGAAAAGATTAGTAGGAAGATGCAAGAACTCGTGGCTGAAAGATTTGAGGAGATGTTTCGACCGTTCGTCTGCAGAAATCTTTCGTGCTGCAGTTTCCAGAGCTAAAATTGTCATTTGGATCACCCAGGTTCGGCAGGAGAGGGCGTGATAAGAAGAAAGATGAATTATATATAAAAAAGCACAATTTTGAACTATGCACTGACTTAACTGCGAGACAAAAACTTAAAGAAACAATCGAGATCCGTGCTGTGACTGTGAGTTATAAAGAACTTGCCGGCGGCGGTCGTAAGACTTCCGAAAAGGTACAGTTCTGTTTCTTTCTTTGTGATTTTGTGATGTTTTAATATATTTCCGAAGGGCCATAAGCTCACACCAAAAGAGCCACATGTGGCTCGCGAGCCACACTTTGCCGACCCCTGATATGTACTGAAATGTTAATTAAATTATCTCCAATGTAATAATAATAAGTTCGTAAAAAAATGTAGTAAGCATACTTTAGCCTATACTTTAATAAGACGTTTCATTACTCAATACATTTTTTCTAGAATATTGTGTGTTTGTATTTAGTTTGTTGTACACTTTGTGCATACAACATTTGTCCCTGATACGTGGACGGTCGCTTTATTTAGAGGCGGTTGACCTGTATTACAATCCGTATACTAGGCACACGTAGGCAACATATTAAGTCTAAAACAGGGGTACCAAATCCACAGCCCAAGGCAAGTTCCAATGTGGCCCAAGACAATACCGACTTTAAGGGGCTATGCCACTGTGACACTTTCAAAAAAATAGTTTATTTTTTATTTTGTCTTATTTAACAGTTTATACTTTCAAGAATATCCTGTGAAAGTTTCAAGGCCGTATTTCTAATACTCCCCGAAAGACAGCCTTCTAAAGCGCTAAAACTGCTCGCAGGATTAAAATTCTGCACCTGCCTGGAGGCGATACATTTTTGGATTTGGAGGCAATGAATTTTTTCCAGATTTTTATCGGAAAATAGGATTTTTATCATTTTTAATGGAAAACTTTTTATATTTTTCACTAAGTAGATCTATCTATCTTTTCTGAATTCTTCTGAAATTTTCTCGTTTCATCATTTTTCGAAATTTGAAAAAAAAGTCAAAAAGATAATAAAAATCTGGGAAAATTTAGGCGGATTCTGAAAAATCAATTCATTTATTTGAAACAAAAAAAAGAATAGGTTTTCCAACATTTTTGAATGTTTTTTAAAAAATAAAAATATTCTATGAAAAAATTATGTAATGAAGGTCAAATATATCTAAATATGTTCTTAATTTCCTGAAACATTTAATTGAGTACTTTTCTTCCAAAAAATTCGCGAAAATCACACAAATTTTCAGCGGTATAGCCCCTTAATATTTATTTATTTCAACATCAATAATAATAATAAAACATCTTTATTGTTATACTTATAATGCTTACAAATACTACAACAATTGGCCATCGACCCGTGGTCTTTCAGCCAGAAATAAAACAGATATATTGAGCATAAATTGAGAAGAAAAAAGAAAACAAATTTAATCGAAAAATAGGATGAGAATGAGTAGGTTAGTCGTCGTCTAAGGTTCAAGAAGAGTTTTGGAGGGGTATTGTCTGTTGGCCTGTATAGATGGACAAGGATATTGAACGTCATGTGGTTTTTTTCTAAGCTTTTTCCTAATTCTGTCATGTCTGGCAGCATATGGAGAGACCCGGGTTTGTCTATAGAGAAGTTCGTTGGAGGGGTTGTGCAGAGGGTTCTTTGGATATCTGAGTGGTGATGAGACGTAATGCGATTCGCTCTGCGACCTCAACGGTTCGTCTACATGTTTATAATCAAGAATGCGACGACAAATAGATTTGTAGATTTTGGACGCGGTCTTTGTGGAAATGCCATCGTTGCTGTACGTTAAGGCTCTAAAGTGTTTGCAGCGTTTATTTTTCTGGGACTTAATTTGACGTCGATAATGAATTTGTGTTTAGAGTCAATAGTTACTCCAAGATATTTGACGCTGCTGGAGGGCTGTACGTCGGAGGAGCCTGTGTGGATGCGAGGTGAGTTTGAGGAAATTTTGTGGTTTGGGATGAGGAGTTAGCATTTAGAAGGATTTGGTGATAATCTCCATTGGTTCAACCATGTGAGGGTGCTGTTGGTAAGATTTTGAAGTAGGTCGAAGGTAGATTTGAAGGAGTTGCTGTTGGAAATCAGTGCAGTGTCGTCAGCGTATTGTAGTATGCAGGATGAAAAGTCAATGTGGGATTTGTCTAGTTGGTTGTAGTTGTAAATGTCATGACAATATATATTGTATAGGAGGGGGGAAAGTGAAGACCTTGCAGAGGGGAAAATGCGGGAGAAGAGATGGAGTTGATTTTCACCTTTGAGGATCTGTTAAAAAGGAAACTTAATTATATGGATTATGTAGGGAGCGACATTGATTAACGACATTTTGAACAAAAGGCCGGCACGCCAGACGCTGTCAAACGCTTTGTCAATGTCCAAGAAGAGGGCTGCGGATTTCTTATTTTGGAGGTATGGCTATTGGATATTGTTTGTTAGGATGAACAGAGGATGGATAGTGAAATGGAAGTGCTTGAAACCGAATTGATATTTGGGGATGTGGTCTACAACGGAATTCCATTATCGGCTTTTAAGGATATGTTCGAGGATTTTGTCAAGGACAGGGAGGAGAGAGATAAGTAACTGCAGGGAAGATTGTGACAATTGTGTTCATTTTCCAGCAGCTTGGAAAGGAACATTTTAAGAGGAAATTTTGTATTATAAATGCACCAGCACCTATTTGACGCTGCTGGAGGGCTGTACGTCGGAGGAGCCTGTGTGGATGCGAGGTGAGTTTGAGGAAATTTTGTGGTTTGGGATGAGGAGTTAGCATTTAGAAGGATTTGGTGATAATCTCCATTGGTTCAACCATGTGAGGGTGCTGTTGGTAAGATTTTGAAGTAGGTCGAAGGTAGATTTGAAGGAGTTGCTGTTGGAAATCAGTGCAGTGTCGTCAGCGTATTGTAGTATGCAGGATGAAAAGTCAATGTGGGATTTGTCTAGTTGGTTGTAGTTGTAAATGTCATGACAATATATATTGTATAGGAGGGGGGAAAGTGAAGACCTTGCAGAGGGGAAAATGCGGGAGAAGAGATGGAGTTGATTTTCACCTTTGAGGATCTGTTAAAAAGGAAACTTAATTATATGGATTATGTAGGGAGCGACATTGATTAACGACATTTTGAACAAAAGGCCGGCACGCCAGACGCTGTCAAACGCTTTGTCAATGTCCAAGAAGAGGGCTGCGGATTTCTTATTTTGGAGGTATGGCTATTGGATATTGTTTGTTAGGATGAACAGAGGATGGATAGTGAAATGGAAGTGCTTGAAACCGAATTGATATTTGGGGATGTGGTCTACAACGGAATTCCATTATCGGCTTTTAAGGATATGTTCGAGGATTTTGTCAAGGACAGGGAGGAGAGAGATAAGTAACTGCAGGGAAGATTGTGACAATTGTGTTCATTTTCCAGCAGCTTGGAAAGGAACATTTTAAGAGGAAATTTTGTATTATAAATGAGTCTTCAGGATGTATAAGGATGTCTTCGGAGAGGAATTTTTACCATGGAAGAAGGCAGAAAGAAATACTTCCAAGGAAACTTCATCAATGTTATAGTGGTTTACCGACTTCTTAAAGAAGTCGGTAAACCAGTGCTTTATTCTGTTAAAGTTATGTTTGTCAAATTCAGGAGAGTCAGAAGGTTAAAACGATTTTTTTTAATCTTCTGCGAAAAGTAGAGCCTTGTCTGAGTCACTGGAGTAGGTTAGATTGTAAAATGACAGGTCTGGAATTTGTGAGGTCTGCTTATATTTCGATAGCTTTTTTAATCTTGGTCCAGTAGGTTTTTCCCTGGTCTTTTTCTATCTCCTGGCAAAGAGTGAACAATCTATGGATTCGGAACTGTCCATTGCGTTGATGGATGTCTTTGTTTAGTCTGTTTATTTCAGTTTTGATGTCGGGATTTTCTGTCTGTCTGTAGTCTCAGTATAATTGTCTTTTACGTTTCATGAGTTTTAGGATGAAGAGGGAAGTTGCTGGCGGTAGAATTTGTCTGACAATGGAGGTGAGTGTTTTAATATTGAGTCCGTTACAGTTTTTTGAAATTCGGTAATGATGTCAAAGTTCAGGTCGTCGGACCTTCAGGTTTATAGAGAAAATATAGTTTTGGATATCAAAGTTAACCTTGGGAATGAGGGTTTTCTTTAGGTTGAGTACAGAGTCAGGTATTTGAGGTAGTGGGCCATAGTCAAGGAGTATTGAAAAGGGTATAGCTAGGTGGTCGGATCCCATGTCTGGAGTTCGTTTGATATCTACGTTATTGTTGGTATGGAGGATCATTTCAGCGGTCGAGTTGTTGTTTAAAAGCACGAGGAAAGTATGTTTGGTTTCCTGCGGATAAAATTTGAGTTATCAAGGAAAGAATTGTGTATGATGAGCGAACATTTATATAATGATGCTATTGTCAAGATATTCTGCTCAACAACGGAGTGGGGATGGATATAGTCTAGGAAAATATGTTATAATGAAAGAGGATGGTGAAGTGGATGCAGTCGTTGAGTGGGTTATTTAAGGAAGGAGGATTGGCTTTGCCGGGATGAAATTTGGACTTGATGTGTGCTAATGCATCGCTCCTGGTCCTATTTGTCAGTAAATGTCCATGTTTTTTTTAATGTCCATGGTGTTTTGTCTCGTCTTAATCTCAACAAACAGGTGACAATCTGTATCATTCATGTCCGATAAGTTTTAACCTGACGATAATAAACCTGACGTAGCTATTGATGTTTGCGTACAAATCGCATTTTAGGCAGTGATATTGATGATGGATTGTGAGAGGTCTGCAGTGGGAAGTGTTACGAGTTGCGGAAGAAGGGCGTGAGAGGTCAAACATAGGGATGTACATGCCGTTACCAGAAAAGAAGGCATGGGTATCGATTAGGAAGTCAGAGGAGAAACGAAGGTTACGTTCTTTGAGTATTTCAGCGCGATTATTGTGAATGGGGTCGTTGATTGTGGTCAGCCAAGTATGGATTATGTAGTCGTGTGTGGTCATGGGTGAGTGTATTTGTGAGTTGTGAGTGATTTCAGGGGGGAAGTCTGCAGATTTTTTGTTCGAGCTTCTAATGGTGACATTAGGAATTCCATCGATGGGCGCAGTTGGTCGGTTCGGGCACTTATGTGACCAGGCTTCGTGCATTTATTTGTGTCATGTGGACCACCACATTTCCGACATTTGACGGGGGTAAGGCAATGTTCGGTAGCGTGATCGAACGACTGGCATTAATTGCAAGGTCGGGGGATGGGCGGCGGTGGTGTGCTTGTGGAAATCGGATACAGCCGATTCATAAAAAGCAGGCCGCTAGAAGAAATCATGGCCTCGAACGTATTTATGTCAGAGGTTATAATTCTTTTGAGCCTGGTGGGATTGTTTGTTTCCTTATAATTGAACGATCAAACGAGCCCGCCGATTATACCCCCGTGATTATACGAAACGTCTCGTTCGAAGATGATAATTTGTAGTATGCTCGTCATTGCTTACATTTCACACTTTTTGGAGTTTGAAATTTGGCGCCTAGGATAGTGAGGACTAGACGGCCCGGCCCCGTACAGTCATATTTTAAGCGATTTTTGTAGTTGTTTTCCCTGCAAGATGACCTAGGGTATGTTTATTAACGGGTACATGTAGGGAGGGAGATTGATCATCTTCGAACGAGACGTTTCGTATAATCACGAACACGTCTCGTTCTCGATGATAATTTGTAGACTTTAAGCGTATAGGAAAACTCGTTCATTTATCATGTTAGATGACTGGAAACCATATAGAAAAGAGTTACCGTACGTTAGATAATACAGATTTTGCGAACGTATCGTTATTATCTTGGATCGGGCGATTGTAAAGTTTTGCGAAGGTTTGTGACCGTCGAGGCAAACCAGCAGTACGTCTGGTTGTGTCTATATCCACTTCCAAAACCAGAAACTGATACTGTAGCTTATTTTGTACTATGTGCTGTGTAGTGATTTGTATCAATGCCTGCTTTAGTGAAAAATCCTTGCCAGCAAGGATTTTTCCCAGTGACCAATCGTTTGAGAAGTTACGTTTTTGAATGGCTTGATGTTTGATATGAGTAATTTGTTGTTTTGCTCATTTCTTAGATCTTTTGTCTTATCCAAGTAGTGAATTACAGCTGTAGCGATACATAGCCCAGGTTTTTCTTTATAAAAAAGGCAGTATAAGCTCTGGCTTATTTCTTCCTGGCTTGGACATTTTTATCATTACTGCGATAGTTTGCTGTGCTGTAGATAAAATAAGCATAGTTGATACTTTTTCTGCTGCCCCCTTTTGCTACTTTTAGCTGATTTAATCAGGCCAAGTCCTTCAAAACTGGTGTCCCCTGTACTTATATATTTAAACCTTGTAGTCGTTCCTCAAACATTCCCCTGAAGAATCGGGGCAGCAGTTTATCCTTACCGAGATCTTGAGTAGAGATGAGTGATATAGCTGATCTGTTGCAGTTCAAAGTCCCATAGCTTGCTCCGTTTTCGAACGGAGCTAACTAAACGTCTAACTTTCCGTTAGAAAACGTATTATAGTATATTTACTGTAATTGCGTTAAATATTGGAATATTTTTTGATGTAGAAAATTTCCGGCATAGCTTTAAGGTACCTTGGTATTGTTTGAGTGTTGATGGTGTTATGGCCTTGATCATGATTTCTGTAGATGCTTTATTTATTCCTTTACTTAGGAACGCTTTGCGGACAAGTTCCCTGCCACCAATGAAAGTTTGTGTGCCAGTGGATGTATTTCTTGCTTGGAAGGAGACAATAATAAATTTTTGTGAGGTTTTAAAAACTAAACGCTGTTCGGTAAGTAGTGATTTAAAAAGCGGGTTCCAGGGCTGGGTTGACCACAATGGTATCACGACTGATACCTCAGCATTATCGGTTATTATTTTTTCGGAGTTCTAGGGGTAAGTGCGAAAGGAGGAAAAAACATAGATTTTTCATTGGTTCACTTAATAGTAAATACATCTACTGTCATCGCGTTTGGATCTGGGAAGCGTGAAGAAAATCTAGGGCATTTTCGATTCAACATTCATGTAAAAAAGGTCAATTGAGAAAATTACAAACTTTATTGATTTTTTCAAATGACTCTTTACATAGCTCCCATTCGGTATCTATATTAGTGATTCTCGATGCTGAACCAACCTCTTTATTCATAACTGACGGGATATATGACGCGTAAGATTTTTCCCCTCGCACCATTGCCAGACCTCTATTGCTAATGCATTTAAGTGGGGATATTGAATACCGCCTGTCCTATTGATATAGGAAATTGCAGCCGTATTATCAGTTCTAAAGAGAATTTTTCCGTCTGAAACTTGGTTCGCGAAACATCTTAGACCAAAGAAAGCTGCTAATACTTGTAGATAGTTTATGATAAACTTTCTTTCCTTCTTCGTCCAGAAACTATGAGCGTTTACGTCATTACAGTTTGCACTCCACCCGGTCAGAGATGCATCTGAAGATATCACAAGTTTAAACTGAAGTGTTCTAATTAGGTTAGAACCTGTTGGTGTATTTTTTTCCAGCAATTATTTTCTTCCATTATTAGTTTATTAACATTATTTCTACAATCGTAGTCGTTGTCACTTAAAATTTAGGCTAGTTATTTTTGCCTTTCTAGTCTTTTACAGTAGATGGACCCATATGCCACCCCTGGGCAAGCTGCCGTCTGTCAACACAAGTCTAAAATCTACTGATTTTATAATAAAACCTGATTAGTTAATAAATACTGATTTTATAATGATTTTATAAAAAGTATTTGCATTTCTGACTTATACAGTTATAACAAATTGAAAATATATTTTTAAACTAGGTACCAAAAACGCATCGGTACCGTTGTGACGTAAATGTGTAATTTCTACCTGCTCCTGACTTCGTTGATACAGTAGTTATAGTAGACATGTCAAATATTAAAAGTTATCGTGCTTGTTTCGTACCATCGTGTAGGAGTAGGTACTACAAAAAGATCTCAAATAATGTTTTTAAATGTCCCACATTGTTAAACGTCGAAACCAATGGTTTTAAACAGTGAGCCGAAAAAATTCTAAAACGACGATTTTATAAAGAATGTTTATGTTTGAATGTTAGAATGACCCTTTCGACTTCACTTCTTCACAAACAAATTATTTCGCGTTTGGAGTCACGTGATTATTTTAAAAATTTTATCACTTTTAAATTGTTTATAATTAATTGAACATTTTTTTTTAACTTTTTCGCATCGCACATCCAAATTATTTATAATAAGGTTTTAAAATACATAAAAAAATCGATTTTTTTTTTCAACAACCCAATTGTTCCAACATGTTTTTCACCAAATTTGATGAATTTTTACAGGATTTCCCACAATTAATAGATCATCAAGGTAAATAATTGATAAAGTACCGAATTGTCTATTTTTTTTTTTTCATAACTGGTTTCATAATTTTTGTATAAAGAAAAGGACTTGTGCATAAACCAAGGGGAAGGCATAAAAAACTGGAAGAGCTGCTTCTTAAAATAAGATTTTTAAAATAGGAATAATGTAGTAAATATCTTTTAGATCTATCGAACACATATATGATCCAATAGATATCAAGTGTTTGTTGGACGTAATATCTTCCATTGTTTTTAAATGGATAGTATCGATAAATGTGTTTAGATTTTTAAATTAATAATAAATCTACTGGAGCCATCTGGCTTGTCAACTAAGAACAAAGAGGAAATGAATTCATTATCTTCATTTTGACAAGGCTCTATTACATTTTTAGCTAAGAGCTTATTTATTTCATGCCTACTTTTTATAATCCCATTTTTAGCCCAATTTTGTTCTGTTAGTGGTTTTGTTTGATATGGATTTCTCTGAATTCAATCTAGGACAAATTTATCCCAGGTAATTTATTCCCAGTTTTGCGTAAAGTATTTTAGACAGCCTGCTGACTCCTTTACCTTGTCTACTTCCTTAGGGGCTGCTGGTGATTTGATGACCGACACGATGTTTCTGTCGTATTGTACCTCTTTCATTGAGGATTTCCTTTTTAGAGTCAGAATTTGTAGAAATTCGTCTTCAGTAAGAGCTATTCCTTGCTTTTGGGGATTGTTGGATGAGATTACCTGAATCAACATTTTATCCAGATTTTCTTCTAAAAAAGGAAATTGTTTTATAATATGGACCTTTATTGTAAATATTTTTGTAACTTCGTCTAATGGACATTTGTCGTATGGATTGTTAGTCGTATGGACAGTTTGTTGTATGGACAGTTTGTCGTACAAACAGTTTGTCGTTTGGACAGTTTGTCGTTTGGACAGTTTGTCGTATTGACAGTTTGTCATATGTGCAATTTTTTGTATAAACAGTTTGTCGCATAGACAGCTCTTTGTACATGTTATATCTGTACACAGACATACTCAAGTGTGAATGAAACACCACACTTAAAGATTTTTTATGTAAATATCTCATATGGAGGTTAAATACTTTTTATGTGATACCAGTTTCATATGGAAACTCATACATCTTTTTTGTTGTACAGACAGTTTGTCGTATAGACAGTTTGTCGTATAAACTGTTTGTCATAGACAGTTTGTCGAATGGACAGTTTTTCATATAGACAGTACATGTTGTTTTTGTACAAAAAACATACTTAAGTGTGAATGAACCACTGCACAAGCATTTTTTAAGTAAGTGTCCCGTATAGAGGTTAAATACTCTTTGTGTGATACTGGTTTCATATGGAAACTCATATATCTTTTTTGTTCTAGATACAGTTTGTTGTATGGACAGTTTGTCGTATAAACAGTTTGTTGTATGGACAATATGTCGTATTGACAGTTGGTTATATAGACAGTTTTTTGTACAAGTTGCTTTTGTACAAAGAAAAAATAAAAAACATATTTAAGTGTGAATGAGTTCACACTTAATCATTTTTGAACTGTCTCGTAAGGAGGCTAAAGACTTTCTATGTGATACCTGCATTTCCATTCTGATTTTTATCAGTGGTTTTTAATTAATTCTGCCAGTTTACAAACGATGTTTTTGAGGTTATCGATCTGTTTTTCAGTTTTTTTCCAGCCTTCCATCCGTTTTTTGTTTCTTCCTATCCCTTTTCGTGATCGTGAACATGATTTTCTCTTCTTCTTATCTCCTGACATTATAAACCTTTTATTCTTATTTAGATTTGGTAATTTTTTATACTTAGAGTACTCAGTACTTGTGAAACTTCAAATACAACGAACAAATATGACTGTACACGGCCGGGCCGGCTAGTCCACACTAGCCAAGGCGCCAAATTTCAAACTCAAAAAGTGTCAAATGTAAGCAATGACGAGCATACTACAAATTATCATCGAGAACGAGACGTGTAGTATAATTGGATATGATACGCTTGCAGTATCGGAAGTTGTATTTCAAATCTCTCAGGTGGATGGCTAATGATTCTTCACTGATATCGTATTTAACGTTTTCAATAACTGCAGAGTATGACTCGTTTTTGGTCGTGGATCCAGATGGAGTTCGGGAAAGGGGTTTGTAAGAACCCAGAGATTTGTTTAAGAGTATGTAAGTTGGTTTTTAGGAGAAAGACTGTTGAGGTTTTGATTAAAAGATTTTGATTTTTGGGACGAACTGTTTTCCAGCTGCTAGAAAGTTGGATGCGTGTGGTAGAAGGTTTTGTGGTGGATAAGGAGTAAGTTAAGTTGTATTGTTTGAATGGTTTACGAGTATTTAGTGAAGTAGAAGTTGAAGGATTGAGGCGCTGGATTACCAGAACGTGTGGTGTTGAAGTGGAGCGTTGTTCGGCTGTGGCGGATGATGTGGTTGCTGAGGTAGAAATTAGTTGTAGCGGCTGTTTGGCAGATGCTGGTTGAATGAAGTTTGTGTTGCCGAGAGGTGTGACTTTTTTGGGCCTCGCTCTTTTTCTCTTCTTCGTTCATTCTTCGTCGTCATCGGACACAATTGAGGTCTCGTCCTTGAGCATTTATGCCAACGGAAAGTGGCTAGAAGAATATTGTTCAAATAAAAATACAAAAGTATTTGTAGCACGCGCAGTTTAAGAAAAGAGAAAAAATCAGTTTATCGAGAGAGTTAACGGACAGGGTTTAGATACGTCTGTATGCGTTAAAGAGTAGACTGTTTCAACATCATTAACCATTAAAGAAGTTTCGCAAAGCCGTAAACTTTTATACATATTTTATTTTTGAGTGGAAAGGAGATATTTTCAAATATATGGAAATGTGTGAATAAGAAAGGAAAACAAAATAACGTTTTCTTTTTGCTCCTAAATTATGGTGATATACTTGTTACCCAAAACTGTACGACTTCTTTTAATGTGGCCCAGAGAAACAAAAAGGTTGGATAATCCTGGTCTAAATCCCGTGGTGCTCTGGACCTAATATTTATATTCTTCGTTTGAAGAATAAGAATAATTTTGCACATTTTAATCTTTTCTATTATTTGCGTACTTTAAGGGATTTATAAAACTATTATAATTTAATTTTATAATAATTTCAGCTTTCAGAATTAGACAGGTGTATTTTACGACTTGTATTTTAAATGTTAGCTACAGTTTTAGATTTTTTTTTATTTTGACGAATATAAATTAAGATGAAATTAGAGTTTTAAGATGTAATAAGAGATGTAGTAAGTTAATGTCATTAAAAAAATATATGGATAAAAATACCTTCCCATGTGTTCCCCACCTTCTCAAATATTTCAAGTATTTCGTCTCCAGTTATTTCCCATGTAGTAACTTCCTTGAATATTCAGAATGAATGTATCCAAAGAATTATCAAAAGCTTGTCTATTGATGCTTATCTAATGATGCTCTTTCTGATAAGTTAGGTTCAATCCATTCGCCGAGATACTTGAATTTGTCAGTCCTGTTTATGTCTCCTTCCCTGCTCTAATAACCTCTCTCTCTTCTCTGATGTTGTGAAGAATTCTGTTTTCTCCAACGACACTTGAAGGCCCACTTTGACAGCCGGTTTTCTGAGGCAATTTACCTGCATTCTTGCAATCTTAAGAGAATCAGCAAACAGTGCCATGCCATCTGCAAAGGACAGGCAATCTACTACCAGTCCATCGTTCTTACGTCCCAGGTAAATACCACTCTGAGAATCCAGAGTCCATCTCCTTGTCTCACTACAGTTTTTATTTCGAAGCTTTCCGAAATCTCGTCTCTAAATTTAACCTTGGAATGGGTGTTGGTAAAAGTTTCTAGGATGAGTCTGCGGGTTTTGTTGTCTGGCCCTAGTTTCTGGAGTACTTCATTAAGCGTTTTTCTACCAATGGAATCGCAGGCCTTCCTGAAATCAACAAAAGTGACGACCACCTTGCGGTTTCTCGTCTTGGAGTATGCAAGTACTGTTTTAAGATGGAGGATCTGTTCAACACAGGATCGGGTCTTTCTGAAGCCCCCCTGGTATTCTCCCAGTTGACTATACAGCTGATTTTCTGCCCTTGTTTGTGACACCTTCGAGAGAATCTTGTATGTTACTGGGACGAGAAAAATTCCAGTTTTTAGATCAGTAATATCTCCTTCTTTTGTGAAGCGGATGGATCAGAGCAGATTTCCAATCGGTTGGTAATTTGTCTGTTTCCCAGATGTCCTAGATGATCTCGGTTAGCTTGCATACGGCATTGTTACCAACAGCTTCCAAGATTTCAGCAACGATATAGTCCTCTCCAACTGCCTTGTTATTCTTAAGAAGTTGATTGATCTGGACAACTTCTTCTAATGAAGGGGGCAGCGAGTGCGGGTTTGGTGTGGTTTGTTTATAGTCGAAGTATTCGCTGGGTGGGTCACAGTTGAGTAGATTTTTAGTACTGATTTTTAGTACTTTAGTACAAGTACTGAGCCAAAAGGTGGCAGTTGTCCTTGTCGTTATAAGTCCGTTTGCCTTGTGGGTCTCTGAAGTGGAGGCTTGTCGAAACGTATTTTCTTAGTGTCTACTTGAAGGTTCCAAAGAAATCTCTGGAGTTATTCTTAGCAAAGCTCTCTTCGATTTGGGTTAGTTGGTTTTGTGTGAAGGTTCGTTTGGTTCCTCGAATTATCTTGACTGTAACCTTTCTTTATTTCAAAAATTTATGACAATTTTCCTTGGTCTTTTTAGATTTACACTTCAGCCAGGCTGTCTGTCTTTGGGCTATTGCATTGTCATAGTCTTCAATCCACCACGGATGCTTCCTTCTTCTAGCGAGATTTCATTGGCCGTCTTGACCAGAGTCTCCTTCAGTGGGTCCCAGCTGTTTAGATCTGCATTGTTCAGTCTCTAACTTACTTCTTGACTGTTCTTGAGTCGCTCTACGTCAAATCTTACTATTTTGGGGGTTCTGTGTAATCTAGTCTTTCTAGGCTGGAGTCTTATTTTGATCTTTGAGAGGTAGTGGTCTAAGTCCAGATTGGCGCTTCTAGGTACCTTCACGTTTTGAATTTCTTTTTGAGATTTTCGCGAAACGGCCAAATGATCTATCTGGAATCCACCCAGGTTGGTATTAGGTGAAATCCAAATCTTCTGCTTCCTTGGCAAGTGTTTGAAGGCTGTAGACTTCATGAGCAACCCAAAAGTCCTACACAGATCCACAAATCGTTCTCCGTTGCGGTTAATTGCCCACTGTGTTTCTGTATTTCTTCTCTCTTCCCAATTGAGAATTGAAGTCACCAAGCAGTATGACGGTGTGCCTCTCTGGAAGTTTAGAGATAAAATCTTCTTAGTCTTCACATTTATCAGTTCTGTCTAGATTGCGTATGTTGTCCTGGTTGATTGGGGTATGTACAATGACTATACTGTAGCCCTTGTTTGCGCCCTTGCTTGAGAGAGAGGCTGGATACACGACTGCTCGGGGAGGTAAAGTCGGTGACTGAATCCAGTATCCTGTGACTGATTATAATTCCTGTACCTAAGTGGGGTACGTTCTTCATTACCCGCTTACCCACTTTTCCTTTGAGGATTATGTAGCCTTGGGACTCGAAGGCATGTTTGTCCGTAAATCTGATTTCCTGTACTGTTGTCAGTATTATGTTGTGTCGTGTTAGTGAAACAGTCAAATGTTTCAGTTTACCCACTTTTAGCAGTGAGTTGGCATTAAATGTGGCGAAGAAGCTCGGCCGTCTTGGTCTGAGTTTACGTCCGGTGATTTCAGGATGCTACGACTCATCCTTAAAGCATGTTGGTGCAGACTCCCCAGAATCCGAAGGTCCGCTAACGTCATCGTAGGTCACGGTGGATTGGTTACCATCTGGGGTAGTATTTAGCGAGATTTTCCTTCGTGCTCAGTTGAAGAATATTCTTCGTGGGAAAGTGGCGAGCCACTGTCCAAGATACTGCCCAAGTTGTTAGCTTGGGAGGCTTATTATTCGGGGTTGTCACCCCTAGACAGGTCGCCTTCACTACGGCTATAAAATTAAAAACGCTATAAAGTCAGACGTTATTTAATAAATCAATTTGCTGTAATTAATATATCTCCAATTTATTTTAATCTATTGTGAATAATATATAGTCAATTAAAACAGTATTTATAACGAAAAAAGGATATAATAAGGATATACGAGTAATATACAATATGTGTTATAAACTGTTTGTACTGTTTATTAGTACATTACCGGATCGTAATAGGATAGTTTCTATAACTAACCGGACGAAGTTTAAACAAACTCGGTGTATGTATGCTCCGATCACTAAAATGTTCTTCACAGTAACTTGATTCATGTTCCAGTTTCCACAAAACTATAGTAGTTATAGTAGTAGGGCTGTCCCTACTACTTTAACTACTATACTTTTGTAATATAAAAATTAAAATAAAACTGTTTAAAAAATATTTTTAAATAAACGGTACTTCCTTCGCCGTCCGCGCTCTGAAGGGCTAATGGAAAATAACTTCAGACAGCGGTTATACTCTTGACATTCAAATTTGCAGTTTACATTAAGTTTTCATAATTGAAATTACCATTCCTTGGATTTTTTAAATTTACAACGCTTTTTAATTGGATGGAATTTTTTGTTTTGGTTTCATAACATCTTCCTGTATCTTTTTTCTTTATTAAAAATTTTTACCTACAGAATACAGCATAATCTTGATAATCCAGCGGTTGGTTAATCCGACACGTTCAGTAGTCCGGCGCTCTGGGGAAACACGTGTCTTTTCTTTAATCATCCCCGCGCCGTCAAAAGCAAACAGAAAGTCAAAAACAACTTCATCCAGTGTTCTTGGAAAAATGTCTGGCCAACACACACTGGTTTTAACTATAAAAACTTGATTGACGATTCTGACCAAGCTAACTCCACTCTACAATTGTTTTGCTACCTATTCTTAAGTTTTGACATATTTTTTGATGTGTACACGTTTACCTATATAGATACATATTTTATTCTTTCAGAAATACAATTGTACATAAAATGTTTAAAATAGTTATCGTTTTTTAATCCGTTTTAATCCTGATAATCCGGATTTTTTTGAAAATCCGGCGGTTGTCTGGTCCCATATGTGTCGGATTATCAAGATTATACTGTACATGTACACAAGTGGTGCCCAATCCGTAGCTCGCGAGCCACATGTGGCTCTCGGTGACTGATGGTGGTTCAATTCATCAACTCGGGCACGGATATTTGTTAAGTCTAAAAATTATTACAGTATACAGCCATACAATATACAGCCATTAGTGGCCACAATATCTCCAACATAATTTTATTTTTAATAAATTATTATTAATTTTACAGGTTTCTGGTCCTTGTATCCCCTCCCCTATTGACACATTTTTTCCAGCGGTGTTCCCATTTTGTGAAACAGTCTTGGATAGCCTCATTTAACATGGCCTTTAAGGTCTGTGAATTTGCTTTGATGTCGTTAATACTCGAAACCTGGACTCCAACCAAGGAGGAAGAAAGAATTTTGGGATGTTTCGAAGGACAGGAAGTTTTCAAGGCACACAAGACACAAAAGGCTTACCGGAAAACGGAGAATGAAGTCGGCGATACAACCATGAACTGTACCAACATTACGAACACAAGAATGTAGTTCGTACTATAAAAATAGCTAGATTAAGATGGATAGGACATATCGAGCGATTGAAGGATTCAGATCCAGCAAAACTTATTACACGACAAAGACTAGTAGGGAAAAGGCCACGGGGCAGGCCAAAAACAAGATATTTGGACTAAGTGCAGGAGAATCTAATACCAATGAAGGTGACCGGATGGAAAGCTAAGGCCCGGAATAGATTGGAATGGAAAAAAATCTAGAGGAGGCCAAGACCCATAATGGTTTGTCGAGCCAAAGCTGTTGATGATGTCGTCAATACTCTGAAAACAGCTTTTTTGTGTGAGGGTTTTGTTTTGTGCACTGCGACCAACTTGACCTATTGTGCTTGACCCTACTACAATTACTCTCCCAGGAATTCAACTACTAGACAACGTAAACGAAGTCTAAGATATTCCTGAGAGGCTTGCTACTCAGCTCCAGGGTGGTTAATCTTGCGACCCCGAAGTGGGCAAGCCTTATGTGTGCTAGCGCTACACATGAGCAAATTATGTGTTCAGCTGTTTCTTCATCTGATTCACATAAACTATAGTCAACTTCCTCTGCCTTTCCCATTTTGTGTGGGTGATATCTCACCGGACAATGTCCTGTGAGTATGCCTACCAAAGTTCTGATTTCTCTTCTAGAGAAGCTTAGCATCTGCTGCGTTTTTGCGGCAGAATAGTTTATGAGCATTTTAGCTTGCCTCTGTCCTGGCGTGTTCTTCCAGTAGGTTTGCTTTTGCTTTTATTCCCATTTCTTAGCCTCCTGCCTTAAGTGGGGCTTTGTAAGCCCACAAGTTGGCTCCGGGCCAAAGAAGGGAGCCTCGGCCCCGCTTTTGGCGAGTGCATCGGCCATTTCATTCCCATATTTGACCTGGTGACCCGGTGACCACATTAGCGCGAGTCTGTTACCTTTCACCAGTTGCTTCAGGGTTTGTTTACAGTTACAGGTTAACTTGGAATTAAAGTTGTGGACTTTTAAATTCCTTAGAGCTACCTGGCTGTCCGTTAGGATGTAGATTTGCACACCTTTAAGACGTTTCTTTATACAGATTTGTGCGCATCTTTCAATGGCTATAATTTCAGCCTGTACTACCGTGGGACCTTGGCCCAATGCCGAGGACTCCCTGTGACTCCGGCTGTATATACCAATTCCTGTACCCTTAGCAGTTTTTGATGCGTCGATGTACCACATGGACGCTTTGTCTTTCAGATGTTCGATACTTTGAACACTGCTTTGGCGATCATTAATGACCACTTCAACGGCTGTGTCAAAGGCGTATTCTGTACACATTGTGTCCCAGGGATGCTTCAGAAATTCCTTTACGATTTGTTCCCTTATTTTCATGTGTTTCTAACTAGGCGATGTACACCTTAGTCTCAGAGCACTGAGAAGACCTTTTTTTTCTACCTGTTTGTGCAGTGGGAGTAGGTCCAACAAAACTTACATTGCTATGGTTGGAGTAGTTTGCATCGTTCCTGTTATACCCAAGCACGCGAGCCGTTAAAGCTTTTGTAGCATGCTTTGGGTCTTTATTTCCTTTGTTTTGTACTACCATATGAGTTAACCGTAGGTGATGATCGTTCTTACCACTGCTGTGTATGACCATAGGACCATTTTGGGTTTTAGTCCCCATGTTTTCCCAAAAAGCTTACGGCAGATCCAAAAGGCCGCTGTGGCTTTTTAGAGCGTTTTGTTCAGATGCGAGTTTCAAGTGAGTTTCTTATCCCAGGTTACCCCTAGATATTTCACCCCCTCGGAGAACTATCAAGTTCAGCTTCCTCTCTCTGGCAAAGGGGACCATTCCTGTTTTGCTCGAGTTGACACTAAGCCCCTCCTTCTTGCTCCAACAGTTGATGATGTTAAGTGCACTCTTTGAAAGGTTCATGATTGACACACAGATAGTAGAAATATATACACCCAACCGTAAGGAAAGATCATGTACATCTAAGATCAATATGGGAATACCACAGGGCAGCACCCTTGGACTCCTACTGTTTTATATATTTACACTATATATAAACGATCTATCAGATATGCCCCTCAACAATATTACGAAAATGATCATTTATGCGGATGACACTAGCCTAATGTCAGTAAATATAACAGCAGAAGACATCGAACCCAACATTAAATTAATTTTTAGTTCATTAACAACTTGGTTCAACGAAAATAGATTACTCCGAAACCAAAACAAGACTAAAACTTAATACTATTTAAAACAAACAGAGACAAGAAAAGATACACCTCCGAAATTTCACTAGAGGATAACGCGTTAAATATTCAACATGAAGCAAGACTTCTAGGATTATATGTAGATGATAGGCTCGACTGAACATCCCACATTTCCAACTTACCAAAAAAACTAAATATGGCTGTATATGCCATTAGAACCTTCAAACGATATTTAAATCGCTACATTTTAAAAACGGTTTATTTCGCAAATCTCCATAGCCACCTAAGATTTGGTATAATGTTTTGGGGCAGGGGCACAACAATTAACGATGTGTTCAAGATTGAAAAAGCGGCAATACGCATTATCTATAATCTAGAATATTCTGAATGTAGAGGAGTATTCATATCCGCTAAAATATTAACGGTTACGGGCACGTATGTCTATGATTTAATAATATTCTTATGTAAAAATAAACACCTGTTTGAAGAATACACATTTAAATACACGAGGGATACCCGAAGTAACGGTTATAATTATAAAAAGCCGCTACACAAGTTAACCATGTCACAGTTTGCTCAAATATCTAAACCAAATTAAGAAAGTTAATGATTTTAAGAAGGAGCTTGAACGTGTCCTCATACATCTAGAACCATACTCTATCCAAGAATGCTACGCACAAATAAAATACTATCAAGGGTAGTACAGATTGTATCCTCGACAAATTTCATTTAATATTGCAGAATGTCACTTCTTTATTTCTTAGTATATTAATATTGTGTCATAATGTTATGTTTAAATAATGAAATAAATTATTTTTATTTTTTTTATTTGATTGTACTACCAAACTTACCCCATATTATGATTGCAACATCGTATGCATAAACAACCGCCTTATAGCCGTTCGTTGTTAACACATCTAGGAGATCATCAACGACCAGGCACCACAGCAGAGGTGATAACACCCCCCCTTGTGGGCAGCCTCTCTCTGTGGTTACCGTCCTCGTTGATCCCACCAGTTCGGCGGTAATTCTACTATTGGTCAGCATGTCTTGAATTTACTTCAATGATAGGGTCTTCGATCCCTTTGTTTGTGGCTGCATATTTTAATGATAAACGGGTTGTGTTGTCAAACGCTCCCTCTATATCTATAAAGATACCTACTGCAATTTCTTTGCAGTCTAGTGCTGCAATGTGGTCGTTAACTTCCAATGTGGTCGTTAACTCGTGTAGAGCGTCCACTGTAGATTTGCCTGGCTGATAAGCCTATTGGTGCTTATGGAGAGGACTTCTTTTCATTCAGGTCCGCACCGTATGTGATTGTCCACAATTTTTTGAAAACAGCTTAAAGAAATCGCAAGAAGCCAGGTTTAACGAGTTATGGGGTCTCGGGAGGACAGTAATCAGATTTTTGTTACCAAACTGACAAATTGATGAGTATGGCTGAGCATGTGAGCGCCGTGTCGTGGTGTAAGAACCATGAGTTGTCTCGCCAAATTTCTGGTGTGTTTTTGCGGCTTTTTAACCGTAACCATTGCAAAATAGCTTGATAGTACATGTTTCTCAAAAAAATCGTATTTAAAAAAAATTAAAATATCAACAACTCAAAAAACACGAGGTTAAAAAGGAGGGTTACCTAATTAAAAATGTTCGTGAATATGTTCAAAATTCAAAAAGTGGTTACGTTATTCCAAATGTTCGGTTATTTTCTGAACAGACCTCGTATATAGAAAGAAAAAAGATTTTGTACCTATAGGTATAAATTTGGGCGATTATAAAAAAAAGTGTTCTTGTAAATTATGCCATTGAGTTAGGAATATTTTAGCTAGGAAACATCATCACCCGAAACTGTGGCTGAATGGGAAAAGAAATGTTTTAAAATTTATTTTAAGAACAAATGTATGAGATTGATTTGTGGTTATTTAACCTATTAAGTTACTGTTGAAAAAAATTGCAACATGAAACGACATTTTGCAACAAATAGGATATCGAATATCTTTCTAACTGCAATTCGAGAAAATCTTAATTGAACGAAATCAATACCGCATTAGTTTCCCAACAATTCCTGTTTATTAGGTCTATATATATAATAAAACTATAACGATTCCGATCATTTAAGATCATATATATCAAGTATATATATATATATATATATATATATATATATATATATATATATATATATATATATATATATACTTGCAATGCACAAAAAAATCTTTCAAGATGGTAAAAGTATTTAAAAAAAAAACCTTGATGTCACGTTTTTATCAGAATACACTTTCTCACAAGGAGATTTCTTTTCTGTGTTCAATATAACTGAAAGCGCACAGTGTCCACGAATATAACGCCAAAATCGTTTAGCGCTCCACGCTTTTAATTATAATGGCAAAAATAGTTTCTCCTTGTAGATTTTAGATTTGGCGGTGACTTGCATGAGACTTTCATAGATCTATTGTACCCCATCCTCTTCTTCCAAACTTACGCATTTAGAGCGGCATACTTACCTATTTAGAGCGCCTCCTCTATTCCTGATTCCTTTAAGAATTCCAGGATTTGGGTGGGATTCAAGGACTGCAACTCCTCTGCGTCCAAGCAGTGAGCCCCAAGGAATATTTGTCTTTTGCGGAGCAGTGCTTTGAGCAGATGTATGGGGCTTTCCTCTGCTAAACCACAGAATAAGCATCTAATCCGTTTCTAAGTCTGCAGTGTTCCGTCAGGACTTCTGTCAGAATTCTAAGATTGTTCCTGTATAGCAGGGCTGTCCAACCTTTTTGTCGTGGCGATCTACTTTTTTGTATATATTGTTGCCAAGATCGACCAAAACGCGTAGCGGGCCACCGGGGGTCTGGGGCCATGGAGTGCACCCCCAATGGGGGGAGAAAATTTTTGAGAAAATGCTAAAGTAACATATTGCCATTTAAGAGCTGTTTTTCATAACCTAATACGAAAAATAACCTAATACGAAAATGGGAATTAATTTTTTTATGTAGATTCTTATTCTCGGCACTTTTAGCAAATTAGTAAATTGATCGCCAACGAATTTACGATACCTAATGTACATTTTCGGTGTATAAATTCATTGCAGTCACTTATCTCTTTTCGCGCGTTTTATCGTTTTTAGTTTTGATTGTTGAGTGTCAAGGTGACCCTATATTTAAGAAAAGAGAAGAGAATTTATGAAAAGTGCATACAAGTATCTAAAAATGATAAGAGAGGGATGCAAACCAAGGACAACACTATGCAGAGACAGAACAGGACAAATCGTAAGCGACCAAGATAAAATCCAGGATATGTGGAAAAATCATTTCGAAACTCGCTGAATGATACTGATAGCGGTACAGAACCTACGATGCAGGAAGACCAGGACGAGCAAAACGGAAGGAGAGGAAAATGAACTCCCGGAAAATGAATAACAAAGCTCCCGGAATCGATGGTATCAACTCAGAACTGCTAAAATAAGGGGGGGGGGGATAATCTGGCCACCTAAATGCACGTACTAATAACGAAAGTATGGGACGAAGAAACAATGCCGAGCGAATGGGCACAAAGCATCATTTGCCCCATCTACAAGAAAGGGGACACACTATTATGTGCGAACTACTGGGGTATCTCACTGCTAAGCAGCCCATACAAAATCTTGACCACCATCATAAACAACAGAATGATACCGCTGTGCAAACAACTGATTGGGGAACATCAAGCTGGGTTGAGACCTGGCAGGTCCACAACTGATCAGCTATTCACCGTAAAACAAATGCTCGAAAAAGCATGGGAGCACAAGCTTACGATTCGGTCAAATGCACAAAATTGTACACGACGCTTAAGGAACTCAACATATCAGGGAAACTGACAAGACTTGTACGCATGACCATGGAAAAGTGTACGGCAAAAAGTGCGCGTACAAACTGTTCCGGTAGTGGCATATGCCGACCACATCGACTTCATGAGTCGAACCAAAGCCGCAACAGAAGAAGCGTCCTGAAGGAAGCAGCCAGGGACATTGGGCTGAAAATTAACGTAACAAAGACTAAAGTGCTAACGCAGGGAAGAACAACGACTATGGCGATAACCACACAAGACAACAAAGACCAAGTCAGCAGCTTCCGCTATCTAGGGGTGACCCTACAAAAAACGGAAGCGAAGAAGCAGAAATAAGAGCCAGAACCACAGCGGCAAACGGAGCATACTTCGCTCTCGCACATATCTTCCGATCAAAACACATGCACAGAAACACGAAAATAAGAGTGTACAAAACAACTGTCAGACCAATACTCACATATGGCCGTGAAACCTGAGTCTTGACACACATCAGTGTCAACAAAATAGATATATTTGAGAGGAATGCTGAGAGTATTATCTGAATGAATGAGAGTATTGTGTAGAATGCTCGGCCCAATCCAAGACGAAAATGGATACAGAATACGATACAATAACGAGCTGTACCAGGCCTTGCAGGACCCGCCAGTATCCGCATATGCAAAGATACGGAGGTTAAGATGGACAGGCCATGTCACAAGAATGGATGAAGGACTGCCAAAACGGGTCCTCCAAGGCAAAATTTCAAATACAAATAATTTTAAAATTTGATTATTTTCAATTCTAGTTTATCCTGATTTGCTTCAAATATTGTAGATATTTGACATGCAATTTATTCTATGTTAATATCTTTTTGAAACAGATTTGAAAAAAATAGTGCAATATTTTCAATCTTAACAAAATCTTCAAATTTTGTCAGAAATTGTTTTTCAACAACTTCAATTTCGGTCATCAATTTCGAGAATCATTTTGTTAGGGTTGAATTGAGTAGGGTTTCTTGCGCATCGGCAGTCAACGAAAGCTGTTGTACTGGTGGAGATGCGGCCGAATTGAGGTCCATGTAGCAGCATTTGAACGTAGACTAGTGAGAAGCGTGTTTTGATTTTTGCTTTATTTTATCGAAATGTATTTTTGTAGTAAGTATATAGAAGCGTGAGGAAACTAAAGATCGACTCAAAATCACACTGCGATCGACCGGTAGATCGCGATCGACTGGTTGGACAGCCCTGCTGTATAGTTTCAGGAAAGCTTTTGTCCTTTTCTGGTTAATAGATGCCAGCATTACTTTGGATTGTCTTAGACCTGGAAATTCTTTCCATGTTTTTATCCATCGTTCTCTTATTTCTTCATTTGAAACTTCTGTGGATGGTGTTCACACTTATACCACAAAAGGGTTCTGGATCTGTAAAGGGATTAGTGGATCCCTTGTTTGCTAGGTGATCGGCTTCTTCGTTTCCATCTATACCAGTATGTCCTGGTACCCAGTATTCGCTCCGAGCGCAACAGCATACACACAACACAACATATTGACATGTATTTTGTAATATATTGTCATTTTGCTTATCAGAAGTCTTCGATTCACTAGTGTCCTTGTTAATAAAATCAATCAGTGCATAAATATGTTTAGATTTTGCGCATGCTCTAGAAACGCATGGGCAAGACCTTTGAATAACGTATCGTTTATCATTCAACTAACAAAATAGTAGATTGTAATTAAAGTTTCATAATATATTATGAGATTAGTTATTTAATAAATATTCTCAACTTACTTGCAACTGTACGATATATGGAGCTTCAGTAACATTAGTCTACCGAAAATCTTACATTTAATTGTATGTAGTTCCTTGATTTTGAATTCTAAACTCTTCAACATCAACAACGTTATTCTCACTTAGTTTTACACCGTTCACAATTTTTTGTTTACTAACATCAATAGAGTGGAATTTTTTTTTAAAACGAATTTTAATAATTTTATATACGATCACTATTGTAAATGCCCATTATTGTACAGTTCGTGGACTATGTAAATCATCATACCACATATGTTACAATCCGCGATTAATGGTATGTAATAATTCAAAATCACTTTTGCTTGTTTAGTTTACTATTCGTTCATTGGTTGAGAGCTGCACGTTGATAATATTTTTAAATATAGTACTCTGTGATTTCCAAACAATCATTAAACGTCACATCATTCACATAGAAGCTGTCATTCTTTTCTTTTTTCACGTTTAAATCTAACGAAAGCTACAAACAAGTACTAAAAAAAGGTTATCATTTTCATTTCTATCAAGTTAAATAAGGTCGAAATTGTTACATCAAACATTTTTTTCTTATTAAACAGAAACAAATTAGTGTGGTCCTAGATAAAGTATAGTACATAACTCGAGTTGTAAGGCAATTACGTACTTCGCGGAATTACGTCCTCCTCGCCACTCGGATCGTGCGTAACTGTTCCGCTCGTACGTAATATGCTTCTTACAACTCTTGTCACGTAATATACTATTATCCATTATGAATTTAATTTTTAATTATTATCTTGGTAGTATCTTATTACAGAATGTACGTATTACAAAACCTATAATTTGTTTGGCTGTCAAATATCATATATTTTAATAAATTAATTATTTTTTGTTTTTGCCTGTTGTTTATGCACACTATTATTGCACACGAAGTTGTCTTTTTGGCCACGAGTGGCGCTAAGCGCAGTTATGCACGGAGCGAATAGCGTTACTTTATTTTCTCTCGGATCTTATGAGCTAATGGCTTTGATGGCTGCTTGGCTATCTGACAGGATAACAATTATTTTTTTGCGATAGTTCCGGTCGACGTTAAATTGTGCACATCTTTCGATTGCATGTACCTCTGCTTGGATGATACTTGAGTAGATTCTCATGAATTCCAAGTATTTGGTACGAGGTCCAAACACTCCTGCACCGGTAACTTCGTTTGTCTTCGAACCATCTGTATACCACTTGATAGCATTTGGCTCTATGTGGTATGCTGAGGATTTATCCCTATAATCTTCCAGCTAGGGGATACTTGTAGTACTTCCAGCCAGGGGATTTTGGAAGCGAAGCGGTTGCGATCTCTGCTCCCGATTATTTTACCTCTGCGTATTCCTTCCTTGCTGAACCTTACAATCGCCGGTCTGGCGGCCCTATCCACGGCAAGTTGCAAAGGAGTGAGATTCAGCAGCAGTTCCATTGCTTCTATCGAGCATGACCCCATCGCCCCCGTGATGCAGACATACTCCAGTTTTTAAATCTTCTCAAGTTGCTTCTTCAAAGAGACCAGTTTGGTTCTACTTCCCCACGCAACTGCCCCGTAAGTGATTGCAGGTCTCACTATCATGGTGTACCATGGTGTCCATCGCATGATTGTGGGATTACAACCCCACGTTTTCCCTGCCAGATTTCTGCACACCATTAGAGCGCGTTTGGCTTTTCCTACCACTTGTGCTTGTTCCAGAAAAGTATACAATTTTCTCCTTTTTAGTACATTTTAATAAGAACGTGATATTAAAAAGTTTTTTTATATACACTGCTCAGAACAATCAGTGGGCCACTAATTTGTGTCTGCATAAAATTCAGACGGAAAATTACATGCAAATAAAATTAAGAACATATGAAAGACGCTCTATTTAATTCTTTTAATTGACACAGGGAATTTGCTATCCGTGTGCTATACGTAATAATTAAACTTCAACGTAAGCCTGTTTGCTATTCAGCGATTGTGGAATAGGTACTTGGATACAGGTTAATATACCAGGCGAGGTGATGTATGTGCTCTTCACGGATGAATCAAGCTTCCGCATTACTCGTTGCGATGTCCGAGTGCATGTTTACAGATGCCCAGGAAAGATATGGAGGTGGTTCAGTTATGGTTTGGGGTGGGATTAGTATACACAGTAGAACCGATCTTGTTGTAATTCCAGGAAATCTTAACGCTAATCTCTATGTTGACATTGTGTTAGGAGAACATGTTGTCTCGGTGGCATATGGAATATGTCCAAATTTTTTGTTAATGCAGGATAACGCTAGACCACATGCTGCGCGAACCACTTTAGATTTTCTACAAGAACGGGAAATTCAAACAATGGTGCCTACGTTAAGTCCTGATTTAAATCCCATAGAGCATGTTTGGGATATGCTCGACAGACGTGTTCGTAGTTGCCCGCATCCTCGTCAGACTATCCAGCAGCTAATGGCGGCTTTTATTAAAAAAATGGGACGCTAAAGTTTACATTAACAATTAATTTAAATTCGTTTTGCACTTTGATTTTGGTAGTTGTTGTTAATTAATACGGGTACTTTAAATGTACGTGATGCCGACACTTCCATATGTGCCAATTAAAACAATTAAATAGAGCGTCTTTCAGTTGTTGTTAATTTTATTTGCATCTCATTTCAAATTAGAGTTTTGTGGAGGCACAAAGTAGTGACCCGCTAATTGTTTTGAGCGGTGTATTTTATTTTCTGCTTTTTAGTCATGTATGTGTGAAATTTTGCAACCGATTTTAACCATTGTTTGATCGGCTGGCCTCGATTCTGCTTACTATGTATTCTTCGTTTATAACGTTTAGAACCAAGGCTTGCCTGAAACTAAACAGGAACCATATACTTAGAATTCTTATAGGAGTCCTAACGGGGCATTGCAGACTTTGTAAAAACCACAAGACCTTTGGGAAGATGATAATTGCAGTTTCTGCAGCTCAGTATAGGGAACAAGATACATCTTTGAATCCCACCCATATCCTGAAATTCCTATAGGAAACAGGAATAGAAGAGGCGGTCTAAATAGGTAAGTATACCAACGATTAGAGAAAGAGGGCGGCACAATAAATCCAGTGAGGTCGCAGCACAAGTCACTACCGAAATCTACTATCTATAATCTAATAAACAATACACCCACTTATCGGTAAGGTTCCCAACGTATATAATTACATTTAATATGGACTACACTTAACATATTTAATTTAAGCAAAAGTAAGTATCTAGAGCAGAGGTTCTCAAACTGGGTGCCGCGGCACCCTGGGGTGCCGCGAGCGTATGCCAGGGGTGCCGCAGCAATAAACAAGAAATATAAAAAGATGTTAAAAGAAACTCACAGGAGGAGGTAAGCGTGTCTAGGTCTTTGACCCAGGAAAGGTGATGAAGTCACTGAAGCTTCTGAAGCAACTGATTCAATGACAATCAGCATCGTCGGAGCAGACGAAATATCCCATGCAAATACCTGTGAGTCTAAATCATTTAAGTTCGTTTTCCTCAGTTTGCGAGGAATAATAAGAGGAAAAATAAGGAAATATGATCCTAGCTACTTCACATTGTTTGGATTTGTTTCTGTTGGGAACGAACAAGCACCGGAAGAGCAATGCGTTATCTGTCATAAAATTGTTGCTAGAAGCTGCTTGGTTCCATCCAAATTAAAAAGGCATCTAGAATGCAATCAATCTGATTTAGTACATAAAGGTGAAGAAATCATCAAACGCTGCGCTTTGACTCTTCAGGCAACATGAAAACACAACTGAAGCTTCATTTATTGTCAATTCAGACATAATCTGGAAAGCCCCATATTATTGCCGAGACAGATTAAACCATACCCACTACGGTCTACCGGAGAGGTTACATGTGCAGGTTGCCTGCGCAGGTCAACCGTACGCAAGAAACTGCAAACAAACCTGCACAGGTAGACCTCTCCGGTGGACCGCTGTGTATGACGGGCATAAGTTGTATTTTAGGTCCAAACATGACCAAGAAGATTGATACTGTGCAGCTGTAAAATAGCACTATAAGCAAGCGAATTTTCACAATTTCAGAGACTGTGGAGAACAAACTTATAAGAAGGTTGAAAATTTGTATTTTTTTTTAGTTTACAGCTTGATGAAAGTACCGACATTGTGGGACTTGTTGTTTTTCTTGTTTGTAAGGTATCCATTCGAAATGCAAATAGAAGAAGATCTTTTGATGAGTGAATTGCTTGAAACTTACACCACTGGCGAGGAAATTTTCAAGTTATCAATAAATTTATTCAGAAAAATGATTTAAAACTAGAAGGATGTCGCAAGATTTAAAAGTAGAATTGGATGGTGCTGTGAATTATGTTAAGAGCCGCCCGTTTCAAGCACGTCTTTTAAAACTTACTGCCGAAGATCTGGCTATGGATCACTTCCACCTCTTTTTTTAGCCAGACTATTTGAACTAAAAGATGCACTAGTAGTTACATTTGCAGAAGAGCATTTTATCAAACAATTGATCGATTGGCAGCTTAAATTGGCACTTCTCTCAATGTTGCATTCTCAACATACGCTTACATTAAAAACAGGAGCAAACTCTCTGTATCAAGGGATTTGAGGGTGAAATTAACCAAACTTTAGATAAACTTTAAGGAAATAATTAAAAAATCTTCCAAACAATTTTATTCATTCTATTAAAGACAATTAAGCATTAAATTAGTTTTGTTTTTTTAATTACCTAAGTTTTCAAATGGGTTTTAGGATAGCTGTGCCACGAAATTTTTCTAGCCCGACAAGGGTGCCACGATATTTTTTTAGTTCGATAAGGGTGCCGCAGCAAAAAAAAAGCTTGAGAACCACAGATCTAGAGCAGGGGTCTCCAAACTTTCCAGCCTTAGGGCCATACTGATTACTCCAGTAAGTTCCGAGGGCCAAAACCATATTATCATTGTTGCCGGTGGTAAAAAGTAAAATAGTCCACTGTTGAAAAAAAAAGTCCGAAAAAGTACGCAACGTTTAAAAAAGGCTGCAAATCGGACTAAAGTCCGCAAAACGGCAACACTGCATATTATTAATTTTCCTGTCATTATCTGTAATTTCTAGATTAGTCGTAGAGTACGAGCCATGAGGAGTAACGTGACACGACATCTGGTGGACACAAGCGGAAATAGGTAGTACCTTCTATCGCTAACAGATGGCGCTAATAGCACGTACACTCACTCACTCTTCCACTCACTTCTAGATGCCAGTAATTGGAATATATAAGATGGCAAGTGGCGCAACCACAAGTCAGTTCCTATGACACTGTTGTGAAATAAAATAGTGCGTACCTCTTTAAAACGTGTTTGTGCGTGTTTTAGATTAAGACATCTTTGTAACAGTATTTTATTTTGAATTGTTGCTTTTGTGTGTGATTTAGTAGTATGGAAAAGAAGCGAAAAATTGATAGTGAATGCAGAAAATTCAAAGTTCAGTGGAACATTCAGTATTTCGTAATTGAGTCCAGTAACAAGGCGCTATGTTTGATTTGCAATGAAAGCATAGCCGTTCTCAAGGAATATAACATTAAACGTCATTATGAAACAAAACATTTTCAAAATTACTCAAAATATACAGGAAGTTTGGGGACAGAAAAATTCGAAGCTATGGAGCGCGGATTGAAATCGCAGCCATCTACATTTACAAAACTCAAAACTGAACAAGAGGCTGCAACTCGTGCCAGCTTTCGTGTGGCTCTTGAAATTGCAAAACGTGGAAAACCATTCACCGATGGAGAAATGATCAAAGAATGCATAATTGCAGTAGCCGAAGAAATGTGCCCTGAAAAGGTAAATTTATTAAAAACTGTCAGTATGTCAGCAAACACTGTGGCTCGAAGGGTAGAAAACATCGCTGAAAATATATCCTCTCAACTGTTCGAGAAATATGGACATTGAGTTGAGTGGTTTTCTTTGGCCTTGGATGAGTCAACGGGTGTGTCAGATACTGCACAGGTGTTGATTTATATTCGAGGAGTAGATAAAAGCTATGAAGTACATGAAGAACTTCTTGATATGTATAGTATTCATGGCACAACTACTGGTACAGATATTTTTAAAGGAGTTGAAATGGCCATTAATCAAAAGAACCTTCGATGGAAAAACTTGAAATGTATTACAACTGATGGAGGCAAAAACATGAGTGGGAAAGATAAAGGAGTGGTCGCTCTTGTGTCAAAGGCTGTAGAAAATAACGGTGGTTCAATACCATTAGTCTTACATTGTATCATTCATCAACAGTCTTTGTGCGGAAAATGTTTGGATATGTCTGAAGTTCTGAAACCAGTCATATCAACTGTTAATTTTATCAGATCTTTTGGGCTGAATCACCGACAATTCCGACAATTTATTGAAGAGATTGGAGAAAATGACTTACCTTATCATACTGCCGTACGTTAGCTTAGTTGTGGGAAAGTCCTTCAGCGCTTTTTTGAACTTCGAGCAGTGATCGAAATTTTTTTGAATGAAAAGCATCGCCCTCTTACTGAATTACAAAACAGCGCATGGCTGTGGAAGTTAGCATTCTATGTTGATTTGACAAAACATGTGAACGAACTGAATTTGAGATTGCAAGGAGAAAACCAGCATCTTCCTGATTTATACACTAATATCAAATCATTCCGGAAGAAATTGATACTGTTTCAATTACAACTTCGAAGTAAATGTTTTTCACATTTTAAAACATGTGAAATATTCAGCCACACCACTGAGACTGAGTTTCCTATCGATTTTGCAATCGAAACTTTGAGTGCTTTGAAAATAAATTTTGATACTCGTTTCTCGGACTTTGATGCCATTGCGAATCAAATTAAGATTTTTCAGAATCCTTTTGATAATGACATTGAAACCCTCGCCCCGGAACTTCAAATGGAAATGATTGATCTACAGTGCAGTGCAATTAAGAACAAATATCAAAACTCATCTTTGTTGGAATTTTATAAGAGTCTTCCACTGACACAATTTGATAATTTGCATAAATTTGCTCGTGGGCTGTTTTCTGTTTTTGGTACTACTTATTGGTGTGAGAAGACCTTCTCCAAAATGAAGTACACAAAAAATGTTTACAGATCTAAATTAACTGATGAGCATCTTAAATCTCTTTTAATAATTGGTACAAGTAAAATTAGTCCACAACTACAAACTATTGTCAGTGGAAAATCTCAATTACCTAAATCTCATTAGTATTTCATATGTCATTATGCTTGTTATAAGTTATGTTTTTATTTAAAATGTATAAAATGTTAGTTGGATTCATTTCAATAATTTGTTAGTTATTATATACAGAAGTTAAATTTTCTGCATATTATAAATGTCTTTACTCATTACAATTCTGTTTCTTTATCCAACTTATCTTAAAAACAATAACAATAAGCCTACAATAATGTTATGAGTAGTTAGCCCATGACCATATCAATGTAGATGTCATATTAATAATTATTCAACATAAAATTAGAATACTTCAGTAAACTAAATTTAATTTGCTATAAAAAATATGTTCTCTAAAAGGTGTTTTCAAGTATGCTAGCTCTCCGCGGGTCGGACAAAATCTGTCCGCGGGCCGGATGTGGCCCTCGGGCCGTAGTTTGGAGACCCCTGATCTACAGTATGAACTATTGCATTTATAAGCCATTTCATCCAGTTCTAACCTTTATTCTAAATACCAAGTCTAGGGATTTCGTGTACCCGACTTTTTTTAATACCCGGGTATCGGGTATTATTTTTTCATCTACCCGGGTATACCCGCGTACCCGGGTATTTGCAATATTTGCAGAAAAAGAGACAATTTCTTATAATAATGTTTTATTGTATTACGAAAGAGTGAAGTATGTCAATAAGTCTCCTTAACTTATAGTACAATCAGTCACACAGTAAAACAGTTTTGTTCTCATTAACTAATTAGGAACTTGTTCCATTGTCCTGCCTTCGCTTTTCGGTAGAGTTAACTGTTTATGATGAAAAGCTTCTCGGATATATTTAATATAAGTGACGGCCCGAATGGAAATGCTTCAGTACAAAGTCGAAAAAATTTTGTTATTCGCGTATTTTTGGAACAAGGCTTGAATTGTTTTTTGCACGTAAAGTTCTGTTTTCCGATCTGTATTTTATTTACTTTATCTAAATGTTTTAATAAAACACTTGTTGAAGAGCCTTTAGGTATAGGACATTAGACTTTTATCATTAGACATTAGGACATTAGGTATAGGATTTTTTGGCACATTGAACATTGTCCTGACTCCTTATTCTGTATTTTTTTTTAATATTTCCGTTCTCTAGAAACAGGTCTATCAATTTTGCTTACGAAAAGTAAACCATTGTTTAGTAAAATTTTATAGGTTATCTAGGTAGATACAATTTTTTATTTTGCATTAATAATATTCAGTTCAATTACTCACCGTTCACCGAACCATATTTTAAACAAACTCCAACTAAATAAAAACAAAACATGGCGATATAACCAAACCTAACCTCATGAATAGGATGGTTGCGACAGTTACTACGTGGTAATCCATACTTACATTGAATTGAAAAATTCACTTTGTTTTTTACCACACTTATATTATGTAAAAATGTTATATAACTTATTATTCACAGTTATATAAATTTCTACACATATCACGACTCGAGTTTCGACGTTTGACGGTCATTTTCAAGTGACTTAACAATCATGTGTCCTGTGCTGGTTTGGCGGTTTTGAGCTTTTCGCCCAGCTATGCCGCCGTCGTGGGGTTTGGTTGTCGTTGTGTTTTTTTTTTTTTTAGTCTGTTTGTTTGTCTGTGTTTCGTTGGGTTTCATTTGGTTTTGCTTGGCTATAGTTGCGTCTTGTTGTCCTGGTGTGGTTGTCGGTTTTCTTTCGGCTTCTTCAGTGTTTCGTCTTCTGTGGTTGTTCTCCAGGGGCCTGTGTGTCCTGTGTTCTCCTGATGTGTTTAGTCTTCTCGTTGATGGTGATGGGTTGCTCTTCTTCTTGGTCGGGTTTGCGCTTGGGGGCGGCTTCGGTGGGGCTGTGAGTGTCCATTGGTGTATTTCTTCTCCTTTCGTTCGGTTTTTCGGTTTTCTTTTCTGCGGCGGCTTCATTTGTCTTCTCGGGGGCGGCGTCAGTTTTCTTTCCGGGGGCGGCGTTGTTTGTCTTCTCGGCGGCGGCTTCGGTTTTCTTCTCGGCGGCGGCTTCGGTTTTCTTTTCGGTGGCGGCTTCGGTTTTCTTTTCGGTGGCGGCTTCGGTTTTCTTTTCGGTGGCGGCTTCTGTTTTCTTTTCGGGGGCGGCATCAGTTGTCTTCTTGGGGGCGGCTTCGGTTGTCTTTTCGGCATCGGCTTCAGTTTTCTTTTCAGGGGCGGCTTCGTTTGATTTTTCGGCGGCGGCTTCGTTAGTCTTCTCGGGGGCGGCTTCGTTAGTCTTCTCGGGGACGGCATCGGTTGTTTTTTCGGCGGCGGTTTCCTGGGGTTTCTCCTTGGCGGTTTGTTTCTTCAGCAGCAGTAGCGTAATATATTTCGTCATTTGGTCGAGGTGGTTGTCGTCCACAGTGTCCAAGTAGTCGGGGTCGAAATACCTTGCCGCGAGGGCTTCGTTTGGTGTTGTAGGAATGAACGTGTTCATTTTGCGACAGCGGAGGAGCAAGTGGTGACTTAACAAATTGATGATGTTGAATATATACCCTTATAGTTTTGTGGTGGGGTGGGGGGGGCGTTGTTTGTCCGAAGATGAGGATTTATCTGTTTGAGATTGGGTGAGATTAAAAAGCTGGGAAAAGATTAGGTCAGTTTGCTCGTTTAGGAGATTAACTGAGGGATTACGGGTTTTTTTGAAAATTTCTAATGACTCTAGGAAATTTAGTTTCGGGCCTTTGTTGCAATTATGCAAGATTTTTAGATTATCTATTTCTGGGAATTTATGATTGCATTCGAGACAATGGTTTGAAAAAGAACTAGTGTCTTTTTTCAGACGAAAAGCGCGAAAATGTTCTGAAAACCGTGTTGAAAAACTTCGTCCTGTCTGCCCTATGTACACGCTATTGCATTCGGAACAATGAATTTCGTATACGCCGGATTTTTTAATGGGATCGATTTTGTCTTTGGCATTAAACAATATGTTGGACAACTTAGAGGAGGGTTTAAATGCTACTTGAAGATTTTGCTTTCGAAGGACATTTGCGATGTGTTCGCTTGTTTTGCCAAAATATGTCAGGGAGATGAAAGTTTTGTCTGAATTTGAGGTTTTCGGATAAATTTGGGCCATTGCGAATTGGGTTCGTTTATTATTGATAATGTTTTGGATGAGTTTTGTTGGGAAACCATTCTCTGTAGCGATTGAAATGATGGTACTTAATTCTTTGATTCTCATTTCTGTGGAAAGGGGGATTGAAAAGGCTCGATGTATCATTGAATGATAGGCCGCTAATTTGTGTGTTATCGGGTGAAATGATGAATACGGGATTGTAGAGTTAACATTGGTGGGTTTTCTGTATATATCAAATTCTATTTTGTTGTTTTTGTGAATCAGAGTAAGGTCTAAGAAGTTTATTTTGTTGTCTGTTTCTACCTCGATGGTGAATTTAATTTTGGGATGAACGTTGTTTATTAGGTTCAGAAATTGGTCTAATTGACGTGTTGTACCACTAAAACACGCTATTACGTCATCGACATATCTATACCAAAATGAAATATGTTTTTTGGAGAAATCTAGTTTGAAGATTTTTTCTTCGAGTGTTGACATGAATAGATCGGCTAAAAGGGGACTTAATGGCGATCCCATTGCTAGACCTGATGTTTGCTGATAGTAAGTGTTATTAAATTTGAAGTAATTTTGATTAACACATGTTTCCAGGGCTTCATAAAGTTCAGATTTTATAAGATGATGACAATTAGCTTTATCAATTAAATTTTGTATGATTTCGAGACACTCTTTAGTAGGTATATTAGAAAACATACTACTAACGTCAAAAGATACGAGTTTGGAGTTTATTGGGGTTGTTATTGGTTTGAGGAGTTCCGAAAGGACGAGTGAATTTTTTACAGAATATTTTGGGGTAAATTTGGTGTATTTTTTGAAAAGAGTATTCAGTTTAATTGCCAAAACTCTTGCAACACTGTTAATATAGGAGACAACTGGTCTAATGGGAGAATCGGTTTTGTGAGTTTTAATGAAACCATAGAGCCTGGGAGCTGTGGGATTTTGATTTATGATTTTAAATTTCTCAAATTCGGAGAACAAAGTTGTACTATTTTTTAAGAGACTTATTGAGATAGATGTACTATTTTTTAAGAGACTAATTTGAAATTGGAATTTTTGTGTAGGATCCTTTTTCAAGGGAGTTAGTTTTTCTGTTGAAATGAAAGAGTTGATTTTATTAATGTACTGTTCTCTTTCCAGGACCACTATCGAATTGGATCTATCGGCTTTTGTAAGGACTAAAGAGTTGGACTCAATTTTTGTTTTTATCGATTTGATCACTGCGGAGTCTGTGGTAGAATTACGGGCGTACTATTTTATATGATCGGCTATTTTGGCTCGGGGTATAAGACATTACTGCATTTTTGTAATAAACTCAACGCCTTTTTTAGCGTTATTTTAATTGTTTGTAGTGCAAATTGACTAATATTATTTTTAAGGCGCTACTTAGTAATAATGTATCTTCAGATATTGTCCTTTTTTTAATTATATTTTATTTAGTTCTTGGGTAAAAGGATTTAATAAATGTTAATAAAATTCTGATATATTGCCAACGTTTCGGTCTTTTTTAATTTCTGACCTTCTTCAGGGCTTATATCTAAATATTATATATTAATTAACTTTAACATAATAAACATGAATATAAATTATTAAGATTAAAATTTAAATATGAATATTGTATATAAAATGACAAATATTTATCATTAGAATTTTATATACAATAAATTTTTATACAAATCATTTTATATACAATATTCATATTTAAATTTTAATCTTAATAATTTATATTCATGTTTATTATGTTAAAGTTAATTAATATATAATATTTAGATATAAGCCCTGAAGAAGGTCAGAAATTAAAAAAGACCGAAACGTTGGCAATATATCAGAATTTTATTAACATTTATTAAATCCTTTTACCCAAGAACTAAATAAAATATACTTAGTAATAATTTTCCGAGAATTTTGATGAATTCTTTGATCAAAGTGGGTACCCGGGTACCCGGGTCTGAATGAAATAGTACCCGGGTAGTAAAAATTTTATATATCCGGGTATACCCCGATCCGGGTACTCGGGTAGTAAACCCTGTCCAAGTAAACCAAGTCTCTAGTTCATCGGGAAGTTAGTTTAAAATCAATTTATTAAAATCGCCATTTCCCTAGATGGTGAAGAAAATCGAGAGACAACAAATCAAGCAGACTAGAAAGCGAGCTAATAAAAACCATGCTTTTCACTACAACCAAGATATAAAATTAACCAAAAATTCAGTCGCTTTTGGAATGGAAACACCCTTAAATGGGTGACACCCAATTAAAAGCCTTAAATGGTTTTTTCTAAGTTTAGAGAGAAACGAATCAGCTAACATTTTTAATGTAGCGCTGTGTAAATGCTTTTGAATCAAAATTGATTTAGTGGTAAATAGTAATTCACCTATTCATTGAAGACCTAACTAAATGAATGTACCTTTCGCCACTTTACAAAATTGGATCGCCATTAAGAAATATAAGAAAATTTAAAGAAATAAACATTGCCGAGCTTAAAAATATTTTAGAAAATAGATTTTCTGATTTTAGAAAAATTCAATCAATATAATTAAGTATTAAAATTAAATCCATAAATATTCTGAAATCGCACAGATTACAGATTGCAAATATGATAAATAAAAATGCCTCTAATTTAGAAATGCAAATTGATTTTTAATTTGACTCCCAAATAAAAACTTCTACTTATACAAAAATATCCACTTAAAGTCTCAAAGATTAACCTCCTGTTTTGGATCAACTTACCCTACCGAAAGTGTTTTTTTTTTGTCCAAGGAGTCCAAGGTAAGGAATGAAAAACCGAATGACTACATGATTTAGCTATACCATCGTATGTAACAGAGTATAAGAAACTGTTAGAAAAAAAATAATTAATTTGTATTTAAATTTTTAATACATTACGTATTTCCTTTAACATATTACAAAGTTTTATTGTAAATTTTTTAATGTTACATAAAAACGTTTAAAATTAAAATACTAAAATCAATCTCTATATGTGGCTCGTATACAATTCTTGAATTCTAAATTGGTTCGAGCCATTGGAAGGTTGGGCACCACTGAAACTGTACAACAAATTCTTTTTTTACCCGGTAGATACATTCCAACGAAAACCGTATAAAAGAAAACAGTATAAAAAAAGATAAGCTGGGCTTAGTGAAATCAAGGATGTGTTGTACAACTGAAAAAAAACGTGTAAGATGAAAAAGTTAAAAAAGAAACAATTTTATATAAATTCTACAAGTAATTCACATTTTTATTAAAAAAAGAGAGACAAATTTTTGTCCATATATTTAGTCTATGTATAAAGATACTTATTTGGCAACTATAATCACTACTTGATAACAAGTGTACACCGACTGAACAAACATCCCTTTTATCAATTGATATGTCTTACACATCTAATGAGATTAATTTCATTAAAGACTCTCATTAATTACGTTCTCTAATGTTAGCTTTCTTTTTATTAGGAAGTCTGTTATCTAATGCTGGGTTTATGGTTTCTCAAGTTGCTTTTGTAGTTCTTATATACAATTCCCCAGGTTGAGATGAAAATGTAATGCACGTACTCTGTAGCAAATTCCAATCCCTTGCTAGTTAAATCAGCGGTTTATTGATGAAATTTACTTTCGTTTTCGTTTTTATGCGTCTCAATATTACCATCAACTATTATAACTTCAATCCTGACAGATCCTCGTCATCCACAGGTTTCTCAATCACCTATTTATTAATGTCCACAGTTTACATGTTGTCGAATCCTTTACCACACATGTATTGATATACTATTATTATTATTATAATATAGTATTATTATATAGTATTATTAGTACAAATAATTGACGTTTGTGACAAAATTCTGTCTAAATTTTTAGGATAGATATAGGGTAACCTTTAGGGTAGATATACAAAGTTGTTTTATGACAAAATAAGCATGTGCAAAATAATTTATAATCGTTTAATCTTGTTATGCTTCCACGACCGTCAAATTTCTTTTCTTGACTGAATTCAAAATTCCAAAAAAAACATGATTCAGTGGCTCAAGTAGTAGGGCTAAACAGTACAGTGATCGGTCCTTTTAGAAATTGAACAAAGAAAATAATAGTTTGCATGCTTGTACAAAATGAATTTATGTATTATTATAATTGTTAAAAACGATAGAGTTTGATTCATCCAAAAACATAGTTATCGGTCACATAAATATAGTGGTTGTTCAGTGGATTTACAGTAATTAGTCAATGCTTTATAATAAATAAAACTAATTAAAAAATATTTAGAACAGTCTTTTATAAAGTCCTTCGATTTGTCTGTCTAGTCTTGTCTGTGTAGTCTTGTCTGCATAGTATTGTATGTCTAGTCTTGTCTCTTTAGTCTTGTCTGTCTAATGGTTGTCCTGCACATAATGGTTGAACTGACAGATAGAGGTATTTCTCCATATCTACTGAGGATAGTGCGCAGCTACTTCTGTAACCGCAGCGTAATCCTACAAGCAAAAGACGCTTCTCGAATCTTCAACATCACCAGCGGTGTTCACAAGGTTCCATAATGGGCCCTACTCTATGGAATATACTCTACGATGGTGTCCTCAAGTTGAAACCCCGAGGGAGTTGAGATTATAGGTTTCGCAGACGACCTAGCTCTCACCACAGTTACCACAGTAAAAACATAAAGGGGTATTATGGCCAGGGCTAATCTAGCAATTGAGCTGATTACTGACTGGTTGTCAACTAGGTCCCTCAACCTGGCACCGGAAAAGATAGAAGCTGTCCTGATGACGGGCTATAGGAAACTCGACCACATCCCTTTGAAAGTGATGGGCGTAGACATAAAACCGAAATACAGCCTAAAATATTTAGGCATCACGATTGATAAAAGTCTATCCTTCACTGAACATATTCAAAAGGCGTCAGAGAGAGTAATGAGTATGACAGCAGCGCTCGAGAAGCTCATGCCCAACGTAGGAGGACCTAGAAGTAGCGAGCGCAGGCTACTAAGCACTGTGGTACAGGAAAAACCTACCTATCTAGATATCTGTCTATCTAGTATTGTCCGTCTAGTCTTGTGTGCCCAGTCTAGTTTGTCTAATCTTGTCTGTCTAGTCTTGTCTGTCTAGTCCTGTCTGTCACAGCACACACTAGTTAGGGGTAATGTGCGTTCCATAATAGACCCGACTTCCTGTTCGCATAACATCGGAAACAGGATCCAAGATTGGAACTGGTACTAAACTATGAAACTCTGAGCGATCACCGATACATATCATATAAAATAGAAGACTCACCAAGTAAATACATACATCAAGGAAAAAATGACGGATGGAGTACAAAACACCTTAACATAGAAGCACTAAAAATTAGTCTAGCCCATGAAATTGCAGATACAACAATTAAAAGTGCCGATACACTTACTCATGTTATGATTAGAGCATGTAACTCAACGTTACCCAAGAAAGGTGGACCAACTACGAGGAAACTGGTATACTGGTGGTCAGACGAAATATCTAGCCTGAGGGCCTCGTGCGTTGCTGCTAGAAGAAAATGTCAGCGACAAAAACTAAAAAAAGACGTTGATGAAAAGGTCAAAACGCTAACGGACCAATATAGAAGCAGAAAAAGAAATTGAGACAACCCATAGCAAAAATAAACACATTGGCAAAAACTCTGCGAGAACCTAAACAAGGACATATGAGGAGATGCCTTCCAGCTATGCAAGAAGAGACTTAAAGTGCTACCGCCAAACACTCAAATGCCAATGAATGACCTGAAACGAGTTGTAGATGTACTGTTCCCATAACATGAACCGTTTGTCTGGGAACTACCAGAGGTTAATGAGATATCGCTATTTACCGAGGAGGAACTCACCAAAGCAAAAGACCGCATCCACAACAGTAGAGCTCCAGGCCCAGCTGGCATCCCGCCTGAGGTTATTAAAATCGCAGCCCTCGATCAATCAAAATTTGTTATAAATGTAATGAATGCAGAACTAAGTTCCGGGAACTTTCCCAAGAAAAGGAAGTACGCAAGGATTCTCCGGCTCCGCAGGGGTAAAAACCGTTATACGACCCATCATCGTATAGACCCCTGTGTATTCTGGATATGCCAGGGAATCTGGATCTCCTGGTGGACAGGCTTAAAAGAGCACTTGAGGCAGTCATCGGATTGTCCAGGAGACAATTTGGATTCAAAAAGGGAAGATCCACTATCAGTGCAATAGAAGCGGTTCTAAAACGCGCAGAAGAAGCTAGAAGTGGCACCAAAAGGACAAGGAAGATATGTGCACTAATTACATTTGACGTTAGAAACGCTTTTAACAGTGCTAGTTGGAAAATAATAATGAAGGAACTAACCGAAAGAGGAATAGCGCCTTACCTCCTGCGCATGGTAAGAAGCTACTTCGACAATAGGACACTGCTTCTACAGGCACATGGAGTTTTGGTAGAGAGAGAACTGAGTAGCGGGGTCCCACAAGGTACAGTTCTAAGCCCTAGTTTGTGGGACATCTTACATGATGGCGTCCTAAGCTTGCAACTTCCTGAGGGTGCCACATTCATTGGCTTTGCGGACGTACTGGCGCTCGTGGTCTCAGAAAAAACAGAATCCATACTAATGCAAACGGAAAACCGCACAATCCGCCAAGTAACCGATTGGATAACATTAAAGAACTTGCATTGTCGTGCAGCATTATTGCACTGTCTACAAGATCCGGACGTTTAAAAGATTATGGATGTCAAAATAGTTACCATGACTTATGCCCCAACCCTCGTATATAATAAAATAATGTAAAATGGAACCTTTCTTACGATATGGAAGAAAGCCAAACTAGTACATCTCCGAAAAGGAGACAAGCCTATCCAGGAGGCCTCGTCATATAGGCCAATATGTTTACTCGATGAGCCTTGCTCCCGAAAAGTCTCAAGCAGTGTTACTGAATGGCCTACAGAGACTCAACGCTATACAGTTTAAAGTGCAACATACAAATATAAGCCCAAATAACGAAATTACATACCTCGGGGTAGTCATAGACAAGAGCCTGTCGTTCGGTCCACACCTCAAGAAGGAAGCAGCTAAAGGCATGAAGGTAATGGCGGCATTGGACAGAATTATGCTCAATGTAGGTGGGCCTGAAAGCTCCAAACGTAAACTCCTTGGTACGATCGTACAATCCACTATGCTATATGCTGCCTCAACGTGGTCACAAAGTATAGCAGTAGAAGGAAATATTTACAAACTTGCGAAAATTCAAAGAAAAACTGCAATCAGGATCTATAGCGCATACAAGACTGTATCGGGGAAGCAGTTTTGGTAATAACTGGTATAGCCACCATAGAGCTCCTGGTAATGGAGAGAGCCGAACTGCATGAGACCGGATGTGATAGGCAATCTGGAATTGCCGCTACAAAAAATCTCTTAGCAGAATGGCAACAAAAATGGTGGGCGACCGAAAAAGGCCAATGGACGAAATTGATCATACCACATGGGTCAACAGGAAGCATTTCGAGAACTTGTATCTGACTCAGTTCATCACAGGGCATGGGTGCTTCTGCGACTACTTGAAACAAATACGCGCCGCCGCAGATGACTTGTGTGAATACTGTGGTGATGTGGACTCTGTAAGATACACGATATTTGACTACTAGAGATGGGAAGCAGAAAGGGATGAACTAACAGCCAACACGGAAGAACGGTAAAGCTGGCCAGATTATATAAATTTATTATTTCTTCTAAGGAAAATGATGAAAAACTGAGACACAATAGAAAGATCCACCAGTAAGCCCAAATAAAATGAATCAACAACCATCTTAACTGCAACACCCACGTTGCAGATATGCTACCTGCGGTTCCGGCGTGATTGGAGATGTTCGTAGGGCCACTTGTCTCTCAGCCCTCAGCTGCCAGCTACGTCCAGAAAAAAAAGTCCTGTCTGTCTAGTCTTGTCTGTCTAATCTTCTGTGTCCAATCTTGTCTGTCTGGTCTTGTCTGTCTATTTTCGTCTGTCTTGTCTTGTCTCTCTAGTCTTGTACGTCTAGTTATGTCTGTCTAGTCTTGTCTGCCTGAAGTCCGATGCTACTAGAGAAAAAACAATAAATAGATCGCTTGCAAAGTGTGAAATGTACCCAAAATATAAGTCTTATCTGCATCTCTTTACCATCGGGGGTATCCCGCTAATCAACTTGCTTGTGGAACAGCAAAGAAAACGGCAGGAGACTGGTCGCAGCAATCTTAAAAAAAATGGCCAGGAAACAACTAATTGAAGAACGGCAGCAAATGTAGCAGCAAGGCATTAAAGGAGAGTGGTCCAGACTTCTTTTGCCTGAAATTGAACCCTGGGTAGACGGAGAGCATGGGGAAAATAGCTACTACCAAGTATTGTTCGGCCACGGCTGTTTCAAGGACTATATGCAACAAATTGGTAAAGCCTCAGACAACCAGTGCATATACTGATAGAGACCAATACTGTGAGCCATACAATCTTTGACTGTTCTCGATGGGAAATGGAAAGGCATAAAATCACAACCAATTTAGAAGTACCAATCAACTCGAGAACGATTACTGGACACATGCTCAAAGCAAAGGAAAATTGGATTAAAATACAACAATATATTCATTATATTATGGAATCCAAAATAACCGATGAGAAAACGAGGCAAAGGAACAAAAGATAAAGAGAAATTCAATTTAAATAAGTCACCCGTAACTCCGAGGCCATGCGACTAGCAGTACCAGAGCTCACGCCAGTTTCCAGGGGGGGGCACTTGTCCGGTTAGGTGTATAACCGCCAGCTACGTCCCTCAAAGAAAAGTCTTCTGTGCCTAGTCAGAATCAGAATTGGTTTATTTCATTATTAAAGATTTATATAAAAGAAATATAAATGCTAAATTAAATTTTAGAGTATTTCGGAGCAAAATAATCCAGAAAGTGCCAAGATATAAGATATTATTTCATTCAGAGAATTTTTCATAGATCTTAATAAGTATTAACCTCTTAATCTGGACATCAATCACCAAACGCCAAGATCTTTACAGGTCGTATCACCGGCTAGACATTTAGCAAACCAATTCGTTCAGATCAAAACGTTCTTTTATAGTACCTTTGTTTGTGTTGCATTTTGTTCTTTTCGGAAATAAAAAAGCATTAAACACCGTACAAAGTGGTTATTTAGCAGTGGTTATAAAGCTGCGTTTATTTTCTAAAAAACAATCTAAAAATTATATTTTATGAAAAAGAACATTATGAAAAATGATTTCCTGCCGAACCTACTAATAATTACAAAATTATTTATTTATTTATTTATTTATTTATCAACAGGATATACAATATATATACACACTTACATAATACATAATATAATACATAAGGATGCACCTATAGAGGTGAGTTACACCTGTACATAGGCCTGAGAAGCAATTTTTTCACATAATTAAACTTTATAGATAACATACAAGAATTAGTTATACATAAAATACAAAAACATAAGCAATAAACAACATAATAAGGTATAAGAGGACTAAGAGGAGTATTAAAAAGTAAACTGTAGGAAAACAAAATATTGAAAAAGATTTGAGATAACAAAATATTGAAATTGTAAGAGAACAAAAAGTCTAATAAAAGGAAGTATTTGTAAGCCATTTTCTCAGTTTTATTCTTACTGTTTTGTTATTATTATTCGGTATTCTTTTTAGTGTATCAGGTAGTGTATTGAATTGTTTTATTGCCACAATCGAGGAGTTTTTAAATGCTATAGATTTACTGACTTTGGGTAACGGAATACTTCTATTTCTAAACTTCCCTTTATAGTTCTCATACGCATATTTACAACTATTGTAGTGATAACTCAACGACTCGAGTTTAAATGTATCTCTAAATCCTAGAACACGTTTGCCATCCGAAAATATGTTAATGAGCTTAGATTGAATTTGAGCTAAGATATTAGTGTTGGTTTTGTAACTTCCCCCCCCCCCCCAAGCAATAATTCCATAATTCACAATACTCTCAAAAAGAGAATGGTAAATAATCTTCAGTGATTGCTTGCTCATTATTTTTTTTAATGTATGAAAGATAAACAAAAAATATCTAGTTTTACTTATAAGATTTAATATATGGATATTCCACTTCATGTGACAGTCAAACATTAACCCTAAATATTTACAACTATTGACTCTTTTAATTTTCTCATTATAAATGGATAACTCAAAAAAATTAGGTACACTGTCTTTGTAACAGCCAAAAGGTATGTATGTTGTTTTATCCACATTTAATGTTAAATAATTATTTTGTAACCACATACCTATTTTGTCTAGGTATGTTAACATATTGTATGCCTCAGACCATCTTGTACCTATACCTTTAACCACTGTGTCATCAGCAAAAGCTGCTATACTATTTAAAGGTAATATTTTAAACATATCATTAATGTATATAATAAAAAGTAGGGGTCCTAAGACAGTTCCTTGTGGTACACCAATTTTAATTTTACATTTTTTACTTTTAACATCCTTAATTTTGACTACCTGAAATCTATCTGTTAAATAATTTTTAATTAGGTCATGAGATACTCCTCTAACACCATATTTATATAATTTATTAAGCAATATTTTATGGTTCACTGTGTCGAAAGCTTTGGCTAGGTCTAGAAAAGCAACAACTGTCGGATTACTGATGTCTATATTAGTATATATAAAGTCAGTGATCGATGCTAACGCATTCTTTGTACCTTTATTTTTCATAAAACCGTACTGATGACAACTAATAATGTTACAATCCATAACAAAAGAGTACAATCTCACATGAATAATTTTTTCAAAAATTTTCGCAATATTAGAAATAAGTGATATTGGTCTATAATTAGTCATATGGTGTTTATCACCAGTTTTAAAAATCGGCAATATTTCCGCGCATTTAAGTGCATTTGGCGAGATACCCTTTGATAAACATATATTAAATATATGTTCAAATATATTGGATATAATAGGGATTATAGTTTTGAGTACTTTTGTGCATATACCATCAACAGCACCGGCTTTTTCCTTTAGATCGTTTACTATATTTATAATTTCAGAGCAATTAGTAGGTTTCCAGAAAATGGATTTAGGATTATAACTTATTCCATCGTGAATTGTAGCAGCACTAGTAGGGATTTTAGCAGCTAAATTTGAACCAATATTACTAAAAAAATCAACGAAGTTATTAGCAATATCATTTGTATTTGTCAACTTATGATTGCCTTTGTTAATATAATCTATGTTATTGACCGAATTTATCTTTTTACCTAGCTTTTTATTTACGAATTGCCATAGATCCCTACTATTTTTAGACTTGGAAGAAGCTTCTTTGGTGTCAAAATTTATTTTCGCAATTTTGATTAATTTATCAAGTTTTTTGCAGAAATTTAACTATTTGATTCTTAGATATAAATTATTTTTATCGCGCTTCCATGTGTTATATAATTTTTCTTTTGTTCGACATGATTTCATTAAGCCCGGCGTGATCCAGTCAGTCCTAGGTTTGTATTTATGCGCTAGCTTCTTAAAACTAGATTCCTTGATTAAGTTTTGTATTTTTAATAATAGTTTTTCAGTTGCTTGATTAGGATCCGTGACAGCTAACAGGTCTGACCAATCAGTACGATTACAATTATGTATTAATTTGTTATAGCATAAAAATGATTTTTTTTCCCTTGTTTTTTGTTGTTTATCAAGATTCATTGTAAGGAAGATCGGATAATGATCCGCAAAAACTTGCATAAGTGTGATAGATTTACAATTTATGGCTTTAGATTTTATAAACATGTTGTCAATACAGGAACCACCGTTGTCATTTGGCCTAGTAATATTGTTAAACATTGGTATATAATTCATATCGAGCATGTTAGTTAGGAATAAATCTGACTGAACATCAATATTGTTAATGTTAATGTTAAAATCTCCTATTATAATATGGTTCTTAAATGTTGTATTGTTTTCCATATGAATTTTTAGATTTTGTATAAATTCAAGATTGGTGAGGTCATGACACCTATAAACACCAGAAATTTTAAGTACACTATTTGATAATATTTTAGCACAAGTGGAAAGAAAATTGCACCTACCCACCCTCTCCGTCGTTGTAGTTTGCTCGAGAGAATTCGAAATATAAATGACGACTCCATCCGATTTGTTTATGAAGCTACCGTTATAATAACATGTATAATTTTCTAATGTGAACATGTTAGGGCAAATAAGGTACCAAGTTTCGGTGCAGACGATTACATGCGGTTTGGTTAGTAGAGATGTTACCAGTAATTCCAATATTTCATAGTTTGCGTTTAAACTCCTGACATTAACGTGTAAGAAAAGTAAACCAGAATCGTTCAAAAAATAGTTTAGGTCTTCTAAATTATCAACAGACTCTTCAATGTAATTATTAGAATCAGACATAATTTTGTAAGAAGTTATATATTAGTTATTAGAAGTTTGTTGTTAAGGAAGATTCTTTTCTTTGGCCTGGGAACTTACGAAGATAATTTGGTATTTTTGGTAAGGTAGGGTAATCAGTTATATTTAGAAGATTTTGTATCTTGTATTTTAGGTATTCACACTGGGTTGTATTATTTGGGTAATGATTTGTGCATTTAATTAGGCCATATTTCTTGTTGTAGAATTCACAATTAACACACTTAAGAATTTCAGATTTGCAGCTTTCTGTTGGATGGTCACCAGCACATTTTAGACACTTGACCTTGTTCATACAATTTTTAAACGTCCACATTTGAAGCATAAGTTTATATTGATATCATTGCATACTCTACAACACTGGTAACCAATGAATATTTTGAAACTATTTTTTATGACAGTGCTGTATACTTCAGGTGAAGCCTCCATGATCACAGTGCGTTGTTTCATTGCATTGGTAAATTCAGAGATTAAAGAGAAATTACTATTTAACATGGATGGGTTTCTGTTTTTAATGTCCTCTTGGAGGTCTCTTAAGTTCATATCATTTTGAACATCAAATATTTTTAATCTAGGTAATTTGAGAGTCTGCATTTCCACTAGATAATCATTTTTCAATTTTTCAAAAATTAAATACAAATATAATTTATTTATATAATGTTCTTGAGGTATGGGGAAAAAAAATTAATTTATATTTGATTATATTAACACTTTTCATTCGTTTTTTGTGTTTAATTTTAAATGTTCGAATCTTACAAAAACGAGGTTTTTGTCTTGAACCATTTTTTTTAACCCTTGCCAAACCAGCAAGGTGATTAAGTCTAAAAACGAACAGAAAATATATTTCGTACCGTATTACATTTTGAAGAGAATAATAAAAATTGTATGAAATAATTATTTTATTGTTATAAACTATACATAGTAATAAAAATAACACTATCAATTCAAAAGATTTGTAGTAAAATTTATTACAGGGACCATCATGAAATATGTATTCAACATTCAACTCCGGCATTTATCGTCATTTTGGGCTTTTTATACTTCTTACTACTGTAAAAATCCAAAGGAAAACACATGTCTGATATTATAATTGGAGAACTTAATGACTTGGGTTGAAATTTGCAGGATATCGATAAAGCAACAGTGCATCTAGAATTAAACAAAATGTTAATGATATGGCAAAAGCATCTTTGGAAACCGATAATTTCTTCAACATGGACAAAAAAGTATTTTTTAACCCCATACACAAAAAGAGGAGTGTTATAAGTTTGACGTGTCTGTCTGCCAGTTTGTTCTTCTGTCCGTCTGTCCGTTTAATGGAGTCGTAGCTCTTAAACGAATGGTCCGATTTTGATGCGGTTTTTTTTTCAAAGCTGACGTGTTCGAGGAGGTTTTTAGCTATAATTTATGAAGATCTGTTCATGCGTTTGCTGATCATCAGCTCATTTCCTACTTGACAAAATTAATCTGCAACCAATTTGACACAAATGTTTCTCTAGTTCCGTATATGCAAATTTGTGTTTGAAAGCTGATGTGATCGAGAAGGTTCTTAGATATAATTTATGAAGATCTGTTCAGGCTTTCAAACGTAAACTATGGTATAATTGCAGGGGTTGGTGCCTATGGTAAAGCATATAAACAAATCACTTGTCTCGATCCAACATAGACTGATTAAATAAAAAAAATAATGTGCAATCTGTACCAAGTGATGATCTGAAAATCTATATAACTAATGCTGTTGTATATTTCTGTGATACCTATAATATAAATTATAACACATTTTGGTTTTCGAAGAATTCTTCCAGGTTATAATATGCCTTCTGCATTAGAACGTTTTTCATTTTTCTTCTGAATAGTTTGAAGGAGCGTTCTTCTTTCATATTATCAGGTAATATGTTGTACAACTTAATACCAATAATATCTGGAGCTGTGCGACAATTTGTTAATTTTACTTGGGAAGCAATACTGCGATAATGATGTATTTCCTGTTTGGTGTAAAAGAGATGTTTATTTTTGAAGGTGCGGCATGCTAGTTCCCATATGTACATACACGGTTGATTAGTCCTTTGAAAGCAACCTTGAACCATTTTGTAGGTTTACATATTCACACAAAACAAAGATCATTCCAAATGTTTGTCTAGTTTCCACCAATCATGTATTTGCGAATGTTTGCATTTGCGAGTACCTATTAATACTTTTATGATGAGCGTTACCGCGTCGGGGGACCGCTAGGTGAAGAAGTGTAATTAGTTATATCTACGTAGGTATAACGAATATAATATACCTATCCATCCAATGGCGCTACAGCCCAAATCGGGCCTTGGCCTCCTCTATTTACTTTCTCCAGCCATTCCTGTCTTCAGCCGCCTTTCTCCAGGTCTGCTTCTTCGAAGAGCTTGTAGATCTCGTGGTTGTATCTTATTCTCCACTGTTTGTTTTCTTGGACCGGTCCATATATTCTGCGTAATATTTTTCTTTCAAATGCGTTCAACGGATTATTGCGGATTATTGTTTTATAAAGTTTCAGTTTTGTTTTCCTGTGGATATTCCCTAATCTGATTATGGCCGAAATCTGGAAGTGTGCTTTATTGACATTACTGATTCTTCGTTGGATTTCTTTCATCTCGTACCGTTTGCTGAATATGTTACAGCCTAAGTAGGTAAAGTCATTGACCACCTCAAAGTTTTGGTCGCCTATTGTCATGTTCTGGCCTCTTCTCCTATTGCTTCGGGTCTGTATTAATACTTTGGTCTTATCTTCATTCTCTTTTAGACCCACTTCTTCAGTCGAGCCTTTTAGTTGTATGTGGGTTTCTTTCATTGATGTTAGGTTTCTTCCAAGTATGTTTATGTCATCTGCATATCCTGCTAGTTGGGTGGGTTTGTGTAGCAGCGACGCGTTGGAGTCTACCGTGGTTTTCCTTACTGCGTATTCTAATGCTAGATTAAAGAGCATTGGGGCGAGTCCATCTCCCTGCTTGAGGCCTTGGATTATTTTAAATGGGTCTGTTAGGTTTCCTTGTATCTTCACTCGGCTTTCACAGTTCTCCATTGTTAGTTTTGTTAGCCTTACTAATTTTCGTGGAATGTTAAAGTCTAGCATGATGCTGTAGAGCTTTTCTGTGTCTATGCTGTTATGCCTGTCTGAAGAGTCGTATGCCTGGTCACGTAGAGTTGGTACACATCGATGTCATATTCCCAGCTTTTCTCCAGAACTTGTTTTACTTCGCATAATTGGTCTGTGGTCGATCTTCCTGGTCTAAAACCCGCTTGGTTTTCACCAATGATTTTTTCGGATAGTGGTTCTAGTTTGTTTCGGAGGATGGTTGTGAGGACTTTAAATGTTGTGCTTAGTAGGAATATTCTCATATAATTTTTACATTCTAGCTTGTATCCTTTTTTGTGGATTGGACAGATGATGCTGGTTCTCCATTCGTTCGGCACTTTTTCGGTTCTCCATATTTCTTTGATTAGGTCCTTTACCGCTATCGCTAGTTGTGGTCCTCCATATTTTATTAATTCTGACGGAATGTTGTCCATACCTGGTGATTTGTTGTTGTTTAGCGACTTGATTGCTTTTCTCACCTCTTCTTCAGTTGGGGGTGGTTGTTCTCCTCTCGTTCGTCTGCTGTGTGTTCGAGTATTCTCTGGTCTTGGTAAGTTGGATTCTAGTTGCTGTTTGAGTTTAGGACTTGCACGAAATATTGTTTCCATCTCCCTTGTATTTCTGTTTCGTTTCCGATGATTTGTCCTGTCTCGTCTCGGCATAGGCTAGTGCTTGGCTGGAAACCTTTCTTGAATATATTTATTTGCCTGTATGCTTTCCTGGTGTCGTTTTTCTTAAAGTCCTCCTCTATTTATAGCAGTGTCTTGTTAATGGTCGTTCTTTTCTTTCTTCGTAGTAGTTTATGAATATCCTAGTATCCTCGTATTTGGCCCTCTGTAGTTGGGTGGGTCTCTCTATGTATATAGCTTCGTTCTTGTCGTTTATGGCTTTCTTGCAATCCTCGTTAAACCGTTCTATTTTGTTTTCCTTTGGTTTGTGGCCTATTGTGTTCTTGGCGGCTTATGTGACCGCTTCCTTGATTTCTTTCCATTTCTTCTCAACGATTTCGCTTTCTTCCTGATTTTCTGTTACCTTCTCTTTCTGTTTCTGTAGTACTTCTGCTATATTATTTTGGAAAGCTGTCAATATTTGCTCCTCTGTAGGTTCTGATATCACGTATGCTGGATGCGTTTCTGTGACCGATGATCAGGCGGGCGATTTGGTTGGCCGTTCCTGCCGTCCGGGGATATCTATGTTTGTTTATGTATGTTACGGTGTGGGAAGTACGTTGAGCTAATTATCATGTTTTTACTTGTTGCGAAATATATTATCCTTTTTCCGTTGTCATTGGATTCATCATGGAGGCTGTGTTTTCCTATGGTTGGTTCGTATTCCACTTCCTTCCTTATTTTGGCGTTCAGGTCTCCGAAGACGATTTTGATATCGTATGTTGGTATTGTGTCATAGGTTCTTTCTAATGTTTGGTAGAGTTCGTCTTTGACCATTTCCTCCTTCTCTTCCGTTTCCGCGTGGATATTTATTATTGACATATTAAAGAACTTTAGCTTTAGTCGTATCACGCACAGAATCTCGTTGATGGGTCTGAAGTCTATGATCCTGGTTTTGGTTTTTTGATCTACTATAAATGCTACTCCATGTTCGTGGGCGCCATCTTCCTTTCCACTGTATAGGATCGAGTGTGTCTTTGCGGTTACTTGTATTTTATATTGCTCTAGTATGGGGAGTAGTTGTTATAGCGTTCCTGTTTTGTATAGGGATCGCACGTTCCATGTTCCGATACTCATTTGCTTGTCTCTTTTCGGTCGTCTTCTCAAAGTCCGTCCTATCCGAGGCATGTTTTGAAGTTTCGTAACAAAAGGTTTTTCCGGGATGGGGTTGTTAGCCCCACGCCCAACCCTCTTTCCGGAGGGCCATTTATCCCGCTCTCGTCAGCCCTGACCTTTCTTTCCACCGGGGTTGGTTACCCGATCTCCAGAAAGGTTGATCAGGTTGTCCGGGGTTCCCCACCTTTATATTCATATAAAGGCTACTAGGAGGTGAGAGTCGGAATTGAGTAGGAGAGGCTATGCGACGCTAACAACCCCCCTTTGTAAAAAACCCTTTAATGCCCGGAACTGCCTATTATGGCTTCGCTTCGGCTTATTTGTTTACTTGTTTTCTCTTTCAAGTTGTTCTCTTTCTCTTATTACTTTCCTGACCCATTCGTGTATTTTTGTCCAGTTCTCCTCTTTTTCTATCATGTACTCCGTTGTTCTTTCTGGTGTCAGTTTGTTGCCAATTTCTTCTTCCAGTACTTTTTTATCCTCCTCCCATCTGCTACATTGGAAGAAGGCATGCTCCAATGTATCTATTTTGTCACAATATTTGTAGATGTCGGTTTCTCTGATCTTATATTTTTTAAGGTATGTTCCGAACGATCCGTGACCACCTAATAGCTGCGTCAGGTAGTAGTCTATGTTACCGTGTTTTCGACTAGTCCACGCCCTTATATCCGCTATCATTTTTTTGGTTCATTCTGCCTTGCCTGTCAGATTTGTCCAATTGGTCGGTTCTTATATGCTTTTTTTCTCATGTTCCTTCCCTCTTGCAGTAGCTCTTCTAGAGAATCTGTTGTGGACCTACCACTGCGGAATCCATACTGGTTATTTGACAGTTTATGTTGGTCTTCCAGCTCTATATTTAATCTTTCAACGATAAGCCTTTCTAGTAGCTTGCCCATACAATTTATTAAACATATCGGTCTATACTCTTTTTGTTCTGGTTCTTCTTTTTTTTGTTTTTTTAATTAGAACTGCCCTTGCGGTTTTCCATATTCTGGGAAAGGTTCCTTCCTTCATTATATTATTAAATACTTTTAAGTGAGCTTCTGGGTAGGCTAGGACTCCCACTCTTATTATTTCGGCTATGATGCCATCTTGGCCCGGTGCTTTACGGCTTTTCATTTTTTTGCTGCCCTGGTGAGTTCTTCCTTTGTGAATTTAGGAGTCTCTATTGGTTGTTGCCACTTCTGTTTGTCTGTGGTTACCGGTGCTTTTGTGAATAGTGCGTCCATTACTTCGGCCACTTCTTGGTCTTCCATTTTTTCTGGGTGTTGGCATAAAATAGTATGTAGAAAGCTAAGAACTTTCTACATACTATTTTATATCCTATAAGTCCCACGGGTCCCGATCAACTTCATCGACTACTTTTTCCCAGTTCTTTTGTTTTGCCACTATGATCTTTTTCTTAATTTCTTTCTTTCTGGCTATGTATTTTTGTTCTAGTACCCAGTCTCAGTCTCTTTTTTCGTTTTTGCCGGATCCGCTCGTGCTCTAGTGACCAGTCTTCTTGTCGCATTTGCTTCTTTTCTTGCTTCTCGGATATTGTCGTTCCACCAGTATACGCTTTTTATTGGTTTGATATTTTTTGTTTTCCTGAAGGTTTCCTTGCAGGTCTCATCTATGGTTTCCACTAAGCTCTGTGCCGTGTTTTTGTCCTTTCTCTTAAGGATTGCCCCTAGTACAGTATTTTTTCATATTTTCTCTGGTTATTATCCATCTCTCTTTCTCGTTGTTTGTCTCTTTTGGTTCAGCCCTTTCTTCGTCCAGTATCTTATAATATATGTTCTCGTGCTTGCTTAGGTTTTCCTCTGTCTTTACTTGCCATTCTATTAGTCGGTTTTACAGTTTCTGTGACGTCATTGTCATGTCTATGTAGGACGTCCCTTGTGGCCCTGAGAAAGTCGGGATTCTTCCCTCATTATGTATATATAGGTTTTGTTGGATACCCCATTCTGCCAGGATTCTCCCTCTCTCGTTTTCCTGGCTGTTCCCCCAGGTCTCCGATTTTGCATTCAGGTCGCCAGTTATTAGGACTTCCTTCTAGCTTGTTTTAATGGTGTCTGGCTGAGGTACTCTATGAATTGTTGTTTTGTAGTTTTGTTTGGTGAGATATAGCATGCTACTATTAGGATATTTTTAAGTTCTACAGATGCGAAGCCTTTGTTATTAGTTCCTTTTTTTTGATTTGCCATTCCGTGTTAAAGATTTTTATCGCCACGTCCTGGTCTATGTCCGTGATCCATCCTTTTTTTGTTTTGTTTATATTAGGTTCTGCTATTATAGCTACGTCGACTCTTTGTTCATTTACATGTTTGTGGAGGAGGTCTATTGCCTCTCTACATCGGTCCAGGTTGGGCTTTTTTGGTTATTCCTTTTTTTCTTTCTCTTCCTCGGTCTTAGCCCTGTGTGTAGCTTTTACTAATGCTGTATATATAGGGCTTTTGAACTTTCCGCTAGGGTGTTCTTCGGTTTCGCATTCTATGCAATATTGCTTTTTTTGCAATCTTTCATTGCGTGTCCTTTTCCCCCGCATCTCCAGCAAGCCATTGTTCGGTCCGGTCCTGTGCATTCTTTGCTATGGTGTCCGAAACATAAGCATTGCGCGACTTTAATTATGTTAGTGAACTTTTTGATAATGCATGTAGAGAGCCCAATTCTCAGCCTTCTCATCTTTGCTAGTTTCCTGGCGTTTCTTTCCGAGGTCACTATTATTGCTGATTGGTTTTCATCCGGGTTTCTGTAGAGTTTCTGTATTTTAATGTCGTCCTCTTTTATCCCTGGTTCCTTGATTGCATCCGTTATTGCTTTGTGCACCTCTTCTTCGGTGGTTACTCCGTCAATATGTTTTATGAGCAGGCTTTTTTTTCTTATTCCGGGAGTTCTTATATCGGCCTCACTTCTGGTTTTCCGCACTATTTTCTTGAACTCTTCCGGATTACCTTTTAGCCGGATCTCTAGCTCTCCCTTCGTTGTTTTTCTTGTGTCGATGATTTCGTTTTGTTTGTCGGTTTCTGCTGTCTTTTCCTTAATGCTTTTAAGGAGTTCTGCATATGTATATGTTTGATCTCTTATGTAGATTTTGTTCTTTTTTCTTCTATTTGTTTTCTCTCTGTCTTTTTCTGAGCTCTTTTTGTTATATTCGTCTGTATCTTCGTCTGGTCCCCTATCATTGCTCTTGCTGGTTGGATTATTTGTGCCTGCTATGTACCGCTTGACCTTGATTGGTGTCGCCACATCGCTTCGAATAGTGTTTTCAGGTCTGCTTTTTCATTGTTTTCCCGTTTGGTGAAGATATGGCAGGCTATTTTCCCTATCTCTCTATTGGCTCCTTCTCTGTTTGGTATTTCAATGGTTTTGTTTGCCAGGATCACGCCTGCTGGTAGTAGTTCCAGTCCCCTCGTTGCTTCCTCTATGGAATATTTTTTTTCAATTTTTTTGGCTAGTTCCTTCGTGTGTTTCTTTTCGGTTGCGAAGCCATGAGCGATTATCTCTTCCTTGGGGCTTTGAAGAAAAAACCCCAACTTTTTCTTCTACGTTTTTGTAGATTTCCTCTGTTAATATCTTCTTTCTTATGTCCTCAAAGATTTTGTGTGTTTTTGGTTCATCTGGTAGTTTTTCCATTTCAGTTTTCAGGGTTAACCTTTGCTAGGGCCTCTTCGAGGTCCCTGATTCGCATCTCAGCCGTTTTGATACGGTCCTCATACTCTGCCCGTACGTTCTTCAGTAGCAATTCGACGCCTGTTCCCTCAGTACTAGTTGGTGTGCAGGCTGAGCTTACTCCCTTTTATTCCAAGTGTTTTTGTGCTACTTGGATGTCCACATCGTATGTGGGAATCTCGATGTGTTCCCATCTGTGGGCTTCAAACCACTCCCGCGCTGAGTCCCTTCTCTATTTGCCGTAAAAGCTTCTCTGTCGCGGTCTTAATTTCCCTTTTAGTATTTGGGTTGTCCTCGACTAGTTTTGTAAGCTGCGTTGTATACAAGGTCATTGCCTGTATTGCCTCAATAATGTTAAAGGCAGTAGGGCACTCCTTTCTTTTGATAGGTTCGATGGAGACCCTGTCTGTGGCTTCTATGGACGTGTCCGCCACTTTGCGTTTTTTCAACATCGATTCATTTAGAGAGTTTCACCTCTACCTTACACCCGTGGTGCTTAATCTGCTGTGCGGCAATCGTGGGGCATCCGCCCCTACCATACCGAAGACCGCACGTGTCGTCTGATTGCCCGTGTCGTGCGGCATCCCGCCGCTGTACGAGCGTCCATCCATTGTCGATTGCTTGCTCCCCCCAGAATCCGAGGAGCGGCCTGAGATAGACTCAGGGTGAGATTGTGGACCACTCACTGGTCCTACCCACCTGGGGTAATGTGTTGTTTACATTCGACATTACCATTATTATTTGGCTAAACCCAACTACACCCGCGCCACAGAGTTTAGTGAATTTTTTTTTGTTAAAGAGGTTTTTCCTCTCTGTGCTGTGGATTAACTTGGCTTCCTTCCTCTCCTTTGACCTTACCAGCAAGGGTGGCCCTACCAGGAGCATAAGCTCCCGCTGGCATCGCTCTTAGGCCGCTTACTGCGGCAAAGTGTTAATCCCCGAGAGGCATATAATATACTTAATAGCCTAAAATTGTACGTAACTTAGATATATTTTTCAAGGTCTACTAAGTTCCTGCAGAGTTTCGATATTGTACCACTTCTAAAAATATAACTAATAGGTATAACTCTATAGGTATAACTAATTTGAACGGGTGATTTTTTTGCTATTTGATTTTTCACTGAATTTTTTTTTCAGTGTAAGAACAAGATTCGTGACATGTGGCAATGTCAAAAATGCTCTGTAAGGTTTGTCATTTCACCATAAAGAGACTAAGATCAGAACAACGCTAGCAAATCATTGAATTTTATTATCAAAATTCGTGCTGTGTGAGAAATGTGTTTCGTAAATTACTTCCATTTTATGGTCGTCATAAACGACCCACCGAACAGGCTATTCAAGCTGTTATGACCAAATTTCGCACCAGTTTCACTTTATTGGACATTAAACCACCAACCCTTATGCGAAGAGTGCGTACCGAGGAAAATATTGCTGTTGCATCGGCCAGTGTTAATGAAGACTGCAATATGTCAATTCGTCGCCGTTGTCAACAATTGAACTTGTGTTATTGGACCATATGGAAGATTATACGTAAGGACCTTGAAACCATACAAAATAAAGCTGCTGCTAGAACTTAAGCTAGGTGACGTACCACCTAGCACGTCGTTTGTTTGGTGAATGGGCCCTAGGAAAGTTGGATGAAGATCCATTTTTCTATCGAGAGATTGTCTTCAGCGACGAAGCTCATTTCTATTACAGTTAGTAGATAATAGTTATATTTGTCTTTTTTTTTGGCAACACTGTTGCATGCCAATATGTTTAAGTAAGGATATACAGTTATGTTGATGTTGAATAAATATCGTTTTCAAGAAGCACGTGGTCATGTTTATTTTAAAATACTTTAATATAATTTCGTTTCAAATAATATAAAAGGTTATAGACCCAGTTACGTGAGTTTATAAAAAGACAGATTATTATTTGCAATATTAAAGTGTCGTGATTAAAAATTAATAAACAAAACAAAATCTGATTAGTGTTGGGTTTAACATTTGTGTTTAACACCATTGTTTAACAAGTGTTTAACATTTTATTAAAAATTGTGTAGTTGGTTGCTTATGTAGTTTAGATAATACTTTCGAGTGTATTATAAGTTTGAACTAAGGTACTTCTAAACACAATAGTTGGAATAAAATGGAGTTTTTTAAATACATAAAACCCTTGGCAAGTGAGTCGGATTGGCCAGTTTTGTACGAAAAATAAGATATCTTTTAGATTATCACGAGGGTGCTCTAGATATGATTGATAGCAAGTTAGTAAAACCTGAACAGCTTGCAGAAAAATCTTCAGAGGTCACAATAAAAGAACACAAAGTTAAAAGTGATTTGTTAAGAAAGTCAAATAGTTATGCTAAGTCAATGATCCCAAGTTCTGTTAGTGATTCCGTGTACCAGAAAATTATGGATCAAGAGACTGCTTTTGACGCTTGGAATACATTGAAACAACAGTTTGAGGCATCATCAAAAGATCAGCTATTTAAGATTTGTGCAGATTTTTTTTCATTTAACTGGATTGATGGTGAGGATGTTTCGATACATATAGTTAAGCTAAAGCCACTTTGGAATGAACCAAATATTGGTCTTAAGGCTAGAAATGAAAATACCTTGCCTGATCTATTGTTAGTGTGTAAAACTCACCATATTTTGCCCAGTTCATTTATCACATTCAAGTCGAGCTGGATGTTATTAAAAAGTGAAGATAAAAAGACTCTTGATGATTTGACAGTCCAGCTTTGTTCTTTAGAAAGAAATTTTATGAAGCGGGAAATTGGTTCTATTTCTGAGGAAGCTTTAGTAACAGATACAAAGCATAAAATGAAGAGTAAGGGCAATATTAAGCAAAAGACTAACAAATATAACTGTCACTATTGCAAGCAGGCTGGACATTGGGTTAAGGATTGTAAGAAGTGGATATCTGATGGAAGACCAAATAAAACCCAAGAGGCTTCAGCAGCTGATACTCAAGGTCTTATGTTCATCGAGGTTTCAGATATCAGTTGAGTCGTCTACCTATCCGCACACATGGTTTATAGACAATGGGGCCACAAGACATAACTAACAGTGATTTATATTACATGGATTTAAAAAAATTTGAGACTCCATATGGTATAAAATCAGCAGGAAAAAAATCCTACCTGCATTAGGTACGGGAACAGTACGAATAAAAACCTTGGCCACTGGGGAAAATGTTTTGCTAAAAGATGTCTGGTATGTGCCAAACTTGTTCAGAAACTTATTTTCTGTTCTAGCAGCACATTACAGGAATCCAAAAAGTTTTTGAGTCAACTGCGACAGAGTGCTGGCTCACAAATCAGGGAAAGCTGTTCCTGAATGGTACTCGAGATGTCGGCTGCACGATATTTGAGGCAAAAATTAAACAAGTAAATTTTGTTGATAATAAATTCCAGTGGTATCATGAAAGATGGGGTTATCAAGATAAAAGACATGTGCAAGATAAGATGCAAAGAGAGTTGAACATAAAAATTGTTAATTTTTGCGAGCAATTATGTGAGCCTTGCATCAATGGAAAGGCTCACAGGCTGCTATTTGGTCATAGACATCAAAACCAGGTGAATTGATATCGGCCGATGTATGCGGACGATTAAAAGATTCTTTCAAAAATGAAAGGTATGTAGTTGTATTCAAGGACAATTATACAAAGTTTCGATATGGCTATATGATGTCAGAGAAATCCGAGGTCAAAGAAATGTTAAAAAAAGGAGCTTGTTGTGAAAAATCATGCTAAAACATGTTAAAAAACATGCAAAGATGGACAACAAGGAGATCAGAGAGGTTCTACGTTTAGCGGGGGTAACGCAGAAGTTGACAGCCCCATATACACCTCAGCAGAATGCAATTTATGAACGAGATTTTCGGAAAACAATTGAAATGACAAGAATTTTTAAATATTCCAACGTAAATTTAATTTTTCCAGAAGCCATGTGGGCAGAGCTTGTAGCAACATCATTGTACATCCTAAACAGAACTGGGAAATCATCTGTAGATGGTATAAGTCCCTATGAACTTTGGATAGGTAAAAAACCAAGAATAAAACATTTAAGAATAATTGGTTCAGTCTGCTATGCCCACATTCCTGATCAAAAGCGTAAGAAAATGGATAAGAAAGCTATAAAAGGATACCTGATAGGATATGATGGAGATGAGCGTTATCGTATCTGGGTAAAAGAAGAAAATGAAGTTATCTAAGCAGAGATGTCACATTTAAAGAAAAAGTCAGTGTGAGTACGTAAAATTGCCAATGGAGGACATTGAGGTTCAAAGTGAGGGAAATCAAGAAGACCAAGAGTTATCTGAAGAAACAGAAGGTTCTGAGGAAGAGGGATAACAATCGTTTAAAAGTGAAGAATCTGAGTCAACAGATGAACAAAGTGAAAACCCACTCTCATCCAGAAATTTAAGGGACCGTTCAAAGATGTCAAAACCGGCACATTTAAAGGACTACATAATGCTTGAGGAACAAGCAATTTTTCTAGTCACCACACCTGAAACATATGAAGATGCTATGAGTGAAAATAATAGAAAACATTGCAAAATGGCAATGGACAATGAAATAAAATCTTTAAAGGAAACCCATACATGGGAACTTACAAATTTGCCAAAGAATATAGAGTGATACCATGTAAATGGGTTTATAGAATAAAAATGAATCTGATGGTTCAGTAGATAAGTACAGGGCTTCACTTTTAATAAAGGGTCAAGTCAAAAATATGGTGAGGATTTTATTGTAACATTCAGTCCAGTAGCAAAACCTAGCACGATACGAGCTATGCTGAGTATTGCAGCTACAGAAAAAATGCATTTGATTCAGTTTGATGTTTCAACAGCATTTTTATATGGATATCTAGATAAAGACATATACATGGAGCAGCCGGCGGGTTATACCGATGGAACTAAAAAGTTTTATAAATTATTACGAAGTCTATGAGGACTCAAACAAGGTCCAAGATGCTGGAATAAAAGATTCTGCACTTTTCTCAAACAAACAGCTTAGAACAAGCGAAGCTGATCCTTGTCTTCATATAAGAGGTTTTTAGACTGTTCAATTACACAAGATGTAGCAAGACTAAAGCGGGTATGTCGATACATTGCTGGGACTTGTACTTTAGGAATAAGGTTTAAAGCAAAAGGTAGCTGCAAGATGGACTGTTACAGTGATGCAGACTTTGGTGGTTGCATCAAGACTGGACGTTCCACTTTTGGAGTTGTAGTGACATATGCGGGAGGAGCCGTGTCTTAGCCAGAGACAACAATTGACTGCTACGTCGACAACTGAGGCAGAACTAGTCTAGATTGTTTGAAGAAATGGGTTCTCCAAAACAAGTACCTAGTCTTCAGATAGACAACCAGGCAACGATTCGTCTTTGTCATAATCCTGAGAACAATCATCGCACTAAGCATATTCGAATAAAATACTTCATCAGAGAAAAAGTTGAACACAGAGTTGAGCACATCCCGACAGAAGACCAGGTTGCTGACATCATGACGAAGCCACGACTAGTGAATTTAAGTGAGAAGTTAGGACTGTATTAAAAAGTAATAAAGTTAGCTAAAAATAAAATAAAAAAGGGAAAGTATTACAGTTAGGTAAATAGTTATATTTTTCTTTTTGTTTGGCAATACTGTTGCAAACCAATATGTATAAGTAAGGATATACAGTTCTGGTTGAATAAAGATCGTTTTCAAGAAGCACGTGGTCATATTTATTTTAAAATACTTTAATATAATTTCGTTTCAAATAATATAAAAATTTCTGGCTCAATGGGTACGTCAACAAACAGGATTGCCGAATTTGGTGTGAAGAGCAACCAGAGGCAGTATAAGAGCTGCTAATGTACCCTGAAAGATGCACTAATTGGTTCGGTTTGTGGTCCGGCAGTATCATTCAAAAACGATGAAAATCGCAACGTTACAGTCAATGGAGCAAGATACCGTGCGATGATTACCGACTTTTTTTTGCTTAAAATGGAAGAATTGGACTTGCTTGATATGTGGTTTCAGAAAGACGGTGCCATATGGCACATGGCACACGATATCATGAACCCATTGAGAGGCGAGTGTGTTGAGCAATTAATCTCACGTTTTGGAGCAGTCCATTGATCGCCTAGATCAGGGGTCTCAAAACTTTCCAGCCTTAGGGCCATACTGATTACTCCAGTAAGTTCCGAGGGCCAAAACCATATTATCATGTTGCCGGTGGTAAAAAGTGAAATAGGCCACTGATGAAAAAAAAAAGTCTGAAAAAGTACGCAACGTTTAAAAAAGGCTGCAAAACGGACTAAAGTCCGCAAAACGGCAACACTGCACATTATTCATTTTCCTGTCATTATCTGTAATTTCTAGATTAGTCGTAGAGCACGAGCCATGAGGAGTAACGTGACACGACATCTGGTGGACACAAGCGGAAATAGGTAGTACCTTCTATCGCTAACAGATGGCGCTAATAGCACGTACAGAATAATCTCGTTGGTTCGAGAAAGTTCTGGTGTCTTCCACTCACTTCTAGATGGCAGTAATTAGAATATATAAGAAGGCTAGTGGCGCAACCACAAGTCAGTTCCTATGACACTGTTGTGAAATAAAATAGTGCGTACCTCCTTAAAACGTGTTTGTGCGTGTTTAAGTTTAAGACATCTTTGTAACAGTATTTTGATTTGAATTGTTGCTTTTGTGTGTGATTTAGTAGTATGGAAAAGAAGCGAAAAATTGATAGTGAATGCAGAAAATTCAAAGATCAGTGGAACATTCAGTATTTCATAATTGAGTCCAGTAACAAAGCCGCTATGTTTGATTTGCAATGAAAGCATAGCCGTTCTCAAGGAATATAACATTAAACTTCTTTATGAAACAAAACATTTTCAAAATTACTCAAAATATACAGGAAGTTTGCGGACAGAAAAATTCGAAGCTATGAAGCGCGGATTGAAATCGCAGCAATCTTCATTTACAAAACTCAAAACTGAACAAGAGGCTGCAACTCCTGGAAGCTTTCGTGTGGCTCTTAAAATTGCAAAACGTGGAAAACCATTCACCGATGGAGAAATGATCAAAAAATGCATAATTGCAGTAGCTGAAGAAATTTGCCCTGAAAACGTAAATTTATCAAAAACTGTCAGTATGTCAGCAAACACTGTGGCTCGAAGGGTAGAAAACATCGCTGAAAATATATCCTCTCAACTGTTCGACAAAAATGGACATGTTGAGTGGTTTTATTTGGCCTTGGATGAGTCAACGGATGTGTCAGATACTGCTCAGGTGTTGATTTATATTCGAGGAGTAGATAAAAGCTATGAAGTGCATGAAGAACTTCTTGATATGTATAGTATTCATGGCACAACTACTGGTACAGATATTTTTAAAGATGTTGAAATGGCCATTAATCAAAAGAATCTTCGATGGAAAAACTTGAAATGTATTACAACTGATGGAGGCAAAAACATGAGTGGGAAAGATAAAGGAGTGGTCGCTCTTGTGTCAAAGGCTGTAGAAAATGACGGTGGTTCAAAACCATTAGTCTTCCATTGTATTATTCATCAACAGTCTTTGTGCGGAAAATGTTTGGACATGTCTGAAGTTCTGAAACCAGTCATATCAACTGTTAATTTTATCAGATCTTTTGGGCTGAATCACCGACAATTCCGACAATTTATTGAAGAGATTGGAGAAAATGACTTACCTTATCATACTGCCGTACGTTGGCTTAGTTGTGGGAAAGTCCTTCAGCGCTTTTTTGAACTTCAAGCAGTGATCGAATTTTTTTTGAATGAAAAGCATCGCAATCTTACTGAATTACAAAACAACGCATGGCTGTGGAAGTTAGCATTCTATGTTGATTTGACAAAACATGTTAACGAACTGAATTTGAGATTGCAAGGAGAAAACCAGCATCTTCCTGATTTATACACTAATATCAAATCATTCCGGAAGAAATTGATACTGTTTCAATCACAACTACGAAGTAAATGTTTTTCACATTTTAAAACATGTGAAATATTCAGCCACACCACTGAGACTGAGTTTCCTATCGATTTTGCAATCGAAACTTTGAGTGCTTTGAAAATAAATTTTGATACTCGTTTCTCGGACTTTGATGCCATTGCGAATCAAATTAATATTTTTCAGAATCCTTCTGATACTGACATTGAAACCCTAGCCCCGGAACTTCAAATGGAAATGATTGATCTACAGTGCAGTGATATAATTAAGAACAAATATCAAAACTCATCTTTGTTGGAATTTTATAAGAGTCTTCCACTGACACAATTTGATAATTTGCATAAATTTGCTCGTGGGCTGTTTTCTGTTTTTGGTACTACTTATTTGTGTGAGAAGACCTTCTCCAAAATGAAGTACACAAAAAATGTTTACAGATCTAAATTAACTGATGAGCATCTTAAATCTCTTTTTTATATATAAACCTTTATTGGCATTTTAAAACAAACACTTAACAAACATTAGACCTTACAAGCTAGACAATCAACATAATAAACAAATTTTTTACACATTACATTTCTCAAACGATACTTAGACTACACTGATCCGCCTTTGCTGTCTTTCCACTTAACAATTTTAGCCATTAGCAGCCAACCATGACCGCTTTCATCCATCAACGACTTCCAACCTTTTCTAAGCTCTATCTTCTCAGTCGCACTCCACACACAACCACTACAGCTTGTACCCCAACGCTCCCAACTTTCTATGCCCGTCCCACATATTCGGCAAGTTCTCTCGTTTGGCGTCATCCAGTACCTCCTGCCCCTTTCTTCACTGCCGCATCTAAATCTGGCGATCATTATTTGGGGAACGTCAGATTTTCGGAGATAATCTGGTAACTTTCCCAAAACGAGTATATTTTGGTACTCGGGGTTGTACGATCCTTCTTCAATGCCCTTTAACCTTTCCTGCATCTCTATCTCAAACATTCTTTCTCCTACCATACTTTCTACATTGCTACCTCTCTTAATCATTCTCTCCACTTCCACACCCGACCAGCCACCCCTTTCATACATATTCCTTCTCTCACTCCCCCATATAGTTATCCTAGCATTACCCGTCCCTTCTTCCCTAGCAGCTTTGAACACTTCCTTTTCGGCCCTATCATCTCCCATTCTTTCTACCTTACAGTAATACCTCGCAAACCGCGCTGCAGCCAGACTCGCAATTTTGACTGCACCTGTTTCTTGCATCACTATATACCACGGAGTTGATTTTTCCAGCTGCAGCATCCTTTTTAATACTTGTAACTGCATTCTCTCTATCTTTTCTACCTCTTTCACACCCCATACTTCAGAACCATACATTAAAATACTACGCACACACACCTTCCAAATCATCATTTTTGCTCTTAAGCTTTCCTTGCATTCACTCTTCCATACACTCCAGAACCTGTTAGCAGCCACCCAAGATTTCTTTACAATGTAATTTATATGCTCCTAAAAGAACCATCCTGACTAAACATAAATCCAAGGTATTTGAACACCACCATTTTTGTCTTCTTCACATTCACGACCAGCTTTCGTTTCATAAAGTACCCTTTCTCCCGTCCTCTCTCACCTCTCTCATTTCTGCGTACGTGCTTGCCAAGACAACTATGTCGTCGGCGTAGGCCAGACTGCACACTTTTTTTTCCCGATTACTATACCACCTGCTTGACCCTTGCGTAATACCTCCTCTAAGTCTGCTATGTAGATGTTGAACAGCGGAGGACTTAGAGGACACCCCTGTCTTAGCCCTTTCGATACCTTAAAACATTCCGACACATTCTCCTCCACTTTCACTCTACAATACGTGCTCCTATACAAGCTCTTAATACTTTCCCGAGAACTGAAATCGATATCTTTTTCTCCTTCAGACACTCCCACATTTTCACCCTAATGATCGAGTCGTAAGCTGCCTTCCACGAAGAGGGCGTACACCTTCCCTTTCGTCTTTGTCAGTTCGTTCTGGACAACGGAATTGAGAGTAACTAAATGCTCAGTAGTTCCTCGACCATGACGGAACCCAGCTTGAACTTCCGGCAGAATACTTTTTTCTTCAACTTCGCCTTGCAGTTTTTGCTCTAAAACCTTGGCGTATACTTTGTACAACGAGTCCATCAGTGTTATACCTCTGTAGATATTTGTGTTCTCCCTATCCCCATTCTTAAACACTGGTATTATTAATCCCTCTTTCCAACCGTCCGGCATTTCTTTTTGACCTTTATAAATCCCGTTCAATTCTTTCAGTAGAATTTGTCGAATTCCGGTCGGAGCTACACTCCATGCCTCACTAGGAACCGCATCCTGTCCCGGCGCTCTTTTGTTTTTTCCTGCACAGAGGACAAACTCTAGTTCTTCAAAATATATTTCATCTTGCCATGGTCCCTGTACCGTCCTTTCAACTTTTTCATCGAGCTCCTTTTCCATCTCGTTGCCTAGAATACCTTCAAAATAATCTTTCCATCGGACTATGGGAATATCTCTGATGAATTGGTTATATTTCTGCCTCCTCGATGCTAGGTATTTCCATATCTCTGCCTCACTGCTCAGCTGCTGAACCCTCGCCATTTGCTGTTCTTGCCATAGCCTCTCCCTTTCCTTTCCTAGATCTTTAGCTTCCTTTATAAGTTCCTTAAACTGCAGATATGTATAATTCCCTTCTTTCCACCTTTTAAACGCCTCTCTGGCTTTCTTCTTCACGAGGCTGAACTCCTGGTCGTACCAGCTCTTGGAATAACACTCTCTTACTACTATTTGTTTATATGTAAGCGCCCCTTTCACAAGTTCCGTCAGATGGCGTAGATCCTCAACTGCTACCTCTTGCAGACTGTCCAGCGTCTCTTGGTATAGCCTCTTTGTGTCTTCGTTCCATACACACATTCTTTTTATCCCTTTAATCCTATCCGCTACTTCCATTCGCTCCTTCCAGCCAATTTCCAGAGGCAGATGATCCGACTCTGTCCTTTCTCCTATCCTGAAGCTCCCAATACTTCCTCGGGCTGCTTCACTCACAACTGCATAGTCTATTACCGAGGCATCTCTTCCTCCAATATATGTCAGTTCTCCCTCCCGATCATTCCTAGTACACCCATTTAGCATCCAGCCTCTCTCCTTTATCCATTTTAACCACATTCTACCTTCATAGTTTATTAACTTATCCCTTGATTTTCTGTTTATCTCTTTCCCCTCCTCATCGAAACGGTCAATTTGTAGTTCCCCTATCCGCACATTCCAGTCCCCGGCTATAATTATCCTCTCGACACTATCTACATTTATTTTCTCATTTAGCTCTTTTATCAAAGTGCGCAGACGATCTTTATTGTATATGAAGAATATTTTCCAAATCTGGTTGTTGATATTTATAGCTCGTTTCTGTATGCCTTCCATCTCTTTTCCTTCTCCAATCTCTACTTCGATCATACTCTTATGAACACCGGTAACAATCTCTTTTAATATCTAAAATCTCTTTTAATAATTGGTACAAGTAAAATTAGTCCACAACTACAAACTATTGTCAGTGGAAAATCTCAATTACATAAATCTCATTAGTATTTCATATGTCATTGTGCTTGTTATAAGTTATGTTTTTATTTTAAAATGTATAAAATGTTAGTTGGATTCATTTCAATAATTTGTTAGTTATTATATACTGAAGTTAAATTTTCTGCATATTAAACATGTCTTTACTCATTACAATTCTGTGTTTCTTTATCCAACTTATCACAAAAACAATAACAATAAGCCTAGAACAATGTTATGAGTAGTTAGCCCATGACCATATCAATGTAGATGTCATATTAATAATTATTCAACATAAAATTAGAATACTTCAGAAAAAATATGTTCTCTAAAAGGAGTTTTCAAGTATACTAGCTCTCCGCGGGCCGTACAAAATCTGTCCGCGGGCCGAATGTGGCCCTCGGGCCGTAGTTTGGAGACACCTGGCCTAGATCATGAGATTTTACACCATATTAATAATTGCATGCACCACTAGACTACTTTTTGTGGATACTTGTCTCTCATGTACGGGGACAATTCCAGCCCTGGAAGACCACATTACAGCTGCCATTGGTGAGATACCGGCCGAAATGCTGGAAAAAGTGGGCGCGGGCAACTTTTACATGAAGTAATCTTTAAAAAGTAAATGGCAGGTATAATTTATCGGCCTAAATAAATATTTCATGCACTTTTGCAAATTTTCTGTTTCAATTTTCAAAATACAAACGGTTAAAAAATCACCCATTACTTCTTCACATAGTGGTCCCCGACGCAGCGACGCTCATCATAAAAATATTCATAGGTTATGTTTATTACTCACTTTTAATAAAATTAAAAGGGCAAGAGAGAAATTTTTTTTGCTTTGTAGATTTTCTTGTGTCGGGGCTTACCTAAAATCTTTAATTTAATTTTAGTTTCGCATCTACTTTTCGATGGGCATTGACATGTTCAAGCTTTAACTTTGAAACAATTGAGTGACACTAGATCGGAGAGTAAGATTGTGGCCTTAAAGCCGTTGAGATTTCATTTGTGGTATGTTACGACGCCTTGCTAAGTGTTTACAAAAACCAAGAAATTGATAATTTAATAAGAGACGAGGCATCGGGTTTATTAAACTCATTAAACAATACTTTCAAAACATGTTTAAGGTTTAACTTTGAAACCATTGAGTGACACTAGATGGGGAGATTAAACTTATTAAACAATTTAAGTTGTGTTCATTAGTTATTTGGCGTAAAATACTAAATTTCATTAATTCAATGAGCAAGTTGATTCAAACAAAAGATTTTAATCTAGCCGCTGCACTTGATCTTTTTCTTTTTCTTAAGGGGCGGTGATTTGTCTTCTTGTCCGGGGCAACGTAACCACTAGAGCAGGCGCTGATGTATTAAAAAATATATAAATTGAGTCGTCCATTTGGAAAAGCAATTAAAACCCTGAAAATCGAATGTTGGAATCCCTGGATTCTTTGGCTTTTTAGCTAACAAAGTAATCATGTTAAAAGGTGCAAAATAATTGTAAATCCTCTGAAAGCAATTGAGTAAAACTACTACAGATTTAAAACCAATATATTCCGCCTATCAAGCAGAATCAAAATGAGATATTGTTTGCCATTTTAAATTTACAAACGCAGTTATTTATGGCTGGAGAGATGGATTTTCTAATGTTGCTGCTGCAACTCTAGTTAAATCCCTCATTCATAATGTAATTTTTAATGTACTCATTTATATTTTTTTATTACTCCTGCGCGGAAAGTACTTTTTGACATACATTATTTAATACAAGAAATGTCAAATATTCAATATCGCTAGGTTACATTAAAAAAAAAACAAATAAATAAAAATAAAATGAACCGAATCAAGACCTCGATATTAAAAAGGTGACGTAGAGTGTTTTTTCATTACAAAATAATAATAGAAACTAAAGAAAACGTTTTAAAATTAGTGTAAATTCTATGGCGATTCCGGAGACTAAGGAGAGTTCTTATAACGAATCCACACGACCGGAGACAATTGAATAAACAAATTCTTCATTTTTGCTTTTATTTTTTTTTTGGATGACCCCTGGTTCCCAAACTTGTAAGATACATCCCCTCGCATGAGTAATAAAAAATATTGTTTGTAACACGGGTGGTATTGTCAATTGCCCTCTAGAGCGAATGTGCCCAATTTGTTCGTGCGCCCAATTTTGATCTCGCGTCAAATTGACAACCTAAAGCCCTAGTTACAAAATACACTATTTTGGATTTTTAGTTTAATATTATTATTAATATATTTTTAATTGTATTAAAATTTTGTGAATGCTTGATTTTCTATGAAACCTTTCTACGGGCTGGTCTATTTTAAGTGAATTTGCATCTGCATTGAAAGGACATTACAGGTGCAAAAAACTTGAATAAAAGGGAAATCGCGATCCATCCTGGACCTCACCCCCACCGAAAAGCTCGGGGGAAAGGTGCACTACTGTGAGGTACTCGACTGAGAGATCTTAAGGGACCACAGCTATATATCCTACAGTATCCAGACCAAAGACAAGAGATGGCTAACTGCGGCGAGAGCCACCCAGGATGGACAATCAGGAACGTCAATGAAGGAAAACTGATCCAGCGAATAGAGATTGGCCGAGCACAGCAAAGTACGGCAGATGAAATGGTGGCTGCCATTTCCAGAGCATGCAACAAGGTACTGGCAAACAGGAAAAGTAACAGAAATAACAGGAAAGTTTACTGGTGGAATGTAGATATCGCCCAACTGAGAAGAGAATGCATGGGTATGAGAAGAAAGCTCCAGAGGAATCTAAAGAAAAATACCGACCACAGGGAAGTGCTTATAAACCTCAGCTTAGAGGAATTAAAAAAAAAAACATTAAAAAGAAAAATAAACTCCTCAAAAAGGAAACATTGGCAAAAACTATGCCAGATGATGGACGAGTATCCAGGGAGGGACGCGTACGCTATTGCCACTAGAGGCCTAAATAGCAGATGTCCTCCACAAAGACTGCCCTTGGAAAAAATCGAAGAAGTAGTCGACATACTCTTCCCCACACGGCAAGATCCAATATGGGAGTAGCCAACAGTCAATAATATACCGGACTTTACGCAGGACGAGCTAGAAACCGCGACAGGCCGAATAAAAAACGGGAGGGCGCAAGGGCCCGATGGAATTCCGTCACAAGTCATGAAAATCGTTGCAAGCAAGGCACTCGAGTATGTATTAGAGGTCATGAACGGATGCCTCAAAAGGGGAATCTTCCCCGAGAAGTGGCTGGTGGGAAAAACTAGTGCTACTTATCAAACACAAAAATCTGAGGAATGAAGCTGCTGGATTCAGACCACTCTGTCTTCTGGACGTAGGAGGTAAGCTCCTTGAACAACTAGTAGTAGGAATAATCAGGCAGGAAATGAATCTGTCGGAGAAACAGTACCATTTTAGAACAGGTAGATCAACATTGACACCATAAGAAAGGTGGTGGAGGTAGCGGTGGCGGCCAAAGGCGTTCAACTCTGCAGAGTGGCAGAACATCATGGACGAGGCGACAGAGGCAAGGCTACCACCCTACCTTCTCCGTATAATCCGAAGCTACCTGAGAAACAGGAAAATTGTTATAGAGGAAGAAAATAGAAGAGTACAGTACGAAATCAGCGGTGGTGTTCCACAGGGCTCAGTAATGGGCCCAACACTATGGAACATCCTCTATGATGGAGTGCTCAGGCTAAAACTGCCCTCTCAGGGAAGAAGCCAAACTCCTACTGGGCGCGTCTACCGGGTGGCGGATAGGGGAATCCCTCACCGGCTTACCGCCGGGTAGTGGCCAAATAAAATAAGCCGCCGCGGACCATATAGTGCAACGGAGAAGACAACCTCTATGAATAAAAAACATAGACGGCGAACCTGGCTGACACGGACACGATTCGGTAAAGGAATGGAAGGTTCTCGAAACAGGAGTTGACGTTTTTGAAAATCACCGGGACCGGGTTAACGGGTGTACTGAGGGCGGGGGACTCACCTAAGACAAAAAAATGACCCGAAAAATATGATATGAAAATATATGATGAATATGAAAAGAAACAAAATCCCCGGGCGGGTACCCAGATAGAGGAAATCCCGTCACCTGACAAGTTTTTGTCAGATGCTACTCCACGGAATAGGGGGGGGGGGCACTTACCGCAAAAAATGCAACGAGGTAAACTTATGAGAACGACCTTACAAGGGAAAAGGAAGCGAACCATGAAAAAAAAAGTCTGACTGGGAGGGATCATCTGGTGCAATCCCAAGAAGAGAAAAAATTATGCGAACTCCTCCGAGAAACACATCAGGTGCCGATGTGGTAACGGAGGCACCCAATTTTCTGGAGGAACCAGGCTAAGAAAGGAAAAGGATGGTAGGTAAAATGGAATGCTATACCGGAATGGAAACTACCAAGGAATTGAGCGGATCGCTGGCCAAACTGAAAGGAATCAACTTAGAGCTTCAGCTATTTTGCAAAGAAAACCGTAATGTACACAAAGAAGGCAAGAGGCTAATATCTGAACTAAAATACGGAGTGAGTGAAGTCGTAGCTGACTACAAAGAGAACAAACAAACAGAAATTGACTATGGACAGGAAAAGAAGTCGCTACTAGAAGAGATAAAAAAATTAAAATCGAAACAGAATGATGCACCCAATTATGTCTGCACCAATTGTGAGAGGGGAAAAATTAAGGTACCTGAAGATGTAGACTTTACGGCCCTGAACATCAATACCAATGAGGAATTTTTGCCCGTCGAGAGAAAACGAAGCTGGATCATAAGATCACAATAAAAACACAAAAAAACGAAAAGATACAAAAACGGACAGACAAGGGGAAGAACTGCTAGAATGGGCTGAGTCCATGGGTCTCACCATTCTAAACGACGGGAGAACACCAACCCTGGTCTAGCATAACGGAATATCTTACATTGATCTTACCCTGGTCAATGACGAGGTAGTTGCAAAAAACCCGCAGTGGTCGGTCCTGAGAAACGAACTGTCGATGAGCGACCACCATTTCATTCTAACTAGTATACCTGCCACAACTAAGAGGATGAGAGCAAGGTACAGATACGGTTTTACAGACATCGTAACACTAAATAAGAGTTTCACGGAAGAAATTAATGACAAGGAAATTAACTCGGAGAGCTGTGAAAAATCTTTAGGTAAAGCATAGAGGTGCGGAGAAGACTATAATCATCAAAGCATCCTAAAAGCTGCCCTACTGGTCGTCAGAAGACATACAAAATCAGATTTCAAAAACAAAGCGTAAAAGGAGGCGGTTTCAAAGGAGCATAGAAGTGGGAGAGAGAGAGGGAATAGATGATCCGAATACAAACAATAAAAGCGAGCGCTCAAAAAGTCAATATCAGAGGCAAAGAAAAAAGCCTGGTCCAAATTATGTAACAGTCTAGAAACAGACATTTTCGAAGAAGGATATAAAATCGTCAGATCCCAATTAAATGCACCAAACCCGAAGATCACACTACCGCTGCAGGACCGTGAAGAAGTTTTCAACCAACTTTTCATCACTAGCTGGGAATATTACCATCGATGGGATAGACCGCTCCCCACTTCCCCAAACGGCCACGACCTTAATGAAGACGAGGTGGTAAGGGCATGTAAAAAAATAAAGTTTGGCAAGTCTCCCGGCCCGGATGGAATACCGTCTGAAACAGTAAATGCTATTATAGGCAGAAATACAGAATATTTTGTAACCCTCTTCAACAGCCTGCTGGAGTTGAACCGGTTTCCCGATACATGGAAACTCGCAAAATTGATCCTAGTTGAAAAACCTAGGAAAAAGTGGACGTGGCAGTTAAATATAGACCAATATGCCTGATCAATGCGCTAGCTAAGGTATACGAAAATATTGTAAACCAGAGAATTCAGGAGGAAATCGAGACAAACGAGGGTCTACATAGAAATCAGTACGGATATCGAAGAGGGAAAACCACAATTTGCGCGGTAGAGCACGTCATCTTCAATGCAGAAAAGGAAATGCGACAAGGGCAATGGAGTGCCCTTGTCCTTATCGACGTACAAAACGCATTCAATTCTGCCCCGTGGCACATAATTCTCTCCAAACTTGAAAAGTGCGGAGTTAGCCAGTACCTAAACAACACTGTGCAATCATATTTCAGAAATCGCGTTATCCAGATAACATCCAAGATGAAAAAGAAAATCCAGGGAGGTGTACCGCAAGTTTCGGTCTTCGGACTAACCCTATGGAACGTTTTATATGACGATGTCATATCTGTGGATACGGAGGAGGAAGTCGAACTTGTGTGTTATGCGGATGACCTGACCGTATTGGCATCTGCAAAAAATACCGAAGAACTGGTACTTGTATGAATGTAGCGAAATGTAATGTATTGTAAACGAAGTGTAATAGCGGTGAATGTAACGTTAAACACTATAGACAGTTGGATGAAACGAAACGAATTGAAAGTGGCCATGAATAAAACCGTGGAAATAGTCCTAAATAGGAAAAAAGTACCTCCTAAAAAGTTTACAATGGCAGGAGAAGATATCTATCCCGTGCGACAGATAAAATATCAGTATGATAATAGATAGGGGACTATCGTTCGGGCGATATATCCACTACGCGTGCGAGAAGGCGAAACGTACAATGAAGGCCCTAGGCAGCATACTGCCTAATATTGGAGGTCCAGGACAAAAAAAATGAAGGTGCTAGCGATGACAATGGAGTCGATAGTGATGTACGGGGCTCCGCTATGGGTCGGGGCAGCAAGACGTCAAATCTATCCAAAAAACTCACGTCCACCCAAAGATTAATGGCCTTGAGAGTTATGGCCTTGAGAGTATATATACTTGAGAGCAGTGCATACCGCACAACATCTGCAGATGCCGCGCTCGTAGTGGCAGGCCTCGTACCGTTACACCTCCTTGCCGAAGAGAGAAAGCGACTATATGACCTACAGAGGACAATAAAAATATCAGACCGGAAGGAACAGAGGGAAATGACTTACCAGAAGTGGCAGACAGAATGGGACCTCGCTAAAGTCGGAAGATGGACCCACAGGATTATACCGGACATCAAAAAAACCTACCTGCGGCAGTCATGTCCCCGGAAAACATAATAGAGGAAATGATCGCGCACAAGGACAGCTGGGAAACTGTGAAGAATTTTGTAGAAGAAGTGATGCAGAAAAAGGCAAACGATGAATTAGAAGAAAAGAGCAGAGAAAGAGGCGACACCTGAGAAAAGAATATTAAGACCAAACCTGTAGGATGTAAGGCTGAAGGCGGGAACACTACAGGAGACGAATAAAGAGGAGATGGTTTTAGTGGGTATGACTGCCTTAGAGGCCTGGTGAGTCCCACACTCCCCAAAATTGAAACTGTATTTGGGGGTGCGTGAAAGCATTTCCTCTCCTCTGTGAAAAAAGGCTAAAACTGCCCAAAGCAGCCGAGATTGTTGGTTTTGTTGACCTGGCTATAATAATCAGCGGGAAAGCGGAAAATATATTTTCGTGTAAGGCTAACGAAGCAGTGAAGCTGATAGATGAGTGGCTGGGAGAAAAAGGCTGAAACTAGCCCCCGAAAAGACTAAGGCTGTCTTAATTGCAGGCTAGAGGCAGTTGTGTCCGATAGTCCTAAAGAATGAAGGTGTCTGGCTAATGGCCAAAAACGCGGTGAAGTACCTAGGAGTAATCATCGATAAAAGTCTGTCGTTCAGCGAGCACGTCTCTAAGGCGGCGGATAAAGCGCAGAAAACGACCGCTGCGCTGGAGCGGCTGGACCGAACGTGGGGGGTCCCACTGCGAGTAAAAAAGGCTGCTGTGTTCGGTGGCCCACATTGATGCTCTAAGGAGCGACAGTATGGGGAAAAGCCATGAGGAGGCAAACAATAAAGAACAAACTGGCAAAAGTACAACGGAAAGTGGTACTAAGAGTCAGTAGCGCATACTGGCCAGTATCAAGGGAAGCCATTCTCGTGATCTGTGGCATACCGCGCATCGATCATCTGGTAACGGAGAGAACAAACACGTGTATGGCAAAACTCCTAGGAACGATGTCAAAGAGAGAAGCTAGAAACAGATCGACTGATACGATGTATAAGACCTGGCAGGACGAATGGGACAACACAGAAAATGGAAAGTGGACAAGGAGCATAATACCAGACATACAGAAATGGGTCACTAGGGGAACTATTACGTCACGAAAGTAATCACTGGCCACGGTTGTTTCCGAAACTACCTACATAGGATTGGAAGAGCCACGGATGCTATGTGCGAATACTGCGGACCTCAGAACAAAGTGATTCACACCGTATTTGAATGTATACATTGGGAAGAGGCCAGGAAAGATCTACCAGAAACAATAAACCCAGCTGACTTCGTAGACAAAATGATTGAGACAGAAAAGTACTGGAAAATGATAGAGAGTGTAATTCGGCTAATCCTAACCCAGAAAGAGAAGGACGACAAGGCCCACTAAAAGAAAGAAAAGCAGGCAGGCAAATGTTGATATTAAAAAGATCTTAGCGGTTACCTTCATAACCCAATGAAGTTATGCGAAGAGCAGTCCCGTTGGGTTCAGACAATATGAGTGAGGGGTTTTAGTTGGTAGGCTCGACCAAGAGGTCCTGAATCCAACACTATCTGGTGACACCAGGTGCCTTTGAGGTTTCCTCTTCCTCCCGCAAAAAGTACCAAAATCTTAAAATTCATTGACCGGTGGAGAAGATGTTAATTTAAATTTATTTATATAGTAAGATTATTTGTATAGTCCAATTTTATATAGATTTTGTTATTTAAATCTCTAATAACTCTTTTCAACATACAAACAAATTTGGATCATCAACATGTTCTGGAAAAGTTTCAGAAGTTTCTTGATTTGAGAATAAAATCTTAACTGATTAAATCTTAACTGAACACTTTTGCGCCTAATGGGTTATATAAGTCCCATAAAAAAAATTAATGTCCTAGTGGTCTAAAATACCGGTACTGTGTGTATTCTGTCATTATTCTATAGCAGTCGAGACATACGCGTTTCCATAATTAGATATGGCGATTATCGTGTGTCATCCTACGTATGTTATTTCATTCTTATGCTACAAGAAGCGTATTTTTTATATACAACGTCAACAATGTCCAGGTAAGTTTTAGTAATAATTTGTACAAAAATATCTAGGTTGTTTCTATAAAATAATGCAATTCTCTACAACGGGACAAATTTGTCCCATTCGTATTCTTTCTTGGAACATATATAACAGTAATAAAAAGTTCTATTTGCCGTAAACGTAAATTGACCGATAAAGAGTTGGATTGGCTTATATATCGTCGCTCTGAAAAAGAGTCGGAAGTTGAAGAAGCGTTTCATGCTAGTTAGTCTGAATATGAAGTTTCTTGTGACAGCACAGATTCTGAAGAGCAAGAAGAATCGAGGTTAAAGCAAATAAAACGGGCAAAACTAAATGATAATTTATCAAAAATTGAAGATGAACCTGATGTAGATAACAACCAAACTTCTGTGCAAGATAATGAAGCTAAATCAAACGAGACCTCGCCAGAAAGTGAAGATAAACTTAACAATAAAAATTCTACGCAAATCGCTACGAATATATTTATTATATGTGTGGTATTCCTGGTGTGATCCAGAAGATATAAACTTGGTTCCACGTAAGATTATTCCTGAACAGATTGCAGTTTGCATTCCCCTTATATCATGCAACAGATCTTCTACAGAATTTGACGTATTTCTATAGCTAATGCCCCGTAGTTTTTTTATTTTCATGGCCGAATGCACAAGCAAAAGATTAGATATTTTGAGGCAAAGTATTAAAAATAAGATTATACGAAAAACTGATGCTTCAGAACTCATGATTGATTTGGGTTGTATGCTAATTATGTCCTACAATCGTTAACCTGAAATGCATGATTACTGGGCTTCAACCAGGCTTCTAGGAAATGAAGCTATAAAATCAGCAATTTCAAGGGATAGATTCTTGCTCCTTCACTCGAAATTATATTTCAACCATCCAGAAAAATCCAAAGATGCAAGTAAATTGCATCTATAACTACATTGAAGAGTTAGTTTCATGCTTGAAATACACCTTTCAAAAATCGAAAAACCCATCATTCGATTGATGAGTCGATGATGAAATTTAAAGGACGGCCAAATTTAAAACAATACTTATCTCTATCTAACTCTATCTATAGTTCTTAGGTCTAATACCCAGCCGTATAAAAAGAAAGACGAGGTGGAGTTAAAGAACTTTTCGCTACCCGAGCTGATCAAAGAAATTATTAAAAATAAAATCGATCCTCTACATAGCCGTATTGATAAATTATGTGATCCCAGTGGTCTCCAAACTACGGCCCGAGGGCCACATCCGGCCCGCGGAGAGCTAGCATACTTGAAAACACCTTTTAGAGAACATATTTTTTATAGCAAATTAAATTTAGTTTACTGAAGTATTCTAATTTTATGTTGAATAATTATTAATATGACATAACACATTGATATGGTCATGGGCTAACTACTCATAACATTGTTGTAGGCTCATTGTTATTGTTTTTGTGAAAAGTTGGATAAAGAAACACAGAATTGTAATGAGTAAAGACATGTATAATATGCAGAAAATTTAACTTCAGTATATAATAACTAACAAATTATTGAAATGAGTCCAACTAACATTTTATACATTTTAAATAAAAACATAACTTATGACAAGCATAATGACATATGAAATACTAATGAGATTTATGTAATTGAGATTTTCCACTGACAATAGTTTGTAGTTGTGGACTAATTTTACTTGTACCAATTATTAAAAGAGATTTAAGATGCTCATCAGTTAATTTAGATCTGTAAACATTTTTTGTACTTCATTTTGGAGAAGGTCTTCTCACACAAATAAGTAGTACCAAAAACAGAAAACAGCCCACGAGCAAATTTATGCAAATTATCAAATTGTGTCAGTGGAAGACTCTTAAAAAATTCCAACAAAGATGAGTTTTGATATTTGTTCTTAATTATATCACTGCACTGTAGATCAATCATTTCCATTTGAAGTTCCGGGGCTAGGGTTTCAATGTCAGTATCAAAAGGATTCTGAAAAATCTTAATTTGATTCGCAATGGCATCAAAGTCCGAGAAACGAGTATCAAAATTTATTTTCAAAGCACTCAAAGTTTCGATTGCAAAATCGATAGGAAACTCAGTTTCAGTGGTGTGGCTGAATATTTCACATGTTTTAAAATGTGAAAAACATTTACTTCGTATTTGTGATTGAAACAGTATCAATTTCTTTCGGAATGATTTGATATTAGTGTATAAATCAGGAAGATGCTGGTTTTCTCCTTGCAATCTCAAATTCAGTTTGTTCACATGTTTTGTCAAATCAACATAGAATGCTAACTTCCACAGCCATGCGTTGTTTTGTAATTCAGTAAGAGCTGCTAAAATGCTTTTTATTCAAAAAAATTTCGATCACTGCTCGAAGTTCAAAAAAGCGCTAAAGGACTTTCCCACAACTAAGCCAACGTACGGCAGTATGATAAGGTAAGTCATTTTCTCCAATCTCTTCAATAAATTGTCGGAATTTTCGGTGATTCAGCCCAGAAGATCTGATAAAATTAACAGTTGATATGACTGGATTCAGAACTTCAGACGTATCCAAACATTTTCCGCACAAAGACTGTTGAAGAATGATACAATGTCAGACTAATGGTTTTGAACCACCGTCATTTTCTACAGCCTTTGACACAAGAGCGACCACTCCTTTATCTTCCCACTCATGTTTTTGCCTCCATCAGTTGTAATACATTTCAAGTTTTTCCATCGAAGGTTCTTTTGATTAATGGCTATTTCAACTCCTTTAAAAATATCTGTAGCAGTAGTTGTGCTATGAATACTGTACATATCAAGAAGTTCTTCATGCACTTCATAGCTTTTATCTACTCCTCGAATATAAATCAACACCTGAGCAGTATCTGACACATCCGTTGACTCATCCAAGGCCAAAGAAAACCACTCAACATGTCTATTTTTGTCGAACAGTTGAGAGGATATATTTTCAGCGATGTTTTCTACCCTTCGAGCCACAGTGTTTGCTGACATACTGACAGTTTTTAATAAATTTACCTTTTCAGGGCACATTTCTACGGCTACTGCAATTATGCATTCTTTGATCATTTTTCCATCGGTGAATGGTTTTCCACGTTTTGCAATTTCAAGAGCCACACGAAAGCTGGAACGAGTTGCAGCCTCTTGTTCAGTTTTGAGTTTTGTAAATGAAGATTGCTGCGATTTCAATCCGCGCTTCATAGCTTCGAATTTTTCTGTCCGCAAACTTCCTGTACATTTTGAGTAATTTTGAAAATGTTTTGTTTCATAATGACGTTTAATGTTATATTACTTGAGAACGGCTATGCTTTCATTGCAAATCAAACATATCGCCTTGTTACTGGACTCAATTACGAAATACTGAATGTTCCACTGATCTTTGAATTTTCTGCATTCGCTATCAATTTTTCGCTTCTTTTTCATACTACTAAATCACACACAAAAGCAACAATTCAAACCAAAATACTGTTACAAAGTTGTCTTAAACTTAAACACAAACTTAAGCACAAACACGTTTTAAGGAGGTACGCACTATTTTATTTCACAACAGTGTCATAGGAACTGACTTGTGGTTGCGCCACTAGCCTTCTTATATATTCCAATTACTGCCATCTAGAAGTGAGTGGAAGACACCAGAACTTTCTCGAACCAACGAGATTATTCTGTACGTGCTATTAGCGCCATCTGTTAGCGATAGAAGGTACTACCTATTTCCGCTTGTGTCCACCAGATGTCATGTTACGTTGCTCCTCATGGCTCGTACTCTACGACTAATCTAGAAATTACAGATAATGACAGGAAAATTAATAATATGCAGTGTTGACGTTTTGCGGACTTTAGTCCGATTTGCAGCCTTTTTTAAACGTTGCGTACTTTTTCGGACTTTGTTTTTCATCAGTGGACTATTTCACTTTTTACCACCGGCAACAATGATAATATGGTTTTGGCCCTCGGAACATACTGGAGTAATCAGTATGGCCCTAAGGCTGGAAAGTTTGGAGACCCCTGATATTAAGGAACTAAACATCAATATTCAGGCCTTAAAAGAGGAAAATGCAGAGTTGAAAAATCAGCTAAACAAGAATAAAAGTTCAGATATTCGAGAGGAACCCAAAAACCAACGGCATAAAACACTATCTCCGCGCGATAAAGCAGGAAAGTCGCCAGTCCTGCTCAATAAAATTAAAAATGAATTGGAAATAAATAATCAACCTGAATCCAATAATGATGAGAATGTCCTTATGCCAAAGGATACTACATGACAAGTACAAAGGAAATATAAAAAACGTGCAAGGCTATCCAACGTAACTGTAGGTACAAACCCAGAAAACACAATCTTAAGGGCTATAACTAAATTTATACACGTTCATGTCTATCGGCTGGAATAAAACCTAACAGAAGGAGACGTCACAAACTACCTTCAAAGTAAAAAAATACAACATCGTAAGATGCAAGCAACTCAAATCTAGGCATCCAGAAGAATACTCATCATTCCAAGTATCAGTGCCAATGGATAACTCTAAAGCTTATAAAAAGGGGGATTAAAATTTGGCAAAGGTGAGATTCAGTATCTGGATATGTATACGACTTTTATCAAGTAAATGTATCAAGGAAAAGAATCCGACGCCATGGTAGATAAGCCGTTAAGAGAAAGAGCTATTACAAAACTTGCATCGACAATCCGTAAACCGCATACTACGTTGTGTTTGGATTGGTTTTTTACATCTGTTCAATTATTACGCGATCTTCTATTTGCTGCAGTGGGAACATGTATAGCAAATCGAAAGAACTTACCCGTACTTGTAAAAGGATTGAAAAATCGTGGGGATTATAAATTCCACTGTAGTACGTCCGGTATATTAGTGTCTCAATGGAAAGATACAAAACAAGTTCTGGTCGTGTCCAATTGTCACCGTCCAGAAGTTGTTACCATACAAAGAAAGTAAAAGTTGTATATACATTGTCCAACATCAATGGCATTTTATAACAAATATATGAGAGGGGTCGACCTATCACATCAGTTAGTAGGATCATATGATTTAGACAGAAAATCATGTAAATGGTGAAAAAAAGTAACGGTTTAACGGTAATTAGCCCGTCAAAAAGGTAATTACCGAAACGGAGATAAACTTCATAGCGGTGCCGTGTGAATATATGGCACTGTCAGATCCATCGAGAATTATATCTGGGGTCATTGGGATCATTGGGGCTACGCTGTTCTTAAACTGGCACAAGCTTGGATGTTCTGCTGGACCGGCACGTTTTCCTAGAAGAATTAATCAGTTGGAAAAGTTGCTGGGGCCAATACTGAGAAAGAAGAATCTCATTCACATGGATAGACGATTTACTATTGTTGTTCAAGGATTCAACGTGAATGAAAAATTTACGCCAAAAGAACTTTCAATCAAATCATTCTATGTGAGCGATTTGGGGAACCGGAAGCGGGTGCAGAGGTGGGATCTGATGTGGGGAACCGGAAATGTTCAAGGTCGTCGGAAGCGGGGGCGGATGTGTGGAAGCGGAAGTGGTGACAGGAATTGGGGTGGGGGGTCGGGAAGCGGGGGCCGGAAGTCGTCAAGGTCACAAGAAGTGGCCAAGGTCACCGAAAGTGGCCAAGTTCACCAAAAGTGGTCAGGGTAACCGGAAGTGGTGTCGGTGGGCCTGGAACATACTATCTGAATGGACTGTATTTGACAATAAATTTTAGCGTTTGTTTATCAAATCGGGATGGTCCCGTCACTTACCTTCAGGCTGCACCCATCTCTGATCCACTTCGAGGAAGGTCCTTCCGCCACCTATTTAAGGGAGGAAATAGGTAGAAATAATATAAGCAGGGAAATACACGGATGGAAACCCTTAAATCAAATTGTTCCGGGCGGGAGAAAAGCCGATGCTGCCTTCCATGCGGTGATCGAACAACCCGAAAAAGATTCACATCAAATTAACTAACAAACGCGAGCGTGGCCAACATGTCGGTTGAAGTCAGACGCACGATAATGTCTTGAACTCGCCGAACGCTCAAAACACACTGCCGGATATATCAAATCGAGGCGTGATTGATGCTAATTTAGCGCGGTCTCGGCCCAAGTCCATGAGAGTCAACAAGTTAGAACTAGCCTATCGACTGGCTAAGAACACCTACAACAAGAAATGCCTATCACGCAACCTAAAACTTATACACTACACATCAGTCTTACTACCAGAAGCCCTGTATGCCATGGAGTGTCTTTTCTTGAACCGAAGAAGTCTAGTAGAGAAATTATAAATCAGAGAGAGGAGAATCCTCAGGAAGATCCTAGACCTGGTAGTTGGGAAATTCCAAAGACGACATAACTCTATTACATACACATATTGAGAGGCTCTCTGACTGTGCAAGGAAAAGAAGTGTAGCTTTCTAAGGCCACGTTGCAAGATTTAAAAAACCTAAAATCAACAAAGGTGACGACAACCTTGCGGTTTCTCATCTTGGAGTATGCAAGTACAGTTTTAAGATTGAGGATCTGTTGAACACTGAATCGGGTCTTTATGAAGCCTCTCTAGTACTCCCCCAGTTAACTATCCAGCTGATTTTCTGCCCTTTTTTGTAACGCCTTGGAGAGGATCTTGTATGTTACCGGGACGAGAAAAAATCCACGCTAGTTGTTTAGATCAGTAAAATCTCCCTTTTTGTGAAGCGGATGTATCAGAACAGATTTCCAATGGGGTGGTAATTTCTCTGTTTCTCAGATGTCCTGGATGATCTCGGTTAGCTCGCGCACGTCATTGATTCCAGCACCTTTCCGCAGTTCAGCAACGATAGTCTTCTCCAGCTGCCTTATTATTCTTGCGAGGTTGAATGATCTGGCCAACTTGTTCCAATGAAAGGAGCAGCGAGTCCGGGTTTGGTGTGGTTTGTTTATAGTCGAAGTCTTCGCTGCGTGGGTCACAGTTGAGTAGAGTTTTAAAGTACTGAGCTAAAACGTGGCAGTTGTCCTTGTCGTTATAAACCAGTTTGCCTTGTGAGTCTCTGAAGTGGAGGCTTGACGGAGAGTATTTTCTGAGTGTCTGCTTGAAGGTTTAAAAGAAATATCTGGAGTTTGGAGTCTTGGAGAAATTCTTATCAAAGCTCTCTTCGATTTGGCCTAGTTGGTTTTGTGCGAAGGTCCGTTTGGTTCCTCGAATTATCTTGGCTGTAACCTTTCTTTGTCCCAAAAATTTATGCCAATTTTCCTTGGTTTTTCTAGAATTCCACTTAACCCAACCTGGGTTTTCTTGGGTCTGTCTTTGGGCTATTGCATTGTCACAGTTTTCTTAATTACTAATAGGACATATATTTCCAACAGTTAATTACTGGTGGGGCCCATAAGCCCCAAGGGGGTAATTTCCGAAATGGTGAGGGTTGAATTTTGATACTTACCTATATTATTAAAAATAATATATAAAGTCGAAATACATTTAAATTTAGTAATAGTATATTAAAGAACGAGTTCAATAAGCGCGGTTTTGCAGTATCGTCCATGTTTAGAAAACGACGAGCGTAGCGAGGAGTTTTCTAATGGACAATTGCGAAAAGCGCCTTATGAACGAGTTTTTTTTACTATTTTTTCTATTTTGTGCCCTTTTATGCCATTTCTAAACAAAATAATTGCGGATACATATTGAGAAAATTGTATCGCACTCGGCGAGCCATAACCTCACGCATATGAGTGCTATTAGAGTGCTGCTATGAGTCCATTACAGACGCAAAATTGAAAAAATATTCTAATAGCGAAAGGTCGGCGTGAAAGGGTTACCAAGTTTTTTTCCTTCATTGCATAAACTGATAGTTTAGAATATTCTATCATAAATTTACTTCTAAAATTGACATATGGTAGTATATATCAAATTGGAAACCCCCGCTATTATTCCACTATGGATGTACAGTTTTTTGCACGTTGTGATTGAAAGCGAGACTATGTTGAAATTTAATTGAAACGTGTCACAGATTTTAATATGCAATTTACCAGTGGTGTAGCCACATCTCTTGTATAGTGTTTAATTAAACGCCGCGTATACATTATGTAATATATTTGACGCCATACTAAACTTTCAAATATAAAATTATTTAAGACGTAGAGTACAATATAAAGTTTGCGCTAAAGTTGGTGTATGTGGATATTTGTGATAGTTTACATACTATTTATAACATTAAAATTTATAACATTAACATAACAGATTAATAATTCTTAGATCTCCATTTATTAAACTGAAATGTTTGCGTGGTTGATATTGGAAAGATTTATTTACTATGGACTTAAATAAAACGTTAGTTTTAGATTTATAAATACATTTCTAATTTTTTACCTGTCTTAAATAATCAATGAAGCAAGATTTCTTAATAGGTGCGATCGAATAAACCAACAAATTGTTGGGTCGCGAATTTTGAAGAATGGGTCGTGGAAATATATCTTCCTTTGAACATTTTTGCAACTAAAATATTTCTAATATGAATTTTTTACACGGAAAGCCTTTGATTGCCTATTGTTGCCTTTAGATTGTCGATTATAGATATGGTATTGACGACTTGTACTGCTACCTTTATAGATCTATTAAACCCCACCCTCCTTCTCCAAGCGTTGGTGAACTTACCCATTTAGAGCCCCTCCTCTAATCCTGATTCCTTTAGGAATTTCAGGATCTGGGTGGGATTCAAGGCCTGCAGATCCTCTGCGTTCAAGCAGTGAGCCTCGAGGCACATCTGTCTCTTGCGGAGTAGTGCTCTGCAGTTTTTGAGCAAATGTATGGGGGTTTCCTCTGGTGAACCACAGAATTTGCATCCGTCATCCTCCTCTAGGCCTAGGACCTTGAGATGTTTCCTAAGTCTGCAGTGTCTCATCAGGACTCCTGTCAGAATTCTAAGATAGTTCCTGCTTAATTTCAGTCAAGCTTCTCTTCTTTTCTGGTTAAAATATCCCAGCATCACTTTGGATTGCCTTAGTCCTGGAAGTTCTTTCCAGGTTTCCATCCATTGTTCTCTTGTTTCTTCATCTAAACTTTTGTGGATGGTGTTCACACTCATGCCGCAAATGGGGTCCGGACCTATAGAGGGGCTACTGGATCCCTTGTTTGCTAGGTCATCGGCTTCTTCGTTTCCGTCTATACCAGTGTACCCAATATAGCGTTACTTTATTATCTTTACCAAACTTGTTTAGCTTCCCTACACAGTCCAATACCAGTTTGAATCTGATGGTGTATGAGCTAATGGCCTTAATGACCGCTTGGCTGTCTGACAGGATAGCAATTCGTTTTTTGCGATAATTCCTGTCGAGGTTAAACTGTGCACATCTTTCGATTGCGTATACCTCTGCTTGGAAGATACTTGGGGATGTTCCCATGGATTCGAAGTACATGGTACGAGGTCCATACTCCTATACTCATATACTCCCATACTCCAATACTCCTGTACCAGTACCTTCCTTGGTCTTCGAACCATCTGTATACCACTTGATAGAATTTTGATCTATATGGTATGCTGAGGTGATTTTTCGCTGCAATCGGCTTTACTACTATACATTGCTGTGTAGTTTTTCTCGAAGTGGTATTTGCATACCATTTCGTCTTTTGGTGCTTCCAGCCTGGGGATCTTGGCATCGAGGCTGTTTCGGTCTCTACTACCGATTATTTTACCTATGCCTATACCTTCCTTGCTGAACCTTACAATCGCTGATCTGGCGGCCTTTTCCACCACAAGATGCAGCGGAGTTAGATCCAGCAGCAGCTCCTTTGCTGCTGTAGGACACGACCCCATCACCCCCGTGATGCAGACGCACGCCAGTCTTTGATCTTTTAATCTTCTCAAGCTGTTTTCTTGTAGAGGCCAACTTGGTTCTTCTTCTCCACGCAATTGCCCCATAAGTGATTGCAGGTCTCACTATCATGGTGTACATTCATCGCAGGATTGTGAGGTTACAACCCCACGTTTTTATTGCCAGCACTTACAGAAATACCTTACCTTCTGTTTGTATTCTAGTGCCCTTCCATCTAACAGTATGGGCTGTAGGCAGCTTAGTTTTCTCCTTTTATTAAATGGTATCATCGTAGTTTTGTTCGGGTTGAGTCTCAGTCCCACTGTTTGACATCATCTACTAGTTACTTTGAGGCCTCTCTGTACGATTTCACAGAGCGTTCCCTCAAACTTCCCTCTGGCCATTATGACTATGTCATCGGCGTAACCTTGACATTTGATGTTTAGGTCGTTCAGCCTAACCAGTAATTCATCAATTACCAGGCTCCACATTAGCGGTGATAGTACACCTCCCTGCGGGTACCCTCGAGTTGTGGAGATCTTAATGGTGTCTCTTCCCACTTGTGTCTCCGCTGTTCTGGTTCTCAGCATTTCTCCCATCCACTTTAAGATAGTGCTGTCGATACTCTTTCTTTCGAGGGCCGCTTTGACAGCCTGTGACAGCTTGACCGTGTGAGGTGTTGTCAAAAGGTCCATCTACATCCAAGAAAGCACATATCGCTACTTTTTTTGTCTCTAATGCTGCTTCTATTTCATTTGTCAGCTGATATAGGGCGGTTTCTGCGGATTTTCCGGCTCTGTATGCATTCTGACAGCTGTGTAGTGGTGCACCTACCAGCACTATTGTCATAAGGTAATTATCAATTACCTTCTCCATTGCCTTTAACATAAAAGGTGTGAGACTAGTGGGTCTAAATGATTTCGGTTGGTGGTGTCTTTCTTCCCCACCTTCAGTATGAATACAGCCCTTTTCCATAGTTCCGGTATATATCCGAGTGCTAAACTACTTCTAAAGATATTTAGAAGATACCGCATTAGTTCTCTCCCTCCCTTTTGTAGGAAAGTGCCGATAGACTATCTGATTCGCTTTTACGTACAGATGCTCCTACTCCAGTCAGCCCGACTTGGTTTCCGTGGTTGCATCAAGCCCTCGGTCTCCCTGTATCCTCTACATCCCGGGAAATGTTTCTAGTAGAGGAGAGCTCTTTGCTCTTCATCCTCCGTGAAGGTCCCATCCGGTCTCTTGAGAGTGATTGTTATTTCCACTCTATCCTTCGCCAGTGCAGTCTAGCTGCCACCGGGGTGGATTCTACGTTTTCACAAAAGGTCCTAAAGTTTTTCCGTTGTGCCCTTTTGATCTCTTTGTTGTACGTGGTAAGCACCTCGGAGTATTCTAGCCAATTTCCGTATTGTTTAACTTTGTTGAAAAGCCTACGTACTTTTGCTCTTAATGTAGACAAATTTTTGTTGCAACATTTTTCACATCCTTATGCTCCATCCCGGTTTTTACCCGCCAGCTGGATTCAAATGCCGTGGTGATTGCTACATTTATTTCTCCTACAGCCTGCTCCAATATGGTGTAGTGTTTGATACTACCTCGCACTGTCACCTGCTCTAGGTTCTCTTTTAGTTGGGAAGTAAACATAGGCCATACAGTTTCAAATCAAATTTATTAATCTTCCGATGTATAGTTTTATACATATAAGATAAGTAGTCACCAAGTTATAAGTAATAATACAAAAGAAGGAACATTTACCCAAAAAAAAAGTAAATAAATAAATTACATTATAACTTTAAATAAGAGAAAAAGCAATAATTGTTGTTGAATGGTTTAAGTCTGTACATGAAAATCATCTATTTAATAAAAACATTTTTAAATTAGGAACTCTATCGTTAATTTTCGAAAGGCTTTGTGTGATTTTTGTTCTTTGATTTCTGTAGATAACTTATTAAATATTTTGACCTTTATTTTTTTGACCCCCAGCCGATTGGGCGCAATTTGTGTGGGGTTTCGAGGGGGGGTGTTTTCCTCACTCGCTCCTTCCAGCTCAAACTCTATTATCCTATGATCTGACATTGAGGGTTCACTCGAAACTCTCCACTTTTTAATTAGTTTACTTACGTTAGCTTTACCTACCGTAATATCCAGTAGTATCCTCATTTCTGGCCTTAGTGACAAACGTTGATGTGTTCCCGACGTTGTACACAATTAAGTTTTCTTTAATGAGGTATTCTAAAAGGTTTCTCTTATTAAAAAATTATAAAACTATAAAATCTCTTAAAATTATAAAACCTCTCTTATTAGCTGCCCCACATCTGGATGTGGGCGCTCAGATCACATCCCAAGATGAGCAGCAGTCTTCTCCTAATAGATTGCTCGACCAGCTTTTGTACCTCCATGGGTGGAGGGAAATATGCTGATGCAATCACTACTTCGCCGTGGAGGCCCTCGGTCTTGATGAGGGCCTTAATCGGAACTAAATCCCGAGTTAAAAATTCTGATAAACATAAGTAATTTATGCCCTTCCTTACCATAATTCAAGTTCTAGGGCAGACTTCACGCTGTCCCATTCCAACTTACATTCCTTATGGCTAAGGTCTCTGATCTTACCTCCGTAGGTCCATCCCTAGCCCTAGGTGCTGTTTAGTGAACATCCTAGCCATCACAGCCGAGGCTGCTTTTCGTGGATATTAACTTGACCTATTTTGGTGCGCCTGCTGGTCATTCTTGTTTTGTGACAGGAGGCGGCAAGTCCTTCTCTGTCCCTACAAGAACATCTTCCTCTGCCTCCTTAGACATAGGCTCATGTCTACGAGTGTGGGGTCAAGGTGGTCCTCCCGCTAATCCGAGCTAACTTTCTTGTTCTCTGTGTCGGTTAGGTCCCGCACACATGAATTATATTTTCTTTTGGAATTCATATAAATCCCACGAGTGGCAGGGGAACTAAAGGTCCGCCAGGTCAGAGCCCCGCTTGACATGGTAAGGCTTGATACCCTTTGAAGTCGCCAGGTGTCAGATATCAGATAGCTCCGTTAGCGATGGCCGGTTGACCACCCTTGGCCACCAACCAGTCCCTTCGCCACGGGTCGCATGATACCTTGGATTAAGGGTTTGAAAGTTCTTGGTTGTTCGCTCTCCGCCGACCGCTCCGACTGGAGTTTCGGTAACGTTAACGGTTTGTTGCGAAACTAAGCCCTCACACCGCGACAAGGGGACTTCCAGAGTAAGGGTTGGTGCGCCTTTCGCAACCTTCTGTTTTGTTTTGCTCTTGAAGATGCTGTAGTTTCCATGGTTCATAGTCCATGGTTTCATTGTTAGTCGGTCGTGTTTCTTGAAGAGCAAGGGTGAGATTTCTTGAGTGAGATTATGTAATTTTCCTGTCTGCATTAGAGTATCCATGTTTAATGTTCCGATGAATGTTTTCTTCTTGTAGGGAAGTGTACCGGATAAACTCTGTTGTGTTTATCTGGACTTCCCAGAATCCGATAGTCCGTCAGGCTACTGCCAGAATAAAAGCTAACAAAGTTCCAGGCCCTGATGGCATCCCACCGAAAGTCGTAAGACTGGCTGCCCTCATTCAAACAGAGACCTTTGCAAAAATGTTCAACTCGGTCATTCGCAGTAGAAAAATACCAGGTGGATGGATATAGGCCAGATTGGTTTTAGTCTCCAAGCCAGGAAAGCCCTCGTCGCTACGCCCAATCTGCCTATTAGACAGCCTAGGTAAACTCTTCGAGCGTATATTAGCCACCAGGATAAATCAAGAACTTGATCTGCATGTAGGGCTATCAACAGCACAATATGGTTTTCGAGCGGGGAGGTCGACCACAGACGCCATCTAGGAGGTTATCAAGATCGCCCACTGTGCCAACAGAACCAGGCGGGTGTCGTGTGGTGTCCCGCAGGGGTCGGTTCTCGGACCGCTCCTGTGGAACATTCTCTACGATTGCATTCTAGACCTAGAGAAGACAAAATACCTCAAGAACTGTAGACTGGTAGTATTCACCGACGACCTCTGGTGTCCGCGGACACCAACGAGGAAGCTGTAACAGCCAGCGCTGTGGCAGAAGCTGTGGCAGCTGCCGATACTGCCGGATACTGCTGAACATATTTTATTTTAATGTCCGCAATGGGCTGATATTAGGGCCATAGCAGAACAGGAGGTAAGGGAACCCATTAACAAGCAGAATATGGTCAATCTCATGATTAAGAGCGAGAACAACTGGAAGACAATGACATATCTGTGTACCGAAATCCTTAAAAGAAAGGACGAAGAAAGAAAGGATGGTGTGGCAAGTCACAAAGGCCAACCCTAGATCATAGAAAAGGAAATTAGAAAAACTAGGGCGGTAAAAAACCGTTCGGGCTGCTCACCCTGAAGGAATGCGCAAGTGATACCGGGGTGGCGTACTTTTAAGCCAAGTGAAAGAAGGGGTTTATTGAGTGAGAGCCTCACACACAGGCTGGTAGAGCTTCCTCCAAACCACATATAAAAAAAAAGTCCAGCTGCCGTCTGCCGGCGGGTGGATTGTGTACCACCTGGAGTAAAGTTGAATTTGCTTGCACAGTTCATGTTTGCTTGTGTTTCAATGGTTGTGTTCAATGGTTTCGATGGTTTCAATGGTTGTTGAGGCCTTTGGAACATAATATTTTCAGCCGAGCTTACTGAGTCAACAGAAGCTGACCAGAGTACAGGTGATTTTCACTCATGTATCTGGATTTTGTGTTTGTGTCTGCTGTTTTAGACGATGGTGTTATGGTCCATTAGCAGGGTTTCAACCCTCTTTTCCGGTATCTTTGGTCGAAAAAGTGGCGAGAGTAAAAAGTATGTGTAGGTATATCACTTTAACATTTCACACCGTATTTATATTATTATGAATAGTAATTATAATTTAGTTTGAACTAGGGAAAATGACAACATAATTTAACAGAAAAGTAAAGTGAGTATCAAATATATTGTTACAAAAATCATATTGTTTCCATAAAATATCTACGCTTTTATTTTCTATATATTTTGTTATACGTATCGTGGAATACCGCTTCGAGATCAAATAAAAGATTACAAATTGAAATACATAATTTGAACTGCAGTTTACCATGCAAATTGGCGATAAAACACTTTTATCTCCCACCTGATTAATGAATCACTTTTTTAATTTAAACTAACAGTGTTTCTCCTCATAAACTTTGAATAAAATTTTAATTTGATTATGGGTAACACAGTATCAACGTTTTCTGCATATTATACCTGCATCTTAGCATATGTATTTATCTTACTCTTTGCAATTAATGTAAGTATTAAGTATGAAATTTTCTTTTATTTCAGATGTGTGATGGTTATGTTTATTTTAAAAAATATAAATATTTGCTTTAGGCAAAATAAACATTTTATAAGGCTGTTAAGAAATTACGTAAATTGTCGATTTGTTTAATCGTTTGTTCAATTAATATTGCTTCGAAAATAAATTGAATTTACCAAGATATTTATTACTTTAGGGAAAGAAGAAAATATTTATTTAAGCGTTTTAAAAATATGTTATTTATTTTATAATAAATTGAATAAATTGTAAAAGCCTGTGTTGTGTAGCTAATATAAATTGTATTCCTTGAGGCAAAATTATTACCAACGTACGTATTTAGCGGAAAAAAATATACTAACTTGAAGCTTTCATTCAGATTTAATTTCGTTTAATACTCGTTTTCAAAAGAAAAATGAATTGGCTTTACTCAAACGGCCTGGCTCCACGGTCCATTACATTTCATATACCGTGAAGAAAAATCATATACCTACAATATTGTAGTGTCCACCAAGACTAAATCGAATGACAGTTTCTAATGATAAATTATTACTTATAGATCGTCAAAAAGAGCTTTATTTAATAAAAAATAAAGATTTAAGAAATTACTATTTTTACAAAATAAAATCATCACAAGTAGGCATTCGTCACGTGGTAGTGAACACCAATCAAAAAACGTCACGTGATGCGAGACACCATTATTGTTGAGATTTTCGTAGATAAGAGTAGGTTACTTAAGACATTTTTTATTTTAACATTTTTGTTGTCGAATTGATACAGTTGTTCTTAATTGTATCTAGAGAAACAAGTACAGTTCGCTATGGAGTCAGGATTTGACAAAGCAAACGGTAGTAATTTGCCCAAAATTGATGTCTTTATGCTTGGCAAATTTTTCACGTCAAACAATGGGTTTTGTCCATCGGAATTCCGCCATGTTAAAACCCTGATGTAAGTATGCACAAGTATAAAATATATAACATTGGTATATAAAACTATATTATTATTTACATTTGGTTTGGCTGAGTACTGTTCGATATTTCAAGCAGAGTTAATTGCAATTAACCGGGCATTAGTGTATATTCTTTCGAAGCCTGACATAATGGACGAATGCTCTATACCAGCGGTGGCGAACCCATTAGAGAGCCTTGGGATACCACCCACTTCTTTAATTTTCTTTCCGACTTTGAACAGCTTAAGATCACTGTTCGTCTTCATTGATGTAAGGAAGATTTTACCCAGTTCTTGGCGACGCCTCTAGCACCAATAACTTTATTTTATTGTGGAAGGAGCTTGTGATCATAACAAATATTAAGAATAGAGTTTGTCCCATTAGAGGGCCGTGGGGTACCACCCACTTGTTAAATTTTCTTTTCGATTTTGAACCGTTTACGATAAGTGTTCGTCCTCTTTGATGGAAGGAAGAATATACCCAGTTCTTGGCGACGCCTCTAACTCCAATAACTTTTTTTTTTGTGGAAGGAGCTTCTGAGCATAACAAATATCAAGAATATAGTTTGTCCCATTAGAGAGTCTTGGGGTAGTTGCCGCTTCTTTAATTTTCTTTCCGATTTTGAGCCGTTTACAATAACTGTTCGTCCTCTTTTATGGAAGGAAGCTTATACCCAGTTCTTGGCGACGCCTCTAACTCCAATAACTTCATTTTTTGGGGAATGAGCTTGTGATCATAACAAATATCAAGAATAAATTTTGTCCCATTAGACAGCAATTGGGTACCAACTACTTCTTTAATTTTCTTTCCGATTTTGAACCGTCTCCAATCACTCTTCCTCCTCTTTGATGCCAGGAAGATTTTACTCAGTTCTTGGCGACGCTTCTAACTCCAATAACCTCATTTTTTTGTGGAAGGAGCTTGTAATCATAACAAATATCAAGAATGGAGTTTGTCTTATTAGAGAGCCTTGGGGTACCACCCACTTCTTTAATTTTCTTTCCAATTTTGAACCGTTCATTATCTCTGTTCGTCCTCTTTGATGCAAGGAAGATTTTACACAGTTCTTGGCGATGCCTCTAACTCCAATAACTTCATTTTTTTGTGGAGCCGCTTGTAATCATAACAAATATTAACAATAGAATTTGCCCCATTAGAGAGCTTTGGGGTACCACTCGCTTCTTTTTTAACGATTTTGAACCTTTTACGATCACTGTTCGTCCTCTTTGATGCAAAGAAGGTTTTACTCAGTTCTTGGAGACGCTTCTAACTGCAATAACTTAATTTTTTGTGGAAGGAACTTGCGATCATAACAAATATCAAGAATAGAGTTTGTTCCATTAGAGAGCCTTGGGGTACCACCCACTTCTTTAATTTTCTATCCGATTTTGAGCCGTTTATAATCTCTGTTCGTCCTCTTTGATGCAAGGAAGATTTTACCCAGTTCTTGGCGACGCCTCTAACTCCAATAACTTCATTTTTTGTGGAGCAGCTTGTGATCATAACAAATATCAACAATAGAGTGTGCCCCATTAGAGAGCCTTGGGGTACCACCCGCTCCTTTTTTTAACAATATTGAACCTTTTACGCCACTGTTCGTCCTCTTTGATGCAGAGCAGATTTTACCCAGTTCTTGTCAACTCCAATATCTTCAATTTTTTGTGGAAGGAGCTTATGATCAAAATAGTTAAATGCTTCAGTTAGGTCGTAAAATAAAGCAAGAACCTCCTGATACAATTTAGAGAAGTAATTATAAAATTAACAGAGCAGTATCAGTTGAGCTGCTTTTCCAGAAGCCGTTTTCACAGTTTGTGGGCATGTTATTACTTTCCAAGAAACTTGATAATCGAGGCAGAAATGCTAAGATTTTTGAAAATTGGCTTTCAATACAGATTGGTCTGTAGTTAAAGGAATCCCGCTGTGACCCTTAATTTTTGTAAATCAGGATGCAATTTGATACTTTCAAATATCGTATTCAAGCCGATACGGGTAACATAATATGGCCAATATTCAGGCTAATATGGTAATACAGGCAAAGTTATTGGACACGTCAGCATTTCATAATGTGGAAACTTAAGAAAAATGACACGCGGTGATAAAAAGGTTTTTTTTAAACCTTTAGTTTACGATAGCAAATCTGCTCTAGATGCGTTTCAAAACATGGCCACGCCAACCGAGATACTATTCGACACATGGCAGCTCTATAGCAAGGACTCACAAAAAAAACTAATCTAAGCTTCCATTCGGTGAGGACATATGACGACCTGACAGGCAACGAAAGAGCGGACAGTCTGGCAAGACAAGCTTCTGTGCTGAAATTGTGCTGAAATTTTCAAAAAAGTACCAAGCCAGGATATAAAACATCAACACTTACCTTAACAGGGTGTGGCAACAGCGATGGAACAGCGTCAAGAACTGGTCTTTGGACTAAAAACTTTATCTCGTTAATCGACAAGTGGATTAATTTGGAGATCTGACTCTCGCACCACGCAGTCCAACTTATTACTGGCCATGGAAATTTTCAGTCTTACCTACATCGCTTTGGCAAAAGGGCATCGCCACTTTGCCAGTGCGGTGAAGAAGACACAGCTCCACATGTGCTTTTTTATTGCCCTGTCATCTCAAAATGGAGGCAAGATTCCGAACTGAGTAAGTCCCATGCATTATGCTTCTGGCCACGAGACGAGGAGGAGTTAAGGGAAGTCGAAACAAACAAGAAAGGGTGGCAGATTTTTGCCTCTTGTCACTAAGGCCAGAAATGAGGTACTGGATATTACGGTAGAAAGCGCTAACGTAAGTAAACTAATCTACTAAAAAGTGGAGAGTTTCAAGTGAATCCTTAATGTCAGATCATAGGATCATAGAGTTTAAGCTGGAAGAAGCGAGTGAGGAAAACACCCCCATTCGAAACAAGACAAACTGTGTGGCCTATGTTTAGTTCCCAATTAAAAGAGAACCTATAGCAGATGACAGTGCGGGGTAGTATCAAACTCTACACCGTGCTGGAGCAGGCTTTAGGAGAAATAAATGTAGCGATCACCACGGCATTTGAATCCAGCTGCCCGGTAAAAACCGAGAAAGAGCATAAGGATGAAAAATGGTGGAACAAAAATTTGTCTACATTAAGAGCAAAAGTACGTAAGCTTTTAAACAAAGCCAAGCAATACGAAAATTGGCTAGAATGCTCCGCGGAGCTGACCACCTACAACAAAGAGATCAGAAGGTCAAAAAGGAAAAACTAGACTGCAAACAGCTAGACTGCACAAAGCACTAGCAAAGGATAGAGTGGAAATGACAACTACCTACACGGAGGATGAAGAGCAAAGAGCTCTCTTCCTGCTAGAAACCCATTTTCGGGGATGTAGAGGATACAGGGAGACCGAGGGCTTGAGACAACTACGGAAACCAAGTCGGGCTGACTGGAGGAGGGCAGCGTCCATCTTTACGGAAAACAGAATCAGATGGGCTATCGGCACTTTTCAGCTTTTAAGGCCCCAGGTGTGGACGGAGAGAAAGGGAGAGAGAGAACTAATGCCGTATCTTCTAAATATCTTTAGAAGTAGTTTAGCGCTCGGATATATACCGGAGCTATGGAGAAGGGCTAGGGTGTTGTTCATACCGAAAGTGCGGAAGAAAGACACCACTCAACCGAAGTCATTTAGACCCCTTAGTCTAACATCTTTTATGTTAAAGACAATGGAGAAGGTAATTAAGAAAAGTAAAGATGAAGATAATCACCTTAGGACAATAGTGCTGGTTGGTGCACCACTACACAGCAGTCAGCATGCATACAGAGCAGGGAAATCCACAGAAACCGCTCTGTATCAGCTGACAAATGAAATAGAAGCAGCACTAGAGACAAAGGAAGTAGCGATATGTGCCTTCTTGGATATAGAGGGAGCTTTTGACAACACCTCACATGAGGCTGTCAAAGCGGCCCTCGAAAGAAGGAGTATCGACAGCACTATCTCAAGGTGGATGGGAGAAATGCTGAGAACTAGAACAGCTTAAACACAAGTGGGAAGAGACACCATTAAGATCTCCACAACTCGAGAGTGCCAACAGGGAGGTGTACTATCACCGCTAATGTGGAACCGGGTAGTTGATGAATTACTGGTTAGGCTAACCGACCTAGACATCAAATGCAAGGTTACGCCGATGACATAGTCATAACGGCCAGAGGGAAGTTTGAAGGAACGCTCTGTGAAATTGTTCAGAGAGGCCTCAAAGTAACTAGTAGATGGTGTCAAAAAGTGGGACTGAGACTCAACCCGAGCAAAACCATGGTGATACCATTTACTAGAAGGAGAAAACTAAACTGCCTACAGCTCATACTCTTATATGAGAAGGCAGTAGCATACAAACAGAAGATAAGGTATCTGGGTACCACACTATATAGCAATCTCCTATGGAATAGACACACTGAGGCAGCGGTAGGTAACGCCAAACGCGCCCTAATGGTGTGCAGAAATCTGGCAGGAAAAATGTGGGGTTGTAACCCCACAATCCTGCGATGGATCTACACCATGATAGTGAGACCAGCAATAACTTATGGGGCAGTTGCGTAGGGAAGTAGAACCAAGTTGGCCTCTATAAGGAAACAGCTTGAGAAGATTCAAGACTGGCGTGTCTGCATCACGGGGGCCAAGCGGTCGTGTCCGATCGCAGCAATGGAGCTGCTGCTGGCTCTGACTCCGCTGCACCTTGTGGTGGAAAGGGCCGCCAGATCGGCGATTGTAAGGTTCAGCATGGAAGGAATGGGCAGAGGGAAAATAATCGGGAGCAGAGACCGACACAGCCTCGCTGCCAATATCCCCTGGTTGGAAGTACCTAAAGACGAAATGGTATGCAAATACCACATCGAGAAAAACTACACAGCAATGTGTAGTAGTAAGGTCGATTGTAGCGACGAATCCTCAGAATACCACATAGAGCAAAATGCTATCAAGTGGTACACAGATGGTTCGAAGACAAAGGAAGGTACTGGTGCAGGAGTGTTTGGACCTCGTACCAAGTACTTCGAATCCATGGGAACATCCCCAAGTATCTTCCAAGCAGAGGTACACGCAATCGAAAGAAGTGCACAGTTTAACCTCGACAGGAAATATCTCAAAAAACGAATTGCTATCCTGCAAAATCAGACAGCCATTAAGGCCATTAGCTCATACACCATCAGATCCAAACTGGTATGGGATTGTGTAGAGAAGCTAAACAAGCTTGGCAAAGATAATAAAGTAACGCTATACTGGGTACCAGGACACACTAGTATAGACGGATACGAAGAAGCCGATCACCTAGCAAACAAGGGATTTAGTAGCGCCTTTATAGGTCCGGAACCCTTTTGCGGCACGATTGTAAATACCATCCACAAAAGTTTAGATGTAGGAACAAGAGAACAATGGATCAAAACCTGTAAAGAACTTCTAGGGCTAAGACAATCCAAAGTGATGCTGGGATCTTTTAACCAGAAGAGAACAAAAGCTTGCCTGAATTTAAGCAGGAACAAGCTTAGAATTCTGACGGGAGTCCTGACGGGATACTGCAGACTTAGGAAACATTGTGCAGATTCTGTGGCTCAGCAGGGGAAACCCCCATACATCTGCTTAAAGACTGCGGAGCATTATTCCGCAGGAGACAGATGTACCTCGGGGCTCAATGCTTGAACACAAAAAGCTGCAGGCCTTGAATCCCACCCAGATCCTGAAATTCCAACTCTAGTCATCAACATATCTACAATCTCAATGGGTTCATCGTCGAATTGAGGACCCATCATGCACTTCTTTGGAGTGTTATTGGCAAATGTCTAAGCTGTCCAGAGTTGATAGTAGCCTAAAATATAATAAAGCAAAAGACTTGTCTAGGGGCAGTCCTATACTTCCAGCAAATTCATCTGTTTTTGCGAAGTTTTTGGAAGAGGGAAGAAAAAGAAAGGTTGAGAACTGTGAACTTTTGCATTTTGGAATAAAGTTCAAATACCATAATCTTTAATATAGAAAATTGAAGAATAAACCAGGAAACAATTCAATAGTAGTCTTTGGTATGAACTGAGATATGGACGAATATCTGGTTCAAGAGCATTTTAAGTGAAACGTATGATGGCCTACTCATGTCCCTTATACTAGGTGGTAGAATTTCAGACACTCCATCCTTGAAATGTGGCTGCGTCCTAGAAGATTTTGTGTTAAGGAGGTGTTAAGGTACAGTATTAACCAATTGTTCAAAGTTAGTCAACTAGCCAATTAGTGACAACATTTCTCAGGAGACTCTACATGTAGCAGCTACACGGCTATTGTCGAACTAGCAATAATTAGTAGTATCTAGTTTAACATTGTTTAATAATTGGACTATTAGGCATCAATAATTGGGCGTCTAAAAAACAATAAAGCACCTGGCCAAGATGGAATGCCTTCAGAACTGTTCAAGCGGGGGAGACACCCTAGAAAAAGCGCTACTTGAAATAATATTAAAAGTATGGCATCAGCAACGCATGCTGGACATGTGACAGGTTGGACTCATCTGCCCAGTACACAAGAAAGGGGATCTACTTGAGTGTGGTAACTACAGTGGCATTACACTACTAAAACTACTAAACACCGTCTATAAAATAATATCATACGTCATCGCAAAACTCTATCTTGGTCACTCTATCTACCCATGATATTCTAAAGATCCTTCTGTATACCCACATCTCGAAGGCTTCGAGTTTCTTTTGTGTTGCTTCGGTCAATGTCCAGGATTCCATGCCATAGTACAATAAGGAGAACACATAGCAGCGCAGGATTTTTACTTTGATATCTAATTTGAGGTTGTGACTTTTGAAGAGCTTAGACATTTTAACCTTAGACGTTTTGATCATTTAGACCTCATAATTAGACTAGTTAAACATTTCTGCTAAGTTTGATCTAAAAATTCCTGCCCATACTATACATGTTTTTTAATATTTTAATTGACTTGTAGCACAAAAAGAAAATGTTTCTCTATGTCTGAATTTATTTTATGATTTTCTATTCATCATAAACCAAAATGACGGAAAAATTAAGAGTATGTTAGTAATAATAGTGATATTGTTTTAATTTTTTTGATATCAAAAAAACGAAACTACCAGAAGAATTAATGTTTTATTTATGTCTACAAGACAACCGATGCGAGACGCAATAACTTCCAGCGATAAAAATATTGCGTTAAATTTTTATTTGAAAAGGCTATAACTTCGTTAAAAATAAAGATTTTTCTAGATTTTCTTTACAGAACAGTTGTATGGTAAACCATTGTATGGTAGCCTCTTGCCGCTGCATGGTAACAGTTGTATGGTAGCCTCTTAACCCATTTGATTAATATTTGATTTATATTCCTTAAATCACGCACATTATTGATTGAAAGATTTGTAATTTAACGACAAAATGCAGTAAAATTAAAATTTTCTCACTTTTAGTTTTATTTCGGAATAGGGGAGGTTAAACTATCTATAAAGGATAGTTAAATCATCTAAAAAGCTATTTCTAAAAATTTGCAAAAATAATTAACTTTTATACTAATTGTAAGTTCAAATTCACCCGCTGGACTTGTTGGATTTGTTTCCTCGGGTGAGAAAATTCGATAAAATTTAAATTTCCTCAATTTTAATTTAATTTGAGGGGATGAATTAATTCAACTATCGATAAAGCTATTTGAGAAAATTCGAAAAAGTAATTGACTAGCACACAATTTTAAATTCCCACGCTCGACTCGTGGGGAATTTATTGCACAAGCGTGTGTGTGTGCGTTATAACTTGTGTGAAAGTCAATTATATTTGCGTTTTTTTTAAATGGCTTTATAGATAGTTTATTTTATTAATCCTCTATTACGAAACTAAATCAAAAGTGAGAAAATTTAAATGTTACTAAGTATTGTTGGCCCAGTAATAACATCCAAACACGTCGAATATTATATTTGAAAATTTTTTGAAATAACTTTCTGGAATGTTACAGTATTTCATGTCCTATTAGGAATTTTACTCAAAAGTGAAAATTTTTAATTTTTCTGCATGTGATCGGTGCGTAGAAGAAACGTTGCTTGCGGGAGAAGATGGGGTAAAACACCTTTAAATTTGTTAATTTTGTAGAATGCTTGCAGACATATCTAATTAGTTCCATCGTCTAGTGATATATCAAATTTCAAAAAAGTAAATATGTTCTGCAATTTCTGGTCCGGGCAATAAAAGGGTGCTGCATAACAGAAATGCATTTAAGTTTCAGTCTGGCTAAATAGTTTTTTGGAATATAAGAGATTATTTTTGTTTGTTGATGGGCGATAGTTTAATTAATTCATCCCCTCAAATTAAATTAATACTGAGGAAATTCAAATTTTACCGCATTTTGTCGGCCGAGGTAACAAATTCATTCTCTAGGGATATGTTGAAGAAAAATTGAAAAAGTTAAGATTTACTACATTTTTACTATTTTTGAGTAAAATGCATACTTTGCATGGAAATTTGAAATTTTTGAAAAATTATTATTTAGTGATTTTAAATCACTAGAGCAGTGATTCTCAACGACTGTGCCGCGGTAATTTTATGTGCCGCCAAATTCTTGATGTGTGCCGTCAAATTTTAGAAGTGCAAACAATAAAAATTATTTTTTATGTACTTCGTTACCGCATGCTAGTACAGTTTTACTACAAATCTTGGGCTGTACAGAATATGGGTTTCTTTGAAACTGGGTGTTGCGGACTTTTACCTGGAGTTTTTAACTGTTGTTAATCGTCTTTGGAAAAACTCTTTCTCTTAACTCTTTTGGAAAAATAATAAACGTGGCAACGTCAGCCTAGTTGCGTACGTAGATGCGTTTTAGTTTCCGATCTTAGTTAAAGAGTACCAAAGACGATTAACAACAGTTACACCAGGTAAAAACTCCACAACACTATGTTAAAAAAAACCGTATTCTTTACCATGCCCCAAATCTGAATTAAACACGGACAAAACTATTTACTAGCGGTGTTTTCGGCTAAAACGTAACTCTATGCATAATGCATAATAAGCCGTGGCAGAAATTAGAACTAACGTAAAAAGACAATATTTTACTTATTTCACGTTTTTGACCTAGGTTAGATCAAAGGTTAGATTGGGTAATATTGGAACAGATAGATCTAGAGAATATATCGCGCGGTTGCACGACCTCTTGATTCAAAATAAGAAAAAATAATTCAATTAATTTACCTTGCGACTTGCACGCCCTCCTTACATGCGCTATGAGTTTTCTATTTATTAAATTTTGCCTTAAGGTAGACTTCCGAGCAAAGCGGCTTTGGCGTCACTAACGCAGCGATACTGACGCGGCGACAGTTTTAAGCACTATGGAAACGTATGAGGCGCAATTCGAGCTCAGCGACACTGACGCTGAGCGCATCAGTGTCGCTGCGCTGGAATGGCGCCTCATACGTTACCATTATCCGCTTTGCTTGGAAGTCTACCAATATAGTCATGTTTAAGTCCTTGCATACGGATCAATAAAACTGGTTATAATAAAAGAAAAACAGGGTTAATCTGTGCTATAAGACTTGTCATGTATAAGCAACCCACCGTATGCATTATGCGCATGCGCAGGGGGGGGGGGGGCGAAACACAAAGGCGTAGGGAAAATAAATTTGAAGGGGGTATATAAAAATTCTTTAAAATGATAATAAACCCCAACAACTCTAACCTAACCGGAGTTATACCAACGGTCCTTCCGGCTTTGTCCTATATTGAATCGAGAGTTCGCGCTGCCGCGCGTATGTTGTCTTGATTTATCTTCCCGCTTCGTGGTAAGATAAAAACCTAATCTAACCAAGGTAAAACCAACGGTCCTTGCCACTTTGTCCTATATTGGATCGAGAGTTCGCGCTGAAGCGCGTATATTGTCCTAATTTATCTGCCCGCTTCGGGGCGGGCAACCTAATCTAACCGGGGTTAAACCAATAGTCTAATAAGTTTCAACTTGTCAAATAAATTCTTCGTACTAACCTTAAATAATGCGTTATGTTTCGTTTATCCTTGAATAGATTTGTAAAATAATAAGGAATTTGTAAAGAATATGGGAATTTCCATTTTTTTGGGGTTGGCGGATTTTTACCTTGAATAACTGTTACTAATCGTCCTCCGTAGTGTATTTGCAAACTTAGAGAGCCAAAACGAAGCTTCTACGTCGATTTATTCAAAAACTATACGGGTTTTTATAAAAAAATTGACATTTTTTTGACGCAACAGTTAATATTTTCCTTCACTGCCTAACTTCTCTCTAATTACTTGTCAAACAAAAAGTGCAGGAGAAGCTCAACCGATGTTGCCAATTTTATCTTTTTATTTTACTTTGTTCTGGTAAACACTTCAATATGCAATTTCTGCACATGCACTTACAACAACATTGAAATATAAATTTAATTTTTAATTCTAATTTCATTCTAATTGGTTTAACTCAGGTTAACCCAATACTTCTTGCAACTTTATCTTATTTTAGACCATATGGGCGCATCAGTGCGTTTAAACCTCTCTCTTGGACAACCTAACCTAACCAACTCTCCATTAAACCACATGCGTGCGGCAGCGCGAACTCTCGATCAAACCACTCGGAAAACCTAACCTAACCAACTCTCAATTAAACCACATGCGTGCGGCAGCGCGAACTCTCGATCAAACCACATGCGCGCTGCGCGTGCGAACTCTCGTTAGATCGAGAGTTCGCGCTGCCGCGCTGTATGCGGTCTTGATCTATTCTCTCTCGGACAACCTAACCTAACCAACTCTCAATTAAACCACATGCGTGCGGCATGATGGCCTAGTAGAGACCATCCGACACACCCTGCTAAATAACAGATAAGGCTCTGGCGACCGAGTCACGGCGGTATAACCGTTAGAACTGAAATTAAGGAAATGTATTTTCATACCCATGGAGGAAGATAACAGGAAATCACCTCCATTATACTTCCCAAGAGAACCACATGATGACGACATTCAAGTCATTATCGTGGTCGCAAACATTCATTAGTGAATATGCATAAGAAGAAGAAGAATACATAGAAGATTAACATGACCCCTGCGCAAGAATTAAAATAAAATTAAATATATTTAATACATATAATACTTAAATTGTAGCGACACAGAAAAAAAGTATAATCCCTGCAAAAGAATTGAACTTGGCAACAGCGGATCTGCTGCATAAACACATTTTCTGTCAATTAACTGGACAGAAGTTGCAGTTATATTTGTTGTTGTATTAAAAAATGTCAGTTTTTTTGGATTATAAAAGCCCGGATATTTCTTGAACCAGCCGACGTAGAAGATTCATTTTTACTTTCCACGTTTAGAAATACACTTTGGAAGACGATTAGCTACAGTTAGTGAAGGTAACTCCACAATTCCCATATTCTTAATAATAGCGAATAATAATAAACTTGTTATATGTATTCGTCGTCGTCACCATAAATAATAATGCGTATCCAACGATTTACACGCCACTGGAGGTTTTATGTCAATTTCCGTTAGAAAACCCACCAATGCGCATGCGCATAATGCGTACGGTGGGTTGCCTTTACATGCCAAGTCTTATAGCACAGAAGAACCGAAAAACAGATTTAAGTGATCAAAATCAAAATAACAATGCATCAAAATAACTCACTTACGTTCTCCATAAACATAATCCTAAATGGGTGATGTTCTTTTTTGATCGCCAATCACATACCTTATTATACCTATACTTTTTTTTATAAATCTCATGATTTCTGCAGGAGTAATCTTTCCGCGTTCCCATCTAAAAATAATTCTTCGGATGTATAATATAGTTATGATTAATAAAACACAAATTAATTAAACACAATAAATACACTAAACAAAATTTTGACGCACGAATCAACAATTTTATCGTTACCATGACAACACCACAATCATGGTCAACTTTTCTTTGAATTGTTTCTTGGCTTGTTACAAAATCAAAACTGAATAAAAGTTTGTATTTCTCTCGGGGATAAAATTAAGGTTTAACTCGCGAATTTAAATTTCGCGAATTTATCAATCCGTTCGCTTAACATTAATGTTATACCCTTGTATAATAAACAACTATTAAACTCAGTTTATTGTTGGTGTGCCGCCAAATTTTGATGTTGTTGAAAGTGTACCGCAAGAGAAAAATGATTGAGAATCACTGCACTAAGATAAATAAAAAACGTTTTCCACGAAAATGCACTTTACTTGAACGTAGATCTCTAGAAAAATGAAAATAAAAACACAATACTGTTTATTCGTCTTTGGATGATATGACACCCGTTATGAAATGACGTTGATATTTGATTTTCTGTGCTTGCTTTCGGTAATCATGCTTTGAAAAATCATGTTTTGTTTGAACTTTCGATGTTTGCTGTTATTTTATATAATGAACTCTCTAAAATTATGAAAATGCGTGTAATATACCTGCCTAGGAAAATAGTGAGGCATGCCGAAAGATTTATTCGGGATCTATTTATAAGGTTTCCGAACTGTGGAAAGCCTCATTCAAACCTTATACTGTCCTAATAAGGAAGTTCCAACTTATGTAAATCTTTGGAAATGCCAACTTACACCTATTGAGGCTTACCGAACTGTGGTAAGCCCCATTCGAACCTTCTCCCGTCCTAGTTAGAAAAGCCTAAGTTATGCAAATCTTTGGTAATCCTAACTTCCACCTAATGAGGCTTTCCGAACTGTTTCCAAATTGTGGCAAGTCTCATTCAAACCTTATCTCGTCCTGATTAGGAAAGCTCAACTTAAGTAAATCTTTGGAAAAACTAACTTCCACCTAATGAGGCCTTCCGAACTGTTGCCGAACTTTAGCAAGATTCATTTGAACCTTGTCCTGTCCTAATTAAGAAGGCCTAACTGCGGTATATCTTTGGAAGTCCTAACTTCCACCTAATGAGACCTTGCGAACTGTTACGGAACTGTTTCACTAGTTTCATTACGCGCTTGTGTCCACCCACTTATTCTTTCCAAAAGACTATTTCCATACATGACCAAGATATATAGCTGCAGTTATTTATTATTTTTTCAAATACTTTGTAGTACATCAAACATCTTCATCATCATTTTTTTAAGATCTACTTTTAAGCTACGTTTTTATCTAAACATGTTTTTCATTAACAATAAAAGATATCGGAAACGTGAACCTAAAAAAACATAACCTAAAAAGTAATCTAAGTCGGCAGATAATTTATTATTCCATTAACCACGATCTCTCAGAAAATGGTATGTTGTATCTAAATGTTTAGTTTGATTACCATGCCTTTGTTCGTAATCAGTTTCAGACAACTCTGATTATCTTCATACATAGTTGTAGCCGTTGTTTGCCCTTCTTCATCTAATAGTGATCTAATAGTCTTCTAATCCAGATGGCTTGTTGACTGGCTTCAGCTAACGCCACGTACTCCGCCCCTGTGGTTGATAGTATAACGCACGATTGCTTTCTGTATGCCCACGATATTGCGCCTCCGTTATATTTAAATAGAAAACCACTGTTTGATTTCCTGTCCCTTTTGTTTTCGGCCCAGTCTGCGTCTGCATATCCAATAAGGTTGTTCGGTTCCGTATGCCCAAGTTTCAGATAGAAATGCTTTATACTCTTGAGGTAACGAAGGACCCTCTTGGCTTCTGTCCAATCGACTGTTGATTGTTACTTGATTTGTTGGCTTAGTATTGATACGCTTGCTATAATATCTAGCCTAGTGTTCACTTCAACGTACAACAGTGCTCCCATTAAGCTTTGATACCCAACATTGCGTTCCATTTCTTCTACGTTGTTAATGTGTCGTCTTCATGTGTCTTGGGTCTAGAGCAAGGATTCCCAAAGTTTTTCCTGGGCGGGCCAATTTGGTATTTCTCAAATTTCTGGAGGGCCAAAAACTTATTACATTGTAATTTGAAATTTAAGTCATTCATAACACCAATTATGTCTACTATAAATGTCAAGTCGCATCACCAGTTATTATTTTGCAATAAAAACTTTTAATTTCTTTTCTCAAACCAAAAAACCCTTTTTATGTTTGTCCTCTTGAAAGTCATCGAACTTTTGGAAAATATATAACGTCTCCAAATGGAGACTCTTCTAAGAGAGTTTTAAATTGGCGGTGATTGACAGCATGTTTTTTGATCAAATTAACTGTATAAATAACATCATTAATAACATCACTAACAATGGGGAACTCTGAAATCCGGGTGAAGATACAAGGAAACCTAACAGACCTATTAAAACTATACCAAGGCCACAAGCAGGGAGATGGACTAGCCCAAATGCTCTTTAACTTACTTACTTGGAAGAAACCTAACATCAATGAAAGAAACCTATATACAACTAGAAGGCGCGGCTGAAGAAGTGGGCCTAAAAAAAGTATTAATACAGACCCAAAGCAATAGGAGAGGCCAGAACATGACAATAGGCGACCAAAACTTTGAGGTGGTTAATGACTTTACCCACCTAGGCTGTAACATATCCAGCAAACGGTACGAGATGAAGGAAACCCAACGAAGAATCAGTAATGCCAATAAAGTATACTACCACATTTCGGCCATAATCAGATCAGGGAATGCCCACAGGAAAACAAAACTGAAACTTTATAAAACAATAATACGCCCAGTGTTATGCTATGGAAGCGAGACCTGGACGCTCTCACAAAGATCGGAAACAATGGTGAACGAATTCCAAAGAAAGATCTAACGCAGAATATATAGACCGGTTCAAGAAAACGAACAGTGGAGAATAAGATACAACTACGATATCGACCAGCTCTTCGCAGAAGCAGACCTAGTAACAACAATAAGATTACAAAGACTTAAATGGGCCGGGCATTTACAAAGCATGGAAGGATCAAGAGTAGTCAAGAGTATTTTCAACCAAAAACCGGAAGGTAAAAGACCGGTTGGTAGACCAGGGGCGAGATAGACAGACAAAATCCATGGGGACGCTCGATCCATGCTCGGAACTCCAAACTGGGGAAGGGCGGCGGAGCACAGGGATGGCTGGAGCAAGAAAATAGAGGAGGGCAAGGCCCGATTTGGGCTGTAGCGCCATTGGATGGATGGAATAACATCATTCATAACAATATTCATTTTTTGCACTTGAGCTATAAATCATATTTTAAAATCATATTTTCCTGGTGAATATTACAATGATAATAAAGTTATTTATCGGTATACTCTGACAATACCGATAAATTACATCATCATTACATCATCTTTCAACTTGTTTAAAAAAATATATATTAACCCTTATTTGTGGCCTATCTTAGATGGAGCATCGTCTCTAGTTACCCCAACCAAATTGTTCCAATTATTATTGTTCGAATCAAAAGGATGCTCCACCACATAAAATATATCACATCCCCTTGTACGGATTTGTAAGCTTCCCATTGACAACAACTCTTCAAAAATCATAAAATTTCAGTAACTCCACGAATAAATATTACTAGTTGTGCCGAATCGCATATATCGGTACTTCCGTCCAATGGAAGAAGCAATGGAAGAAGCAGTAAACGATTTTGAATTTCTTGTAACTGTTGTAAAACATCTTCATTAATATCTTTTATTTTACGAGAAGTGATCATTTTCGAGCAACAAATATCATTGAATAAAGACTTTTTGTCTAGGCACACTATGTCGACAACTTTTAACAATTTTCAAAAAAATTTTATCTTCTTCTAAAAATTGTTTACTATGTTTAGCAATTTCTTGCGCAATAACATAGCTAGCCAAAAGGGAGGATTCATTTTGTTTAACCAGATTTTTCAACATCAATTTCTGACCACTGAAGGACTTTCTTAGTTCGTGGTGTCGTTCCGTATCTGCATCTGTGTATCTGTGGGACAACACTTTTTTTACCGTTATGAAAAGTATAATTAAAGGCCTGAAAAATCGCACCCACATTTTAATGTATTTTATTCGTAATATTTTATTATCTATTTTACTGTTTATTTGTTTTTTTTATTATTTTAATAAAAATATAAATCATGTCATCGACATCGCGGGCCACATTTTGCCCGCGGGCCGCACTTTGGGAATCCCTGGTCTAGAGGTATCTTTGATAGTTTTGCGTCTTGTAGATTATATTTTTCAATAATCTTCTCTATGTAAGCTTTTTGATTTAACTTGTAGATTCCATCATTGTCGCATTCTACCTCAATTCCCAAGTAGTTTTCTAATTTACCCATACTTGAGAGTCTGAACTCCTCTTTTAATTCTGATGCTACCTTTTGAATTAGTTCCTCTTTTTCAAAGGCAATCAAAATATCGTCGACGTAGATTGTCACATAGATAGTGGTTTCCCCATGTTTCTTGATGTACAAGCAGCGATCTCCGATGCCTTGCTTGAAACCGCGAGTGCTTAGCTTTGGGTGTAGTTCTCATTTCAAACTTTTGCCGCTTGCTCTAATCCATATATACCTTTCAAGTTTGCAAGACATATCTCCTTTTTCTGGTTATCTGCGGTCCTGATAATCCCTGTTCCTGATTGTCTTTATTCCTGATTATCCTTGCTCCTGATTATCCGTATTCTTGATTGTCCTTGCTCCTGATTATCCTTATTCCTTGTTCTTGATTATTCTTATTCCTGTTAATCAATATTCTTGATTATCCTTATTTCTGATTGTCCTTGCTCCTGATTATCCTTATTCCTTGTTATTGATTATTCCTATTCCTGATTATCTTTATTCGTGATTATCCTTATTCCTGATTGTCTTCATTCCCGATTACCCTTGTTTCTGATTACCCGTATTTTTGATTATCCTTAATCCAGATTGTCCTTTTTCCTGATTATCCGTATTCTTGAATATTTTTATTCCTGATTGTCCTTTTTCCTGATAATCCGTATTCTTGATTATTTTTATTCCTGATTGTCTTTATTCCTGATTATTCTTATTCCTAATTATCTTTGTTCCTGATTTCCCTTTTTCTGATTATTCTTTTTCCTAATTATCTTTGTTCCTGATTGTCTCCTTTCCTGATTGTCCGTATTCTTGATTATCTTTATTCCTGATTGTCCTTGCTCCATTCATTAATGCATCTGATTTCTCCTGATCCAATTCCTAATACTTTTTCTGTTGAAATTTTGTATTAACTTTTGATATCAGTTCCTTAAAAAATTATTTGTCACTGGTCATATGACTTGATGCCCCTGAGTCAATGTACCATCCGTTGATGCTTCCTGATTTATGTATATTAGAATTAACATGACTCGCATTTTCTTCTGTTTCAGTAATTTGCTGTCCTCTCATGCCTGTACATTGAATTTCTGCAGATTATGTTGCCCGAAGTGCCTTTTCTTTTCCCATCTCCTTTTCTTTATATGCTTTCCACCGAGCATATTTCTTGCAATCTCTTTCAAAATGTCCCTTATTTTTGTAAAAATAACATTCAGTGTCCTGATTTGTACTTTAATTGTGCCTTTGTATAACCTTGAGAGCTGAGTTGACATCACTATCGACTTCTGTTATTCCTCTGCGTCTTCTGTATTCATCTAGCAGCTTCCCTTTGACAAGATCCAGAGTTAACTCTGCTTCTGATCTGCTTTCTAATGCTGTAATTAATGTGCTGTTCGAGTCTGGTAGACTGCTCAGTTCCTCACCGAGTGCAGTTAATTTTTCTACAAGATCTAACATTACATTAATGTACTCTTACATATTCCCTAATTCATGTCACTTGAGGTTACAAATTTGTAGCAGAATATAAACCTTACTTGTAAATGTTGATTTTGCATGATAATTTTTGAGTGAAAGCCTCTTTTGACGTTTCTGCTTTGCGAATATGAGTGAGTTGAGAATCTTCAACTAGGAGTCCTATCATAGCACGTCCCTTGTCGTCTTTTTTCTTCCATAATGCTGCTACTTCTGTATGATCTGTATATGTAGGTTGACTTAGAGTTAGTTGTTCCCATAACTCTTTTTTAATTAACAGAAGTTCTAACTTAAATTTCCATTCTTGGTAATTTTCATTATTGAGTTTCGATATGCTAAAACGTGTCACCAATCTTGTAGCCTTCGCTGAGTATGCTACTCCAGTTGTTGCAAATATTGTAAACAAGCTGCATTCCTTTGGCCTTGACGACAAACTTATAGCTTTATTTTCCTCTTACCTTGAGAATAGCACGCAGTTTGTTCCTCATAGCGGTTTTTCATCAGCTGAATTTGTAGCCTCCTCCGGTGTTCCTCAAGGATCCATCCTCGGGCCCATGTTATTCAATATGTTCATTAATGGCTTGAGCGCGTCTCTATCTTCCCCTCATTTACTCTTTGCTGACGACCTTAAGACCTCCTCGGCTGTCATGAACCCTGATGACTATCATCTTTTGCAAACTAGTCTAAACACCTTAGGGGAATGGTGTGAAGTCAACAAGTTACCTTAATCTTAGCGAGTGTAAAGTTGTTACCTTTTCTAGACTCCAGTAACCGATTGAGTGCAGGTATTCTTTATCTAACGTCAGTCTTGATCGCTGTGAGTCATTTAAAGATCTGGGGATTATTTTCGATTGTCAGCTTTCGTTTGTCCAACACATACTGTCTTCAGACAAGAAGGCTGCAAGGGCTCTTGGCTTCATCATCCGTAATTCTCGCAATTTTAATAATAACTTGGCTCCGAGGGTGCTATACTACAGCTTTGTGAGATCCGTTTGGAGTATGGATCCATCATTTGGGACCCTCACTTTAAAAAGCACATTCCTGCTCTAAAAGTTATTCAGAGGAAATTTCTTAAATTCCTCTGGTTTAAAACGTTCGTCGTTCCTCTGGCGCTTCACGACGAGCCCCCTTTGCTGCTGGCTGAGCTTGGGTTTAAATCACTTAAATTTCGTAGAACTCTGGCTGGTCAGGTCTTTCTATTTAAGGCAGTTCACAGTATCCTTGACGCCCCAGAGATTGTCAATTAACTAAACTTTCTAGTGCCAAGAGCTGCTAGTCGTCAGTCTGCCTCTTTCTATATTCATACATCGGGTGGTCCTATTTCCTTGAACCCACCTCTAAATAGCTTATGCTCCATCCATAACTCGTTAAGATCTGATTGTGACATAGTTGGCAAGCTCAAAGCCTTTAAAGCAAGTGTTGTTAATTGCCTGACGAATTGTCGTACTCTTCACGACCATGCCTAAGTGTCGGTTTGATCTTTAAGCATACCTATGCGCATTGTTTGTGTATTTTATTTTGTTCTTTATTATTTTGTATTATATTTTTGTTTTATTTCTGGCTGATTATGCAGTTTTTTTTATGTTATGATAATGTGTTTTTTCTTTTTTTTTTTAATTAATTTACTGTAATCTTGCTCTGTAATTGGTTCACACTGTTGGGCAATGAACGAATAAATAAATAAAAAAATTAACAAAAATAAATAAATATACCAAGTACACTTTCTTTTTCCTAATCACCACTCCTCCAGATTGGCCGGACTGTAGCACCTTCTCCATAACCGCCACATACAGATTGAAGAGTGTGGGACTCAAAAGGGCAGCCTTGTCTCACGCCCTTCCTCACCTCAAAGTAGTCAGATTCACAATCGTTCACTACTACCTTATATATGGTTTCCTCCTACACATCCCTGACGTTCCTTCTTACATTCTCTAAGATACCTAACTTGCTCAAACACTCATCCAATCTACTCCTATTCACCAAGTCTTATGCAGCTTTCAAATCCAAGTGCTCCACCGTGCTAGTTCCTTCCCTGAATCCCGCTTGTATATCCGGCAAAACATTCATTTCATTGATTTCCTTTCACAGGCGACAATCCAGGATTTTTACAAATATTTTGTATGAGGAGTTCATCAAAGTTTTCCCTCTATAATTTGATAGCGCGTTCCACGTTCTACTCTTCCAGCTGACTGGTATCCTTTTGTCTCCCCTCCCTATCTTTCTCAATACCTACGTTAACTTCTTCTTACAGATACCAGGTGCACCTTTCCACGTTTCATTTTCGAGCCCATCCAATCTTCCCGATTTTCTTGGCTTTAGGGAATTAATAACTTGCTCCACCTCCGCCAATGTGATATCCTCGGCGAGATCTTCCTGATTTCTCTGTTGATCTCCTGAATTATCTTATCTTCCTGACCGCTTCTCCACCCCTCCTAGAATCATCATGAAGTGGTTCTGAAACTCCTATATCGCAATGCTCTTGAGTATTCTTTCCTCCATTTGCCCATTCTCTCTCACGTATTTCCACAGCTCAGCTTCCGTATTAATTTCCCGTAACCGCTGCTTCTCCTTTTCCTCCGTAAACTCCCTTTTCTTCTTCTCTACTTTTGCAGTTCTGATTTCACTCCAGCAGGTGCACTTTGAGCCCTTCCCTCTTTCTCAATTCTCTCATAGCTTCTCGAAACCTTTGCTTTACGTTCCGCACTTTCCAGTCGTACCATGCTCGGCCTGGATACGCTTGCTTGATATTCTTTTTGACAAGTACTGACTCCATTTTCTTTGCCATCATGTCTATATCATCTATGGTGTTCCACTCTACCTCTTCAAATTTCTTCCTGTATTCTTCTGTCGCCTCCTTATCTCATATGGTCACCCATTTCTCCGCCTTAACTTTCTTCTCCCTTTGCTGCTTCAACGACACAATTACCGGCATGTGATCCGACTCACTTCTAATTTCTAATCCTTAATTCCGATTTTTTTCCATCATTAGTAATTATCAGGTCAATAACTGAGGTACCCATTGCACCAACAAACGTAAATTCTTCAACCCAGTCGCCCTCAATACACCCATTCAAAATGTCCCATTGGTTCTGTATCACCCACGCCAGCCAAACATTTCCCTCAGCATTTTTAATTTTGTCTTTTGATTTCCTTCATTATCACTTCACCAGTTTATCCACCGTAATGACTTGCTCTTCTCCTATCCTTACATACCAATCATCTACTAGTAGCAAGTTTGTCGTTACCATATTTTCTAAATTCTTATTTATGACCTCTTTAATTTTTTCCAGACCCTTATTATTCTAAACGATTGCTATTTGCCACCACTCCAATCCAGTTCTACCTCCCTGAATACTAGACCCTCCGGCTCTTCTAGAATTCTCTACGATTTCTTGATACCACTTGTGATCCCTGTTACTATCCCCCCATTGCCCTTTCGCAGTCATTCTCTCTCCGTGCAGGTTGCATCCTCCAATTGTACTCCTTGGAGAGTCTTTCTTTACAGGCTTCCCATTTCCTCTTTTCAACACAAGTTTCCACTAGCCTAACTATTTCAAATCTCCTCAGTAATTCTATAAAAGACGGGAGGGGTCCACTTTTTCCAGTTTCTTCATGAGCCCTATCACATTCCAAAACATTAACTTCAGAATTTCCCTTTCCGTTCCGCCGTTGTGTAACTATTCCTTCCTTCTTTGGTTATTTACTCGTTTTTTGCTACCTTCTACCATTGTACCCATTTCCCATCTATTTCCATTCTTTGGTATCCTACTTTAAACTGGTGGCCCGTTTTCTTCAGTACCTTTGCAGGTGCTTCTTTTCTTGCTTCATTTCCGAGTTCATCCAATCCTCCTGATTTTATTGGCTCTAAGGAATTAATAACTTCCTTCAGCTCCCGTCATTGTGATATCCTCGGCGAGCTCTTCCTGCTTTCTCTGTCGATCTCCTGAATTATCTTCTCTTCTCTCTGTTCTCCTCTCTGTGATTTTAATTGATAGAAGAGTGATTTTTTATCTAAATTATATATATATATATATATATATATATATATATATTTACGTAATAAAATTTGCACGGTTTAAAAAGGCTTGGATCTTTTGCGTACAATAGATGTTTTTTTACAAAAAATAGTTGCAAAAATACAAAATTCGGTTTATTCATACAAAAAACGATTACTTCATCCAGAAAAAAGGTTACTTCGTCCAAAATAAAAGGCTTGGTTTTCTTGTGTACAATAAATATATGCTTTTTTACAAATAATATCTGGAAAAATACAAAATTCGGTTTATTCATACAAAAAACGATTACTTCATCCAAAAAAGGTTACTTCGTCCAAAATAATCGATTGAATCTTACAAATAATAATGGTTTAATACAATAATTGATAGATTTGTACAAAATAAAATCAATGCACCCAAAAAAAGGTTTAACTGTACAAAACAGGTTGGTCCATCCAAAATTTGATTGCTCTTTACAAACAATTTTTTTATACAAAATACAATTTTATCTTACACAATAAACGAATTTTACTAACAAGGACTTGATTCCTTCAAATTTTATTTCGCGGCATGTAACGTGTGAGACGAACGCGTGTAACGAAAAGGAGAGCGCAAACACATCAGTCTTACGACCAGAAGCACTGTATGCCATGGAGTGTCTTTCCTTGAACCGAAGAGCTCCGGTAGTGAAATTGTAAATCAGAGAGAGGAGAATCATCAGGAAGATCCTAGGCATTCCCTGTAAAGGAAGATGGGCAATTCCGAAGACGACATAACTCTAAGCTCTACGAACATATTGAGAGGCTCTCTGACTGTGCAAGGAAAAGAAGGCGAGCTTTCTATGGCCACGTTGCAAGATTAGCTCCAAACCGACTAACCAACAGTCTGTTCACATTCTGGTAAAACAAGAAGGTTCGTACCACTTGGTTGACAGAAACCGAGAAGGATATTAAAGAAGTGGGAATAACAGATCTCCAAAACAGACAGTCTTCTGTGAGATACATCCTGAAGGATGTCCGTGGATTTCAGGAAAAACGCTGAAGGAAGTCCTTGGATTTCAGGAAAAACCCCGAAGGAAAGGTACCTCCTGGACAGAAGAGGAAAAGAAGCTACACCGGAAGATGCGACAGAACTGGGCAAAGATCAAAGCCCAATAGTTGAACAAGCGTGGTCCAAAGTAGGGCTATTGGAAACAAGAAGAAGAAGAAGAAGATAGATGCACTATATATAAGAAGCACTATATATACTATATATAAGCAGATAGAATGATGCAATTTATTTCCGAGCTAATCCACTCATCAATAAGGTGAACAGTTTTTTCCTCTCAGTATTTTTATGCATATAATAAAAGTGTGAAGGTTATTAAATACACTCGTAAATTTGCATTTTGCACTTATTAAGTAAAATAAAAAACCTTTTTTTGGTGAATTTCGAATATGTTGAACGATTCAATCGATTATTGTAAGGAAAAATCATAGTTTGTAAGGAAAAATCAATTATTGGATGACTACATTTTAATTTGGATGAAGTAATTTATTTTGTACGAAGTAACCGAATTTTGGATTAATTAATTTATTTTTGTATTTATCCAGCTATTTATTGTAGAACTTCATCCATTTATTGTATGTTGAGTTTTGTATACTTCTAAGCGAATATTGGATGAATAAATTTTATGCGGTTTAAAAATATACATGTATAAGTCGGTTTGAAATTATTTAATACTGAGCTGGAAGTCTGGTTTGTTCGGGCATATCAAGGTATGGTATCTCTCGTGACAAACCCCTCGGCTTGACCCCGTCGAATTTCTAGATGCAGCCGAAGCGTCCTATGTGGAACTTGGAGTTTTGACATACAATGTGGTGGAAACCATGCACCGTCATCCGGCACAGTCCGCTTCTGTTGGATTGATTGGCGGCAGCCACAGAATTGAAGGCAGGGCCCTCGGTAAAATTCCCAGTTCTTACTTTCCCTTATCTCAGAGTACTTCTCTAATTCTCTTGCGTTGAAACTGCAGCTCACTTTGAGGTCTTCTGTGAGGGTGTCCCATCTGACTATCTGGTGGCATAGCGTGCTTGATGCATTCTTATGGAACCCCAGCGTTCCCTTAATGAAATACACCTTGATTCTATCCAACTCTATTAAGTCTGCAACTTTCGGGTACGGGGCCACTTCCTTCATGGCATATGACGCAATGGGCTCTATCTTCTGTCTGAATAGTTGGAAGGCCTTGTCTAGTGATAACCTCCACATGTTTTTGAGGCTGTTTGTCGCCCTTTTGGCCTACATTCTCCTGTTTTTGACATGAACCTCGATTTGTCATAGAGATATCCTCCTCGGCGAATTTGAAGACGTCGTCCTCTGCTGGTCTGCCACTCTTTCTAAATTCCATTATCTTTGTCTTGCCTCGATTGACTATTAGTTGGCGTTGTTCACAGTATCCAGGCAGGTTGTTTAGGGCAGTGGACAGATCTGATCTACATTTGCTGTAGCACACTAAGTCGTCGGCATACATGAATATATTGAGGTCTCTCGTTCCCAGTTTAACTTTCTCTGGGAGGTCATCAGTCATCAACAATTAGAATGAATAAGGTGGGACTTCCCCCTGCTACACGTCCTTTGTCTGTTCTATTTGCGTAGATCTAACTAAACCTTCGGTCACTTGGATATTATTTTGGCCAATGATATGACAAATTAGTTTTAGGATTCTTCCCCTTACGCTTTTTTCAATTAATTTTTCTATCAGCAAGGATCTGTTCACGCTGTCGATAGCTTTGTGAAAATCCACAAAACGCGCGTACATTTTACCTTTTGGTTTCTTTAGCTCTATTGCGATGTTCTTGATGAGTTTGTCGATTGGAATTGTGGTGGATTTCCCTTCCTGGAAGCCAAACTGTTCTTTTGGGATAGCGTCTCGGATTTTGGAAGCCATTCTGTTATTTATTAGTTTAGACAGGCTTTTTTTAGCCGTTTTGTTGTAGGACTATGCCTCTGTAGCTATTTGGATCTGATTGAGGGCCCTCCCCTTTATATATTACTTTTATGAGACTGCTCCTCCAGGCGTCCGGGATTTCCCGCTCGAGCAGGCACCTGTTGAACAGTAACTCAAATTCAGTTTGAAGTATCGGCCAGCTCTGCTTTATTTGTTTGTTGGATATTGTATTCGGCCCGCTGGCTTTCCTGTTTCTACTCTCCGCTATCACTCTCAGGATCTCTTCTTCCGTAAATAGGTCGTCGCACCAGGCGTCGTAGGTCTCATTTTTTGTGTGGTTGTTGTTGATCTCCCGGGTGTCACTTTCGATATACAGGACTTTGAAGTGACTTTTAATAATAATAATAATAACCTTTATTGGCATAATTAAAATAATTTCCATACAAAATATACATACAAAATAAAACAATAAAAAATAATAAAAAAGTTGTGAAACTAAAACCTCATTAAAAAGAAAAAAGAAATTTTACCACCCTTTAAACCTATACTTCAACACCTGTACATCGGACATAAGCTCACAAAAAAAAAAAAAAACACTCAAAAAACTACCCCGTCGCATCCGCTCTTTCCATGTTTTCACTCTGTGTAAAAACGACAGTCCCTTCCCACTCTCGTCCATACACTCCCTCCAATCCTTTCCTCGCCTTCTCTCCTAATCATTCCACTCCGCCATCGTGCATTCTTCCAACCAATGACTCCACATATCTTCCTTCAACCCACACACCAAACACCTTCTATTTTCCTCCTTCATCCAATGTCTCCTTCCACGCTCTTCATTGCCACACCTAAATCTCGCCAACACTGACTGGTCGTCCGACCCTTTACTTGTCCTCAAATAACCAGGAACACGGCCGTGCACTTGTATCTGACTGTAGCCTTGGTGATATTTACTAGCCTCTATTTTCGATTGGCGCTCTTGGAAGTCCACTTCTAATAACCTCTCTTTTAGCATCCCTTTCCACTCAGCACCCGCACTTTTTTCCGTTTCCAACCCCTCGGATGATAACCCGCCTCTCTCATACAGTTTTTTTTTCAACCCCCAACCGCTCTCTCTTCTACCACTTAACCCCTCTTTATTCACTACTCGAAAGATTTCCTTTATTATCCTTTCATCTCCTAACCCATCCACCCTATACTCGAACTTTATCACTCTTTCCGCAGCTATTACCGCCACCTTACAAGCACTCACTTCCTGAAGCACAATGTGACCAGGCGTCGACCTATCAAGTTTCAACACTTTCTTATAAAACTTTAGCTGCACCCTTTCGATCTTGTCTTCCTCTTTCGTTCCCCAGACCTCGCATCCATACAGTAACACGCTTCGCACATATGCCTTCCATATGGTCTCTCCTGCTCGAAAGTTTCCATCAAAGTTCCTTTTACAAACCTCCCAGATACGACCCGCCGCCACCTATGCCTTCTTTGTAACATACTCTATGTGTTCTTTATTACTGTATCCAGTCCCAAAGACATACCCCAAATACTTAAATTTACTAACTTCCTCTATTTCAGTACCCTGCCATTCAAACCTTTCTTTCTTATATCGCCCACCCCTTTTAAGCCGAATCCATTTTGTTTTACCAACATTCACCCTTAAATCCCTCTTTTTGAAATACCTGCCGAGCCTTTCAATCACGTCCTTCATCTCACTAGCCGACTTTGCAAATACCACCATGTCATCCGCATATGCCAAGCTCCACACCTTCTTTTTCCCAATCACCATTCCTCCAGCTTGCCCGGCCTGTAGAACTTTTTCCATAGCCGCTACATACATATTGAAAAGCGTGGGACTCAAAGGGCAGCCTTGTCTCAGGCCCTTCCTCACCTCAAAATAGTCCGATTCCCATTCATTCGCTACTACCTTACAGACCGTTTCCTCGTACAAATTCCGGATGTTCCTTCTTAGACTCTCTGAGATACCTAGCTTGCCCAAACACTCGTCAAGTCTCCTTCTGTTCACCGAGTCATATGCGGATTTCAAATCAATGAAAAGAGCAAGCAGGCATCCCTTTCTTATTCCTTGGTCTATGATGACTCTCAAGGTCACCAGGTGTTCCACCGTGCTCCTTCCTTCTCTGAACCCCGCTTGTATTTCCAGCAAAAGCTTCCTTTCATTGATTTCCTTCCTCAAGCGACAATCCAGGATTTTAGCAAATATTTTGTATGAGGAGTTCATCAAAGTTATACCTCTATAATTTTCTAGCGCGTCCCTCGTTCCACTCTTAAACACCGGTTGAATTATCCCCACTTTCCAGCTGACTGGTATCCTTTTCTCTCCTCTCCCTATCCTTCTCAATTCCTCCGTAAACTTCTCCTTACAGATTCCAGGTGCTTCTTTCCACGCTTAATTTCCGTGCCCATCCAAACCTCCCGCATTTCTTGGCTTTAGGGAATCAATAACATCCTCCACCTCTGTCACGGTGATATCCTCGGCGAGCTCTTCCTGCTTTCTCTGTCGATCTCCTGAACTAGCATCTCTTTCTGACCGCATCTCCATCCCTCCTAGCATCCTCATGAAGTGGTTTTGTCATTCTTCTATCGCAATGCTCTTGGGTAATCTTTCCTTCCTTTTCCTATTCTCTCTCACGTATTTCCACAGCTCAGCTTCTGTCTTGATTTCTCGTACCCGCTGCTTCTCCTCCTCCTCCCAAAGCTCCTTTTTCTTCTTCTCCATTTTTTGCAATTCTGTTTTCGCTTCCAGCACGTGCACTTTGAGCCCTTCTCCCTTTCTCCATTCTCTCATAGCTTCTCGAAACCTTTGCTTTGCGTTCCGCACTTCCCCGTCGTACCATGCTCGGCCTGGAAACGCTTCTTTGATTTTATTTTTCACAAGTGCAGATTCCATTTTCTTTGCCATCATGTCTATATCCTCTATGGCGTTCCACTCTACCTCTTCTAATTTCCTTCTGTATTCTTCTGTCGCCTCCTTATCCCATCTGGCCACCTATTTCTCCGCCTTAACATCTTTCTCCCTTCGCTGCTTCAACGACACCACTACCGGCATATGATCCGACTCACTTCTTATTCCGATTTCCATCAGTTTTAGTTGCCGTCTCGCCGCATCATTTGTAATTATTAGGTCAATAACTGAGGTACCCATTGCACCCACAAACGTAAATTCTCCCTCCCAGTCGCCCTCAATACACCCATTCAAAATATCTCATTGGTTCTCTAACACCCACGCCAACCAAACATTTCCCTCTGCATTTTTAATTTTGTCTTTAGAATTCCTTCTTATCACATCACCCGTCTTATCCACCGTATTGACCTGCTCTACTCCTATCCTAACGTTCCAATCACCTCCTAGTAGCAAGTTTGTCGTTACCATATCTTCTAAATTCCTCTTTATACCCTCTTTAATTTTTTCCAGTCCCTTATTATTATAAACGGTTGCTATCTGCCACCACTAACCCTCCAGTTCTACCTCCCTAAAAACTAGACCCTCCACCTCTTCTAGAATTCTCTCCGATTCCTTGATGCCTCTTCTGACCCCTGTTATTATTCCTCCCTTTGCCCTTCCGTAGTCACTCTCTCTCCGTGCCGGTTGTATCCTCCAATTGTACTCCTTGGGGAGTCTCTCTTTACAGGCTTCCCATTCCTTCTCTTGAACCCAGGTCTCCACTAACCCAACTATTTCGAATTTCCTCAAGAATTCTATAAAAGACCCGTCCACCTTATCCAATTTCTTCCTGAGCCCTGCTACATTCCAAAACATTAGCTTTACATTTTCCTTTTCCGTTCCGTCGTTGTGTAACTGTCCCCTCTTTCTTTGGTCGTTTATTCGTTTTTTGCTACCTTGTCCCATGGTACCCAATTCCCATCTATTTCCATTCTTTGGTATCCTACTTTAATCTGGTGGCCCCTTTCCTTGAGTACCTTTGCCTTCCTTAACAGTTCTTTCTGGATTCCTTGTTCCTTAGGGGTGAAATCATCTTGAATGAATACGTTTGTACCTCTAAGTTTGCGTTTGTTTCTCATTATGTCCTTTTTTACCTCCCAACTTTCTAATTTTAACATAATCGGGCCTTTACTTTCTCTATTATCCCTATTCGAGCCAAGCCTGTATGCACTCCCGAAACTTTCGTTTAAACCTAGCTTTTCCCGAAATATGTTCTTTGCCTTTTCCCGCCAATCTTCTCCTTCAATTCCATAAATAACAATGTTATTTCTTAATTCCCTCCTTAGTCTCCTCTCTTCCGTATCTTTTAGTTTAGCCAGCTCCTCTCTCATTGCCTGACGTTCCTCCTCCCACTTACTCTCGGTTCTTCTCTTCTCCTCCTTGGCTGCCTCCGCTTCCTCCTCCAGTTTCGATAACTTATTCTTTATTTCCATATTCTCATCTCTTATTGACCTCAACTCTGCTAACAATTCCTTTCTCCAGTCCTTTTCTACTTCTTCCTCCTCCTTTTGTCTCTTCACCACCCTTTCCTATTTTTCCTCCAATCTTCTGTTTTCCCGTCTCATTTCCTCCAACTTCCTGTCTACCGTCGTGAACTCCTTTTTAATTTCTATTAACTCCTGCAATATTCTCTCAAAATGATCACTCTGACCTGCACTGCACTCCCCTCTTCCTATATCTGACATCTCCTCTTTTTTCGACCTCTTAGCCGTCTGGATCGGTGATCGGTTTAGTTTAGCACATCTTTCAAACGGGTTCATCGACTCACTGCCCGCTCTCGGTCTGCTCTCGCATTCGTCCATTCCCGCGAAGACACCTTACGCTGTTGAAGCCGGTCTTAGCTACAAATTCCGCTATCCCTCACCAGATGCGCTTTGAAACGTTGCCTGGGCGCTTACCCTGTCGCTCCGCAACCACGCAAACACAACTTATCGCCACGTGCGTAAAGTTTTTAACACGCTTGGTGCGATAACGACTTACTTGCAACGAAGGTTTTCCCGACGACAATAACTGCCTGAACAAAATAGACAAACCACCCGCAGCCTTTCACTTCCCTCACTTGAAGTGACTAGTGTAGGTCTTGGTGCGGAATTTGCGACACTGTTTGCCCTTTCGATATTTTGAAAAGGCCCCATTGCAGGTGTATAGATCCAAACTTTAGGATCAGCTCGTTTTCTTCGTGAGTTGTACGCTTTTCGTTGATTAAGGCATTGTACCTCGTCTTCTGGTCATGGAAGGCTGGATCTGACTTTCTTACGAGTGATACACATTTTTCTCTTTGCAGTTTACAGTCATCGTCGAGCCAGGGCTTGTGTTGACATGTTTTCTTAACCATCTTTGATTCTAGTATTGCATCTGAGATACCCTGGTTTAGTATATTTAGTATATTAATAGTATATTTTACAATAAGACATGAAAGGCGTTTTTTTTTTGCTCGTTTGCTCACGAGCGCTAGTGAGTTAGCAATCACACCGAACCAAAAAAACGCTTTCATCTCGAGAAGTAAATGCAATTTTTTCTACTGATATTATGTACTACTTCTAAATTTTTAAAATATAAGCCAGAATAACATTTTCCGAAAATTCGCTTATCCGGTTGTCATTTCTCCAATCCATGTACTTTTTATATACAAATTCATACCTTTCTCGGGACTTTTCGGGTAAGATATTATTAGAGGCGTGTTTGTCGCTTCTACAATGTCCGACGGTGTGCCTGGTTCACTTATTTCGGTTGCAGAATCCATAATTCGAATTTTATAAATCCAATTCGAAGTGAACTGTCAATACAAATTTAATTGTTGGTTTGATCGTTTCCATGGTAACATATTTTTACATTCTCAGATGGTGATACCATTTAAGTCAAATGTCCTAATTTTATTTCGGTTATTTAAATAGTTTCAGGCTAGTTTTAGGTTTGTACATAAAGTATTCCATTGAAATTGAAGTAATTAATAAGAAAGTCCATGCAAATTTTGTTAGTTTAGTGTTTTAATCGAGAAAATCATAAATTTAAAATGCTCATTTTCGTCTCTAGATGTGAAAATATTTTTGTTTCTAGAATGACAAAATGTCATTTTCATGTAGGGTAAGACGTGCAAAAAATGCTATTTTCACATATATCAACAGAAAAAATGTGAGTTTCATGTAGGTAGAGCCGTGGAAAAAAATCCTTTTCCACAGATATCAGTAGAAAAATATATTTTCTTCGGATGAGCAATGATCAATGTTGGTAAACCTATCGTAATTGCTTACCCTAAATCAGTCATACAATTTATGAGGGCTTGATATGTTACCACGTCGTCGCGTATAGTCTAAAATTCGAAATTCGTCTTCATTCATTAAACATTAAAAAGAAACATTAAATAAATATTTAAAAACACAAAAATATATCATCGATCCCCTAAATACTATAATTACAGGTTCCCAAAGTGGGCAATAACAGCCTCGATGTAGTAGCCTCGAGCGAACTTGAGGGGCGCTCAGTAAGGAGGCCAATTTCATCACCATTTGTGATTTCTAGAGAATTTTGACGAAACTACAAAAGATTGGACAATGTTCAAGGAGGTTTGACTAGATAAAACTAGACCAGACTAGCCAAGGCTAAGCAAGACAAGATTAGAAACTGCTAGACACATCTAGACAAAATTAAGGTAAATATAGATTTCTCTATATAACTTTTAACGCAACATATATCTTGTAATAATGCTATGTTTTTTCATAACAAGACAACTTCGAGACGAATATGAAAGGGGCGTTTGGCGCTAGCTAATTTCAGTATTGTCAAAGGAAGTGAAACCTTTGGTAACTTATGTGCTAAATCGCCGTGCTGCACGAACTCTGCGCATTTTAAATTATTTTTAGAATCAGTGAAACAAGTATTTACCGGTCTCTAGTTGTATGTGGACCCCTTTTTAACAAAATTTATCTGATTCAGCATTGCTATTCTTCGGTTCAGAGTACAAGAAGTACACTAAATACCAATTTAAAGCAGATTGATTTACATAGGCTGGGTCTTAAATAATAGGAATAAACTTTATTTTAGAATTTTGCATTTGTGTTTTTATCTTCTGTAGAAATATTTATTTGTGTTAAAAAATGCAACAATTCGATTTTCGTTTCCGAAACGCGATTAATATTGTTTTCCGGTTTTAATTTTGAATAAGCCTTTGTGCAATCACGCGAATCAAGAATCTTTTACTTCCTTTAAGTAAACCTTTTCCTTTGAATGCTTTAGAAATAAAAAAGTAACTTTGAAAAAAGTCTTTACCAAAGGAACAATTTCAAATTAAAATGAAAGAAAGAAAACAAAATTGAAGCGTTTAAAATGCTATTTTATTAATCATCAAATTTAATTGATTTATTTAAATTTAATCCGTGTCAGTCGGTAATCCAATCACAGCTAATTTGTAGATTATCTTTTCTGCTTGTTTAAATTTATCCGTGTCCCATTATTCTCTGCGTATTTCACATCCTTTTTCAAAAGCAGTGCGGGTACTTTGATTTATCTTCAGAGTGTACACGATAAGCCCACTTTAATTAATTTGAAATATTCTGTCATCCATTTTACGAATTTAGAGTTAAATTTATTTTCTATCGATAGCAAGCTTCGTGTATTCGCCGGTATTGTTCGTTTAGAGTTTATTAAAAGTAACACATTTTATTTAATATCAGTTTCAATTATTTTGTTTTTCTGTTATAGGAAGCAAGTTGTAATAAGCGCGCAAGTGCGCAAATATAGAGAGTTTGAAAGGAGATATAAATTTACGAAGTTTCGGTCTATTTTTCAGTTTTGCAATGAAAGCCATCTGTTTCAAGGGTTTCTTTGTCCGCGTCCGATTGGACTTTTTTTCATTTCTTGTTTTATTCGTGCAAAAGTTAGATTTGACAACTTACTAAAGATATTATATCACTTTTATTTTCCTATTAAGCGCATCTTTGAATCCTTATTTTATCATTTTGTTTGTATATAAAAAAAGTTTGTATATAAATATAAATGTGCCAATATAAATTACATTCTATTATAAATTTCGTAATATCTGAAATATTTATATTAATAATAAATGTATTCAAATGGCACACAGATGAATTACTATTTCGCGTAAATTTGAATTAATTGTTGAAGAGTAAATTTAATTTCTCGGCCTAATTTAATGTTAACGAATTGAGCCCAAATGGACTCAACTGGGAATGTACTAAGGCGGGTACCAATTAAAAACTTTGTCTTTGATATAATAATTTTTCTGTTGCCTTTAAATTTAGTCAAGGACAGTTAAATATACTATTAATGAACGAAATTAAAAACGTTTAAATAACAACAAACTTTTTAGAATTAAGTGATCTATGTGAAAAATAAATCTTATCAAAAAATTACTTTTTGAAATAAAATCTGGAAAACATTTTGAATTGAAACATTTCCGTCGGTTTATTAGACAAAGTGAAAGAATAACGTATTTGCCAGGACTTTGAACTGGAACGGAACCGAAAACTGGAAATGCCGCTATTTTTGTCGGGACGTAAAGCGGAGATGAACTCAAAAAAATATCGGTTTGCTTCGGTTCAGTATATGTACAAACGTACAAGTTGGCACAATCTTAAGGCCGGTTCAGACGGTCCGTTTCGCACACAGTTTTGTCTGCGCAGTCTTAAGACGGAATGAAAACGTTGTAATTTGTAGAGCGTTCACACGGTGCAGTTATGTTTCTGTATTTATCTGTATATTTCGAACAGTTTTAGTGACATCTTCATGAAGGAGGTACTAGGGTACACTGGGTACGATTGTGCCAGGCTACGGTTGTGACAATCGTCAAATTAGCAAAACTACAAGGAATTTCGGGGAGGGTACAAATGGAAAGACGAGCAGCGTGCCCGTCTCAACGTGTTTCATAGTATTGCGTTAGCCATCGCGCGACATTAGCGCTTGCAGAGGCCTACATTACTTTTTGACCTTCAAAAGTAAGTATTTTTATTCGATTTCTTTTAATAATCGTTGTTATATGTGTACAGATAGAGTAATTAGCGTATTCTCTCGTTATAAGTTAAACATTAATAGGATAATAACAGTGATTATTTTGAATGTACATTTTTTGTTTTTGTCATGGCGATTGTTTGTTTGCGAAAGAGTACTTTGGGTACGACTGTGACATATTTTATGGGTACGGTTGTGACATAAGTAAAATTTGTTTCTTTTGCATTTAGATGCCTAGAAAACGCTTGAGGAAGACCGAAAGGGGGCAGTGTGACATAACAAAATATAAAGACGCTTATAAAGAAGTGAAACGCGGGACTTCGTTACGGAGAGCTGCGGATATGCACGATGTTAATCGCATGTCTTTGTTACGGTACATTCGTAAATGCGATGGGGCTGGCGCTGGCCACGATGAAGACAGCGTCAGGTTTTTGTCATGGGGTATGTTGCTCATAATAGAGTATTCTCTAATGGCTCCTCTACACTATGACCCATCTTGAGCCACTTTGAGCCATCACCATTGTGGATAGGGGTAGATGGCCTGTAGTGGCCTAAGTAGTGGATGATAGAGATGGTGATGGCCATGGATGGCGTTGAGAGCGGTCTGGTTACACACATCAAAGGAGGCCAGCATGCGCAGTGGCTAAAGTGGCAAGTCCACACAATGGGCCATTATTAATTCCTTTATCGCACGCTTATCAGTGCATGCTGATTGTTGTCATGATAACACTGATTTTAGTAATTATTATTATTTAATTATAAAGAAATATTTAGTTTATTGAGATATTAGTTTATTGAAATATTAGTTTTTTGAAATAATTAGTTTTCTATAACAAGAAATAGCTGTTTATTATTAATCATGGCAAAATCGAAGAAATTATAAATTTCAACTTTATTAAACTTGAATATTAACTTTATAATTTCAATTCCAAATTTGGAATTAATTTTAATCAACAATGTATGTCCCACTATGGCCCATTGATGCACATCTAGAATGGTCCATCTAGATGGACCACTTTGTGGATGCGTTCAATCAGGCTATCATAATAGGCCATGATAATAGTGACCATCATGATGGCCCACAATGAGCCGTAGTGTAGAGGAGCCATAAGGATCAAGAACAGCAGCTATCAAGATATATAATACGTTGCGCGGATATATATTTTGGCTTTTTTCCGAAAGAAATACGGAATAAATAAATAAGTTAGCTTTTGAGCTTACTACTAAATACAATCTTAAGCGACCTACTACTTGGCTTGAGAATGAGATGGCTGGTGAGTAATGGTTTCGTTCATTCATGAATAGATATCCTTCACTGTCTGTTCGTGTAGCTCAAGGTACTAGCCTTTCAACAGCAACAAGCTTTAACAAAACAAATGTGGAAGCTTATTACGACAATTTACAAAATCTTATGGACATATACACCTATGAGCCACAAGATATATATAATGTTGACGAAACAGGCGTCACTACCGTCCAAAAACCTCACAAAGTAGTAACAAGACGTGGCATACGGCAAGTGGGAGCTCTAACTTCAGCTGAACGAGGCACATTAGTGACGGTTGCTTTTGCAGTCAATGCCTTAGGAAATACTGTTCCTCCTTTATTTATATTTCCACGGATTCGTTATCACGATCATTTTGTTAGGGACGGGCCAGTAGGATCTATTGGGACTGCAAATTCTTCAGGATGGATGCAAGATATATCGTACGTAGTATTTCTTGAACATTTCAAGAAATTTTCGAGTGCTTCTCCAACCCATACAGTTTTACTAGTGTTGGACAATCATTTCTCACATATCCATATTAATACATTGGATTTTTGTAAAGAAAATGGAATCACTTTGCTCTCATTTGCTCCACACAGCTCACACAAACTGCAGCCCTTGGATCGATCTGTTTTCGGACCCTTAAAAAAAGCTGCTTGTGATGGATGGATGCGGAGTCACCCTGGAAAAAAAATGACCATCTACGATATACCAGGTATTATCAAAACTGCTATGCCTCTGACTTACTCAAGCGAACATTCAGGCCGGCTTTTATAAAACTGGCCTTTATCCGTATCATTGTAATTTATTCCAAGAAATTGACTTTCCAGCGTCTTTTGTAACGGACAGAGCAAACCCTGACACTGAAGAGAACAATCTTGTCGCACCATCATTTGTAATGGATAGACCAAACCCTGACACTGGTGAGATTAATACTGCACAATCCTCTTTTGTAACGGACACACCAAACATTGACACTGAAGAGAACAATCCTGCAGAACCATCTGTTGTAACGGATAGACCAAACTTTGACACTGGAGAAAACAATCCTGGACCCAACTATAAAATACCGCCATATTCAACTCTCTTATTGGAAGATTTTTCAATTCAAAATTCTAACAATGTTCAGCCAACTCCGTCATCCTCATTCACGCCTCTTGTTTTTTCGCCTGAAAGTGTTCGACCTTTTCCGAAGACTGGCCAAAGAAAAACGAAATGTTCCAGAACCAAAAAGTCGACAATATATATCGATACGCCTGCAAAAGAGGCAGTCAGGCAAGAATATTCAAAAAAAAGGAAAAAAAATTGAAGGCTAAGCAAATAAAGAAAAATCTTACGGAACTAAAAGGAGGCGGCAAAGGAAAAGGAAAAAACAAAGCTAAGAAAAGGAAGACATCACCACCGTCATCGCATGAAGATGAATATTTCTGTCTGGTTTGTGTAGGCGCATATTCTGAAAGTAGGGGGATGGCGAAAAGTGGATCAAATGCCAAGGAAAATGTGAGTTCTGGTCCCACTTAGAGTGCGCAGGTGGTAGTCGCCATTATATTTGTCATAATAAATGTCATAACTGTGATGAGTCTGACTAGATCTCAGTAGTTTACTTATCAGTTCACTGATTTTTCTTCTTCTTCTTCCTTTGGCTCTACAACCCTTTATGGGTTTTGGCCTCCTCTACTATTTTATGCCATTCTCCACGATCTTCTGCTGCTCTTTTCCAATTCCTTACCCCTAGTGCTTTTATGTCTTCTTCCACGCTTTCCTTCCATCTTTTACGTGGTCTTCCTCTTAGTCGACTATTGGTGGGTTTCCATTCCATGATAAGCTTGGTGTTTCGATCTTTTTCCATTCTTTGCACATGGCCTATCCACCTTAGTCTCTGTGCCTTTACATGTTTTACTATGTTGTTGTTTCCAATTAGAGACTCTAGTTCGTGATTCATTCTTATCCTGTATGTTCCGTCCTGTTCCCTTATCGGACCATATACTTTTCTTAATATTTTTCTTTCAAATGTCTTTAGTTCTTCCTCACTTTTCTTAAGGAGGGTCCATGTTTCACAGCCATAAGTAACTACCGGTCGTATTAGGCACTTATATATAGGTATCTTGGATTTGTGACTTAGTAGTTTACTGGTAAGTAGTTTTCTGTTCGGTAAGTAGTTTAATATTCGTATCTTTATTTCTTCACTCTCGTCGTTGGTTTGTTTTAGTTGAGATCCCAAATACGTGAAATTTTTAACATTTTCAAAGCTGTGGTCGCCTACTATGTATCTATCTTCATTTTGTGGTGCAGTTCTGGACATCATCATATATTTTGTTTTTTCTTGATTGACTGTCAGTCCTACTTTCCTTGCCTCTTTTTCGAGGTCCTTAAATGTGTCATTTACTGTATTTGCCATGCGCCCCGTGATTACTATATCATCTGCATAGGCTCCGATTTGTCTACTTTTTGATGTTAAGTTGCCCGTTATCTTTAGTTTTTCTATAGCCGCATGTAATGTTAGGTTGAAAAGTAGAGCGGATAGCGCATCACCTTGTCTGACTCCAGACGTAATGGCGAATTTTTCGGTTTCATCGTTTTGTATTACTACTGCCGCTGACGTTCTTTCTAATGTTAGTTTAATTAGATTGACAATCTTTTTTGGTATGCCCATATGTATTAAGTTCAGGTATAACTTATTTCTATTGACTGAATCGAAGGCTTGTTGAAAATCAATGAAAAGGCAGTGTATGTCAAAATTGTGTTCGTATCCCTTTTCTAGCAGCAGTCGCATTTGATGTATTTGATCTGTTGTTGATCGGTTAGGTCTAAATCCACATTGATAGTCATCTAGTATATCTTCTGCATATACGTTCAACCTTTTGTGAATGAGGCATGAAATGATTTTATATGTTACATTTAATAATGTAATTCCTCTGTAATTTTTACAATCTCTTTTGCTTCCTTTCTTGTGAATAGGATGTATAAGGCCTAAATTCCACTCTTTTGGCATTGTTTCTTCCTCCCAGATTCGTTTGGTTAATTGGTGGATACGGGCCCACAGTTCTGGGCCTCCTGCCTTTAGTAGCTCTGCTGTAATGTTATCGCTACCAGGCGCCTTGTTATTCTTAAAGGCAATTATGATCTCAGTTGTTTCTTACAGTGTCGGTGTTTCAACTTTTGGTTCAGCTGTTTTGTACTGAGTTAGTTCTTCTTCTGAGCTTGTTTCATTTTTATTATTAAGCAGGTCGCAGAAATATTCCTGCCATCGTTTCAGGACGTCTGATTTCTCTGTTAGGATCGTTCCATTTTTGTCGTCGCACAACATTTTTTTCGCTTTGTACTCTGAAGAATGTAGTTTTATTTGTCGGTAGAACTTTTTGTAATTTTTTCTGTTCTTGCTCTCGTCTATTTCTTCTATTTCCTTGTTATAGTATTCTCTTTTCTTTCTTCGACACGTTCGGTATGCTTCTGTTCTTTTTCTTTCATAGTCTTTCCTTTGACTTCTCGATTCACGCTGGAGGCACTTGTTTCTTGCTTTAACATTTATGTCTATCTTCTTCCTGCACTCCTCGTCAAACCATTCTTCGTTTCGTATTTTTTGCTTTTCTCCTATCTTTTCAGCTCCTTTTAGAATACTATCTCTGATGTGTTTCATTTCAATGTGATTCATTCTCCACATCGTCTTCGCTTGGGTTTTTACGTAGGTGTTCCAGTATTGTTTCTTGATATTTTCTTTTTCCCTTTTCACTTTTCAGTTTTTCCACATTCCACTTCTTTGGTTTATCTCCTCCGCGTTTTTGTATGTTGCTTATTCTCTGTCTTAAAGTTGCTATTACCAAGAAGTGGTCGGAATCGCAGTTAATTCCTCTGAACGAGCGTACATTTCTTATATTTGATGTCCATCTTCTTGATACTGCGACATGATCGATTTGATTACATTTTCTCGTGCCCGGAATTTTCCATGTTCCTTTATGTTTGCGCTTGTGCGGAAAGAGTGTACTACTTAATATCAAATTTTGCATTTCTGCTAGGTGGCATAATCTCTCTCCGTTTGGGCTTGTTTCTGCGTGCAAGCTGTGTTGTCCAGAAACACTCCTGTACCTCTGTTCTTGTCCTATCTTTGCATTAAAATCTCCCATCAATATCAAGATGTCGTGATTGGTTTCTGTTGGATCTGTTGTTGGATTTCTTGTTGGATCCTGTCATAGAATTGGTCGATTATCATTTCGTCTGTTTCTTCCGTTGGAGCGTATGCGTTTAGAATGGTTATATTTGTAAATTTTCCTTTTAAGCGGATCTTGCACATTCGTTCGTTGATTGGTTCGAAGTGCATAAGCGTACTTCTCGCTTTCTTGTTTAGTATGAATCCAGTTCCATATGATCCTTGTTTTTCACTCCCGCTATAGTATAGTGAGTATTCTCTTTTTCGTACTTCGCCCTGTCCTTTCCATCTGATTTCTTGCAGGGCTGTTACATCTATATTTTGCTTTATAAGTTTTTCGGCAATCTCCTGCATTTTTCCAGGCCTTAGCATGGTTCGTACATTCCATGTGCTTATTTTCATTTCCAATCTCTTGTCCTTTTTTCGTTGCGTGGTTCGTTGTCGTGGTTCCAGTCCGGTTTTATTTCGTGGAGTTTTCGTAACAAGTTTGTTTTTCCGGTGACGGGGAGTTAACCCGTCGCCCAACCCCCATTTCGGAGGGCCATTTCGCCTGCTCTCGTTTGCCCTCATTTCCGCCCTTGTCCATACGGGTTTTCACCGTATCTCAAAGGGTGTCCATGAGGTTACCAGGGATCATCCAGCGTGGAGGTGAGAGTCAGACTTGGGTAGGAGTGGCTATGCAACTAGTTCATTCCCAATGACTGTTGTGCGGTACGCATGCACTACCCCCTTTGATACCCCACTGATTTTTCTATAATATTTTATTATTAAAAACGACTGAATATATTTATTATAGTAGTATTATTGTTTATATAAAAAATATGGATATTTTGACAGTTACTGTAATGTATAATTAAGTGTTTAGTTACTTTTTTTGACCGATAAATATGAAGACTGTTATAATAACTAGATGCTACAGTGCCTTATTAGTTATAAGCGATATAAATGTTCTAGATTTTTTGTTACGTAAATGATATTTTTTTTTTAGAAGAAGAGTATATTACATTACGTTACGTATTAGTTGCATTAAATAAAAATGATTCAAGCCCATTTTGGTGTATTTTTTAACCTGTCACTATTGACCCCAAGCACTGTCACAATCGCCCCTGGGGTCTGGTCGGTTGTGACATTTTTCATTGTTTTTTCAAATTTGTTCCTATAAAGTTAACATTGTACTTAGGAACAAAATTCTAGTAATCATACGTAGACAAATGGAGATTTTACTATAAAAAACACCTTTCGTTCAGCTAACTGACTTACTAACAAAATTATGGGCAATCCAATGAAATTTGTCACAACCGTACCCAGTCTACCCTACTCTGGTCAATTGGCATGCAGTGTTGTTAAGGAATAGCATAATCTTAATGAAATTTAATATTATCTACTTTTAGAAACAAAATTTAAAAAATGGATTTTAAGACCAAATAAAATAAAATAAAATAAAATTTTTGCGTCTTAACATAGAGATATAATTTATTAATATTAATATATGTTGCTCTTTATAGAGATATAATATATTAATAATATATTAAATAAGCACGTAAAAAGAAACTAAGGAACAAAAAAGTAATCGTAAAACGGAACTAATGTCTACAAGCGCCGACTTGTCTGCACAGTTCATGGATATCTATGCTCTTTAGCTCAGTTATCCCTAACTGTACCGTCTCCGCGCAGCTCTCAAAACTGCGCAGTTTTCCTGTCCACACGCAACGTTTTATCTGCAATGTGTTGAACTGCGCAGACAAGACGTTGTGCAAAACGGAGCGTCTAAGCCGGCCTTTATGCCTTGCAGATACGTACAGCTTATTCTATAAGATTGTCAATATTTGGTTTGGAGTAGAATCGAAATTCGTTAAAGTTTGTCATTATTTCCTCATATCTGGGATTAAATTTATTCGGACATTTTTGTACGTCGTTTATTAAAGGGAAGCGTTTGTTTCCTTGAAAAAATTACAAAACATTACAATGTCATAAAAAAATAATATGGGATTTCAACAGTAATAACTTTTTCACCACATTCTTCTGACAAGAAAACATTTTCATTCATTTCAGAAGAAACGGGATCAGAAACAGAATGGGAGTTGTGGCGGCTATTATTATTTTCAATCTAATAGTAATGCGCTTATAAAAGGGTGGTTTTTATTAGAAAAAATACGTTACGTACTTGTATTCGTTATCACTTATATGAATTTTAATTTACTTTCTAAAATTGTTTTTAAGTTTTATATATTTTTGTTTGGCAATTTTTTTAATTTTACGATAATTGTAATATAAGCGACTCTTTTATAAAGGGTGCTGCTAATTTGGAACCATACTAAAAACGACATCACAAGAATGAATTTGAAAATGTGCAGCGAACAAAAAAGACAATATTGAATATGAACGATGCACCTAGTCCAACCAAGTGTTTACCAAGCCCGACTTGGTTAAAAAGTAGTCTAAGCGCTCGGAAACCTACAATGGGGTAACCAAATGGTAATCAGAAATATTGTCCTGTAAATTTATGTGGTTTGTATCATAAAATTTGATTCTTAGTTATATTTTCTCTGGCATTCCATGCTTCATTTTATTATTATTATTAGTAGTACTGGTATTATAATGTCTTTATTGTTATAAGAAATTTGTATATAATAGTATTGAAATATATTAGTATTTAAAATAAATACATGTGATCAGGCGAAGTCTAGCGAAACGCTACTCCACTTAACCTGAGAGATTAATAGAAATCCAAAAAAGAAAAGAACAATGAGAAATAAAAATAAAAAATAAAAGTCAAAAAAATTAATTAAATTATAATCTAAAGGATTATAACGAAAATAACAGCTTAAAGAAAATTTTACAAACAATAAAGGAAAAGTATATAGGGGTGCTAGACAACCGCCAAACAAGTTATTCATGCAACAAATTTGCTCGTAGAAATTGTGTATTTTGTGTGGTGTAAAGTATATGGGTCATTCCATATCAAATCGACCAATAGTTGGAATCGACCCCTTCCACTTTGAATGAAATTTGGTGGGAAGTTTTCTTTTTTCAGAAAATAAGTTTCTACAAAAGGAAAATATATATATATATATTTTTTCAAAAGTTACGCAAAATTCAAAATTCCACTATTTTCCCAGTTTTTTCAATTTTTTTTTTGAATATCTCGAAAACTATTATAGTTACAAGAAAAGACCAAGGTTCGTTATAAAGAGGATACTTGCAACTATAAAAAAAAAATTTGGAAAAAAAAATTGAAAAATGCCAAATTTATAGAATTTTAAATTAAAAAAAACTGTCAAAATTGACGATGATCATTAAATTTTTGACTCAATTTTTTTTTAGAATACCTCTAACTGATCTTAAAAACTCCTGAAATTTTCAAAATGATGTTTCTTTTTCAAAATTACAATTTTTTTAATTTTGGCAAATAAAATAATTTTTTTTTACCTTTGTTAAGCTAAGCAATCATATAATTTTGTAATTTTAAGCAGTGAAAAATTTAATTAATGATTAAATAATGTAAGAAAAGAATTATTAACATTTTTTGGTAATAGTTTGAAAATTAAGTCAGTTAAGAAGTGTTACACCCCGCCATCTATGTATCTACTGTTAAAATTTTTAATCGAGCAAATTGCCATCGGAGACGTCACCAGAGGTCTTTATTTTTTGTGATATTTACATTTTTAGAGGTTAGTTAGATCGTGATTTACTAGTAAACAATAGCAATAATAGCTAAGGTAACAATAAAAAAATAGTTATGGAGAAAAAAAAGTGTTCAATTGGATTATTTAGAAATGAAAAATGCTCCAAGGGAAAATTAATAGATTATAAAGATTTTCCTGATCAAGATCGTATTTCATTGAATACTAGAAGTGGTACAATTGTTCGTTTCGCTTGCAGCGAACATGACAAGTTGTATCGTATCAATTACAGTTTGAAGCAACTAGTTTGTGCTGATCCATTTAAAATTCATGGTGTTAAAGTACTTAAATCTTTAAGACCAGTTACTTTTGAATTGTTTGAACAGTGTAAGGTTAGTGTACCTTCTATTTTACCAGGAAGTAAACTGTGTATTTCGTGTATGAAAAAAGTCTATGAAGAATTGAAAAAACATCATGAAAATAAATTAGAAGCATCTAAATAAACTCTAACTGCTGAGAACAGTAGCTCAGAAAGTGTCTCTGGAAATTTAAGTTTAACTCCATTTGAACCACATAAAACACCTAACCAAGAGGAAACCCCACTACTGACTCAAAGCTTGCAGGAAAAAATGTCTTTTCATTTATCGGAGAATTTGCAATTATCAAACGCTACAACTTCAACATCTGACATCTGCAGCTCAACCAGCGAAACTTTTACTCCCACTGAAATTAATCTTGATCGCCTCAATACTGTCGCCAAAACATTCAATCTATCTACGATTAAAAAGAAAAACATAGATCGATCAAAAACTTAACTTCAAATGAAATATCATGACATAAAATCTAAATTGCAATTATGCTTTGAAAATGTAATGGAAGATACTTTTATTACGATTCAAAATAAAGATTTGATCATTTATGATAACCCAGAATTAACCGGAAAAGAAATAGTAATGCAGTTGAAAGAAAAATTTGATAATAGCAGCAAAGGGAGTGAAAAATTACAAATTTTATCTGTCTTACCGTCAAGTTGGTCGGCAGAAAAAAATGTTGACGTTTTTGGAGCATCAACTTACATGGTAAAAAAGGTAAAACAAAACGTAACAGAAGACGGCATTTTATTTACTCCTGTCAGAAACAAAGGTCATCACTATTAAAAAGTACTGAAGACAAAATTCAAGAATTTGATTGAAATCAAGATGTCAGCAGAGAATTACCGGGTAAAAAAGAGTATAAATCTGTTGATGAAAATGGTCAACGAGTACAGAAACAAAAAAGCTAATATTAGCTAACTTGAACGAAATTTATTATTCGTTCAAGCAAAAATACCCAGTCGAAAAAGTCAGTTTTTCAACATTTGCAAGTCTTAGGCCACCTGAGTGTGTTCTTGCTGGTGCATCTGGTACTCATGTGGTATGTGTTTGTCTCATTCATGAAAATTTCAAACTTACATTTAATGGTGCAAAACTCGAAAAACTGAAACTTAAAGACGAAAGTCAGCCATTTTCGTCATATCGGGATTGTTTAAAAATTGTTATTTGTCCACAACCAACGAATGACTGCTACTTTGGAACATGCAGTAATTGTCCCGGCTCGACAAAATTGCGAAGTACAATCGAAAGTCTTTTCATCGATAATTTTGTAGATGAAGTAATGTATAAACAATGGATTCAAGTGGATTGATGTTCTTCGGAGACGGTTATAAAATCAACTGATGACTTTGTTGATCACTTGATAGAATCGATTCCAAAATTACTTCAGCATGACTTTATTGCTCGAAAACAGGCAAAATATTTTCAAATTACAAAAAAAAACCTGGAAGTTGGACAAGTACTTGTTGTTGCTGACTTTTCTGAAAATTACTCGTTTTTACTTCAAAACAGTGTCCAAGGAGTTTATTGGAATAATAAACAAGCAACAATCCATCCATTCGCTTGCTATTATAGATCTATTACTGATAATGGCGATGATACAATAGTACCTTTAAGTTTGCTAATAATTGCAGATTGCTTGACGCACAACACAACTGCAGTTTACAGTTTCCAAGAAGTTTTAACTTTATTTCTAAAAAATAAAGTTCCGAACATTTCTAAAATAATCTATTTTTCGGATGGCGCAGTAGCTCAATATAAAAATCGCTATAATTTGATCAACTTGCTTTATCACGAAGAAGATTTTCAAATCAAAGCTGAATGGCATTTTTTTGCAACTTCGCATGGAAAAGGTCCAAGCGATGGTTTGACCGGAACAATAAAGCGATTGGCTAGTCGAGCTAATCTTCAATTAAAAACGGGAGATCAAATTCAAACACCCAATGAGCTTTGCAAATGGGCCAAAAAAAAATGTCCAAGGAATCATTTTCGACTTCGTCTCGGATGAGCAGATTCAGTGCACTCAAAAGAAACTGTACAGCAGATTTAAAAATGCTGTGCCAATAGAAAGAATACGTAGTTGTTATGCCGCCGTTCCTATTTCGAATGAACTAATAAAAATGAAAACCTTATCATCATCTGAGGAAGGAAAAGATTTTCTATTAAAAAAAATAAGGACATTTACGATTTCGTCGAAGAACCAGCAATTTAAAATCAGAAAAAGGATTGAAAAGAAAAGACTTACGTAATAAAATGTATATGTATAAATTTACGCTTTAATTGCCTTATATATAAATTAAAACATAAATATTAATTTTCTTTTCTCATTCATTGCAATTTTGACAGCTTAAAATTACAAAATTATATGATTGCTTAACTTAACTTAACATAAAGGTAGAAATAAAACATTTATATTATTTCCCAAAATTAAAAAAAATATAATTTTGAAAAAAAAACATCATTTTAAAAATTTCAGAATCTTTTAAGACCAGTTACAGGTATTCTAAAAAAAAAAAAATGAGCCAACAATTATCATCGTGAAGTTTGACGATTTTTAAAAACTCAAAATTCTATAAATTTGGTATTTTTCAAATTTTTTTTCAAAATATTTTTTTTTCATAGCCTCAAGATCCTATTCAAAACGAACCCTGATCTTTTTTTGTAGCTAGAATAATTTTTGAGATATTCAAAAAATTAAATTGAACAATTGAGAAAATAGTGGAATTTTTAAATTTGAATAACTTTTGAAAAAAAAATTTATTTCCTTTTGTAGAACTTCGTTTTCTGTTAAAAGAAAACATTTGGTGTTTTCTTCCAAATTTAAAGTTTTCTTCCAAACTTTCATCCAAATTTAAAGGGGTCGATTCCAACTATTGGTCGATTTGACATTGAATTACCCATATACAAGGGCTACATTTCAAATAAATACAGGCGTCCGCCAAGGTGATGGAATTTCCCCATTACTTTTCAATTGTACCCGGGAAAAAATTATTAGGGAATGGAGAAAAGCAGGGGCCAAAACCATCTCACCGACTAGGGCCAAAAGTTAAGGGTATTTAAATAGACTGCCTGGCAGACATAGCAAGACATCTCTGATGCACAGAAGCAGATCACAATCTTGGAAGAACAAGCAGCAAAAATAGGGCCTCATATCTTTTATGAAAAAACTAAATTTATGACTAACATAAAAAATGCGCCACATGAAATTTATATTAACGTTAACAAAATTGCTAGAGTAATGGAATTTAAATACTTAGGCGAATGGGTTACAGAAAATTGCAATGAAATTAAATCTGTAACATCAAGAATCCAGAAAATGGAGGTTGCTTTTCAATTCACCAAAAATATTTATAACAAAGCAATGCCTGTCATGAAATAGTAAAATTCGCCATTACTTAACAGTGATTAAACCGGAAGCTCTTTATGCTTCAGAAACGCTCAATTTACAAATTAAAACATTAAAGGAACAATTAGAGATTAAAGAAAGGAAAATTATGAGAAAGATCTTAGGGCCCAGAATTAAAAATGGCATACACTATTCCAAACCCAATTCTGAAATATATAGATATATTTCTAAACTTACCAATACCATGCGAATGAGACGAATTCAATTTTGGAGTCATTTGGAAAGAATGAATCATACGAGGCTTACATACCGAATCCACACATTTCTACAGAACAAACGCACAAGACTAAAGTGGTACAAACAAGAGGAGAGGCTCCTAGTGGAGATGGGATCGCCAGATCTCATGAAAAGAAATTTGATCAGGAATATTCTTCATACAAGAGGATTTGAGGAAGATCAGAAGGAACCAACAAGACGTGCATGGTCGGAGGAATAGAAACTACAACAATCCATGAATATGAAAAGCTATTGGGCAATGAGGAAGGCTCAACATACGTTGATTCCGCGTGGTCCTAAGTGACCCATCCGCGAGAAGAAAAAGAAGAGACAAGGGCTACAGTATAGTCAATGTACATGCCCTAATTAATCATGATTCGTCAATCGTCGGTCATGAATCATGAATCATTAGACTGCTTGATGACTTCAATGCTAAATTGAGAACAGAGAAAAAATACATAAATATTGTGGGAAATTATCCGGCGCATAAGCGAACCAACCGCAACGCAGAACGATTGGTGGAAATGTGTAGGACTTTTGGGTTGCTCATGAAATCTACAGCCTTCTAACACTTGCCAAGGAAGCAGTAGACTTGGATTTCACCGAATCCCTACCTGGGTGAATTCCAAATAGATCATGTGGCTATTTCACGAAAATCTCAAAAGGAAATACAAAACGAGAAGGTGCTAAGAAGCGCAATTCTGGACTCAGACCACCACCTCTCCAAGATCAAAATAAGACTCCAGCCTGGACACACTAGATTGCACAGAACCTCGAAAATGGTAAGATTTGACGAAGAGTGACTTAAGAACAGTCAAGAAGTAAGTCAGAGACTGAACATTACAGATCTATACAGCTGGAACCAACTGAAGGAGACTCTTGTCAAGCCGCCCTATGATCTCGCCCCTCTCGCTAGAAGAAGGAAGCATCCAAGGTGGAAGCTTTCGTGGTGAAGTGGAATTCAAAAAAGACCTAGGAAAATTAGCATAACTTTTTGGAACAAAAGAAAGGTTACAGCCAGGATAATTCGAGGAACCAAACGAACCTTCACACAAAATCAAGTAACTCAAATCGAAGAGAGCTTTGCTAAGAATAACTCCAGAGATTTCTTTGGAACCTTCAAGCAGATGCTCAGAAAATACGCTCCTGCAAGCCTTCACTTCAGAGACTCACAAGGCAAACTGGCTTTTAACGACAAGGACAACTGCCACTTTTGGCTCAGTACTTTAAAAATCTACTCAACTGTGATCCACCCAGTAAAGACTTCGACTATAAATAAGCCACACCCAACCCGGAATCACTGCCCCCTTCATTGGAGGAAGTTGGCCAGATCATTCAATTTTTTAAAATAATAATGCAGCTGGAGCGGACTCTATCGTTGCTGAAGTATGGAAATCTGCTGGCAGCAATGCCGTGCGCAAGCTCACCGAGATCATCCAGGACATCTGGGAAACAGAGAAAATACCACACGAATGGCAATCGGCTCTGATTTATCCGCTTCACAAGAACGTAGATTTTACTGATCTAAACAACTAACGTAGAATTTTTCGCGTCCTGGTAACATACAAGATTAAATCCAGGGCGTTTCAAACTAGGGCAGAGAATCATTAACCAGCTAATGAACTGGGAGAATACCATGAAGGCTTCAGGAACACCCGATCATCTGTTGAGCAGATCCTCAATCTTAAAACTGTACTTGCATACTCCAAGATGAGAAACAGCAAGGTGGTCTTCCGTCACCTTTGTTGATTTTAGGAAGGCCTACGATTTCATTGATGGAGAAACGCTTAACAAAGTACTCCAGGAACTAGGGCTAGACAACAAAACCAGCAGACTTATCTTAGAAATTTTGACCAACACCCATTCCAAGGTTAAATTTAGAGGCGAGATTTCAGAAAGCTTCGAAATGAAAACTGGAGTGAGAGAAGGAAATGGAATTTCACCACTTCTCTGTAACTGTGTCCTTGAAAAGGTTTTGAGAGAATGTCGCAAGGAACTGATCAGCTTTGGTGTTCGGAGTGGTATCTACCTGGGACGTAAGAACGATGGACTGGTTATAGATTGCTTGGCCTTTGCAGATGACATGGCATTGGTTGCTGATTCTCTTGAGATGGCAACAATGCATGTAAATTGCTTTAGAATACAGGCTGCCAAGGTGGGTCTTCAAGTGTCGCTGGAGAAAACATAAGTTTTTACCAACATCAAAGAAGCAATCAGAGAGATGTAACTAAAGCAGGGAAACATCAAGAGGACTGAGAAATTTAAGTATCTTGGCAAATGGATTGAACCCATTGAAGTTAGAACTAGCCTATCGACTGATTAAGAACACCTACAACAAGAAATGCCTGTTAGGCAATCTGAAACTTAAGCACTACACATCAGACTTACGACCAGAAGCTCGGTATGCTATGGAGTGTCTTTCCTTGAACCGAGGAGGTCTGGTAGAGAAATTGGAAATCAGAGAAAGGAGAATTCTCAGAAAGATCCTAGGCCCGGTAAAGGAAGATGGGGAATTCCGAAGGCGACATAACTGTGAGCTCTAGGAACATATTGAGAGGCTCTCTGACTCTGCAAGGAAAAAGAGGGTAGCTTTCTACGGCCACGTTGCAAAATTGCCTTCAAACCGACTAACCAACCGTCTGTTCTTTCTCTGGCAACAGGTTCGTACCGTTTGGATGACAGAAACCGAGAAGGATATTAAAGAAGTGGGAATAACAGATCTCCAAAACGGACAGTCTGTGAGACGCACCCTGAAGGAATTCCGTGGGTTTCAGGGAAAACCCCGAAGGAAAGGTACCCTATGGACAGAAGAGTGAAAGGAGTTACACCGGCAGAAGATGCGACGATACTGGGCAAAGATCAAAGCCCAAAAGTTGATCACGCCTGATCCAAAGTAGGCCTATTTGAAACTAGAGGAAGAATAAAGAAAAAGTATAACAATAAATTATTAACTTATATAATAAAAACACAAATAAACAAAGTAAGCAGATTATCAACGCAGTTTCATTATGTTTTATTGAACAAAATTGCTTTAACTATCTCTTTGAAATTGTTTAAGGATAAGGTTTTCATTGAGTTTTCTGGCTTATTGTTAGCTTTTATAGCATTGAGGGTGAAAGATCTCCGAAGTAAGGCTGAGTGAAATCTTGGTAGTGAAAAAAATGGTTTATATCTGACATCAATACTATGGTCAGAGGATCGGTGATTGAAAAGGTTGAAGAGAAAAGGTGGCATTTTAGTGGTGATAATACTATGGGCAAAGGTGAGAACGCTATATTGGAAGGGGTCATATATTTCCAGCCAGTTCAATTTGAGGAGATCCCCGCTTATGTGATCATATTTACGAAGACCATAGATAAAGCGAACACAGTTATTCTGATTTTTTTATAAACAGTGTTATGATGCAGAATCTAAGCAAGGCTAATAGCAGACAAGACCGTAGTTCAGAACAGATAAAAACAAGAGTTTCACATAATTAGGGTTCCGTACCGAAAACGGAACCTTTATAGGATCACTTTGTTGTCCGTCTGTCAACGCGATCAAAAGATATGATCGTTTATGTCGTATATTTTGCGATTTCACAAGGGAATCAAAACCTATAGGGTACTTCCCGTTGACCTAGAATCATGAAATTTGGCAAGAAGCGGTGTCTTACAGCACATGTAAAGGGAAATATCTGAAAACCGTAAATATGTAGTTTAATTACAAGAAAAACGCGAATTTACAATTAGAAACTTATGAAAATACACTAATGTTGTCGTAGTGGTATTGTTAGGCTCCGGAAGCATATGGGTTGCATACAGTTAGGTCCTCCCCGGTTAGGTCCGAAGGTTAAAAAGTATGTGTTGCCACCAAGCTGTTTATTATGAATTTTCTTTATTTATATTCGTTATGCATTTCATCACGTACGCTCTTTATACATAATATATACAGGGTATTTATTATGTCTAAATTTTGCATCTTTATAACCGACATGCGACATACTCAAGTCCCGTAACATCCTGTATATATTATATTTCGTCTAATTTTTCTTTGTAATCTACATGCCTATACTTAAATCACGTACGCCCTAAATTTTTTGGTAGTCAATTGCCCAAAAGCTGTCAATTGAACAACTGAATGTTAAGAGTTTCGAAATAGATCTAGAAATAGTTAATATATTAGTTTATATTAGATCAAGAAATAGTTAGATCTCAATATAAGTTAGTGAATAAGTGTAATACTAAAACAAAGTTTTCTTTTTATACAGGGTATATAGGTATACAGGCAAAATTGAGCAGTAAAAACAAATAGTGAAGTTCCAGAACCCCTAAACACTCATAGTGAATGGGGGATGTATGGTAATAAATTATAGGGTAGAATTCCATCGTACGACAGCGACATCTTGAGGTTATGCTTGCAGCGGTACTAAGATAGTCGTGATTTCAGGAGGGCCTCTTGTCAAGTTAACTGAATGTGCTTGCTACGCCCTCCACAAAAAAAGATACCTTACTTACAAGTTTGTACGGAACCCTCGGTGCGCGAGTCAGAACTCGCACTTGGCCGGTTTTTGTTTTGTTAACTTTTAAAGTTAATAATGGATACATTACGATAAAGGATTTTTAAAATAAAGTATGTTTTCTTTACCACCGCGCTTATGTGGTTTTTAAACCTTAAGTCATCATCAAATATTATGCCATGGTTTTTGGCCGAATTTACTGTTTTTATGCTGACATTATTGATAAAGAGATGAGAACCATCCACCAGAGATCTTTCAAAATTTTATATGCAAAATAAATTACAGGGCATTTGTCGCTATTTAATGTTAGATTATTAAGGGCACAAAAATTTACAATAGAGTCAAAATCTGCATGAATTACATGACATTGAGTTTTGCTTTCAGACAGTTGGAAGGTATATAGAAGTTGGGTATCGTCTGCATATGCGTAGGTTTTAGCGCAGTTAATAAGATAAGAAAGTTCAGAAGAATAAATCACAAACAAAATAGGCCCAAGGATTGAGCCTTGCGGTACAACACATGTAATAAGTTGAGAGTCAGATTCGCATCCATTTACTATGACTTTTTGATATCTCTCTGATAAGTAGGATCGAAAGAAACAAGAGGAGGTGTCATCGAAGCCGTGGTAGCGTAACTTGGCAACAAGTAGTGCATGGTCAAGGGTGTCAAACGCCTTAGAAAAGTCTAAAAGCACCAAAGCTGAGCACCAAAGCCTTCCCATTGTCTAAAGAACAGACGATATAATCAGCGACACCAGTTATAACCGAAGTGGTACTGTACCCTGCTCTGAAACCTGCCTGATAGTTAGAAATGATTTTGCTTTGGGTTACATACTCATAAATTTCAATGATTTTTTCAAGAATTTTGGAGACGGTTGAAAGAAGGCTAATAGGCCGCAGATCAGAAAAAGCAGCTGGATTTGAGTTTTTGGGAATTGGTTTTATAAGAGCTAATTTCCAAGGCGTTGTGAAGATTCCAGATTCAAGGCAGCAGTTTAGAAGATGAGTGAGGTAGACCGTAATTTTTGAAGAGCATAATTTTAACATTTTGCCAGTGATGCCGTCAACACCCGCCGAATTACTCGAGAAAAGATTTCTTTATTTATATCTGCGACAGAAGCCGGTTTAAAGCGGAACGTACTGTGATACTTTTTGGGCTGCAACAGTAATGGATTAGTTGTCACAGGTCAAATATTTATAGGTTTAAAAACAGATATAAAATATCATATAAAATGTCATTTATTGATTTAGGATTACGTAAGGAGGGGGTTAACAACTCTTGATCATTGTTAGGAATAAATTTGTTTTTTCAATGCTCTCCATATTGTTCTTTTGTCTTGGTTATATTCAAGGTAGGAAAAATAAGCCACTTTTTCACATTTTGTCTAATTGAGGATACACAAAAGTTTCTTAGATTTTTATAAGAAACCCAGTCAGGAGCATTTCTACTTTTACTAAGATAGCATATTTTTATAGTAGTAAGCCATGGGACGAATCGTTTAGTTACAAGAGATGTTACGAACGTGCGTTACGTACGTAAGACGCGTGTGGATCGAATAGAAGGCGAATATTGGTTGTCAAAAATTCAACTTTGCAGCCAATGTCTATAATATAACAGAAAAGTTCCCAGTGGATAGAATTAAGATCATGTAAAAAATGATCATGATTCATATTATTGTAATTTCTGTAAGTTATTAATTTAGGTTTAGTTACTGGCGAAGGGGCTTGTAATGTACATTAAAAAAGTCTATGATCCAAGATCAAGTCAGTATTAACGGTGCCAGATTTGACTAATCGATCTAAATTTGTGATAAAGATTACATCAATTAAAGTTTGAGAAGTCGCAGTAATGCGGGTAGGCTCCAGGATAAATTGACTAAAGTCGTATGCAGAAAAGCACTAGCCGAGGACGTTGTTTTCAAATTGATCAATATTTACATCAACAAGGAAGATGATGTTATCAAATAGAGGAACGATGAAGAAAAGAAAGACATGATGAGAGTGAACTGGAAGGTATTCTGTAAAGCACAACTTTAATAAAAGTAAGTTTACCAATATTAGCCTTGAAACAAAGATGTTCAGTTCCATGTATAATACCAGGATCTTCAAATACTACAGAAGCTGGGATATTTTTATGAACGTAGAGACCCACATCGCCACCTCTACCACCACGATTCCTTCTCAGAAATCGATAACCCTCAATAACCACTGTACAAGGGGGCAGGCAGATTAGGATATAGCCACGTTTCAGTGACCCAACGATATCAAAATATTCGTTCAGATGAAATTTATTTGTTAAGACAATGCCAGAAAACTCCGTGGAACCTGTAAACAAAGACCGTACATTTAGGTGCGTAATTTTTAGATCGTTAGTTGCCATAAAATATTTATTCAAATTCGCAATCGGTTTTTATTATGTACATATTTGTCTGGGTCGCCTACATCGTGATCTATATTGAGAGTCGACTTGTTTAATTTATTATATACTATACAGTTAGCACATAAACTGAGTAGATTGACATATTTTGTACTCCGCGCATTTTCCACGTGACACTTTTCTTACAGTTTTTGCAAATATGACCAAATAAAGAACATTTGTAACATTGTGTAATTGACAGTCAACCCAGGTAGCTCTCCATGATCTCCATCCTACAAATATTTTATTACCATTCTTAAGTACTTTTCGCAGTTCGCTAGTTAACTCTTACCTCAAATCACTATATTACAATGGCTTCTGTACTTAATTTTTCGAACTACTTTTATTTGACCGGTATCAACATTCAAATCATTTAAAGCAATTATATTACGAAATAAAATGTGAATGTCCTCTTTCTCAGCTTACCCCAAAACTATGTTTTTAATTAGTAGGCGCGGTATCCGTGTGAGGTTGCTAGTCCCCTATCGGGTGCCTACTCCGGTGGCGGATAGAGGGATGCCTCCCAGATATGGGTGGTATCGGGGAAATCAAATACCCGGGGCGAACCCAAACTAGCAAATAGCGCCTGACTGAAAGGGGTGGCTACAAACAGCGTCGATCCCAGATTGGACGGCTGAAAGATAGATACTAGGAAGGCAATGGAAAACCACCTAGTAGATTTACAATTTTCCTAGGAAATCATGATAATGGCTGATAAATCCATCGTTCCCGAGTACGGGCGCCCCGTTAACACTTATGTCAACACCCGGGTACCCGTGTACCCTTTTGCATGTTCTTACTCACATATCTTTTTTGTTTAAAGAAAAATCATCAAATCCTTTCAGATCCTCGTTATTTGAGTCAATTGACATCGGATTCATATACATAAATAATAAAATATGCCAAAAAATATATAAACTTTTTGGAGTTAAAGTCAAAAACCCCGTTGTTCAATACCCGGGGTACCCGTGTACCCATATATAAATAAATCATTAAAATTATTACTAGGGATAAAACTTAGTACTTAATATATAAATAAACGGATTTATTTAACTTTTAATTAATTTTATTATAAAACTTATTATAAATTATACATACAATATTTTTATATTCAATGTATTATTGGCAACATTGTCACATTTTACAATTGCTTCTGAATGTTCATCACAAACTGGTTTGTTACGTTCTTTACACGATTTTCGCGTTTTTTTCCCGTTTTTTATAGACATCCTGGTAACAAAAAATGACATGATCCTACAACTATTTTTCGTCCAGTGGAATCTCTCTGTTCAGTAGACCCGCATGGCTCACTTGATGTTGTTGCCCTGCTTGTAGGATCTATTGGTTTTCCATATATGCTTTCTATGGCAATCCTAGTGGTGAAATTTCCCTAGTGGTGAAATAATTTAATTATTTTGAGATCGTTCTTGAATAACTGTCATACATAATTCTTCACTTGATTTTCGTAAAATTACGTTATTTAGATGATAAATGATATAGCTGGCAAGACTGGCGATATCCAAAATATTTAAAAAAGTTCGTCTGTGGATTGTGTAACGGTCCAACATCTTATCCATTATATCCACACCAATTTTTGGTTTATTATAATACTGAACAATTTCTCGTTTCTTTTTTTTTGTCTTCGCTGCAAATCTGAGTGCATCGTAGATAGAAGTATAACAACTTTCTTTTTTTTAGGAACATTATAGGAGCATAGAGTAACTTTTTCATGAAACCCAAATAGAGAAGAGAATTCTTCACGATCCTTAGATGCTAGCATGTCCATTAGAATGTATTTTATTATTATTTTTTTTCAATGTTCCTACAATTGTTAGGTTCCATTCAATAAATGCTTTGCTAAAGGTAAGTAGTACAAAATTTATCCATTGTAATATTTCTTCCGGATCCTTTATATTTTGCAGCTAAATCTTTTACTCTCTTCCACTCTTTCGCCTTGATTTATTACACGGCCAGTTGTTATTTTGCCAGTGTAAATTTGACCTTTCAATGGATATGAATTTTTAGCGTCGCTTATCTACCATATTTTGATCCCATACTTTGCCCACTCGGCGGTTTTATTTATAGAAATAGGGTTTTTCGGGTAGTGGAATACTCTATGGGTAATCCCGAGTTGTAATGTGAATGTCTCCGGCTATTAAAATAATTTTATTGAATGAAAAGCCCATGCGGGTACCCGGGTACCCGGGTATTGAACAACGTAGTAACGACTGGGTATTGACATAAGTGTTAAATGAGGCTGGGGTGCTAAGAATCTCCCGATCAGCTAAAATCAAATTCGATTCAACAAAAATGCACAAAAAAGATACATCATTCTGAAGGAGATAAAGAGATTACAGATCAGTATACTTGAAATAAGTGAAATGCGTTGGCCTAACTCCGGAAAAATATTATTAGATGGCCATATAATTATTTACGCAGGAAAGTCCACAACACAGAAAAGGAGTCGCAATAATCATTTCTCAAGAAATTTAAAAAGCCCTTACTAATGTAGTGGCGGGAGCCCTAGACCCTCGTAGTGGCTCCGCTGGGCCTGAACTTAGTAAGGCTCGGTCCAAAGCTGCCTAGGCAGCAGGACATCGGTATGCGAATTTATATAGCCTCTACGATGTCAAGACCGTACGTAGCGCCTACACGTGGCTGCGCTGTTGATGCGGATCGAAAAGGGGTTCTCGCTGTCATCTGAGTCCCCCTTGAAGAGATACTAGGTAGTGACTCTGCGTGTCAAGATAGGCGACAAAATGAGAAAAAAATGTGAATAGGGACGGACACCCTGACAGAAAACCTGCCCGGCCTGGAGGCATAGGTGGCAGCCCCGCCACTAAGATAGGATACTGTGGGCTAATCACCTGCATATCTGACTTAACTGATTAATGAAACTTACACGAAACATACCGGACGGAAATATACGATGACGACATTTGGCATGAAATCAAGGACTAGAATTGGATACTGGAATGTTAGGACGCTACTGGAACCCTCAAAACTAGCGCAGGCACACAAGGAGATGCACACTTATAACATTAGCATTCTGGGTTTAAGCGAGGTACGCTGGTCGGACAGTGGGGAGCATACTTTACCGGACGGCTGTACTTTTATATACTCTGGCAAGCCGGCGGGTGAGGCTCGCTCTAGTGGAGTTGGAATACTACTAGATAAACAAACAAGAAGAAGCTTACTCACCTGGAACCCTATCTCAGATAGGCTAATCTCTATTCGTCTGAAAACCCAGGTCCAACTGAAGCAGCGAATGAGGCAGATAAAGACGCATTCTATGGACAACTACATACGACCATACGGGGCATTCCAAAAGGCGATGTGACTATAATCACTGGCGATCTCAATGCCAAGATCGGATCTGACAACACGGGATACGAAGACATCAAGGGTAAGCATGCCCTGGGAGTGATTAATGACAATGGTGAACGATTTATGGACACGTGCAGATCCTTCAATCTGATCGTGGGCGGGTCACTGTTCCCTCATAAGGGCTGCCATAAAGCAACCTGGGTTTTCCCCGATGGGCTCACTCAAAATCAAATTGATTACATTGCCTTTAGTAAAACCTGGCGAGGATCCCTGCTGGATGTTAGAACCCGACGAGGAGCAGACATCTATAGTGACCACCACCTGTTAATTGCGATAGTGCGCATGAAAGTTGCCTCAACTCAAAGCAAACTCCAAAATGCCCCCAAAAAGTTCAATTTAGGCAATCTGACCAATCTTTCTGCTAAATCACGTTTTATAGAGTCCCTGAGAAGTGGCTACCTAAACTCGTTACATCACGAGGAAGACAACTTTGATATGAAATGGAACAGAGTCAAAGAATTATATATAAAGGCTGGTGGGGAGTCTTCACCATATATATAGATATATGGATATGGGATATATGTCCAAAAACCAACGAAAGTCCTGGCTATCTGCAATTACATGGGACGCCATTAAAGCTAGGAAAGAAACCAAAGCCAGGTTAAATTAAGCAAAAAAAAACGAGGAAAAACAACAATTAGGTCAGCTAATGTACACAGACGACAGGATTGTAAAGAACAGTGCCAGAAAAGACAAGAGGGCATGGACTCAAGGCCTTGCCGAACAAGCCCAAACAGCCAGTGAATGTCACAATATGCGTGCTCTATACCAGATCACCAGGCGCCTAGCCAATAAATCAATTTTGGGTGACACTCCCATCAAAAGCAAAAGCGGAGAATTACTAGTTACGGACGAAGCACAACTAATACGGTGGAAGGAGCACTTCCAAGAAGTCCTAAATAACCCATCGCCTGACAACTCCATCACTGATGAAAACTTCGTCCCTCCCATTCTAAGAATGAATACCAATCCTCCAAACATCAAGGATATTAAAAATGCAATTTTGAAGCTAAAGGACGGAAAGGCTACGGGTTCAGATGGTCTACCCGCAGAAATATTTAAAGCCGATGCTGAAACATCAGCAAAATTATTATACCCAATTATTAAGCAAATATGGGAAACGGAATACGTTCCGAAAGAGTGATGGGAAGGGGTAATTGTCAAACTCCATAAAAAGGGAGACAAAAAGATCTGCAACAACTATAGGGGTCTTACTCTACTCAACACAGCCAGTAAGGTGCTCACATTAACAATCCTCCATCGACTGACAGAATCACTCGAACCTACAATTAGGAGCGAACAAGCCGGTTTAAGGCCTAGAAAATCATGTATCGACCAGATCAACTCGCTCCGAATTATTATTGAGCAGTCCGTAGAATGGCGCTCTCCACTTTACATGCTTTTTGTGGATGTCGAGAAAGCTTTCGACTCTGTTAGCCGCAACGCCATATGGAAAGTCCTATCACAGAACGGCGTCCCTCAAAAGATTGTTAACATCATCCGGGCATTGTGCGCGAATAGCTCTAGCCGTATCAAACACAAAGGCAAACTAAGTGACGAATTTGCTGTCTCCTCGGGGGTCAAACAAGGCTGTGCATTATCGCCTCTCCTATTTATAATCGTCATGGACCACATAATAACTGCAGTTAACGAGCGTCCCCGCGGCATCAGATGGCGTCTGAACTCCCGGATGGAAGACCTGGATTACGCTGATGATTTGTGTCTCCTTACGCACACCTACCAAGATATGCAGGAAAAACTAAACCTACTGGACTATAACGCGGCGTTCACTGGCCTCAAAATAAACATCTCTAAGACCAAGGAAATGCGTATCAATGTAATAACACCCCGCTCTCTATAAATAACATCCCAATCGATAATACTGTCAACTTTTGCTACCTGGGCAGCCAGATTACTCCAGACGGAGGAGCTTCAGAGGATGTCAAAATACGAATTCGTAAAGCAGGTTGCGCATTTGCTCTATTGAATAATTTCTGGAATAATCCATGCATCAAAAGAAGTACCAAAATAGAGGTCTTTAACAGCAACGTCAAATTAGTTCTTTTGTATGCCTGCGAAACCTGGAAAGACACTCTAGCGGTTACTCCCAAGATTCAGACCTTTGTCAACAAGTGCCTGCGGCGCATTCTTGGCATACGCTGGCCGCAGGTTGTCTCAAATGTTACTCTATGGAGGTTAACAGGTCAACAATCAATTGCCAAAGAGATAAAGAGGCGCAAATGAAGTTGGATAGGCCACACGCTAAGGAAACCCAGCTCAGATATCTCCAGGGAAGCATTAGAGTGGAACCCTCAAGGCCAATGCAGGGTAGGTAGACCTCGCTCTACCTGGAAACGCACAGTGGATAGCGAAGCCAGGAGAAATGGAAAGTCCTGGAATGAGGTTAAGTGCTTGGCGTCGAACAGGACAAGATGGAGATGTTTCGTGGAGGCCCTTTGCTCCTCCTTGGAGCCACAGGAATCAATATATATATACCAATGTAGTATATTTCTCTGACCCTATAATAATGATACAGCTTCAGACTAACACAACGAGATTTAACATCATACAAGTTTATGCACCCACTGCAGAATACGACGACGAATAAAGAGCTTCTATAATGATTTAGATCAGGTGTTAAAATTGACGAAGGATAACTGAATGGACTGTATTAAACGAAAAAAATATTTGGTTGTTGAATTGAATCGGGATGGTCCGTCACTTACCTTAGGGCTGCTCTCGATGAAACGTCCTTCCGTCGCCTATTTAAAGGGAGGAAATAGGAAAAACAATAAATCGGGATATAGATGGAAGGATACCCTTAAGTGTCGCTCCGGACGCGAAAAAGCCGATGCAGCCTTTTGGACCGTGATCGCACCGCCCGCTGTAGATTTAACTTGACATTTATAAATCTACAATACGTGCACAATGTCGGTCGACGTTGTTCGCACTTTGATTCGCGTGGTCTCGCTTTCAGCGCTCTAAGCATACTCTAGTTGTTGTGAACTCGACCAACGCTCCAATCATACTGCCGGAAATATAAATTCGCAGCGTGATTAATAAATAGAGATCTCGGTCCAGGTCGACTCACCTGTCCCCTTTTATGGTAGATGCCGAAATCGATTCAAATTTCGATTGAAAATATGGATTTATTAAAATTGGCGCGAACAATAACCATCATTATGGACGACTTCAACACTAAGATAGGCGAAGGAAAACAAGGAACCATTATAGGAAATTATGGCTTGGGTATCCGGAATGATAGAGGTGATAGACTCGCAAAATTATGTATAGAAAAGGAACTTGTAATCACAAATATTTTTTATAGGTTACCAAAACGACGCTTGTACATACGGAGATTCACCTTCTGATTCACCTGAAAAAAATGTTAAATTTCAGATTGATAAAATCAGATTGATTTCATCTGTATCAACAAAAGATTTAGAAACTCGATACCATCTGCAAAAACATATCCCTGTGCAGATATACCAACGGACCATAGCATTCAATTAGGGAGAGTAAGACTGCGTTTTAAAAGATCAAAAAGCCCAACAGAACAACTACGCTAAATAGGGACAAGTTGACAGATGAAAACACGAGAAGACACATTACAAGTATCTTAGAAGAAAATATGTATGACGTTGAAAAAGACGTCGAAAAAGAGCAAGGTAGCATAGAAGCAATGTGGAACAGAACTAGAGAGATACTGAAAGAAACACAAGATAGTGAATTGAGAGAACCCAGACAAAAGAAGAAGGAAAGCTGGATGACTGATAACATTCTGGACCTTATGGAACAAAGACTCAAGTGTAAGTATAGACAGGCAGACGAATATAAGAGAATACACACCGAAATATGACGCAAAATAAGGCAAAGAAAAGCAGAATGGCATACTAAAGAATGTAGGGAGATTGAAGACTATGAGGCGAAGCACGATCTGTTCAATCTACATAAGAAGATAAAATGTGTTACTGGCAGTAATCGACTGAGTCTAACCAAATATCTGGAAAATAAAAATGGAAGCAAAGAAAGAGACGTAGCCCAACAACTTGACATATGGAGGGAATATATTACAGAGCATTTTGATGAAAGATCTTAATGTGATATTGATGCTACATCAGGTCCAACAATTATCAAAAGCGATGTAGAACAAGCAATAAAACTCGCAAAAAAATTAAAAAGCGACTGGACCGGATCAAGTTAGCACGGAAATTTTAAAGCTACTAGGCGATAAAGGAATAACAGCTCTTACAAAATTGTTTAGCTCTATCTACGATACCCGCATATTACCGCCCGATTGGCTAAATTCAAGTTTTGTCATGTTACCAAAGAATAGCAAAGCTACTAGATGTAATGGCCATCAAACAATTAGTTTAATGAACCATGTGTTAAAAATATTTCTGCGAGTAATTCATGGCAGGATATATTAGAAGGTAGAGGAAAGAGTCGGGAACTGTCAGTTCGGTTTTAGAAACGGCCTCGGAAGTAGAGAGACTTATTTGGTCTTAATGTGCTCATCCAAAGATGTCGCGAAGTCAATCATGATGTATTCCTTTGTGCGATCGACTTCGAAAAATCGTTTGACAAAGTACGCCATGGTATATTGATTCAAATTTTAAAGACGACTGGAATAGATGGCAAAGATATTCGACTGATTGCCAATTTGTACTGGCACCAGACAACTGAAATACCAGTGGAGCATCAATTTTCGGAGGAAGTCAATATAAGAAGAGGAGTGCGACAGGGCTGAATTCTGTCTCCCATGCTTGTCAATCTCTATTCCGAAGAGATATTCATTGAAGCTCTTGACGATGCCAGTAAAGGAATCAATATAAATGGAGTTAATGTTAATAATATAAGATACGCCGACGAGACACTATTTGTAACGTACAACGAGAACATCTACAAAATCTAATGAATAAGATCTCCGATACCTGTACTCAATTTGGCTTAAAACTCAATGTCAACAAAATAAAATATATAGTCATCAGTAAAGCACGAGACTTTAGAGGTAATGGTATCATGGTCGCGGGCGCACATCTGGAAAAGGTGCATAAATTGGTGTATCTGGGTAGCAACATCAACGATCAATGGGACCCGAGCATCGAGATCAAAACCAGAATAGAAAAAGGTAGAGCCGCCTTTATAAAAACGAAAAAAAGTGCTAACCAGTCACGATCTAACTATAAAATTTAGAATGAAAATGGCACGCTGCTCCAAATTGTGTTTTCAATTCTCTTATATGGCATGGAGGCATGGACACTCACGGAAGTAATGCTTAAACGCCTCGAATCATTCAAAATGTGGGTTTACCGACGATTACTAATCATTTGGGTGGACAAAATCAAGAACAATAGAGTTCTCAATCGCATGGAAAAATTTCTGGAAATAGTCAAAACTATCAAACGGCGAAAATTTGAATATTATGGTCATTTTATAAGGCACCCGGAAAAATATGAAATGCTACACCTTATTATAGAGGGAAAAATACCAGGTAAGCGGGGCCCAGGAAGAAGGAGAACATCGTGGTTAAAGAACTTGAGGCAGTGGTATGGGAAGTCTACGGTTCAGTTTTTCCAACATGATAACCAACGATCGTTGAATGCTCATGGTACCTTAAGAAGAAGGCGCGGTTTCCACTTTCACGTTTTTTCGATTCGGTAATCCGCACTTAATAACTGCTTCAGATTCTCAATTAACACATCACCAGATTTGTCATCTCTGCATCTAACAATTAACCCATTTTTTACCACTCGTTTCGAGTCAATTTTAACATTCGAACTTACTGGATGTATTTGCCTTGATTATCATGTCCTGTATCCAGAACTTGTTTGCTATCAAATTTTGTTTCACTCGCATCACTTTCACTTGGTACCTTGATGTGTAGAGATCGGATTTTAGGCAAAACACCTATCGTCAGTTTTTCAGGCATCGACTTTCTAATAATACACAAATTTGTTTTAGTAAATTCTGAATCATTAGAGGCCCTATTTGATTTTGCCTTTTTTTGTCTTTTTTGTAATATTTTTTTTATCACCTATTTTACCACGTATTTTGCCTATTTTCGTTTATTTTTACCTATATTTGCCTATTTCTGTGTCTATTTTGTATTCTTGGCATTTTCTTATGCAATTTAGGTCTATTTATCATAAATTAGATTTGTGACCAGTCTTTGAGAAGCCATCCTATCACCACTTGTTTTTGTTTGCTTTTAGCGGTGTCACAGACCGATTTGTTTGATCATCCCCTTTCTTTTGTTAAAATACCGCGAAACTTACGCAACTAACTATTCCCTCCACTCTTTAATTTTCTCAGCCAATCCTTGAAAAGCTAGCCCTTCTACAGATCGTGAATAACTAACGTAATATTTGAAAGTTCCCTTCTCACTGTAGTCATTGCCTTTATATCAGTTGTTGCTGCTGTTTGTTTGGCCCTTGTAGTCTTGTGTTGTAGTTGAGCAAAAGTGAATTTGAACATTTTTTTTATCAAAATGCCAAAACAAAATGCCACCCCTAAATAGAAAAGTAAAAGAATGGATATCAGGTATATCTGAACTGAAATTGGATGGGGACGGTGTATTTTGCAACGCCTGCAGTAAAATAGTAAGTTCTACAATTTTTCACCATTAAACACAAACTGAAACATTACTGATGTTAAATGTATAATTGTAGGTGGTATTTAAAAAGAGTAGCCATGTTGAGCAGCATTTAAAAACATATCTCCATAAAGAAAATAAAACCAAAAATTTTAGGCTATCACTTAACTCAAACTTAACTCAAAGTACTTTAAATGAGCAAACTCAGGTGAAAAATGAGTTTTATTTAGATTTATGTACAGCTTTAGTGGCCGCAAATATACCTTTTTTTTAAATTGGAAATCACTGAATTTAAGGGATTCTTGGAGAAATATTGCAAAAAGAATGTACCCAGTGAATCTACACTACGAAAAAACTATTTGTCTAAATGTTACAAGGTATGCAAATTAATTTAACAAAATCATAGAATACTTACATAAATCTTGATTTCTACTTTAATGAAATTAAATTATCTGCCGTTAGAGACAATTCTGCTACGCCGTTAGAGACAATTACGAAACAACTGATGCCATGGGACGATATGTTGCAAATTTGATAGTAGGAAAACTAACCGATGAAGGCCCTTCAAAAGCTCATTTATTGGTCTGCAAAATTTTAGAAAAAGCAAATCATGCTACAATATCACGTTTTATTAACGATAATTTAAGTAGGTACGGGTCTAAATTTTGTCTACAGGTAGTTACCTACATTTTTTTAGCATTATTATGGCCAAATGGTATCCAGCATGATAAAGTTAAATTATATTATTCAGATGCAGCTGCATATATGGTGAAATCTGCTGTAAGTTTGAAGATTTTTTACCCAAATCTTATACAGGTCACTTGTTTAGCTCACGCATTGCATTTGGTATGTGAAGTAATACGTAACGAATATGAAAACGAAAACGGCCTAATTGCCAGCACAAAAAAGGTATTTTTCAAATCTCCGTTAAGAATTCAAGTATATAGAGACCATTTACATGGCCTACCGCTGCCTCCTGAGCCAATAATAACACGATGGGGCACTTGGCTGAAAGCTGCCTTCTTCTATTGCGACAATTTTGAATCAATTAAACAGGTAAAGTCTTGATTCTCTATATGTTGAAAATATTCCTACTAGCAAATTTCAAATGTTTAAGGTAATACAAGATTTTGATTCTGATGCGGCTAGGGCTATAAAAGATGCAAAAATGTACTTTGCGAAACCGAACATCAAAAACGATTTAATTTATATCAAGAGTAATTTCAAAATTCTTGTTGATTGTATAAAGCTACTTGAAACAAATACCTCACCTATGGTGGAAACAATTGGCATTATCAATAATGTAACGGAGTCCCTGATGTCAACCCCAGGACAAGTGGGTCGAAAAGCATACGAAAAATTGACAAAAGTAATAAATAAAAACACTGGATTTGCTTTTCTGAATAATATTTCAAAATTATTGGCTGGCGAAAATGCTGAAATGCCAGAAAAATTGACCATATCACACATCCCAAATTATAAATTTGCACCACTAACATCGTGCGATGTGGAGAGGTCATTTTCCATCTACAAGACCATATTATCTGACCGTCGTCAACGGCTGACGGAAGATAATTTAGAAAAACTGATGGTGTGCTACACAGATAACAATTAATAAAAATTAAAATTTATAATGTTTTAAGGTTCTCGTTCCATTTTTTTTAAATCTAGGTCAGTTCTTGGGTATTTGAAACAATGATTAATACTCTTAGTCTTTTTTCCGACGTTTCTTCCTTTATTTTCGGACTTCTTCAAGGAAGCTACAAAATTACATATTCACAATAAATAACTTATTTAAATGTCACCGTCATAAAATTCAAAATTTAATAATTTGAATTTTATGACGGTGAATTTAATTTTATAGAAATAATTCGGTAAGTGGAAGATAATGTAATGTTTAATGTTAATTTTTAATGCTTCTTAATGTTGTAGCTTCTTTGGAGAAGTCCGAAAATAATGGACGAAACCTTGTAAAAAGACTAAGAGTATTAATCATTGTTCCAAATACCCAAGAACTGACCTAGATTCCAACAAAAATTTAATTTTATAAATAAAATTTTGAGTAAGTAATGGCCTTTTTAGCGACCTAAAACTGTAAATGTAAAGCCTTTTTTCATTAATTTATTTGCATTTTTGCCTACCTTTTCTAAAAGTTTTTGCGACCTTAAAGTCCGACCTCTATTGATGTGTGATAGTTAAGTCGATAGTTTCCTGCCAACCACCTGACTACACGAAGGTTGTGGATTAGAAATACAATCTCTGTTTTTTTTCTAGACTGATTATTTTTTCTTTTTGTAGCTGGTTTACGGTATCCATTTCCTTAATTAACTTAATTTGTAATTTTTTGTAACTTAATTTGCTCTTCCAAACTTAAATTGACCCGCAAAAGTACACTGTTATCTTGTTCTCCTTATTTATTAGGGCTACAAGATCGTTAGATCCTTATTTACAACATCATATGACAAGATTTTAAGCACATTTTCGAGACACTTTTCATGTAATGATGTCGTACACACTTTATATTTAATTTTAGCTGTGTTTTTTGGAATATAATTCTTACAGAACTTGCACTTAGATGCATTTTTATGTGGATCGGGGTCGGAACCACCTTCCTCATCGAACGCGATCTTGACACTCCACTTCTAGTGAATAACACATATTAACAACTCACATGATTGCGAAAACAATTTATTAACACGTTGAATATAGTTAGATAACTTCAGATTCATTACAAAGTGAAAAATATATTATTACGCCACTAAAAAAGTGTATTTATTCATTTTTATGGACATTTTCAAAACATTTAATACACAATGTCGGTCAATTTGGGCAATCAGCAATATGTTGCAACTTTTCTTGCTTTTTTGGCAGCAATAGCACTACCTTCTTGAGCACCTACTGTTTTATAACATTCTGCCTTCCTTGCTGTTGCAGAGTACGTCCGAATAAAATGTTTTTCTTTGGTTTATAGCTCCGATTCTTCATTATTTAACAGGCTATGCATAATTTTTTCTCAAAATTTCAACAGATCATATTGTTTTGTTCCCCATTTTTTATGAATATACCATGCATGTGCAATGGATGTTCCACAAATTAATTCTATAACGATTTTCTTATATCATTTGATAGTTTTACGTAAACAGTTATAACATGAAAACAATTGATCTGATAATACCCCTTGCTTTCCATTGTTATAATCAAAGAAAGCATCAGGTTTTAGTTTTCTCTTATTGTCTTCAATCATAGCGCAAATATGTTGGTTGCATGTTGTTAACATGGAGATTGACCTTTTATCTCTCCATTTTAAGAATTTAACGCCTTGCCGATCTATGAAACTGGAAATGGTATCACGTCTTTGTTTTTGCTTACCTTCAGACGACAAAAATTTTGTGTTAACTTTTACGGTACCATACAGGAAAGTTGCCTTTTGCAAAAGTTCTTCTGCTTATGATACATTTTATTTAAAAACTGTCTGTAAACAGTGTATGTTCTGCATGTAGTGTACCAAACGCATTACTTCGTCTTGCGAATGTCCTTTGTTTATGACTTCGCCATTTTTACCAGCATAAACTTCAAGATTATAGTATAACCACCAGGAAGGCTTAACTTATATATTTGTATTCCATATTTATGCCGCTTACCCGGTATATATTGCCGAAATCTAAGACGACCGCTCCATGGTATAACGCTCTCATCTATAACAATATTATTTCCTGGTTTGAGAACGTATCTAAACCTACTGATAATTTCGATTAAAATATTTTGACATTTATTCAAACGATTTTCAATATTTGCAGTACTATTGTCGCTAAAGTGTCAATATTTAAAAATGTTTAAAGAACGATCTCGTGTAATAGATTTTTGATACACAAATTTGTGTTCATTGTATTGTTCGACCAATATAATCTCATTTCAGGAACTTTTGTAATGCCCATGATGAGCAAAATTCCAAAAAATGCTTTCATTTCCTGCATAGTGACTACTTTTCAACACTGCTGATGTTTTCTACGATTTATTATCGTAGTGTTGCTACTTTCCTCCTCCCTTTTGGGAGGCGTATCTATTAGTTTCATCTACGATAATTTGCAATATATTGTCGGTTAAAAATAATTTATGGAGAGAATATGGATCATCGCAGCTTCACCTCGAGTAATTTAACATTCTGTACATATTCAGAATCTCCATTTCTTCTTTCCGTAATAGGTGTCCATTCTCTAGTGTTAGATATTTCTTCTACATTACTAACTGAATCATCGGAAGGAAATTCAGCATCGGAAGGCAAGTCTTTGATACTATCAATACCCATCTCTTCTGAAGAGGACGAAAGCAATCTCCGTCTCGTTCTCTGTACGCATCTTGTAATATTAATTTTACAACCCCTAGGGTAATTGCCCTTATTGCTGTTTGATAAAAATAAAGTATCATTTTTATGAGACAGATATTGGGATATAGCAAATTGTATTAAAAAACCATAAATTTATTCTGTGATGCATTCAGGAATTTTGTAGAAAATATAAATATTACTTACAATGCAAAATATTCGCCAAATTAGTTATTAAATCTTAAAAACGATGTGAGAATATGTTTCGCATAATATAACTAAATTTGTTTGACAATTAATGTATCATGTACTTATAGACCTTTTTACACTTAGTTAATCGCGTGTCCGCCATGTTTAAAAGGCGGGAATATGAAAGTTTTGCGTACACGTTACTACTTAGCTACTTCAACTCCGTTTGAGTTCTTCTTTTGTCCATTCTTCGACGTTAGTAGCAGCGGGATTTATTAATCCGTTTTAGTTCAGCTTTGAGATTTAATATAATTTAAATATTGTTGTTAAAATGGTTCTCAAATAACTTTAGATAAATTCGCAAAACCAGGATTTTTAAAAGTAAAATTGAACAAAGAAGTAGAAACCTAAAAGTAGTTTGGTTGAATAGATTATTATTAATGTCTGTTCATTGCATAATAGTCAGCAAAATAAACGTATTTACTTTGCGAAAGACTGAGCTAAAAGACAAACATACTGCAATTTATATTGAAAACATGGTAGAAAAATACTGTTAAAGTATAATATTGATATAGAGCAAATTTATTTAATTACTACGGACGATATAGAAGATGCTCAATTATAACTTCGTGTAGTGTCAATTGTTATAAGAGAACGAATAAAATGTTCTAAATTTGGAACATTAAACTTATTTTAATATAAATTAAAAAAAATAAAGTATTCAGAGCTGAACCGTATACCGAAAATCCGTTTTTTTTTCCGGAACGAAAACCGGAACGGACGAAAACCGATTCAATTGCACCGAAACGAAATCAGAAGGAAAAATAATACGGTTCAATGCCCTGGTATAAACAGAGGGTGCTTTCTAAGTTTTCAATATTTAATATATTTATTTCATTGTTCTTCCATAGATTATTAACGTAGATATGTTAATATGAATATCAAAAGCATAGTAAAGAAATATGAGAAAATAAACCCGGTTACATAAAAAATGCAACAGTAAGAAGGGGGAGGATTTTTGGACCAAACTTGGCAGAAATGTTTAACTAGTCAATGGTAGTAATTGAATAAAATTTTATTCAAAATAATTCAAAAAGCCATGGATAATTTGACATTTTACTTGTTGTTACAATTGAAATTATCTTATTTTATTACATTATTTTATATTTTTCCTTAGGAGATTAAGTCGATTTCGGTATTGTTTTTGGTTGAAATTCTTTTCTTTTTGTCACTTTTTTAATACCGCAGTCTAGATTGCGTTCATATTATTTTTAGTTATTTGTTTATTTTAATGTAACCTAGCGATATTGAATATTTGCGTGCGTTACCCAGGTTATGTGGAAATAGAACGAGATGACATTTTTCGTATTAAATAATCTACGTTAAGAAGTACTTTTTGCGCATGAGTAATAAACAAATCTTTTACTTTGTTCTTTCTAACGTTTTGTAGGTCTTGAAAAAAATATGAAATAAATCGAAACGTCGACCACAGAAGAATTAGTCTTCTGGATTCTGTTGATCGTATTACTCGAATTCCGCATTTTTACTCTTTATATACCTATATATATATATATATATATACTTATATATATATATATATATATATATATATATATATATATATATATATATATATATATATATATATATATATATATATATATATATATATATATATAAATACTGCATACGTTTGTATGCAGTACTTTTGCTATCACGCTAATATTCTCTAAAAGGCACAACTGGACAGAAGGCCCCGTAGAATAAAAAACACCGAAAGTTAAAATTTCCACACGCTAGCTCTTATAAAATCGAGTTATTTACAGTAGCAGACATTGAAATTGAAATCGAATGTTACAAAATATCAGATAAAATCATATATCGATTTTTTTCGGCAATAAATATACAATTTTCCCCAATTAGTGCTTATTCTATTGAAACTAGTAATATTAACCTGAGAAATAAATTTCCAATGACTACAAAGCCTCGAATTGGATGATTCGCTCTGCGGTTTAATTTAAATGGAACGAGTGCAATTTCTACTAAAATAATGTTTAATGCAACGTGACTGACTCATTGATTTTGTTTGCAATTGGATCGAGACGAAATGTAATTTGCGAATAATTTATTATTCGTTGTAGAAAATCGTCATTTACTCTGCAGTTTTTGAAAATCGAATTTATATAAATAATAAACCGTAAAAGTTATTACATGCAGTGCAATTTTTGTCGTTAATAACGTTAATTCGCTATTGACCCAAAATATTTTTTGACGAATGAACTTCCTTGAGCCAATGCAGCGTGCTTGTGGCATAAGCTAGTTACGTCACAATATACGTAAAAAAAGTTACGACGTAGATGGATCAATATGATGAAGCCTTTCAGAAAATTCTATGCAGTCAGATTAAGTTTTGTTGATTTCACATATTTTCAATAATACAATTCTTTCTTTATCTTTGAAAGAGATATTTACACATGATTGGTCTAGGTCAGCTGTGGCGAACCTATGGCACGCGTGCCACAGCTGACACGCTGGAAATTTTTAATGGCACGCGGGAGAAGGATGGTAGCTTTAAAATGTTTAGGATGAACATTGAATATCGCTCGTAATATATTTTTAAATACCGCATTAATTTTTACCCTAAAATATCAGACCGTATGATAAGCTTAATTGAACAATGGCATAAATTATTTGCAGAATCAACATTTTCACATTCTCTTAGGTTTAGAATCAGATAACACAAAGTACTTAATGTAGAACACGTTAGTACTTCCTCTTCTTCTTGTTTCGAATAGGCATATAACATGTTAGTTCAATATTATAGTCCCATTTTAGCTTTTGATCAAATATCATCAATCCCTAGAAATTCTATTGATTCAAATTTAAAAAAAATTAGAAGTACACTGTAATCCTAAAGTAAGTTTTGCGTATAATTAAAGTCCATTAAAGATTTATACATCATCCCCTAACGTTTTCGATTTTAAATTGCTACTTTTAATTAAATCGTGTGTGTGGGTTAGCTATTGAAATTTTGCTTTCGCCAGTTTACAAAATATAATTGCTACATTATTTGTTTGCGCCAGATCATTAACAAATATTAAGAATATAAAGTTGCTCCCATTGGAGAGCGTTGGGGGTACTGCCCGCTTCTTTAAATCTCTTTCCGATTTTGAACGATCACTGTTCGTCCTCTTTGACGCAAGGAAGATTTTATGCAGTTCTTGGCGACGCCTTTAACTCCAATGATTTCATTTTTTTGCGGAAGCAGCTTGCGATCATAACAAATATCAAGAATAGAGTTTGTCCCATTAGAGAGCCTTGAGGTACCACCCGCTACTTTAATTTTATTTCCGATTTTGAACCGTTTACGATCACTGTTCGTCCTCTTTGATGCAAGGAAGATGTTACCCAAATCTTGACGACGCCACTAACTCCAAAAACTTCATTTTTTTCTGGAAGGAGCTTATGAACATAACAAATATCAAAAATAGAGTTTGTCCCATTAGAGACCCTTGGGGTACCACCCGCTTGTTTAATATTCTTTCCAGTTTCGAACCGTTTACGATCACCGTTCGTCCTCTTTGATGCATTGAAGATGTTACCCAGTTCTTGGCGACGCATAGTGGGATAAAATCCCAAAAAACTGACCATAAATGGAACGTTTAATTCTATCCACACCAAATTTTGCATGGAAGGGTTTTTTTGGGTCGCCGATTACGAATTTGAGTTCCATTTCTCCAAAGACAACATGGCGGATCCAATATGGCAAACATTTTCCTTAGAAAATGTTTCCATATGGCGAAATTTGACAGGAATGAGATTTTTGGGGCACTGATTACGAATCTAAGTTTTATTTTTCCAAAAACAAAATGGCGGATCCAATATGGCGATAATTTTCCTGAGAAAATGTTTTCATATCTTGACAAATTGATAGTCCACATCCAATAATTTGAGATAATGACTCGTCATCAGAAAGTTGTTTTTCTGGGACAAATCTTTGAGATTTTCTATATTTGGAAGGTTTTGATGGACTATAAGGCTATAAGTGATGTCATGTAATACCTGTACCGCAGCCAATTTTCACTCTGCTCTCAAACTAATTCGCGTTGCATATGCCAGTTCTGCGCTGCTCCTATCTTTTCGAATGTTCTCTGTCCTTCTGCGTTTTGTTCTCTCACTCGCTTCGGAGAAGGCTATGGAAGGCCGACTCCGGCTAGCCGCAGAGGTCTATTGTTGAGAACGTTCCGATAGCGATTCGTCAGTGAAGATGATAAACTTGTCCAGCCAGTCCTTAAATTTATTTAGGAATTTGTCTTCTATGCGAGAAACTTTCTGCCACTTCACGTGCATTTCTCTCACATTTATACGTAAAATAGTTTTGTTTTTTCAGTCAACTCAAAATTGTATTTCAATTTATAACTCAATTCTCTTTCCACGGTAATATATATTTCACTTATTTTGTCACCAAAACGACCTTTTAATAAATAAGAAAGATCCCTCCTCGAGATAATACCTTTGTCACTTGAATCTGAAATAAAAATAAAGATAATATATTAAAATAAAAAAACCGACTTCAAAGAAATTGTTTCAAAAACAAAAACTGCTCTAAAAAAAAAATTCGTGCCCAAAAAAATTTCATCCCCTATTTTCACCCTTAGGAGTGGTACTTTTTTCTTCAAATTTAAATGGGACCAATCGTGAAGTATACCCTCCCAAACAAAAAAGAATTTTCGAAATCTATTAATAACGGAGGTAATAAACATTTAAAAAAAAACATACAACCGAATTGAGAACCACCTCCTTTTTTGAAGTCGCTTAAAAATAAAATTTATCGGTTATTTAGTCAGTGCATTATAAAATATAAATATGAGAATTTCTCAATTTCATAAATGATTTGATAAAAAATTATACTGAAGACAAAGTAGCAGCGAGTAGCAGCCAATTCTTGATTTTCTGAAACAATAAATCTCTAATAAAGCAAACCTAAGCAAATTCAGAGCACTCATTTGCCCTCATTTTTTGGAATCTTTCCATAAACTTGAATCTTCGAGTTCAAAACGATGTAGTTGTTGCTATGAATTATTCTTAAATACTTGCTACACAATAACAATCTATTTACAGCCAATGATGTACTTAAATTCTACATACCTTTCTGTGCCTCAGCCATTTTGCAAAATTAAGTTCGAATTTTTTTTCACCTTTTAATTCACAATTAAAGTTTCACGTATTTTCAATAACTGTTGCGCGCACGAATCTACACACTCAACTGCTTCGTTTGGTATGAAAGTTTGGGTTGGTTTTCAATACCTGTTTCTTTTACTTCCCGGAATCCGATAGTCCCAAGGGTTCTCTAATGAGATTCATTTTTGGAATCGGATTAAAAAATTATTATTTTTCGGGTTTTTGGCCAGTTTTTTTGGGATTTTATCCCACTGTGCGGCGCCACTAACTCCAATAACTTAATTTTTTCATCACAAGGAGCTTGTGATCACAACAAATATCAAGAATAGAGTTTGTCCTATTACAGAGACTTGAGGTATCACCCGCTTCTTTAATTATCTTTCCGATTTTGAACCGTTTACGATCACTGTCTTGGCGACTCCAATTCTTTGTGGAAGGAGCTTGTGATCAAAAGAGTCAAATGCTTTACTTATGTAGTAAAATATAGCAAGAACCTCCTGATTACAATTTGGAGAATTGGCAGAATTTTTCAGAATTTAGTAATTATAAAATTAACACTATCCTACAAAGTAGGATCAATTGAGCTACTTTTTCAGAAGCCATTTTGACTGTTTGCCGGCATGTTATTACTTTTCAAGAAACTTGATAATCGAGGTAGAAATGCTAATTTTTTTTTTAAATTGGCTTAGAATACAGATTGGTCTGTAGTTAAAGGGATCCCGCTGTCACCCTTAATTTTTGTAAATCGAGATGGAATTTGATACTTTCAAATGTCGTATTCAAGCCGACACGGTATTCAGGCTAATATGGTAACTCAGGTAAAGTTATTGGGCACGTCAGCATTTCATAATGTGGAAACTTAAGAAAAATGGCACGCGGTGATAAAAAGGTTCGCCTGGTCTAGGTCCTAGATTTCAGACGAAAACATTATTTTCCTTGACTTAGAAAATGCAAAAACATGATCATTACATCACTTTACCGTCACCAATTCATCGTTGTTCAAAGCCGATTTTTTCTTGAATTCTACCTTTCGAGAATGTTTAATTTTCTCTTCTTCAGGAATACTATGAATATAAAACGACATTCATTAAACAATAAAAGTTGGAATATGGTACTTGAAACATGAAAAAATCAATGTAAAAAAAATTTACATGAAAATACATTATTTAGAATTAGGATAAAACAATTTTGAACACAGAATGACAGTTGACAAAATTTTGGTGACAAAAGTTGAAATTATCAAATTATCCGATCACTAGATTAGACTGAGATTAACTTTAGGTTTTCTAACAACCACTGTAGATTCAACTAATTATGTTGATTAGTTCCATACACTTAATATCACTAATATCCTGTTATTGTCTTAACCTCTTTCCAACACGTTATTTTCGTTAAGATGTAAAAGATATGAATATATAACGCTCAGTCTTTCTATATCTGATTTAGCATTGACCGTCTGTTTTTTTAAAATATCGGTCATTTCCAAGAATTGTCTTTTCTGTTGATTAGTTTTGCGTGCTAACATTTTTACCTTTTCATAATCAAATTTATGATTAAATTGTAACGAATGTTTAGATAAGGTGCAGCTCTACTTAAGATTGCGTGTGTCAGACTTGTGAGATGGATTTCTGTCTTTGAGCCTCCTGCCTGTTTGACCAATATATATCATGTTGCACCCAGAGCATTGGATACTATAAACCACATTCGATTCGAGGATTGTCTCTTTCTTGTCCTTCAGTTTGCTAAAGATCTTTTTTACCGTAAGAGTATTTTTAGTTTATTAAGTTAATTTTAAATTTGGATATTTGCCAAATAATTTTTGTAACTTGGGAAATACTGTCTGTATGTATGGTAATGAGAAGTACTGGATTGAATTGTCCTCTTTACATGATTTGTTGTGCGATTCCTTATCGCTTCTTCGGCTGAATAAAAGTTTGTTAAGTAGTCTTGGAGGATAACCACTGTTCTCGAATAATGAAAATAGTATTTTCAGATTATTATTCCTTAGTGATTGAATGACTAGTTTTTATAACCCTGTTTTTCATTCCCAGTACAAGATTGATTTTATGTTTTATTTGGTGATACAAATTGAAATGGAGGAAACGTCCAGAGGCTCCTGGTTTCATATACCAAGAGGTTATAATTTTGTTGTCATATCCTCTGATGACTTTGGTGTCTAGGAAAGGAACACTATTATCTGAATCTTCGGTTTCTACAGTAAATTGAAGCAATGGCTCATAACTATTGAAAACGTATACTAGCATTCCTATAGGTACTCATCTGTACCATTTGCGGGGATACTTAGTATTATGTCATCTACATATTTCTTGATGAAAGGGATTTCAAAACTGAGTTTACACAAACAAGTTTCTAGTAAGTCATCCATTACATATTGAGCCATTATAGGTGAGACCGGACTGCCCATTGGCATTCGTAGAACTTGTTTATAGAACTGGTTGTTGAATCTGAATACAGTGGTTGTAAAAAGGAATTCTATTAGTTCAATAAATGAGGTTTTGTCAATCTTGCAATGTCTCTTGATTGTATTCCAATGTTTAGTAATGGACTCCTTTGCTAAATTTAATGTAATATTGTTAAAAAGCGATTTTACATCTAAACTCATCATGACGTACTCTTTTGGAAGTTGAAATTCATTGAAATCTTCACAAAATTTGAATGAATCTTTTATATAGTATGTATTCTCTTTGTCGTAAGCGATAGTAAGAATGTCATTAACTAACTGTGCGACTCCCCAATTGGGACTATTAATACCGGAAATTATAGGTCTCAATTGAAGTGTAGGTTTATGTATTTTAGGTAACCCATAGAATTTGAGAGCTACTCGATTGTAGACTCTGTATTTTTTGGCTTCTAGATCAGTTATCATTAGTTTCTATTCTAAAACAGAAATAAGTTTGTTAGCTTTCTGCTGGATTGTTGAACTAGAATCTTTATGAATGGGCAAGTAATAAGCTTGATCTTTTAGGAGGTCTTCAGCTAAAGTCTCATATTTTGTTTTAGAGATAACGGTGGTTACATTCATTTTGTCTGATTGGATAACTTTGATGTTTTGATTGTCTTTAAGAAATTTCTTGCTTTTCAGAAAGACTGCATGTAATGGGTCGTTTTTTGGGGATTGTTGTGTATGAAATTGGTCAGGATGATCGTTGTTTGTGTGAGTGCTAGATTTTTTTCGGTCGTGTCCAAGTTTCTGACAATATTATCAATATCAGATAGAAATCTTGGTATATTGATCTCATTTGATGTGGGCTGTATACTGAACTTGGGGCCTAAAGATAAAAGTTTGCTGTTATCAGCTGGAATAATAGTGTCAGTGTAATTTTTGATCCAATGTGGTAGAGTCTTGATGTCCAAAATTTGTGTGCGTTTTAGTTTATTGAACTTGTTTAGTTTATGTTACTTTTCTTAATTTTACTAAAATATTTTTTGTAGTTGATTGAGATTTTTTTGTAGAATCCTATAATGATGTAATACGTTAAAATTTGTGTTAATTCAGCTTTGAGTTTTGACATTGTTGTTTCCAAACTGTTTATACTATCGTGTGTTATTTTTATTTCTAAGTTAAGGATCTGCGTTCTTAGTCTATCGTTAAATTCCAATGTTTTATGCAATGTACTGCCCTCGGCTGATGTAGTGAGGTTGGTTAAGTTCTTTATTCCATTGGTAATGTGTGCAGGGAAGATGGACTCCTTCCGGCATCTTAATAGAAAGTTGCGTCTGTTTATTTGTTTGACTAGTTTGATGTTGTAATTTGCTGCCATTTTAAGTTTTCTCATAGTTGAGTACCCATAATTGTTACGAATGTCTTGATAAAAAACCCATATCACAATATGCAAGGTAGATTCTTCGACTATTTTGTATATACTGAATGATTATTTTTGCGGGATTGCAGTCAGGTATAATAATAAATTAGACTCTTTTTTCTTGAATTCTAGCTTTGGAGAATGTTTAATTTTCTCTTCTTCAGGAATACTATAAATATAAAACGACATTCATTAAACAATAAAAGTTGGAATATGGTACTTACAAAAACTGAGACTAAAAAATACAACTATGAAAATACATTATTTTGAATTAGGATAAAACAATTTTGAACACAGAATGACAGTTGACAAAATTTGGGTGACAAAAGTTGAAATTATCAAATTATCCGATCACTAGATTAGACTGAGATTAACTTTAGGTTCTCTAACAACCACTGTAGATTCAACTAATTATGTTGATTAGTTCCATACACTTAATATCACTATATATTATAATATGTATATATATATATATATATATATATATATATATATATCTATATATATATATATACATATATATATATATATATATATATATCTATATATATATATATATACATTTTTTTATTCTATGACCTTTTATTGGCATGTATACAAAACATTTTAAATAAATACATTAGAATACTGTACATCATATATTACAGATTACATATTACCGGAATAGGTTCTTCCTTGGTACCTATTTGCTCTTTCCACTTTTTCACCCTCCTTAGCAATTCCAAACCATTTCCCCTCTCATCCATACCCTCTTTTCATTCTTCTCCTAGCCTTTTCTCCTGTTTCTTCCATTTATTCCTTGTACATTCTTCCATTCAATATTTCCATCTATCCTCTCCTGTCCCACATACTCTACACTTTCTATATTATTCAGTCATCCAAAATTTCCTTCCACGCTCATAATAGCTCAAATAAGTTGGTAAATGACCATGTACCTGAATCATTGCGTATTCTTTGAAAAATCTACTATTGGCAATTTGGCTTTGGCGTTCCTGTAATTCTACCTCTACTAATCGCTCACCTATCATTTCCACCCATTTTGCACCTTCCCTCTTAAGTTTTTCTAGTCCCTCGCCAGATATCCCTCCTCTTTCATATATTTTCTTTTTATTCATCCCCCACGCATACCATTTCTTTCCTCTTTCACCCTTCCGATTCGCCATTCTAAATACCTCTTTTATTATTCTTTCATCTCCCATTTCACTCACCTTGCATTCATAGTTTACCACCATTTTTGCAGCTAAAACGGCCACCTTGTAGGCATTCACCTCTTGCAGGACGAGGTAGCCTGGTATCGACTTGTCTAGCTTTAGGAATTTCTTGTAGAAGTTTTATTGAACCCTCTCTATCTTGTCTTCCTCTCTAGTCCCCCATACTTCCGAACCATACGCTAACACACTTCTTACCCATATTTTCCATATCACCTCAGCCGCCCTAAAGTTCCCTTCAAATCTAGATTTCCAACCATTCCACATACGTTCTACATCCACCCACGCTTTTTTTGACACATAGTCCACATGCTCTCTATTACTGCTCCCAGTTCCAAACACATATCCTAAATATGTAAACTTTTGCACCACATCGATTTCCTTCCCTAGCCATTCAAAACGCTCTTTCCTATATTTACACCCCCCCCCCCCCCTCAAAAACGCATCCATTTACTTTTTCCATTTAGCTTTAGTTTACATTTAGCTGTCTCTTTTCAAAATAACCTCTCAACCTTTCAATCACCTCTCTCATTTCTCCCGCGAATTTAGCGAACACTACCACATCACCCGCGTAGGCTAAGCTCTACACTTTCCTTCTCCCTATACCTTCCAGCTTCACCATCTGTCAACACTTTTTCCATGTCGGCCACGTAGAGAGTAAAAAGTGTGGGACTCAACGGACATCCCTTCCTCGGACTTTTTCTTACTTCGAAATAATCACATTAACACCCATTCACTCTAATCCTACATACAGTTTCCTTATAGAACTCCCTTACATTCCTCACAATCTCCGAGATACCCTTCTTTCCTAAGCACACTACCAACTTCCCTCATCTACCGCATCGTACGCCGCCTTTAGGTCAGGTCAAAAGAGCAAACAGGCACCCTCTACTTATTTCTTGATCAATTATGTAGTGCAGGGTTATAAAATGCTCTACTGTGCACCTTCTCTCTCTCAAACCAGCTTGCACCTCTGGCACTAGATGCTTCTCCTCTATCTCTCTCCTAACCGCTCGTTCAAGATTTTGTTGAAAATTTTATATGCAGAATTCACTAACGTCCTGTAACCCCCCTCTAGTTTCTGACATTTTCCATATCTCCGCTCTTATGTATTGGGTGAATTATTCCATCCTTCCAGCTCTTTGCTCTTCTCCATACCAAATTAAATTCTTCGCTGAAAGTATTGGTATTACCTCAATACACTCTTTTGGAGCAGCTTTCCAGGCTTCGTTTCCTACGCCGTCGGGGCCTGCCGCTTTCTTGTTTTTGTTTAATGCTGCTATAACCTTGTCCACTTCACCAATTGTTATTTTTTCTTGACAAAAATCTTCCAAAGCTGGTTCCTCCCTTAAACTTTTATTCCCTACCCCTTCCTGGATCTCAACTCCTTCCAAAAAAACCATAAAGTGATTTTTCCACTTTTCCATCGGAATGCTGTTTGGAACTCGTTCTTTGCTCGCTCTACATTCTTTTAAATACTTCCAGAGCTGTGTTTCTGTTTTGATGTCTAGTATGCGCTGACGTTCTCTTCTCTCCCAATTCTGTTTTTTCTTCGTCTTCAAATCCTTTAATTCGCCTTACGTCTTGCATGAAGTAAATGGTGTGAATGGTATGATTGGTAAGTCTATGAAGCTTACTCTTCCCCTTTTTTTAGCAGCTGTATTTGATGACGACCGAATCAAAGAAGTTTGGTGGTAGAGTAATGCTGTGTAGACTACGATAAACGAGAAAAATCTTGCCTAGAAGACTTGGCGGACCTCGAGATTCGACGCCGATCGCCAATATTATAAGACTCAAGTCTGCAACGGAGCGGGCCGTTGCAAGAAAAGGCCCAACATTATGAGAAATTGGAGGCGCGCCAAGGAGCAAACAAGATCTTTCGCCTTGCCCACCCCCGCCACCGCTCAAGTCAGGACATTATCCACGTCATCAGAATCAAAGATGAAGACCACTAGATCTCCGGCATCCAGCCGCCATCCTGAAACAAATCGCGGAATGAACCCTGGGGGCTGCCCCACTAATTACTGCAGCAGAAGTTCAAGAGGCGAATAATAAAATGAAGAACGGGGAGGCGACAGTCACTGATGATATACCAGTTGATGTTTGGAAGGTTCTTGGGCAACACGGCGCCGAATTGCTAGCAGTCGTCTTCAATAGAATCGTGGGAGAAGGCGAGGTACCCAAAGCCTGGACCATGAGCATAATGGTGCCCATCTGGAAAGGCAAAGGCGACGTCAGAGAATGCGCCAATTATCGAACAATCCGTCTGCTATGCCACACCATGAGGATCTTCGAGCATATTGTCGATAGCTGCCTACTTAAAATTGTCAACGTTTGACCCAATCAATGAGGTTTTGTGAAGGGATGCGGGACAACGGACGCCATCCACGCTGCTAGGTCATAGAAAGAAAGGCACCGGGAGAAAAACAAGTCAGTCCACGAAGCTTTCCTTGACCTGGAAAAGCCATTTGACAGTATACCCTATGAACAGATCTGGCACGCTATGCGCTCACACGGCGTCCCTGAAATATACGTGCATTAGACACAGCTAGCCTGACTGAGCCATTGTTGTCCGAACCAAGGTGGCATCTGGCCCGCACCATCCTATACGTGTCGGCCTCCAACAGGGGTTGGCCCTCTCACACCTGCTATTCATGCTTTGCATAGACACAGTAATAGGCGATATCCATGCAGCGCACCTATGGACGCTCCTGTACGCTGACGGTAACAGTCTGCCTGATGCCAGTGCGCGTCTCAGTGCGGCCTGGATGAAGTGGAAGCAAACCACAGGAGTATTATGCGACTGAAAACATATCTACTAGTCTAAAGGCCATAAAGTCTATATGAGCGTTGTTCATCCATAAAATGCGGGAAACTCGCCTGCGATAGTACGCCCACGTCAGGCGCAGTAATGACCAGTCGATGACCGAGGCAGCCCTGTGCCTCACTCCAGATGAACGCAGACCCCGTGAAATACCTAAAAAACGTTGATCCGACTGTTTTAATGAAGACATGATGCTTGAAAATTTAAATCCAAATGATGCCCTTGGCCGAAATAAACGGTGATCGTCATGTAAAAAAAGCAGACTCGGGACAAAACCTAGGAAGAAGAAGAAGATTTGAAGGACAAAATCAAAGAGAAAATATCGCTTCCATTAGTTTGTTCATCATTTTCTAAAACATGGAAACATATGTGGCAACATATGTATCTCACTACATAAACTGAAGGCATTGTAACCGGCTATGTCTCCACCAATAACTATAGATTTCAGGCGGCAATGATGAATACTTGTAGAAGAGTTGTTCCAGACGAATTGGAACGTTGTTATTTCCACTTTTCAGATTGTATTTTTCGTTCCATTCTGAATGGTGCTTTAAAACGTCATTAATTCATCCAAGCTGATGATAATTTTGTTGTAAATATGTAAATTTTGGAGGAAATTGTATTTGTTAAAACCTATTATGACGGTTGTTTGTGTGAAATTGATGTTTTTACTTAAGAATCGCAAGAATTACAAGAATGGACGGAACGTTCAGCAAGGCATCTTTGTCGACCACTAAAGTATTTTTATGAAATGTGGAATGTACGGTAGCTTGTTCTTGAAGGACTACCATAATGCCATTACATACCATTTTATGTTACAAACTAAAAAAAAATTCAACTTTTATTCTTTGTTAACTAATTTTTACATTAAAATTTATATTGTTTTAAATTTAATATAACTAAATAAAATATTATAGTTTTTTATACAGTAGTGCTAACTTGTAACTTTTCGGCCTTCCCTGTTGTTGCAATAAATCCAATGTTTTGAAAGGTTTTTCCTATATTTTTTCGTTTTTCGTTTTTGGTATATGGAATCGTTTTAATTTTGTAAAATAAGTTATCGTCGGCGACACATGAAAACCTCGTAACTCTTAAAAAACCTAAAAGTGAGATCGTTAAAGATGACAAATCATCACCGGTCGAAAGTCAATATTAACCGAAATCCCTATTGAACTCATTAGACTTTTGACCTAGACTGTATAAGTAAACATCCACTAATACGACAAATCCTCTGGATTAATCAGGCAATAGGAACGCGACAAGTGGCAAATCTTCAACAAGCACGAATATTAAAACAAAACATTACGTTTATGTAGACACAAAAACTATCGCATAAAGAAAATAAAATTGAAAACATTTAGGGACTTAAGTACTATAGCCACCGCAGCTAAAGATTTGAACAAAATTGGGATCGATTGGGATGGTTAGATTAGGTTATAACGGAGCAGATAAATCCAGAACACATAATGCGCGGCAGCGGGACCTCTCGCTGCGGTGGCGTTAATACATAAGTACCAACATTTATGTTTATAAATAAATGTTATTGTTTTTAAATATCATATTAAAAATACATGTAAAAGAAATGCAACGATGTCTGTAAATAAATGTGGTTCGGGCTTCTTTTCTATAGTTTTTGTAAGTCTACACGGCAAAAAACATTTTTTTGTTGTCGGAACGTCGGGATGATAAAAAATCGCGTGGAATTAAATGCGTTCAATTTTTTTGTGGACAGAGAGAAAATTAGGTCAGTAGTCTGTGGGCTGTAGTGTGGTAAAGTGCGAGGATTCTTCACGATCAAGGTAAGATTTTCAAAACTAATTACCTATAAATAGTAATATATCATTTAATAACATACAAATAAATGCAAATAACAAATTAAAGGAGTTTTATTACTGTATAAAACCTGCAATTCCATATTTATTGTTTATTATGTTGCTTGTTTCAATTTTAATAAACTGAAATGGATTGAATTGAAATTCATTTACATAAATGTTTAAAAGAAAGTATGAAGATTCTTCGTGATCCGGGTAACATTTTTACTTAGAATTATGATAACTTACATATAATTATAATTACTTATTTATAATTATAATTACTTAGAATCATATATTCTTTAATAACAAAAAAATAAATGTAAATAATCAACTTAAACAAGATGTCACTGTAAAATTCAAAGAAAATTCTATTCTATATTTCTCCTTAATTATGTTTCTTGTTTCCACCCTGATAATATAATAACAAAACACATTCTAAAAGTATGCTTACGAAGAGAATAGGCAACCAACATGTTTTAAATAAACTGACCGACCAAACAAGTTTCTACAATCAGACAAGACAAGAAAAGGCTAAACAAGTCCAGATAAGAGTAATAACGACTAGACAAGATTAGATAATACTGGTTAGGACTGGACAAGACTGGACAAAACAGGACAAGACTAGACAAGACTGGAGAAGACTGAACAAGAATAGACTAGACTGGAGAACATTGGACTAGACTTGAAAAAGCGTAACCAGACCACGAGAATAGACAAGATCAGACAAGACCTGACAAGACCAAAGGAGACCAGATGACAAGAGACAAGATCAGACAAGACAAGACCAGACAAGACCAAACAAGACCAGACAAGGCCAGCCAAGACCAGACAAGACCAGGCAAGATCAGAAAAGTGTCGACAAGCCAGACAAGACCAGGCAAGACCAGACAAGAGTAGACAAAACCAGGAAAGACCAGACAAGACAAGACAAGACCAGGCAAATCAAATCAAATCTATCAAGTAGGTTAAGTTTAGTTTACAAAAAAAATGTGTAAGAACAAACAAAATGCATAACGCTATACATACATTTGAACTTATATTTAAAAAATATGATTAAATTCTTGAAAGCTGTATATTGCCTGGGCTAGTAGCAGATTTTTAACACTTCTCCTAAATGTCTTAGGATTTTCCATTTTGAATTGTGGGAGGTAATTTGTTATAGATCATGATTCCTTGTTGTTCTGGTCCTTTGCTGCAGCGTACTAAGTTTGTTTTCGGCTTATATAGGTTTTCTGTGCCTCTGGTATCGTGGGCATGCTTATCTTTATGTTTATCTATTTTTGCCTTGTTTTGGTGTATAAGATATGCTACTTACAATATATATATATATATATATATATATATATATATATATATATATATATATATATATATATATAGACTAGGTACCGTCAAGATCCCTAGGTCACCAAAATATTGTCTGCATGATACACTCCTTTCTATTCCAATTAGGCCCTGATGATTCTTTTTTGTATTATCAGTAATGGTTTTATCTGCGAAGAAGATCCCCCATATGGCTATGCCATAGGAAATGATAGATTCCACAAAATAGAATGTTAAGAGCTCATCTCTCGATAAAATATCTTTTAAGCATCTTATTTGATATACCCTTTTGTTAAGGGTTGCACAAATATTTTTAATAGTGTAATTCCATTTGGGGTGTTCTTCTATGTAAATCCCCAAAAATTTTGTGCATTTTGCTCGTTTAATGTGTTCACCATATATACATATTTTAATGTCCTCTGCATTCTTCTTTCAGTTTGAAATATTACATATTCTGTTTTTTCCTTGTTTAAGTAAAGATTGTTGGCTGCAAACCAATTCATTGTTTTATGCATAAAGTTTTGTGCTGCGATTTCATTATCCGAACTACAGCTTTCGGATACAATAAACGTCGAATCGTCTGCATATAAGGTGCACTGACCTCCGTTGATGTAGGCAGCTAAATCAGCGATGTAAAGTAGAAAAAGCATCGGTGCCAATACACTGCCTTGAGGAACACACACATTTGTTTCAACAGTTCTGGATTGGGCTGAGCTGTTTCCGTGTTTAACTAAAACGAATTGGTTTCGGTTCATCAGAAAGGATTTTAACCAAATATCTGCTTTCCCTCATATGCCGTAGGTTTTTTCTCTACGAGGCGGTCATGTGGTACACAATCAAACACTTTTGATAGATCGCAAAAAATTCCAATAGGATGTCTTCCGTGATCTACCACACGCATGATTTTTTTAGTGACTTCCAAAATAGCCGATTTAGTTGATTGTCCCTTGCGAAAACCATGCTGCTGGTGCAGAATAAGTTGGTATGTATCCACAAAAGATGTCAGCCTTTGCAACATACAGTGTTCCATAATTTTTGAGAATACTGACACGAGCGCAATGGGCCTGTAGTTATTTGCATCCGTTTTGTTTCCTTTTTTGTGAATGGGGATAATTCGAGATGTTTTTAGTATAGTGGGAAACTTCTCCATTTCAAAAGACGCATTTGCAATATGTAAAATTGGGTCTACTAGCTCATAACGAAAGTCCTTAATGATGTTGCACGGTAAGTTGTCTGGACCACAGGATGATTTATTTTTCAGAGATTCAATGATTGACAAAAGCTCCATTTTCGTGAATTCCCGCACATATATTGTGTCAACATTCAGTTTTATAGGATTATTTGAGATTTTAGTCGGTGGAATATTTTGTACAATTTGTTCAGGGATCCTCTTGAAAAAGACGTTAAATGTATCAGCTATTGAGTCGAGTTCCCTTACTATCCCATTTTCTACCATTAATTCTGGTTTATCACGTATGTCAATATTGTTTGTTTGTTCTTTTATTCTCCAAAGGACTTTTTGTTTATTTGTGGCTGATTGCAGTTTTTTACTCAAGAAATTTTGTTTCGTGTGTGTTAAGAGCTTTTTATGTGTTTTCTTCAATTGGATATATGCCGCTCGCAGTATTGGATATTTTTTTGTAAGATATACAGATCTCTTAATTTTGAGGATGATATTTTTACAGCTTCAGTAATCCAAAGTTTGTTCCTTATGCTTATAGAAACCATGAGAAAGCAGGTATAGACGTTATGTTAATCAAAGAACATTTATGTCCTGATTGTTGAAGGTATCGTGCCATGTTTCATTTGATAATTCCCTCGCAAATTGTTTCTTGTTCTGTGTAAAACTTCTAATTTGATGGTATTTTTTTATTGATTTCCCCATGGAACCGCTTAGCAATATTAATCTATGGTCTGGTAGATCTGAGTATTCCAGGGTCGTCTGTAATCGAGTATTGGTTTTGTTAAAAATGTTGTCGATTTGCGTTTTGGTCCTGTGTGTAATCCTTGTAAAATACTTAACTTGCTCTACCATACCAAAGAATGCCAGCAAATGTCGTAAGTTATTTCTATCATGTGAATCTACCGCAAAGTTTATATTAAAATCTCCCACAAGTATGATATCACTCTTTTTGTCAAAGAAGGTACTTAATATAATTTCCAAATTGACCATAAATGACGACATACAACCAAGAGGAGGTATATACATTTAAAATTTTCATACAGCAGCTCTACCTTTTCCAAACAACTCCACATATTTCGACGACTTTTTCTATAGAGTGTTTGTTAACATCGAGGCTATGAAGAGAGAGTGTCTCTTGATCTAAGGAGGTCCGTGCTCATATTGGTATAGCTTCCTCCTCCTCCAGTGGTATAGCCAGTGGTAGTGCTCCTCCTCCAGTGGTATAGCTTCTACTACAATATGTCAAAATTTTACAGTTAGGTATATGGATGAGTGGCAATATTTCATTGCTCAGCCATGTCTCAGTGAGACACAGAAAACAAGGATTTTTATTATTTAGTATTAGTTCTATTTCATAGACCTTATTTTTCATTGACTGAATATTCATATATAAGATTATATTTCTTTGTATATTGTTTGAAAGTTGTTGTGCTACAGGAACTCGTTCTTCTATTTCTGTTGCTGAATGTTCTCCAGTTTCAGAAAAAATCTTAAGATGATTTACTCCCTCGGTATTGGTGTCTCCAGCCTTAATAAAAGCGGTTCAAACAAGTGTTCCGTGGCCATGTATCTGGTTTGTTTAGGATCTCAAAATCTTCAATGGGTACTGAGACCTTAAAGGACGCATATTGGGTCGGGTGTCGGGACTGTAGCTTTTTACACAGTATTTGTTTGAAGTTTTTCTTTGTAAGATATGAAATGATGTCCTTTTTAGTTATAGTCATAAATTACGTTTGCCCTCTTTTTCCCTCAGATGTTTTATTTACATTTTTTGAGCTACCTGGTTTATCCTTGGTAGAATTAATTCTAACTGGCCTTTCTATCTCGCCGTTATCACTACTTTTCTTGTCGATAAATCTTTTTGCTGCACAGGTCTTGAGATATCTGACGTTTTGGTGTTATTGCCAGTTTTTGGTGTAGGAATACCTTTTTGTAGCAAATTGTTGGGTATTTCCCGCTCAGCAGCAGCTCGAGAGTTCAACAAATCTTCATTTTGTTTGGTTAAAAATTCAACTTGTTTAGGTAACTCAGAGACGACTACTAACAGGGGTTCTATTTCTTTTTTAATAGCCTCCGATATAAAAGTTTCAAAGTTACCACTCGTTATAAAGGTGTTAAGAAAATCCAACTGCTTGTCAGAAGGGATGTTGGATCTTAGTTCCATAGGCATTGTTAACCAAAATAGCTGACAAAGCTCTTATTTGACTAATCACTAACACTGCGGGACAATTTGCCCTACACTATTAACTTGTTCAATTTTTCTGGTCTCGTACGACTACTCTCGCTGACTGACAACGCGCGACTGTGACAGTTTAGACAAGATGAAGTGAAGACTGTGGGAAGTGTAGACTGTGACGTGTAGACAAGTGTAGACAAGACCAGACAGGATTAGGCAAGACTAGAGAAGTGTAGACAAAACCAGACAAGACTATACCAGACCAGGCAAGACTAGACAAGACCAGACAAGTGTAGACAAGACCAGGCAAGACCAGACAAGTGTAGACAAAACCATAATAAAACCATACAATACCAGACAAGACCAAACAAGAGTAGACAAGACCAGACAAGACCAAAGAAGGCCAGACAAGACGAGTCAAGACCAGACAAGACCATACAAGACGAGACAAGACCAGACAAGACGAGACTAGACCAGACAAGACCAGACAAGACCAGGCAAGACCAGACAAGACGAGACAAGACCAGGCACGACTAAACAAGACCAGGCAAGACCAGACAAGTGTAGGCAAGACCAGACAAGACCAGACTAGACGAGGCAAGACCAGACAAGTGTAGACAAAACCAGACAAGACCATGCCAGACCAGAAGAGACCAGACAAGACCAAACAAAGAATTTTGAAGGTAGATCGCAAGTTGGCCACACCGGTTATAGTGTAGAGGTAGAGGATTTGAGGATGAAGTTGCTGGGAATGTATCTCATATTTGGAAATTTATGTCATTGCACAATATTTAAGTGTAAATGATCCGGAAAACAAAAAAAGGTATTGTGATAGTGAAGAACGAATTTAAGACTTCTTAGCGTATATAATGTAGTAGGTGATATTGTTATACTGTAATAGTATATTACGTAATGAGAGTTGTAAGAAGCATATTACATAAGAGCGGAACAGTTACTTTTTCGCGTAATTCCGCGAGTTCGTAATTGCCTTACATCTCGAAATATGTACTATACCTTTATACCTTTTTATTTAGTAGTTATTTTTAGTTTTCGTTAGATTCAAAGATGAATGATGTGACGTTTAATGATTGTTTGGAAATCACTAAATACTATATTTAAAAATAGTATCAACGTGCAGCTCTCAACGAATCAACGAATTGTAAACCAAACAAGCAAGTGTTATTTTGAATTATTAAATAACATTAATCGCGGATTGTTACATATGTTTGTTGTATGATCTATTTACATAATCCACGAACTGTACAATATTGAGCAATTACAATATTGGTCGTAGATAAAATATTTTGTATCAATACTGTACTTGAGATACAGTTAAAATACATTATCTACCTATTAAATTGAATGTTTTATAATTAAACCGAGGTACAATTTGCAACAGTAAACATTCCCATTCAATTGATAATTATTAAATGTACATTTCTTGGCTTTATCTAACAATGGAAGAGACACAGCGATCAAAGCAGTTCAAAACTATATTAGTTCAAAGCAACTCAATTGTAATATTCAATAAATGCAATCGGAAGTTTGGCCTAAGATGTGCTCTGCACAATGACATTTATAATATTCAATTTGAGATGATCGTTATTGCCGAGCAATTTTCCCATTTATTGCAATTGGCGATCTTAAACATAGATTTCCAGCTTGTAAAATATAATACTGCCACAAATTTTAGGATAATAGAAAACAATAAAATTATGGATTCACACCAAATTTTAGGGACTTTTTAGTATTTTTCCACAACAATTTCAATAATTTGTCGTATTTATAGTGTTTCATTTATTTAAACTAGCAAGTGAAAGTTTAAAAACTTAGGTAATAATCGTGTAAAGTCGTGCCATATTTAACCATATAACATACTCAATTTTCAATTTAAGAAGGTTCGAGCGTAACTAATGAGTCAAAATAGTGTTTGAATTTTTCTCTATTTTCAATTATCCTAATAGTTGTTAAAAGTAATTATTTTTATTTATAATAACATAACAAATTTTAAAATTGGTAATTATTATTTATTTAATAAAATAAAGTTATTAAATGACTTCGTTATTTTTGACTTATAAGGTGACATAAAAAGATCTGGCAACGTCAGTGTTATGAGTCGACTGGTTGTAAAGGGATCTGAATTTTATTAGTCCAAGATATTGGCCGAAAACCTCGAATTACCAAAAGACAAAAAATTATAGATAATCTATGTAAAAAGCTGGAGTGTATTCTATCAAATAGTTCCACAGGTGTTCAAAAGTTCAAAATGTTTCCATGTTTTTCTTTTCTCTCACAATAAGCTGTTATCGCTACGTTGCTAAACCATCTATAATGTGAATTACTTTCGATAAGATTCAAAACAAAAAAAAAAAAACTTTAATCGGGATCATCACATTGCTATAATGTTATCGGGTTTTAATATTATATAAGTTTATTGTATATAGTTTTTTATTCCTTAAAGTTGGGAAATTAATATCGAAAAAAATAAATTAAGACGCGACGGAAGCCTGTCGTCCATAGAAACCTGTGTATAAGATTCGAAAAAGCATCATTTTTGATTTTTTTTTTCCGGATAAACTAAACGGAGGATCACTTTCAAATTTTGAGAGGTCATAAATAAAGTATTGATCTTCATGTATAAAAAGCTTCAAAGCTTAAACTTGAAAAAAATATTTAACATGGGATTCGCTCTAACCCCCTTAATGCTATGCAAAATACCTCTTTACCATGAAAAGAAATATCTAAAGTAATTCTCCGTAATACGCACGTTTCATTGGGTTTATGAACTTTCCTGAAAAAATTACAGAAAAAAATTAGAAGATAGTAGAATTTTATTCGCAGCAAAATAAAATGTGCTGTTTTCTCTGCGAGGCATATCCATTGAATCATATAGGAGGAAAACTGGAAAAATTAAATTTTTATAACATTTTTCGGAAACACCGTAAACGTAAAAAACCGGTTAACTGGTTAAAACCGGTTTTATGTATATATATATATATATATATATATATATATATATATATATATATATATATATATATATATATATATATATACCGCGGACAGGCCAACAAAGACCACGCAAATATCATTGCTTTATAGGTCTAGTTTCCTTCTTTCTCCTCCAGAAGTCTTTCATCCTGGTCGACTGCGCAGCTCTTCTTTCAGCAATCTATTCTCCTCTGTTGAGATTCTTCTTCTCCCCAACAAGATTTTTTAGGCCAACATTTTTTTTTTTTACTCTATTCGGTTTAGACAATCTTCTTCAGAAATTTTGAATTTTTGAAGATTTCTTTCATTTGTCTTATATAGCCTCCTTGCCCTTTATAGTTCCAGATTTTATCAAAAATTTGTTTGTTTAACCTTGAACAATCCATGCGGACCATATGTCCGTAGAGCTGAAGTCGCCTTTTTCTGATCATAACTACAAGGTCTTTGCTTTTTGGCGTATACTCGTCCTTCCGCCGTCTATAGTTTTCTTTTTTTGTTTTTCATTTGTTGTTTGTGTTTTGTTGTTGTGTTTTGTTGTTGTTTGTTGTTGTTTGTCTTCGGTTTTGGTTCTGCTTTGGCGAGAAACGCATAAAACGGTTCCTTTCATTCCTTTTTTCCCCCTTGGTTTCTTCGTTTCTTCTGATGTGGCCTCTTGTCCTCGGCTGGGTTGGTCCTGCTGTTGTGCTGCGGTTCTTTGGCTTCCTTCTTTGTTGTCTCGTTTGCTGTGCTGTCGGTGTGGTCCTTTTGTTTCGCCGGGGTTGCTCTGGGTACCCTGTGGGTAGAAAACAGAGTTATTTATTGTCTAAATGTGGTTTGTTGTATTTTTGGGAATTTCCATTTGACGTCTGTTTTGTAGTTTGCGGTTTGTTGTATTGTTATATTGTCATGTTGTCAAATGTTTTTTGTGTAAGTTTTGCTATGTGCTCTGTGATTGTCTCCATTTCGAGGTCTTTATGTATTTGCTCGTTGGTTATGTACCATCGCGAGTCTGTGATTTGTCTCAGTATTTGTTTTTGTATGATTTGTAGTCGGTATTTTACGTGCTTGTCAGCTTGCGTCCAGAACGTCGAGGAGTATGTCATTATTGGTCGTATTACTATCTTGTACAGTTTCCGCTTATTTTCCATGTTGAGTTTGCTTTTCCTGTTGATGAGTGGATAAATATGGCCTTTGATTTGTTTAATTTTCTTCGCAATGTAGTCAACATGTCCTGCGAAGGTTAGTCTTTTGTCCAGTATAATACCTAGATATTTTACCTGATTTTCCCATTTTATACTTGTATTATTAATCTTGAGGCATTTTGTTGGGACGTGTTTGAATTTTCTTCTTGTGAACATGATGGCTTGCGTTTTCTCAGCATTAAGTTGTATTTTCCACGTGTTACACGAGCGATTTATTTCATCTAGGTGGTTTTGTAGTCTCTCGGTGATGGTGTTCGCCAAGATTCCTCTCGTGTATATAGCAGTATCGTCTGCGTATAGTGCAATGTTTGTGTTTTCCATTCTGGGTATATCAGCGGTATAAATGTTGTAGAGCAAGGGCCCCAGTACGGACCCCTGGGGGCACCCGCTCCCACTGGACGAGTCGTCGACATCGTGTCATTTAATTTCACTTGGAACGTTCTGTTGCCGAGGTACGAAGCTAGTAGCTTTGTCATCCCCACCGGGATTTTGAATTTATTCATTTTATATATTAGACCTTCGTCCCACATCTTGTCGAAGACCTTTGAGACGTCCAGTAGTGCCGCTCCCATGGCGTATCCCCTGTTGAAAGCGTCAATTATCGCTTCGGTTATTCTCGTTGTCTGGTACGTTGTGGAATGGTCATGTCTGAATCCGTGCTGTTCGTCGGGGATTATTTGTCTCTCGTTAACTATGTCTGTCAGTCGTTTGTGTATAATTTTTTCCGTTATTTTTCCAAGTTCTGTTAGTAGGCTTATTGGCCTATAGCTTGACGTTATGTTCCTAGGTTTGTTGGGTTTTGAAATCAGTGTTGCTGTGGCGTGTTTCCATTGGGTCGGAAACGTCCTGAGTTTGAGCGATGCGTTCACTATTTGATTCATTCTGTCTATAGCGGGCGGCGTTAGGTTCTTGATAGTCACATTGTTTATATTGTCACAACCTGCGGGGGAAGGTGTAACCCCTACCAGGCGCGTCCCCGGGTGGCGGATAGGGGATTGCACACGCGGACCAACACCATTGCACGGTAACCATGCTTCGGCACGAGATTACCAGTTTCCTCTTATCTTTCCTTCTTTGATCTTTCGACCTCCCTTGGTCAACTCTTCGGTCTACTCATGACCACCTTTCAACTCCTGATGCTAGTAGGTATCGAGGGCTAGGGAGTTAAACTTCTTTCTTCATCAATCTATTACTCCTAATCCTACGGTGGTGGACCTTACCCGTGCCAAGAGGATGCATGGCCAGAAGGAGGTCAGTCTGGTCCCTAACGAAAGGAAACCTGGCAAAAGGTATAAATTGCACCCCCCCTCAATGGATAGTGCAAACCGAGGTAACAACCACCAGGTGGGTACGGGCAACAGCTCGGAATCCCACCCTGCGCAAGCAGGCCGCCCAATCGGATCTGGTGTGAGCAACAATCCATTCCCGGAACGTGAGTTCCCCAAAAAGTCCACCCGTAAAGGGAGACTCCCGTCCTCTAAGGACAACACAAGTAGCAGGCTAACGAAACCCGGGCCTAGCACTAGTAATGATGCAGAGCTGAATAAAGCGACATCTAGCAAAAAAGAGGTGAAACCGTCCGTCAGAGCCTACAGGGATAGAAGGGCGGCTTACAAACCCCTCGATAAATTTAAGGGCATCCCGGAGGAAAAGCGGTCTGATCAAGACAAGGCGAAACTCGAGTGGGCCCTTAAAGTTACGAAAGAGCATGAGTCGGCGGCAACCCAGGGATCGTCCAAAAGAAAGGATGGACAAACAGATCGACGGACGAATCCCCGCTCATAGGGAAAAAAGGGCACGACTGGGTCCTTCGCCACAGTCCAACAAAAAGGGACTCCCAAAGCGCTCATACAGTGAGATCATGAAAGATCATCTGGTATGGGCGGTCATTGACAGAGGTCACCGGGATGGGAGTATCGCGCCAGCCAAATGGGGACTGGTGGAAGCGGCTCTCTTGGGCAAATACCTGGACATTCTCCAGAAGAATCCAGGCCCAGCTCATTGCTGCAGAGACGCAGGTTGGCATCAAGGACATATCAAGCTGGTGGCTTGTGCAGATCAACGATCAGCGGACCTGTAGAAGCAAGCCATCGGGGAAGTGGAGGAAGTCTGGCCAGGCGCCCGAATCGAGGCTGTCTCAAGGGACAAGATCCCGAGCAGACCGAGATCGAGAGCCTGGATCCCGACGGAACCCTCTGACCCGAGGACAATTCTGAAGATAATTCAGACCAGCAACCCCACGCTTCCAACTGAGGATTGGAGCGTTATCAAAGTTAGCGATGCAGCGGGTATGAGAAGGCAAGTAATTGTCATCTTAAACGAAGCATCTCTAGCGCCACTGGCAGAAAGTAAGGGAGTGATCAGATACGGCTTCGGCTCCACTACCCTGAATGTTTACAAGAGTGACCAGAGAACCCCAATCCCCTCGAGGGAAGGGGAGCCTCGGTCACATTCAGACAGTGAGATGTCAGATATGGGGGTCACGAATATGTTCGTACCTCTCCATCTAGATGAGATTAGCGAAGCAGAGGAGAATCTGGCGCTAATCTCTGTCACCGAAGACGACAACGACGTAACGATCGTCGCGGTGCCAGAAAACTCTCTTAACGATGGGGGGGTAATACAATTTAACCTCCACCACTCCAAAGCAGCCTCGGCTGCTCTGCTCCTCAAACTGTCAAAGGGAGGAGTCGACATCGCCCTAATCCAACAACCCTGGGTCGTGGGTACCAAGATCTGTGGACTGGGCTCTGACAAGTACAGGTTACTGTACGTAAAAAAGCAGGTAAGCCACGATCGTGCGTCCTGGCGGATAAAAGCATCAACGCTTTTATGATGCCTAACCACAGCGATTGAGACACTGTTACTGTATCAATGGGACTCTCTAATCATAGGTTATGGATGATCTCAGGATACTTCGCCCATGAGAAGGAAAGTCCCCCAGAGGGTTTCCAAGGTATAATCACAGAAGCCAACCGAGTAGGGGCGGACGTGATCATTGGAGCCGATGCCAATGCCCACCACACCATATGGGGCAGCTCGGACACGAACAACAGAGGTGAGTCTTTACTAGAATTTATACTAACCTCCGACCTAGAAATATGTAATATAGGTAACACTCCCACCTTCACCACAGTCGTGAGAGAGGAGGTACTTGATATTACACTCGTTTCCACTAAAACGCCTAACCTTGTAAGCAATTGGAAAGTGTCAAAAGAACACTCGTTTTCTGATCATAGGTTTATTGAATTTAAGGTAGGCATACATATGCAAACTAGGCCTAAGTTTGTAGACAAACGGAAGACTGACTGGGGTAAGTACAAAACTACCCTATCGGGTCTTCTATCGGAAGAGCCGCCCCCAACACCAAAAACAGGGGATGAGCTAGACATAACTGTAAAACAGTTCACAGGTGCCTGTAACAAGGCCATGCGCACATCATGCAAAGTCGTGAGCAGGATAGGTAAGAGCAAACCACGGTGGTGGAGGCCGTTAATAAGCTCCCTAAGAAAGGAAAGCAGGAGGCTGTTCAACGAGGCAAAAAGCACCAATGAGTGGACTGCCTATAAGAACAGCCTACGGAATTTCAAAACGGAGGTTAAACCTCAGAAGCCAGCCGACTGCGAAAAATTTTATCTAAGGATCCGGCAGTCCAAAGCTTCATACAGAAGCAAGATGGAAACTGGACAACCTCATGTACAGAAACGCTGGAGCTACTCATGGATACACACTTTCCAGACAATGGAATAAGTGTAGTGGACTCCACCATAACTGCTCCACCTCGGTATCTGGCTGACAGAATTGTAGGTGGAGATAAGCTAACCTGGAGCATCAAAAGCTTCAAACCCTTTAAGTCACCTGAACCTTCCGGGATCAGTCCAGTTGAGCTGCAAGAGGCCATAGATATAGTTACACCTTGGTTGGAGACTATGTTTAAGGCATGTATAAACCTCTCATACATCCCAAAAATACGGAGAGAGGTCGAAGCGGTCTTCATCCCAAAAGGAGGAAAGGCCTCACACACCTCCCCCAAAGACCTGAGACCAATCAGCTTATCATCGTTCCTGCTAAAGACACTTGAAAGACTGATTGACTTGCACATGAAGGAGGCATTACACCCTGAAATGCTGTCAATGTCTCAGCACGCATAAACAAAGGGTAAATCCGTGGAAACAGCACTCCACGCCTGGGTAAACCAGATAGAGAGCTCGATGAGGCATAAGGAGTTCACGATGGTTGTCTTCCTCGATATGGAAGGGCATTTAACAACGTGAAGCCTGAAGCCATAGAATCAGCCTTAACTGGACTAGCCATGGACAATGCTCTATGTCACCTGATCGGAAAAATGCTCCGTGAAAGGAACATTAGGGCCACAATGGAAGAATCCCACATAAGAAGGAAGGTGAGTAGGGGAACCCCACAAGGAGGCGTCCTCTCACCATTGCTTTGGAACATCACGCTAAATGAGCTGCTCCTCCAACTTAGGAAATCCGGCTGCAGGGTCGTCGCCTATGCGGATGACGTAGCAATAGCGGCCTCAGGGAAACACCTCAATACAATGTCGCAACTTGTTGAAGGGGCCCTATCGAAACTAGCGCAATGGTGCAAAAGGTGTGGCGTAGATGTCAACCCGTCAAAAACCGAGCTAGTCGTTTTCACAAGCAAACACAACATCCCAGAATTCAGGCCCCCAATGCTAAAGGGCACTGAACTGGCGATCAAGGAGAGCGCCAAGTACTTAGGTCTCATACTAGACCGAAAGTTATCTTGGAAGCTCAACATAAACGAAAGAGTACGGAAAGCAACGGTGGCGCTGTACTCTTGCAAGAGAGCGGTGGGGAAGTCTTGGGGCCTCAACCCCAAGATTACCTTCTGACTATACAGAGCCCTAGTCACACCAATCTCTACTACGGCGTTTTCATTTGGTGGCCGGCACTTAATAAAAGAGTCCATCAAATGGCGCTTACAAAAGTGCAGAGAATGGCGGCGCTCATGATAACGGGAGCCATGAGAACGACGCCTACGAAAGCCTTGGAGACAATCCAGGACATAGCCCCGGTCGATTTAATGGGCAAGCAACTTGCCATTACCACAGCACTTAGACTAAAGTCAGTGCGAATGTTGACATCGGACTATCGTGGACATCGCCGGAATAATCAATGAATTTAAAGGGGTGCCCAAAAACATAGACCGATGTCTAGCAACACCTGCTTTTGGTAACAACTTCTCATACCACATACCCTCTAAAGAGGAGTGGATGGAAAAGAAAGAGGTACCAGCAGGACACACGCAGGTCTTTACAGACGGCTCACAGAGGGAGGACAAAGTAGGCAGCGGAGTTTTCTCCAACGACCTCAACCTCAGAATTAGCTTACGCCTGCCGGACTACTGCAGCGTTCTACAGGCGGAGGTAACCGCCATAAAAGGGGCAGCAGAGTGGCTGATGGTAAATGGGGACCCTGGTGAACAGATCCACATTTACACCGATAGCCAAGCTGCTCTCCGGGCAGTTACTAGCGTGTGCACCAACTCAGCAGTGGTCTCTGGCTGTCGGAGAAAGCTGAATGAGCTCGCAGCACACACAAACGTGAGACTCACGTGGGTACCAAGCCACAGCGGGATCTCAGGTAACGCAAAAGCGGATGAGCTTGCAAAGAACGGCACAAGCCTGCACTCAACTGAAATATTACAGGATATTGGTATTCCATTTGCCTCGTGCAAGGAGACCATAGCCGAAATAACCTCGAACCTAGCGGAGCGAAGGTGGAGGGATGAAGAAACCTGCGAGGTAACCAGGCAAATATGGCCTCACCGAAACAGGAAAAGAAGCACCAACATCGTCTCTCTAAAAAGAAACGATATCAGACTGGCAGTGGGAGTCATCACGGGACACTGTCCCATTGGCAATCACGCTGAGAGACTGGGCATAGCGAAGCGGGACTACTGCAGAGGCTGCCTGGACGAGGAGGAAGAGGAGAGTGTTCAGCATTACCTATGCCAATGCCCCTCTCTGACCGCAACACGATTGCTCTTCTTAGGCCGACCTTTCTTGGATGATCTCTCTGACCTCGCATCACTAGATGCGCAGACTCTCATGAGGTTCATCCACGGCTCGAAATGGTTTGACAAAATGCCCTGAGGAGGGTTGTACTGCAAGTACCGTGGTAACACAACGGGCCCATCTGAGGCCTATGTGAGCATTAGCTGCCACTTAAACCTAACCTAACCTATATTGTCACAACCGTGTGTTTTCCTGTTTTTAAGGTTTTATATTATTTCCGTTATTTCCTCTGGCGTTGATTCTCTTATTTCGCAGTTTTCTTCGCTGTTTAGAATCCCCCTTACCGTTTCGTGGATTCCTTGAGAATTGTGGATTGCGTTTGGGGTATTTGGTGTGAATTGTTCCTCGAGGGCGTTTGCGAAAGTCTCTGTCTGGTCAGTGTCAGAGGTTGCTGTGCTGCCGTCGTTCTTTTTGATAGGTGGTATTGTGTTGCGGTTCTGTTGTTTTAGAGTCTTGGCTAAGTACCAAGGTTCGTCTCTGGTGTCGTTTATTCGGTTTAGTCTGTTTTCCCAGTCTGCGTTTTGTTGTTCTTATAGCGCCAGTTTTACTTGTTTTGTCAGTCGGTTCAGGACCGTTTTGTCTGTCGGCGCTAATGTACGTTGGTACGTCTTGTTTACTTTCCGTTTTGCGCGTATTAGGTTCATTATTTCCTGTGGGAGTTTAGCTGTTCTGTTGGTGGTTAGTTTTCTTGTGGCGGTATGGAGCGCCTCCTTTATTTCGTTCTCGAATGTTTGCGCCGCCTGTTCTAGGCTTAATGGGTCTGAAATATCTGTGCAGTTAATATCTAGGTTCTCTTTAAACTTTTACCAGTTTATTAATGTTTTCTCGCACGTTCTTCTCGCACTTTTCGTTTGGACGTTCATGTGCACGGGGTTGTGATCGGAGCTTAAGTCTTCAATACAGACTATGTCAATGTTTGCTGTGACGTTTTTCATTACCGCTATATCCAATATGTCCGGCGAATATCTGCTATTAGCTGTGAAATGTGTTGGCTTATTTGGGGCCAGAACCGTTACTAGGCGGTTTTCTGTGTAACGTTTTAGTTCTCTTCCTTTTTTATTTGTTTTTCTGCAGTTTCACTGTGTGTGTTCTGCGTTAAAGTCTCCCGCAGCTATCGTTGCCGTGTTATTTCTAAATATTTTATCCAAGAAATGAGCACTACATCATTTCTTTCCCTGGTGGCGAGTATAGTGAATACAAGGCCAGTGGACCGTCTGCGGTCATTATTTCGATTCCTATCGTTTCTGTGTTATGCGCCGTGTCTACTACGGGCAATTCGTGGTGTTTCAAATTCCTCTTGATTATTATAGCAACTCCGCCTCCGGCTTGATGGCCCCTGTCTTTCCTGTAGGTTTGGTAGTTTGGTATGTTCAGGCGATTGCAGCGTCGCAGGTGCGTTTCGTTGATTAGCGGCACATCTATGTTGTATTCCGTCATGTGTGCTACCAGTTAGAGTTTCTTACTTTCGACTCCGTTTGCGTTCCAGAAAACAATCTTTAGCTCGTCCACGTTCCGTTTTCTAGTCATTTTTGATGATGTTTGTGATGGTTTTTGCGTAATTTGTTATTTCGTCCTCGTCTGTTTGTATAGAGGCGTAATTGTGTAGCAGGTTCGTTAATTCGCTCGTTACTTTTTCTATTTTTGTCTTTGTCATCGGTGTTTTCATTTCGGTGTTTTGTCTGTTTTCGCTGGTGGTTGCTTGTGCTGTGTCCCGGTATGTCGTGTTTTCCCTAACTGTGGCCTGTAACTGTTCGTTTTTGTCCTGGGAGTTGGTCGTTGTTGTTGTCTTATCGTCTATGTTCTATTTGTCAGGTTGGCGGAGCAGTTCCTCTATATTGAGACGTGTTCGCCTCCGCATTTTTCGCATTTTGGTGGCAGTGTCGATGGTTTCTCGCATAGGTGCGTGCTGTGTTTTCCAGCACATTTCATGCATCTATATTCTGCGTTGCAGTTTCTCTGTACGTGTCCATAAAGCTGACATCTGTGGCATTGTACTGTGTCTCCTCTGGGTTTGAGCGGCTCTATTCTTACGCAGAGGCAGTGTATTCTTTCCATTTGATAGATGGATTTGTACTGTTTTGGTATTTCCACTAATACCATTTGGATAGGGGTCGCGTTCCTTCCCTTCATTCTTGTCACCATGATTGCCGGGTAACCTTTTTCGGCTAAGTCATTCAGAATTTCTTCTTCCTCGACTTCGATGGGGATTCCCTTGATCACCACCTTGAGGTTCTTCTCGGAGCTCAGTTGGTGTGTGTGGAACTCGTAGTTTCCCTCTTTCATCAGTCTGTACATTTTACGATAATCCGTTATAGTTTGTGGTTGGATTCTTATTCCGTCTCTTGTCGAAGTGGCCTTTGTGAATTTGATGTGTTTGTTGTCTAGTTTCTTACTGAGTCTGGTCCATTTTTCTTTGTTCCGTAGAATGATGGGGGTGTTGTTCTTTTCTTGGGTGGGGTTTTCGGTTTCAGTTTCTATATCGTCTTCGTCGTCACTGTCCTCTGTGTCTAAGCATGCATACATGTTCATTTACCTGCGATCCTGACGTGCTCGATCTCTCCAGATTGGTAGTTTTCTTGAGAAACTTGAACGTTTATTCGTCCTCCTGTTCGGGTTTGCGCTTGGGGGCGGCTTCGGTGGGGCTGTTCGTGTCCATCGGCGTGGCTCTTCTCCGTGTGGTGGCTTCGGTTGCTCTCTTGGGGGCGGCATCCGTTGATCTCGTGGGGGCGACTTCAACTGGTCTCTTGGGGACTTCTTCGGTTGGTTTTTTTGGGGCGGCTTCGGCTGTTCTCTCGGCGGTGGTTCTTCTGGTCGTGGCTGTTTCCTGGGGTTGATCCTTGTCGGTTTGGGTTTTCTTTCTCCGGCTGATTATGTAGTTCAGCAGGTACTGGATGACGCTGTCGTCCATGGTGTCCAGGACGGCGGTGTCGACTTGCAGGGCGGCTCCGTTGAAAGTTGTTGCAATGAATAAATTCATTTTTCTGCTTGGGTGGTTTTTTTTGGTTTTGTCAAGAGTGGTATAGTATAACGTTCTTCTTGCGAAGGTCGGTTAGACTATGATAACTTCAAGGTTGTCATTTTTACTATAAATTTCTGCATTTGATCTTAGTCTATAACCTTCCTGTCTTTTCCTAGGACCATAAATCCTTCTTAAAATTCTTCTTTCTATTTTGAGCAAATTCTCCATTTCGGTTATATTTGTAGTTTCCATGCCGTCCAAGATGACAGGTCTAACAGCTGTATTAAAATGTCGTAATTTTGCATTGATAGACAGGTTCTTTTTATTGTATACATTTTTTGTACAAAAATTTAATATTTCCAATTTCCCCCTTTTTTGTCCTCAATTGCCAATGTATCCGTCCCATTGCTACTAATTATTTCTCCAAGATATTTAAATCGGTCAGTGTCCCTGATGCTCCAATAATTTTTTTGTATCATTTTCTTAGTCTTTTTCTGATCATTTATTATCATCTCTGTTTTTACCAACGAAATCTGTAAGCCCGCTTTTTCCGCAGTTTCTTTTAAGGAGGTTCCCAAGCAGCAGTCGTGCCGCTTTATAAAATATAGTTGAGGTGCAGTGTTCCTTTGGGTGCCGCTTATCTGCGTAGAAGTTCTAAAATACTTTCGTTGCGTCGTTTCTCCGATCCGACAACATGGCATTCTAACTCTATATTTTTATGTTGTTGACATGCGTAGCGTTTCGATATTTTGAAAAAAAAATTGGATATTGCAAATAATATATTAATGATGATCTCTCGATTGAGGAATGGTAGATTTGTTAAAAAAAAGACAAATGATGCAATAGCTAAATCTCTCGCGGGTATGTCTGAGGCTAAAAAACGAAAATTTCAATCCATACTGAATGAAACAGCTCAATGTGAAATCCCCGATGAGAATTGTATTGTTTCAATGAGAGAATTAGCTAAGAACCTCAAATGTAGCAGCTGCAAAAGTCTCTTAGACATAGAAAAATTAAGAGATTTCAGAAGAATAGGACTTCATATTCATTTCAATATAACATGTGAAACTTGTGCTAAATGTAATTTAGTTAATACTGGACTAACCAGTATTGAATTTTCTGCTGTTAACTTATCCGTAATTCTAGGTAAGTTTGTATTATTGGACTTAAATTTTTGAATAATGAAATCAAATAATAAATATAATTATTGATAAAGTTTTTGTTATTGCGAGTTTGGTATTATATTTAAATATATGTAGGTATACACTAGCGGCCCGCGGGTCGCGCATTGCCGACTTTTGCCGATTTTAATGTTATTTGTATTAAGTAAAATAAGTAGATTTTTGTATATTTGGAGTTTTATTTTCTTTTATAAGAAGTGTCTCTCCACTTTTGTTTTCCGATGTTATAATAGCATGTCAGTAAAATTGTTACTATTTTTTCTTCTTTCTTTTATATTGATTATAATAATAATATTTATACCTATTCGATTAAAAAAAAACTATTTAAGCGACATATTACATTACAAAACATCTGACTGTGCCCGCTGAAAATGACCCTCCCTCAGAAAAAAGTTGCCGACCCCTGCTCTAACGTATCGAAATTGTAATAATAGTTATTATTTTCATGCTCCAGGAGCTATACATGCTGGTGTAGGAAATACTGGCTTGAATAAAATTCTTGCTTGTGCTAATTTACCTCGAATAAGTGATTGCCTTTATAAAAAGTATGAGGATATACTTGGTAAAGCAATCGAATCAGAAGCAAGGGAAAGTTGCAAGCGAGCTGCTTCTAAAGAAAAACAATTGGTGATAGAAAATATCAAGAAATTACGTGATACGTTGTAAGTCCTAATTTATTCAAAACTAAAATTGAAAAGTTTTGTAGTACAAAAGATAATTGAAATTAGAAAAGATAATTGAAAAGTCCTGTATAATTTTTATAATTTTCATTTCAGACCTGCGGAAATTACCAAAGATATTTTCCCTCAGTTAGACATCCTTACTCTTTCTTCGAATAATAATGATTGTTTATTCGATAATGCATTAGGTGAAATAATTAATATCATAGTTTCATTTGATATGGGTTGGTCAAAACGAGGCAATGGACTCGAATTATAGGTTTTTTATCCGGGAAAATTTAAGATTATGCGACAAGAAACCGAAAATGCAAGAAATGCGATATGGGACATGCAAAAGAAGACCATGACTGCCGATTGAACTTCCATGGAAGTGCTAAGGCTATGGAAGCTGATGCGGGGGTTCAACTTGTTAATCATAGCAACATCCTGAAAGAAGCTGGGTTACAAGTACGAGTCATTATAGGAGATGAGGATAGCTCTATGATTGCTGCAGTACGAGCAGATAATCCTACAGTAAGATTTCATAAATTAGCTGATAAAAATCACTTATCGAAGAACTTTGCCGGTGAATTATATAAAATGAGGGATAGATTTAAAGAATTAAGTAAAAAAGATGTTATTCCTCATATAAAAAAATGCTTCTCCTACGCTGTGTCACAAAATAAGGGAAATTCTCGAAATTTAGCGATAAATTTAATTCAAATACCTGATCACATTTTTTAGAAGACATGAAAATTGTGGTAATTGGTACAATCCCAACAAAAAAACACACGCTGAACTTACGTGATGAAGCTTTGTATGAAGAATTAGTACGCTTATTTCAGAAATACGCATCAAATTCTCATAAATTTTCCATTGCAGCTTCAAGTCAAAGTAACGAAAGTTTTAATAATATTGTGGCAAATAAAGCCCACAAATAAATGTCTAAGTACAAGTAGTGCTTGTGATATTAGAGTAGCTGAAGCTCTTTGTACTAAAAATGACGGTAAAGCAAGTATTTTAAATATTAAAAAAAGATTAAATATTTCTATTGGATCCCGCACAGTCGATTATGTTCATCGTAGTGATTTGAAGTGTAAAAAACGAGCATTAGTAAGTCAGTCTAAAGCCAAAAAACTGAGACGGATTGAATTAAAAAAAAAAAGGGAGCTGTTGAGGAAAAATACCGAAAGATATGAAGGTATTACTTATCAAAGTAATTGTGGAATGAACAAATTAATTAATTCCATACCAAATGACTGCGATAATTACAATAATAGTATTACACTACAAGATAATACAAAAGTTGTGTATTTTGACATCCAAACCACGGGATTTGCTGCAAATCCGCATATTTTACAAATTGCAGTTATCTCTGATTGTAAAATTTTTAACATCTACGTAAATACTAAGACCAAGATTTCACCATCAGCAAGCGCTGTTACTCAACTTTACCAAAAACATGGAAACTTATTCTATAAAGATAAAAAAGTTGAAACCCACAAAATTTCCTATGCTTTGGAATCTTTCGAATAATTTTTATTTAATTTATGCAATGGGCAAAAAAATTGTTTGTTAGTTGCTCATAATGCCCGGTTTGACGTTCCACGACTTTTACGAGCTATAACGAATGCAAAAGTACCTAGAATTTTGGATTTGATTTCAGGGTTTGCGGATACTTTGACTTTATTCCGAACCGTCTTAGTTGATAGAAAAGGTGCTGGTCAAGTTAAATTAGAAACTTTAAGTAATGATTTTTTAGAACCTAGTGATGATATTTAGCAATTTCACGATGCCGTTTATGATGTCGTGATACTACAAAATTTGATAAACAAATTAAAATTACAAAGTAATTTATTAAATTCGTACAAACGAAGTGATTATTATTTACAAGAATTATCTATGTCAGATAAAATTAGAGTAAATTTACGAATGTTGGCTGAATTAAAAGATATTATTTCTATCAACATGTGCAAAAAACTAGCTCTAAATGATATTTCATGTGATAATTTAAAAAAGATATATTATGAAAAAGGTGAAAATGCTATTGTTAAATTATTTTCGGAAAAATTAGATGATAACGATGGCGCGAATAACAAAAAATAAAAATATTATTACAAAAGTATTAGACTTTTTGAAAAATCTAAATCAGCCAAAGCTCAAGAGCTCAAAGCCAAAATAAGTATTAAGAAATTACTAGTTGCTAAGAAAAAATAATATATTGTTAGGATTGTATGTTCATTTGATGTTAATAAAAGTGTTTATGAAAATTATATTTCACATTTTTTATTTACAAAACCTACAGTTAACCTATATCCGTAAATTACTCGCATTTTTTAGAGACATTGACTATACAGTTCAATGATTGGAGACTTGTATCTTAAACTTTCGCGCAGTGTAACGTTGCCAAGTCGCCATCTCCCACTCTTCAAGTTATAGAAGTAAATATGAAAACCATCAAAAGTGCTTGGCTTTTAACAATATTATAACAAAATGAATACCGCTTGATAGTGTTATTTTTACAGAAAGATATTTGTCATATCTTCATTTACTGATTCTGAAAAATTTACTGAATGTCAAGAAAAGTACTATTGATATTTAATAAAACGTGTGTGAGAACATCAATCCGGGTATGGTTTACATGTTAAACATGCAAATTTTAACCGTCAATATTTACAAATTTTTCACCGCAAAGACTATTTAAACAAATTTCTACGGGTAAAGGGTACTTTTAACTATATGTATTCAAAATTATAGAATTTAAAGTAAGCTAATTTTCTTGGGAACGTCCTTAACTGATCAATTTGGTTACTAGCTTCTTGTTCTGATTCAGCAAACAGCGCTACGTCGTCAGCAAATGCTAAACCTTTGACTTTGAGGTTCTGATTCTTTGTACCAATTTTAGCACTTGAATCGTTCTTCTCCAAAACCTCCTCATAACTTTATCTAAGACCAAATTGGAAAGCATTGGTGATAGACTGTCCCCTTCTCTTAGCCCTGTTTTCACATCGAAGGGCTCGCTAACTTCACTTAAAAATTTGACTCTGAAAATCGTATTAGTTAACGTAAATTTTATTAAATTATTAATTAATTTTTTGATCAACTAATGTGTCAAAAACAGTATCCCTATCCAGTGAAATTTCTGAAAATCAACGAATGAGATAAAGATATTCTTTGGCCTGTTATTTTAAAATCAATTTTAAACTAAACATTTGTTCTGCACACGATCTATTCCTTCTGAAACCACTTTGAAACTCGCCAAGCTGTGGTTTGAACTGTGGTTCAAGTCAATGTTTAGTATGTTTATTTTTCCACTTTGTAAGAATTTATACAACGTCAATTTTCCTTTATACCACCTTTCTGAAATTCTAATTTTTAAACAATTATAAAAAAAATTCAAAGTAATACTGATTTGTTTCAATTGTGTAAATAAAAAGGACAGCACTCCAAAGGACAGCAGTCAGTAACGTTGAAGTATTTTTGCTTAGTTCATTTACTGCTAATTCTGTCGTCTTTAACCCATTTTTAAGGTTCCGTACCGAAAACGGAACCCTTATAGGATTACTTTGTTGTCCGTCTGTCTGTCTATCTGTCTGTCTGTCTATCTGTCCGTCTGTCTGTCTGTCAAGACCATTTTTCTCAGGAACGCGTAGAGGCAACAAGTTGAAATTTGTATCAAATACTCGGGTCTGCGGGCTCTTTCAGCTGTGGAAAAATTAAACTTGTAAGTCAACGCGCTCAAAAGATATGACCGTTTCTGTCGCATATTTTTCACAAGGGAATCAAAATCTATAGGGTACTTCCCGTAGACCCAGAATCATGAAATTTGGCAAGAAGCGGTGCCTTACAGCACATGTAAAGGGAAAAATCTGAAAACTGTATATATGTAGTTTAATTAACAAGAAAAATGCGAATTTACTATTAGAAACTTATGAAAATACACTAATGTTGTCGTAGTGGTATTGTCAGGCTCCATAAGCATATGGGTTGCATACAGTTAGGTCCTAAGGTTAAAAAGTATGTGTTGGCACCAAGCTGTTTATTCTGAATTTTCTTTGTTATATTCGTTATGCATTTCATCACGTACGCTCTATATACATAATATATACAGGGTATATATTATGTCTAAATTTTGCTTGTTTATAACCGACATGCGACATACTCAAGTCCCGTAACATCCTGTATATATTATATTTCGTCTAATTTTTCGTTATAATCTACATAATATGTTGATAATCTATATAATAATACTATACTATAATCTACATAATCTACATAATATGTTGTAGATAATATGTTGTAGATACTTAAATCACGTTCGCCCTATATTTCTTGGTTTGCAATTGCCCAAAAAGCAGTCAATTGAACAACTGAATGTTAAGAGTATCGAAATAGATCTAGAAATAGTTAATATATTAGTTTATATTAGATCTAGAAATAGTTAGATTTTAATATAAGTTAGTGAATAAGTGTAATACAAAGTTTAAAGTTTTCTTTTTATAAGTTTAAAAATATTCGCGTTATTTAAAAAAAAATACTCTGTATACCTTTATACAGGGTATATAGGTATACAGGCAATATTGAGCAGTAAAAACAAATAGTGTTCCAGATAAATAAGTTAATTCCAAATAAGTTCCAGAACCCCTACACGCTCATAGTGAATGGAGGATGTATGGTATTTAAATATAGGGTTATGCTTGCAGTGGTACTAATATGGTCGTGATTTCATGAGTGCTTTCATTTCAGAGTGATTTCATTTCATGAATGTGCTTGCTACGTCCTCCACAAGAAAAGATACCTTACTTACAAGTTTGTACGGAACCCTCGGTACGCGAGTCACAACTCGCACTTGGCCGTTTTTTTTACTGCTGTACTCAAGCAGGTACACCATCTTTTTTTCATTTTTACGCGATCTAATAATATGTAGATAAAACTGGATTGCTTATATATGGTTTTTCAATTGTTTGGAACTTTACCACACTCACTGAACCAATGAACCAATCTCATTTAAGTTTTTGTAAAAAAACCTTTTTTTTTGTAGCTTTTACTATTTTTGAATAAATTAATTGGTTTTCACACTAAAATCATTGTTATTTTTTTTCTTTCGTGATAGGAAAAAATAGGAAGCATGGCAAGCAAATGTATTAAAATAGTGTAGTCATTTTCTTTGTATAAATTTTCACGCCCGATTTCTTCCAACGCTTTTTTATTAACTTTAAGTAGCACTAATCTCTCCACCATAGGTATAATCGAGTTCCATCTAGTTTTATAGTCCAAGAATAGTTTAAGCGCTTTGCCCTCTTTTTCTTCAACATATCTTTGCGGTGTGTCTTTTGCAGTCTTTCTAAAGTATTGCAGTATTTCATTAATGTTAGTAATCTTCTAAATTGTATTTAGTATTATAGATATCATTATTTTACAACAGCACAAACTATTGGCTCTAAACTCTTTCTTCGGTAAAAAAACCTCAAAAAAATGGACCTGGATAAGCCCTGAGGGTAAACACAAAAACAAAATAGACTATTGCTTCACCAACAACAGGAAAATAGTCCAAGACCTCTCAGTACTAAACAACTTCACAACTGGCAGCGATCACCGAATGATCAGAGCAAAAGTAGCCCTAAACATAAAAATGGAACGAATAAAACTTATGTCTAAAACTAAGTGCAACAAATGGGTACCTCCTGAGAACTCGGAGGCTTACCTAATAAAATAGCTTAAGTACTAGGTGAGATTGAACATTCAGAAGATGAAGATATCGACATCGAGCAACTAAACGCATGCACAGAAATCAGCATCAAATCGGCTGGGAAGGCACACTGCTCAAGAAGGAAAACCAAAGACGCGAATATGTGTCAGAATACTAAAGAGCTTATGAAAAAGAGAAATGAACTAAGAAATAAATATGATGAGAATTATGCCCAACTATGTGAACTCGATAAAGAAATGTAAAAAGCTGTGAGAAACAGCCTAAGAAGATTTAATTCGGAGAATATAAATAAGATCATACAGGAAAACAAAGGCCCAAAGTACTCAAGAAGAAATTGTCACAAGGCAAGAAGGATATCTGCAAGCTGAAGAACAAACAAGGGCAATGTGAAAACAAACAGAGAAGAGATCCTTAAGATAATAGAGACATTTAATGCCGAATTATATAAAAAACAAACAGAAGGAACACCTGGCGACAAAATTATCAAAGTTCTGAACTAAGGGTCGGAAGATATCCCAGAGATCACAGTAAGCGAAATAAATGAAGCCTTTTCCGAGATGAAAAAACAACAAGACCCCAGAAGAGGATCGGAGCAATTAAAATGGCAGGGAACAAGCTGCACGCTATAAAAACTCTTTTTAATGCATGCCTCTCAAAACTAGCTACGCACTCTGAATGGAACAATGCAGTTATAATATTATTACACAAAAAAGGCGACATAACAAATATCGGAAACTATAGACCCATAAGTCAACTGTCACACGTATACAAGCACTTTACTAAAATAATTACGAAAAGACTATGTCACAAATTAGATTTGTATCAGACAAGAGAACAAGCTGGTTTTCGAGCAGGCTACGGAACGGGTGACCACCTCCAGGTTTTGAAGAACCTTACTGAGAAATGTGTTAAGTACAATAAACCTCTAGTACTTATATTCGTAGATTATGAGAAAGAATTCGATTCAGTAGACCAACGCGCAATCCTGAAGGCTCTATCAGACTGCAGAATAGATTATCGGTACTCGACAGTTCAAAATCAAAATAAAAAATATCAAAAATATGTATGAGAATGCTACTGCATGTGTCAGACTCCACGACAACACTGACAAATTCAATATTGAAAGAGGCGTATGTCAGGGTGACACCATCTCACCTAAACTTTCCAATACTGTTCTCCAGTATAAACAAACAAACTGGGACAACTTAGGTGTGAATATAAACGGTGAAAGACTCAATCACCTAAGATTTGCCGACGATATAGTCCTCATAGCCGAACGATTGGATGACGCCATCTCAATGTTAAGAAATATTAATGAAGAATCAAAGAAAATAGGACTTAAAATAAATTTCCCCAAAACCAAGATCATGAGAAACCTTGTGCTCGGTGAGGGCATATACATTGACGTTATCAGGGTGGAAGAAACTACATCCTTTAAATACCTCGGACACGAGATTTCCATTGGAAGAGATAATCAGACCTTAGAAATTCTTCGAAGAAGAGGGCTCGCATGGCCTGCCATGGGAATCTCAAATATGTGTTCAAGGCAGAGTTGCCTCGGAGCCGAAACGCTAACACTGACTAAACGGACAATAATGAAAATACGACTTACGCAACTAGCGATGGAACGATCAATGCTGGGAATCATCACATCACCACATACCAAATAACGGACACATTGGCGGGAACTGGGCGGGACACATTGCGAGATCTGCTGATGACAGATGGACAAGACGAATCCTTGAATGGAGGCCTATATCGGAAGCCTTCAGAAACATAGGGAGTCCCCCCACCAGATGGACCGACGACTTAAAACGCATCAGTACCAATTGGATGCAGACAGCACAAGACCGAGAACAGTGGTAACTATTGAGGGAGGCTTACGTCCAGCAGTGGACCTCAATAAGCTGATTAATTATGATGATGATGATATCATTATCTATATTTAAATTTAAATTTTGGTCGCCAGCAAAGGAATTAAAATGAATGTATGCTTCCTCATCTGCAGCCTCTCAGAATCTTTGATTCGTTCAATACATTATTTTTGTTGTAAAATGAATCTACAACAGCCAAGTGAATTGCATGGTTGATGCAAAATTGATTTTCAATTTCATTTACCATTTCTCCATCTTATGTTGATCTGATGTTGATACGTTTTATAATAAATTCTCGAATAGCGCTTGAATGTGCCATAGCATGAATTGAAAACCTGGCATATGCTGCGCATTAGGCCAACAACTCTCCCAAAGAATTTGCCACGTGCAGTGAAATATAATGAATTTGCCACGTGCGACACATGTGGTACACACCTTCTTTGATTCTGACGCCACGCTTAATTGACGTAAAAAGTTCCGTGAACCCATATACTTTTTTCCCGAACTCTTATTTTCAAGGTTCAGTATGTTATCCTATGAGTCAATCTAAGATTGTAGGGTAGGTTTAAGATGATATAATTAAGGAAGTATTGAGAAAAGTAAGGAAAGTAAAGGTGGGATATAAAAATATGGGAATGGTAGAAATATTGGAAATTGCTATTTCCGACGTAATGTTTGCAAAAAAGACCTGCCTGATGCTCCCATAATAATTGTTTTTATCATTTTCTTAGTCTATTTCTAATCACTTGTCATAATCTCTGTTTTTCTCAACCAATCAGCAAATCGTAAACCAAACGCACTGGTGTGTTATCAAACATAACTTATCATTAATCACGGACTGTTACATATATGTGTATTTTAATGTATTTACATAGTCTATAAACTGTACAATAATGGCCATTTACAATAGTGGTCGTAAATAATATATTAAAAATTATTTAACAAAATTTCGGGTATGATCCGACCGACACCGCACTAGGAAACAAACTTTTTTTTTGTTGATCTATTGAAATATATTAAGTATAAAAGAACCTGCGAAGTTAGGTGCGCATTAGGAAGACAATGCCACCGAAGTCACGATCACATTGAAACAACCTAGTTAAAAACGTTTGAATTTGAATCAATCGCTCGAACAGTTGACCCTGAAAAACGTCATAAGGAATATACTAAGACATTCCAGAATGCAAAAACAACCATCACAAAAGATTATATAACGGGTGAACCCAACAAAAACAACAATAAATAATACATAGCAAACAGCAGAATCCAAATTAACGGTATCTATCAGCCGCCCAAGTCATAAGCCAAGCGTACATATCGCTCAAACCATCCATGTCTTTTCTTGAGTTTATGGCAGCACCGGCGTTTTGAATGAAACGCCTTTCCAAGAAAAGTCTCTTTGATAAACGTAGCTCTCTTGCAAGGACTTTTAAGTCATTAAGATGACTTCATAAGTCATCATAGTTGACTCTGTGATGCTTATCATTACAATGCGCATCGAGAGCACAAGAGAGTGGTTTTAGTTTGCAATCACTTCCGTTATTGGCCAAACTAAAGTGATTGCAAACTAAAACTACACTCGTGTGCTCTGGCTCGGATAAGGATAACAGGGTCAAATGTACAAATAGTAAATTTCTCGCAGCTACACTTAACAATTGTCAAGTATCATCACAACAAAACTATACCAAAATGACTGCCTATTAAATTGGTATTTTCCCGCAAAAAAACTCGTTATAAAACTAAAGCTTGGGAAACTGATACTACAGTGTTAAAAGCAATTGTTGAAAATATAGGAGTTTGATGTATTAAAAAACGGAAAACCTTTATAGATTTATAAAATTAATCACTTTAAGGACTTTTAGGACTTAGTAGCAGCGATCTTAATAGAAAATGTGGATTCAATATTTTACGAAAATGCATATTGATTTTATTTTATTGGTTCATTACATTTGCAAGAAAATTATATTTGTGAAAGGTGGACAATTCACTTACACCTGGCCGGAAATGATGAGTATGTAATATGTATTAAAGTTCCGAACTTAATGAGTTTAAAACCGACCAAACTAATTCCAAGTAATGAAACTTGCCTTTTGCCCATCCTAAATATGTTTTTAATTTCAACCCTTGCCTCAAATTCATGAAATAAGCTCGTGTATCATGGTAATATAATACATATTCATAGTTTGGAAGTATTTATTTTGAAACTAGTTACTCATAGAATGCACCCTTAATGGTAAATTACAATCATATTATAAGTTTATTTTACACTGAGACATTAGTTTCTATAACTCTTTAAAACAGGGGTTCCCAAAGTTTTTCTTAGGCGGGCCAATTTAATATTACCGATTTTTTTGGCGGGCCAAATAATGAAAACATTTATTGAATGTTTTCGTATTTTCGGATAATTCGCGCATAATCCTTTAATATAAAATATCCTTATATCCTTTATAAAAATCAATTAAAGAATTGTTCCGATAAGAATTCTTAGCATCGATATTTTCCTGTAATTCTATGAATGCATGAAATTGCATGTCATCAGAAACGTAACGCGGATTGCAAGAAAAGGGATCTGAAAATAAAATATAGTTGTCCGCGTGACTCTTAAAATCATCCAAGCGTTTGTCAAAATCTTCTAAAAAACGTTATGATTTTGTAATACTTTTCCGATTGAAGAATAACTGATGCCTCGGTATTTTCCGTGACTAATATTCCACATCTTCCAAAATGACAAAAGTTACTAATTAGTATTCTTGTAATAAATGAAATTTTCGTGGAATTTACATATCTAAGAAGATCATAAATAAGCTTACCATTACCTTGCAGTTTTAAATTTAATTTGTTCATAACACCAATTACGTCTACTAGAAATGCCAAGTCGCATAATCACTTAATATCTTGTAATGAAGCAACATCGCAATTTTTTTCAGATAAAAACTCTGAAATTTCTTTTCTTAGACTGAAAAATCTTTTTAATGTTCGTGTCTCTCGAAAGCCATCTTACCGCCGAAAATATATAACGTCTCCAAATGGAGATTTAGACTCTTCTAAAAGATTTTTAAATTGACGGTGATGGATGGTTTTTGATAAAATTAACTGTCTTAATAACATCATTCATGACTTTATTCATTTTCAACACCTGAGCTATAAGATTATCCTCATGAATAATACAGTGATAATGATGCAGTTTATTGGAACTGTTGGAGTCCTTCGACTTGTTTTGAAAAAAATGTATAAAGCCTTGTTTGTGGCACATCATATATGGAGCACCACCTAAGTTACTCCTATCAAATTGTCACAATTAATATTGTTCGAATCAAAAGCATGTTCTAAAATAGTCTTTTAAACTTTCCATTGACAATAACTTTCCAAAAATAATAAAAGTTTCAAACTCCACGAATAAATATTAACAGTTGTGCTGAATCGCAGATATCGGTACTTTCGTCCAAGGCAATGGAAAAATCAGTAAACGATTTTGAAATTTCTTATAACTGATGTAAAATATCATCAATATCTTCAATTCTACTAGTAATGGTAATTTTCGATCAACTAATATAATTGAATAACGACTTTTTATTTCTTTTATAATGTCTTGCGCAATAACATAGCTAGCCAAAACGGAGGATTCATTTTGTTTGAAAAGATTTTTAAACTCTAATTTCTGACCACTAAAAGACTTTTGTAGGGATTCTTATTTTACTTGTCTTAGATATAACATAGGCCTACATTGCTCAGGGCAACTGGGTAGGCAGGACAAGGTCTGGTGGTACAGTTGTAGTGTGAGGCACAGCGCACATCATTGAATAAAACTCCTTGAAATTGTGTGTTGCATTAGATGCGCCAGAAATGATTAACAGTTTTGTATCTATTGAAGACTACTATATTATATTTCTGTACACATATGTAATAACTAGACTAGACATACTAAAATAATTTTTTAAATAAAAACTAAACAACATTTTATTAATAGAAACTCTTATGGTTGATATGCTCTGTAGGTACGAATTTTTAAAAATATTAAAATATTTTATTGTATCTTATTTGTAATATTTATTATTTATTTTATTTCTTACTTATATATTGTTTAATAAAAATATAATATATCGTATCGAAATCGCGGGCCAAATTCTCAGGCTTTGCGGGCCATATTTGGCCCGCGGGCCACACATTGGGAACCCCTGCTTTAAAACCATTAGTTGAATATGCCAATCCTTCTATTATTTGATAATTGTTGCAATTATATGATTTAATTATTGGAATATACCATTTTAGTTTGTAGCTAGGCATTTACTTAGTTTATATATTACAACTTTTTAAATATTACAACTAACGTTAATTAAACGAAGTAATTACGTTCGTAATTTAATGCTTATGAGTCTAAAATACATTCGGGAATAATATGTTTACTCTATTGACATAATATGTGTGAAACAAGAGTCTACAGTATATGTTTTATTACTCATGCGAGATAAGTACTATCTTGGCGCCAGATTTTTAGTGCGACAAATGGCTATTTTTGTCAATTCTATTATTACCACATACTTGGGTAACTCACGCAAATATTCAATAAAAAACGCTAAGTTACGTTAAGACAAACAATTGAATATATAAAATAAACACACACTTGAAAATATCAGGTTAGAAATCGTGAAAATTTTGTCTATTCAAAATTGTTGTACTTTTTTTATCATCATAAGATCATAATAAGATCATCAAAACCTTCTTGTAACAAAGTGCTGAATTCCGTCAATTTGAGCTGACTTGTTTAACTTTGAGTTGACTTATACATGTGTAAGGCATGTGCTTTCAATAAGACAATACAACAGACACTACCAATGAAACCTTGCCGTTATTGCTCTCTCTCTCTCTCTCTCTCTCTCTCTCTCTCTCTCTCTCTCTCTCTCTCTCTCTCTCTCTCTCTCTCTCTCTCTCTCTCTCTCTCTCTCTCTCTCTCTCTCTCTTAGTTCCTGTTTCCCCACGTGGGGCATAGGGCTTCTACCAATTGTCGCCATCTGACTCTATTTCGAGCCACGACCTTCAACTCATTCCACGATTTGCCGGTGGAGGTGATTTCGGCTTTAATTGTGCGTCGCCATGTTGTTTTTGGCCTTCCTCTCTTTCGCTTACTGCCTTGGGGATGCCAGTCCAATGCTTGTTTTGCTATGTCTTGTGGATTGCGCCGTAGGGTGTGCCCAATCCGAGACGTTACTAATATATAGTTGGAGTTTCGTTTTACGGGGAAGTATTGAAGAGCTCCAAACGTTATTCAGTTAGGCGAACGCTCCCTTCGCTTTGTTGATTCTTCTGGCGATGTCCAGGTCGGCCCCTCCATCCACTGCTATGATGCTGCCCAGGTAGATGAACTGTTCGCATCTTTTTACTGTTACGCCGTTTACTTGTATGTCCCTGCTAGTGGTAGCGCCGATCCGGATATCCTCTGTTTTTTTTTTTGGTGTTTATGTGCAGGCCTATCTCTTCAGCTTCTTGTTGTAGCTTAGCTGTTTCGTCCATCATGCCAGTGAGTGTATGGGGCATGAGGCAGATATCACGGCGTAGTCGAGATCTTCTAGCCTGCTTGATAGTCCCCAGCGTATTCCTCGAGGCTGTATTGTAACGCTCGTCATGACCTCGTCTACTACTATTAGGAATAAAAGCGGGGACAACAAGCAACCCTGCCGGACACCAGCAGACACTTTGACCGCTTCTGAGAGATTCACTTCGTGTACCACGTTGCAAGAGTGGTATTTTGGGTGGGACGCCTCTCCGGTCTAAAGCCTCCCAAAAGCTTTCTCATTTAATAGTATCAAAAGCTTTTTGAAAGTCTACGAATAATAGAAACACCGTGGTTTGCCATTCTACTGCTTGCTCTGTTATAATCCGCAACGTATTGATTTGGTCTACGCAGGATCTTCCCGGCCTGAAACCAGCCTGTTCTTCTCTCAACGTAGGTTCAATTGCTTGGCTCATTCGGGTGAGTATTATTTCACAGAGTATTTTCGATACAGTTGTTAATAGTGTTATGCCTCTCCAGTTGTTGAAATCGCTCAGGTCTCCATTTTTGGGGAGCTTTATCAGAAGGCCATTGTTCCATTTTTTCGGTAGTGTTTCGGATTCCCAGGTTTTATTTATTAGAGGTGCCAGCATTTTGGTCGTGGTCATGCAGTTAGATTTCATCATTTCAGATGTGATGTTGTCGATGCCTAGACTTTTCCCGTCCTTTAGTTCCTTAATGGCCTTGCTTAACTCTGCTCTGGTTGGAGGTTTTGTGTCTATGTTTAATTGTGCCCGTGTTGCATGATGGTTTGCGTTGTTGTTTTGTTCTTGAGTTATTCTTTGAGGAACATTTCCAGGAGATACTCACAGGGAGTATCTCCTGGAAATGTTTCTGCCATCTATTGAGTTGTTCTTCTGTTGTAACCAGTAGCTTCTCATCTTTTGATTGTATTGGCTTTGTTTTTGTAGTTTTCTTGTTCGACAGCAGCTTGGTGGATTTATACAATTCTCTCAGGTTATTTTGGTTAGCGGCACGTTGAGCAGTTTCTGCAATATTGTCCACCCACGTTTTAGTATTCGATCTTACACTTCGCTTGATGTTAAGTCGAGCCTGCTTATATAATTCTTTTAGTAGAACTTTATCCAATGGGCAATGGGTTTGTAAGATACTCTTTTTTAACAGCTTTCTGTTGGCGATTAGCTTCCATTTTTTTGGCGGCATCCAGTCCTTCATGCCTATCTCGGTAAAACCTAGTACAGTGTTGTTGGTTTCAGTAAAGTTGGTCTTTATCTGGTGCCATGCCTCTTCTATTCGTAGATTTTGCAAATTTGTTTTAGCTGTTATCGTTCTTAGTTTCTCGGTGTATTGGGCTATAATCTCTGGGTCTTTCAGCTTTTTAACGTTGTACCTTTTGCTGGTGCGGTTTAATGGTTTGGAAAGGACTGCAACTTATTACAAGTCTTATTTCCCCCAGCAATAGGTGGTGGTCGCTGTGAATGTCGGCTCCTCGCTTGTTCCTTACTTGAAGAAGCGAGCTTCGCCATGTTCGACTAATGGCAATATGGTCGATTTGGTTCTGGGTGTGGCCGTCGGGGGATATCCATGTGACCTTGTGGCATCGTTTATGCGGGAAGAGCGTTCCACCTACTACCAAATTCTGTTGGCTGCAGAAGTCAATGAACTTTTGTCCATTGTCCGAACAGTTTCCGATTCCATATGTTCCCATGATATTTTCTAGACCAACGTTGTTTCGCTTCGTAGCTGTGCATTGAAATCTCCCATTAATATGACAATGTCTTGTTTCCGGATTGTCAAGAATGTTTCTGACAATTTCCCGTAGAATGATTCATTGACTTCTGTTTCCGTTGCTTCTGTGGGTGCGTAGCATTGTACAATTGCCAGTTTTCTGGCCCTCGTATTGAATCTGGCTAGTATAATTCGCTATGTCACTGGTCTCCATTCAAGAAGTGCGTGCTTGGCTTGCTGGCCGTTATTGCAGACGAAGTTTAATTAATGATCGAGTTATCTCTTAACGAGGTGGTAGGAATTTGCAAGCAGGACCATGCTACGTGACACCTTTACATTTCTCTCTTTGGGGTTATCTTAAGGATATAGAGTATCCATATAGGATACCATTGATGATATCAAATAGAAAATTCCACCCATAGCTCAAATTTCCCTGCAATTATGTCAAAATGATGTTGTCGCGATCGAAACGGTTATAATAAGGTCGGTATTTCTATTTAACTTCAATTTAATTTCTATTAAATTTAATTCTCCTATGTTTTAATTTCTATTTAAAGCATAACCTCCATGTTTTTACTATCAAAGAAAGTAAAACATTATCTATGTTCAAATAAAATAGTAGTTTATGATACAAGTGCAAGAAGAAAGGCTTTTGTGCATGAGTTGCGAAGTTTAAAACAGGAACTCTCTTTAAAATTATAGCGCGCTTAGTTGGCTCCGCGCTCGTTTCTATGACAACGGCTATGTTTTGTTAAATATAAAGAAAAATTGATTAATATCGAAAATTGTCGACAGTTATGGAAGTTCTGAAAGAGAGACGAGTAATTGACCTTAATTGTGGTTTCTCTTATTTATAGGTAATTTGTATATATTATAAATAGTAAAATAAGTTAATAATAAAACTCTTATTTATAGAGAAACTAATTTGGTTTAATTATTCGGACAATTCCAACTTTTGAAATAAAAAGATATTATAAAACGACAATTTCGTCACAAAATGAAATTAAAATTTGAGTTCAGAGCTGTAGCTTCCCCAAAGGACAGTAAAACTACAGTTGGTGCCATAATCTCAATTGTTACAGAACAAGGAGAAAAATATGCTATACCAGATGAACTTATCTATGCAGATTTTCATGAGGAGTTAAAAAATATGGATGGTTTCAAGAGGGTAAGAGATTCATTGGGAAAAAGGAATGAGGAGTTGAAAATATGGATCACGCTGTCAGAAGAATTGAAAAAGATATATTTGGACCATGAAGGAAATATCCAGTTTGCAGGAAAATATTTAAAACAAATATTTCAAGAGGATATTAAAGAACACTCAAGCTTGGTAAAGATATTGGAAAACATTAGTGGAAAAACATTGTAGATAAATTTATATTAGAAAAATTTAATTATAAAACATCTAATGTTAGACAATGGTTAGACACATTCGAGATAGACTGTAGAAGATTTAAAATTGAAAAAGGTGAAACCAAAATCGAATTATTGAGAGTGTTTTTAGATGGAACTTGCCAAGACTGGTATACTACTACAGTAATAAAAGGAGAGCATGAAAAACAATGGATGGAAACGATGGATGGAAAACAGGTATTAATAGAAACCTTTTCAAGTAAAGGATGGAGTAGCAGAAAATATGCTCATTATTTTAAACACAAAGAAGGTTCATTAGTGCAATATGCAATAAAGAAAAAAACGAGTATTATTAGAAATAAATAAGAACATGGATGCTGATACAATGATAGATAGGATTGCATTTGGTTTGACAGAAATTATCAGAGAGAAAATTGTCAGAGATGAAATGGAAGATACAAAAGATTTGATTAAGGAATTACAAAAGCTCTAAGGAATAACAGAAAAAAAAGAAAATATTTATAAAAGGTAACCCAAAACAGAACGTTAGAAATGAAGAAAAAAACCATGCAAGACATGTGAGGATATGGGTAAAGGTGTAAAATACCACCCAGAAAAGAAATGCTGGTTTAAACTAGAGAAAAAGAAGAAACCTAAAGCTATAAGGAGCAACTCAGTTGTAGAAGTAGGCCTTCGTACAGAGAAAAAAAAGGAATAGTCACACCATTGATCAGACTTAAGAAGCTAATTGAGAATAGGATAGAGATAATGGGAACATACGACCCAGGATCTCAAATCTCCGTAATAAACTCGAAATGGATAAATATAAAAGATAATAGACAAGATGTAAACAAAATACTCTTAGTCTGTCAATTGTGTGAATTCAACAAATGGATTGGTAAGAATAAGAATAAAAATATTTAATATGGAAAAAGAAGATATGCATAGTTAAAAGAGAAGATTTAGGAGATTTCATAATTGGATTAGATTTAATTCCCATGTTCAAGTTGAGGTTGAATGAAAATTTAGAAATTTCTCAGAAAATAGAAAAATCAAAGAAAATATTAAGTGAAATAATATGTGAAGTTATAAATTTTAATGAACATGAGGAAACAGGTAAATTCCAAAACAAAATAGAACATTTAGATAGAGATAAAAAGATTAATAGATTACAATAAATCAGCGTTTGCAAAAGACAAATACGATGTTGGAACTGTTATTGAGTATGAAGCTAGAATTGATTTACTGGTGGAGAAATACTGCAGTAAAAGATCATATAGGTGTAATATAGATGACAAAAAAGAAATAGAAAAACAAATAGCCAAATTATTAGAGAAGAATTTAATCGAAGAATCTTATAGTCCTTTTGCTGCACCTGTCACACTAGCATATAAGAAAAATCAAGGAAAGACGCGTATGTGCATAGACTTCAGAGATTTAAACAAAAACATTCTCCTTCAAGCACAACCATTTCCTTTAATAGATGATATAATAATAAGAGCCAGAAACTCTACTATAATAGCTTTCTAGGGTAGCTTTCTATGGTAACGTTGCAAGATTGGCTCCAAACCGACTAACCAACCGTCTGTTCACCTTCTGGCAAAACAAGATGGTTCGTACCACTTGGTTGACAGAAACCGAGAAGGATATTAAAGAACTGGGAATATCAGATCTCCAAAACAGACAGTCTGTGAGACGCACCCTGAAGGAAGTTCGTGGATTTCAGGAAAAATTCCTTAGGAAAGGAACCCCTGGACAGAAGAGAGAAAGGAGTTACACCGGCAAAAGATGCGATAATACTGGGCAAAGGTCAAAGCCCAACAGTTGAACAAGCGTGGTCCAAAGTAGGCCTATTCGAAAGTAGAAGAAGATCCAGAAACTGTAAATATTTCACAACACTAGACATAAATTCGGCTTTTTGGTTAATAGCACTAAGAATTGAAGAAAAACTGGATATTGAACGCAAGATGGTCACTTTCAATGGACATGTCTACCGTTTGGCTTAAAAACTTCTCCAGCTATATTTCAACGAATTCCAAAATATTAGACGATATCCAAATACACTCACCGACGTTCGAAGAACATCTAGATCTAGATCATATTGAAAAAGTATTAGTTGCAATAACAAAAGACGGATTTAGTTTAAAATTTAAGAAATGTACGTTTGCTGTTATTTCAGTTAGATATTTAGGACAGGTAATAGGAGAAAATACAGTTACACCATTGAAAGATAACACAACATCAATTAAAAAATACCCGACTCCTACCAAACAAAAGCAGGTCAGACAATTTCTGGGAAAAATAAACTTTTTTAAATCAATCTAAATCAATTATTAAGGAAGAATGTAAAATTTAAATGGACAGAGGATTGCGAAGAAGCCTTCAGAAAGATAAAAGAAATGCTATGTTCCCAACCAGTGCTAGAGATATTTGACAACGACCCATATACAGATGCATCAATAGAGGGCATATTTAAAACAAACACAAAATGATGGAAAAGAAAAACCTTTTGCCTACTTCTCGAAGAAACTCAATGAGACACAAAGAAAAAAATCAATATATCTTGAATGTTTAGCCATAAAAGAGGCAATAAAGTATTGGCAACACTTGATGATAGGGATATATTTCGAAATACACTCTTATCACAAACATCTAGAAAATATGAACATAAGAGCACGAACAGACAAAGAATTAGGCGATATAACCCACTGCCTATCTCAATACGATTTTAAAATGATTTACGTCCCAAGGAAAGATAATACAGAAGCGGACTGCTTAAGTAGAAACCCTGTGCTAGAATAGAATATAGAAGAAGAAGAGGACTTATTAAAAACGGTAAATTTTATTGAGATAGATGAAATAATGTTAGATCAGATGAATAACATATTATTACAAACTGAAAAAGAAAAATTAATAAATGGAGATGGAATATATTTTAAAAAAGTTATAAAAACCGGCCAAGTGCGAGTTGTGACTCGCGCACCGAGGGTTCCGTACAAACTTGTAAGTAAGGTATCTTTTTTTTTGTGGAGGACTTAGCAAGCACATTCAGTTAACTTGACAAGTGGCCCTCCTGAAATCACGACCATCTTAGTACCGCTGCAAGCATAACCTCAAGTTGTCGCTGTCGTACGATGGAATTCTACCCAATATTTTATTACCATACATCCCCCATTCACTATGAGTGTTTAGGGGTTCTGGAACTTTACTATATGTTTTTACTGCTCAATTTTGCCTGTATACCTATATACCCGGTATAAAGGTATACTGGGTTTTTTTTTTGAAATAACACGAATATTTTAAACTTATAAAAACTTATAAAAAGAAAACTTTATTTTAGTATTACACTTATTCACTAACTTATATTAACATCTTACTATTTCTAGATCTAATATAAACTAATATATTAACTATTTCTAGATCTATTCCGATACTCTTAACATTCAGTTGTTCAATTGACTGCTTTTGGGCAATTGACTACCAAAAAATATAGGCCGTACGTGATTTAAGTATATGTAGATTATAATGAAAAATTAGACGAAATATAATATATACTGGATGTTACGGGACTTGAGTATGTCGCATGTCGGTTATAAACAAGCAAAATTTAGACAAAATATATACCCTGTATATATTATGTATATAGAGCGTACGTGATGAAATGCATAGCGAATATAAACAAAGAAATTTCAGAATAAACAGCTTGGTGCCAACACATACTTTTTAACCTTCGGACCTAACCGAGTACGACCTAAATGTATGCAACCCATATGCTTCCGGAGCCTGACAATACCACCACGACAACATTAGTGTATTTTCATAAGTTTCTAATAGTAAATTCGCATTGTTTCTTGTAATTAAACTACATATTTACGGTTTTCAGATTTTTCCCTTTACATGTGCTGTAAGACACCGCTTCTTGCCAAATTTCATGATTCTAGGTCAACGGGAAGTATCCTATAGATTTTGATTCCCTTGTGAAATCGCAATATATGCGACATAAACGGTCATATCTTTTGATCGCGTTGACTTACAAGTTTGTTTTTTTCACAGCTAAAAGAGACCGCATACCCGAGTATTTGATACAAATTTCAACTTGTTATCTCTACGCGTTCCTGAGAAAAATGGTCTTGACCGACAGACAGACAGACAGACAGACAGACGGACAACAAAGCGATCCTATAAGGGTTCCCTTTTCGGTACGTAACCCTAAAAAAGAGAGAAAATCATATTATCCGAAAAGAACAGTATCGATTTAATTAAGAAAATACACAAGGACTCGTGTCACACAGGGAAAACACCAACGAGAAAATAAACCCATGTTATACTACAAAAAAATTAGTAGAGAATATTAAAAATAAAATGTAAAGAATGTGATATATGTATTAGGAATAAATCAAGAGGACAACATAAATTCGGCTCAATGTCCCAATTAGGACCAGCGACTAAAGCTTTCGAAGTTATGTCCATAGATACAATTGGAGGATTTGGAAGCACTAGATCGACGAAAAAATATATACATTTACTTGTCGATCATTTCACGAGATACGCGTTTATTCTAACGTCAAAAACTCAAAACGCCAATGATTTTATAAAATCAGTTCAAACTGTACTAAAAATAGAAAAGATCGGAACAATCTTAACGGATCAATATCCTGGAATAAATTCGATTAAATAAAATGGAAAAATTAATTTTTACTGCAATAAATGCGCCATTTTCTAATGGTTTGAATACAAGAATAAACCAGACGTTAGTAATAAAAATAAGATAAGTAAGTAAAATAAACGAAGAGGAGAAGAAAAGTGCATGGACATCGATATCGAGAGAATGTGTGAATGAGTATAATAGACTAGAACATGCAATCACAGGATTAACACCAGAGTATCTATTACATGGCACAGATACCAGTAACATACCAGAAGAATTAGAAATAAAAAAAAATCGGAGATGACTGGCTAGGAGATAAGAAGTTAGCATTGGAAAGAACACTACGATCACATAAGTATAATAAAAGTAAATTTGACAGAAATAGAAGACACCATGAATTCAACGTGTAAGACAGTGGTTCTCAACCTTTTTGAGCCGCGACCCAATTTTGAGGAATATGTTTATAGCGCGACCCAAAAAAACAAACGAAAGATTTTCTAACCATTTTTCTTTTAACCAAATTAAAAAAAAATTCTTGAATTTTACAATAATGACCATTTTAACCTACATATCGTGGGTGTACTGTCAATAGTGACAACAGGTGGAGGATGGGAACATGCATAAGATGTGACAGAACACTCGGAGAATGCTCTCACGATCAACTGGGAACTGAATGTCCCAAGAAGAAGTCTAGACCGGACCTTGATCCGTTCTGGACCTTCTGACAAGAAGTAGACAGGACCTTGTATAAGCAAAACTAGACAGGACATGAATAGGTACAACTAGACAGAACCTTTGGATGCATAGGAATAGGAAGATGAGATAGAACACGTGGAAGATGGGACAGAACATGCATAAGATGTAATAGAACACGCGGAAAATGCTCTCACGATCACCTGGGAACTGTATGATGCAAGAAGAATTCTAGACAGTGCCAGACAGGACATGAATAGGTAAAACTAGGCAAGACCTTTGGATGCATGGGAGTAGGAAAATGGGATAGAACACGTGGAAGATGGGACAGAACATGCATAAGATGTGACTGAATAAGCGGAAAATGCTCTTACGTTCACGTGGGAACTGTATGATCCAAGAAGAAGTCTAGACAGTGTCAGACAGGATATGAATAGGTAAAACTAAACAGGATCTTAAATTGGCGAAAGTAGACAGGACCTTTGGATGCATGGGAATAGGAAGATGAGATAGAACACGTGGAAGATGGGACAGAACATGCATAAGATATGACAGAACACGCGGAAAATGCTCTCACGATCACCTGGGACTGTATGATCCAAGAAGAAGTCTAGAATGTGCCAGACAGGACATGAATAGGTAAAACTAGACAGGGCCTGTTTCTTCTTCCTAGCGTTTCTCCCGTATGGTAGCAGGGTCCGCTGTGAGGATTCGATGTCTCCATTTCTTTCGGTCTTGAGCCATATCTGGGTGTAGATGTGCAGTCTTCAGGTCATTATGGATCATATCAACTCACTTCTGCCTTGGTCGTCCCTTGGTCCTCTATCCCACTTCAGAAGTCTTCTCATCAATCAGAGCCCAGAAGGCATCTTTAGTTTCTGGGCTCAGGCCTTGTGGAGCGTAGGCACTGAAGAATTGAAATTTTTCTTCCATCATCAAACTTGGTTGATGTCATGATGTCGACGCCGCTGGGACCACGAGAGCCGCTGTATATCAGTTTGTAACCACATCCAATGTCATAAGACTTTTGTCCGCTCCATCTTTTTTCTTGCACTGCACAGATGTCAATGTACCTCTTCTTAAGTGCTTTAGCTAGTTCGCTGTGGCGACCAGACATAGTCTCGGCGTTCAACGATGCAAGACAGAAAGTCTGGACTCGCTTGTTTAGCCGTCGCCGCCAATTCACCGGTAACCCTTACACACTCTTCATGTTGACCGGGCCTTGCCAACACGCGTCGCTTTCAGGGGAGGCCCTAACCTTAGATTTCCATAAGAACGTGACGTTGAGTTTTACGGCTTTAAACCGGCCGTCCCTAACATAGGAGTACAAACGCCGTTCGTACCCGCCCGCTCCGGCTCAGACGCTACAACTGATACCTACCCTCAAAATTTGGCGGTTCGTAAATGTCAAAATTTGTTGAAATTAAATCCAAAAGTTTTAGTATAAAGACTGGTGCAGATTTCTACAGTCATACTCTAGCAACACTGTTAGGTTAGGTTAGGTTAGGACGCACGTTTCCCACCGATTTATATTTAATAAGTTTATCACTTTTACCACTTTTTACAATTTTTTTACGGAGAAATTTCAAAACGATCCCGTTGCTACCGTTACTAGGGTAAGTATCAAAACTAGACAGCACCTTGGATAGACAAAAGAAAACTGGACCTTGTATAAGCAAAACTAGACAGAACATGAATAGGTTTAACTAGATAGGACCTTAGGATACAAGGGAACAGGAAGATGAGAAGAACACGTGGAAGATGAGACAGAACATGCAGATGCTCGTGGGTGTACTGTCAAAAATTAGATAATCTGCCTTTAGTCGGATAATCAAAAATTAGATAATCTGCCTAAAGTCGTTTTAACGTCTGCTACGTTTATCGATAATAAAATAGTCCAAGCCAACATACGTACTTATTTGTAGCCTTCTAACATGGGTCAAGTCTTTCAGTTCAAAATCTCTAGTTAATGGTGTCCATGTCTAGTTACACATATTTGCCAATTTTTGACTAGCTCATTTTCAAAGATAACTTGTCAAGTTATATAAATCTATACACTTAACACGATTCGAGTTTCGTCTGGTGAAAGATAAATAAAGCTATTTTTCGATCAAAAGAAAACTGAATGAATAACCTAAAAAATTATAATGAAATGGCAGAAAGACCTTATGGTTGATAGCCATTTTATCCTTTTGGTGACATTAAAGATTATTATTATTAATAATGAGTAGTTACAAAGTTCATATACCTATTTTTTCTCAGAAAATTAGGGCAAAAACTCTCTTGGTTCGACCCAAGAAACATGTTTCGCGACCCAATTTTGGGTCGCGACCCATAGGTTAAGAATCACTGGTGTAAGATATGGTATTCATAGAAAATGGGAACCAACTCAATAGGAAAAAGCTAGAAGAACTAAGAATCGGACCATTCACAATAGAAGAAAAAAATTCAAACTCAATTTATAGATTAAAAACAGAAAAAATAAATCAAGATACAACTCTATTCCATGTGACAAAATTAACTAAAATATTAGAACATGACGATGGTTGAAGAATTGTGTAATTTGCATATCAAAGAGGGGTGTAAAGAGAATATACTCTCTTTAAAAGTATAGCGCGCTTAGTAGGCTCCGCGCGCACTTCTATGAAAAGCTTCTAAGAAAGTTGTCGACAGTTAGATAAAAGTTCTGAAAGAGAGACGATTAGTAAAGGTTAGGGTGGTTCTTATCAATTTTTTCGTCTCAGAAATGCCGTCCCATAGTCAGAAAATGTTCTAATGCTTCAGAAAGTGCTTCCCTTATCAAAAACCCACTTCTAGAGCCCAAAAACCGTTTTTCAGCTAAGAAATGAAGAATCAGTCAAAACTTATTGAGGGACGGTAAAACTCATCAGTTTTGCCATCAGGAGCACATAAATATTGACAATAAATGCTCTTCATTATCAGGTGTACTGAGAAACTAAGCCACATAATCGTGTCAAGCGATTCCAGCTTTCCCTATGCACCTCGAACAAAATATTGAACATTTCTCTAAAGTATTCGAAAGAAGAAATTTTTCACATGAAATTTCATCACTTAATGATTACAAAAACATGAGTCATGAAGATTTTACTAACCTTGGAGTCAGATAAACATCAAGTATTGACGATCCGTCTAGAATGAATTTAGAATTTAAATTTATTTAGAATGAATCTAGAAAAGAGCTGTTCGAAAGCTATTCGAAAAAAAAATCGAGGTGCCACAGGACCTGATGTTCCTTTATTCAAAAGACTCAAAGATAATTGGAGTCAATAGAGGAGAACTAGCTTTGAAAGTGGCATTGCAGACCCTACAATACAAAGTATTCTTACAGATCATATACAAGAGATTTATTCTTTTACTCGTAAAATGATGAATATGCCTGGTATCAGATATGACTACAAAGAATTATTGGAACTTACACAAGTCATTCTCAGGTTCATTCCCCCCAAATACAAAATTCGTCCTCCAGGAGCAATGCACCACGCCAGATGGATGTCGAAGGCAATATATTCTTTGAAAATTTATCTTTTTAGAGAGCAATTTCAATTATCCACTTAGGATAAGAGAGGTTTGAAAGAAGTTTGCATTTTTATTGTTTTAGTTTATGTAAGAGTTTGGTTCAAATCACCTATTGCAGCATCGGCCCCAAATAACGTTTGGTTATTTTTAAAACAACTTCTGAAATATGAGTCTACTAAAGCAGAGATATCGAAAATAACGCTTAAAAAGTTGATTGACCATCTGTGGTATTTATACCAAAAACCGCTGCTTTAGCTTTTTTTGATGAAGAAATATATATTGGAATAAAAGAAACAATGGTTGCAAAATTGGATGTGGTTGATAGTTTTGTATATGATAATAGAATCGTCACCATATCGTTATCATATATGCAAAAAAAAGTCAAAATGGCTGACCATGACAAGTTATTCTCTGAATTAAACAAGCTTAAAAAGAAAAACCTTATAGAAATTATTCTAACAAAGAAGCTCCCGGACAATATAAACGTTAGTGAAGCCCTAAGAACTATCATAGAGGACGAGAAGGAACCGAATCTAGCAGACGAAGTCTCGTTACCACAACTTTACTCCGCCGTCATTTGCGATAACAAAGTAAGTGAACTTACCCTTAAAACCGAACTTAAAGTGACTTCAACCGAGCTAGAATGTTCTAAACGGATAATTAAGGAGCTAGAAAGAACAATTTCAAATCTAGAGCTGATAATCTCACTAGTACTACACAGAAGCGTCGGTCAATCGGGCGATTGCCCGGGTCCCATGGGCTAGGGGGGCCCCCACAGAGCCACCTTATTTTAATCAACAATACAGACGATTTGAATTCAATTGCAAACGTCAAAGATGCGCAATAATAAATGAGAAAATAACTTTTAAAACGCATTATTTAACTTTATTTTTCTGTTTTAATAGTCTGATTGTAACTTTCAGATTTAAATTTGTTAATGTTGTGTCAGTGTTAACCATTCTACCACAATTGAATGTTGGTACATTAAAAAAACATAATATTCGAATTAATAACGTAAGGGCAAGTATTTACAGAAAAACAGGTTTTTGTCAAATACTGCATTTTGAAAGTTACCTCCTTAAATGTATTAAATCAAGCGAGTATGCAATCATTATTTATTTAATATCCATGCAGGATATCGCTTTGCAAACCGCTTCTGCGTTCAGACCTTTTAAAAAGTACACTCGTCCTGTCTAGTTTTATAGTCTGTCTAGCAACTCTATTCACCAGCAGATTCACCAGTTTGCTGATTACATCGACGGTGCCATATATCATCATTTTCTAACTGTAAATGACAAATAAGTAGCAAACTGAATTAGATTTCATTACCAAAGAAAATGAATATGAAAAGAAATTAATTGGAGACCAAAAAACAAACCAAACCCCTATCACTTCAATAAATGAAACTGAATCAATTAGCGGAGGAAAAAACGAAACCGATGTAGTTACATGTGAGCACAGAAGATACAGATTCTGATTCAGAACAAATTATTGATATGTTCGAGGACGAAGAACAAAAGGAAAATTCTGAATCGGAATGCGTAAAAGAATTAGACGAAGAAGAAGAAATAAATTTACTACATGATCTGGGTTTGTGCCCTAACATCTTTCAGATTAGGAAACGACTTTTTTTAATACGAAATAATCCCAAGCAAATTGTTGATTATGAATTTTCAATTGATTCTGAATACTGAAAATTATTACAGTTTTACGAGCAAGTTTAAGTGCAAGATCATCTTTATGCAATAAAGGTACTTCCGACTGGAAACATTCATCAACAAGAGGAAAAGAACATGAGGATTCTGAAGGATATCAAAATATTGACATTAAATAAGCGATTAATTAAAGAGCAACCAATTAATTGTATTCAACAAAGACAAATACAACATTGCATCTTGCACTCCAAACACAGAAATACTACTCTCGCGCGAATGAGTTCTCTTTTTTTTCTTCTCTCTCGTGGTCAATTGACAACTTGTCGCTCTAGTTGCATAATATACTATTGAATTTGTGCTATCAATTATCATCTGGCATGACATATTGTTGAACGTAAATACCGTTAGTAATAGTTTACAAAACCCAAAAACTAAACTTTCTCTTTTGTAGGGCTTGGAAAACTTTTTGTAACACTTTAAAACACTGAAAAATTATGTGAACGTAATGTAATATTCCTCCAGAATTTAAGAAAAATGGAATTAGAAAAAGAAGGCACCGTTTTGATTACGAAGGAGAAGATTCTCGAGTTAACGATTCTGAAATTAACTTTTATCAAGAATACTTTTTACAACTAGAAGACCAAGGTATTTGTTTCAATTCAGGAGAGATTTAAACAGCTAGAGAAACATAGTGACTTATTCGGCTATCATATATAATATAACCAAATTTGAAATATGAAGAATATAACAAAAGTTTTCGATGGATTTGCATCTAGCATTAAAATATGATGATGACAACAATGGAGATCATTTCCGATCTCTATGAAAAAATAAGTGTTCTGTAGAATTTGCTGTGAAGGCATATATGATTGGTCATTATTAGAATGCCTTAAAAAAATTCACCAAACAGAAAATGAATTCCCCATTTATGAAATAATCTTAAGAATTTTATTAACAATTCCGATAACCACTGAGTCTGAACGTGACACAATGAACATGACACAAGAAAGGCTATCCAAGCTAATGTTTCTTTCAATATAAAATGAATTATGCGAGGACTTTAAGTGAGATAATAGATAGAAGTTTGCTGAAATTAAAGGAAGGAAAATAAAGTTCAATTAATTTTAATTTTCTTTTATATTAATATATTTATTACATATCTTCTATACATATTTATGTTCCTTTCTTGTATGCATTAAAAATGTATTTGTTTATTCACTTTTTTTAATTACGGGGGCCCCACCTCAATATATATGCCCGGGCCTCAAAATCCAAACGACGGCGCTGACTTCACAAGGATGTAAACAACCCAAATTTTGTGGTTAGACGTGACACAAAACCTTCGCATGACCGAGGGGAAAGCGATGTTGCCGCGCCTCCATTAAATTATAATAATGCAACGGAAAATAATAAAGTGACAAATTCAAAGAAGAAACCTCCTATAAATGATCAGTGTAATCAATCAGTATCAAGTAATTACAAATCCTGCCGCCACTGCCTCTAGTAATAAACCCCACCAAGTTCATGCTCCCGGTATAGGCAAATTTGTCTCCTCGAATAAGAAAATAACTTTGGGGGCGAAATCCAAATTAAAAGCACAAGCAAAGCTGTCCTGAGTGTTTGTTTCGAACTTTGACACAGGAACAACACCGGTAGACATTCTTGCAAGCTTAAAAGAAGATTATACCACTTCCAACAAGAAATTTACTTGCGAGAAACTTGAATCAAATAAAGGATCCTTTAAATTTGGAGTTACACCTAAACTTTTTGACGAAATACGAAACCCAGAATACTGGCCCGATGGTATTTAGGCAAATAAATTTTTCGCACGGAAAAACCCATTGGAAATTTTCCTCCGACTAAATCTCCAAAACCCAATATATAGAAGTATGCAATTCCCATGTCTCCAAGGACGGCGTACGCGATGCATATTTTAGAATATTTCATCTAAATATATAAAGTCTTAGCAACAAAACCGATGAACTCTCCATTTTTCTTGACAAGAGCAAGTATGAAATGATAGCAATCTCAGAACACTGGCTGAAGAACGATTGTCTACAAATGACCACTCTAATCAATTAAAGTCTACTATCAACATTCTGTCGCACGAAATACCAACATGGTGGTGTCGCCATATTTATCCGGAATGACATGGAATATAATTGTACCACCTTTTACCTCTCCAGGTTTTCTACAGAGCTAGATGGAGAATTTTGCGGTGCCGTGGTGAAAAATCTTGACTGTCTAGTTATTGCACTTTACAGATCATGTCTTGGTGAGTATAACAATTTTATAAATAGTCTCGAATCGGTCATTGAGGCGCATTTTGATCAATTTAGTAATATTGTAATATTAGGAGATTTTAACATAAGCTTTACTGATGGTGGCAATAAACTCGGTGGTCTGTAGAGTCTGCTTAGCACTTATGGTCTTCGTACTACTGTGACAGAGTTTACCAAAGTAACTTCGGCATCTTCATCTTGCATCGACAATGTTATCACAAACCTTTCTGATAAGATTTGTTATACGGAGGTCCTAAAGCCAGGTCTTTCGGACCATCATGCCCAACTTATTTCTGTTAATTTCGAAGACGTAACAAAAATGTGGAAAGTGCTGTACCATAGGAAATTTACACAGGAACGATTGATGAAATTGTATGATGCTAAAAAATGCCAATTAGTATTTTATTAGCTTGGAAGAGCCGGAATCTGCAGCGCACAAAATGATCGAAATTGTTAAAACTGAAATTGATAAAAATTTTCCTGTACAGAGATGTTAATCTAAAGGTCAACCCTTTACTTGGTTTACTGATGAATTACGTGAAATGCGCGAAAAATTAAGTATTCTGAGATTAATTGCAGACGTATCGGGTTCTCCTCAAGATAAAAAGCTATTTTCTATGGACCGGAGTCTACAGAAGAAATATAAATAAAACCAGATAATGTTGCAAGAGATGCGTGAAAGTTGATAAATGACTAGCGTAATATAAAACAAAGCGACATTAGTCACATTCTAAGCTGTAATGACTTTAATAAATACTTTTCAAACATTGGCTCAAACATAGCTAACGAAATCTCTGCGAACATACATACTTCCACGGCCATGCATATATTAAATAAATGTCCAGCTAACGTGTCAACCATATTTTTAAATCCCATTCTGCCTAGTGAAGTCAAAAAGTATATAGATAAGTTATCTAACTCTGCAAGCCTTGATGTTCACAACATGAACAGTAACATTTTCAAGTACTCCCGTGATATATTGTCTGTGATCTATTCAATAGATATTTTGAACATGGCATATTTCCGAGCGTTTTTAAAAAAGCTAAAGTAGTTCCTGTGTTCAAAAAAGGGAACCGAGATGATATAAGCAACTATCGTCCTATATCGATTATACCAGTGATGGGAAAACTTATGGAGTCAATTATTAAAGATAGATTCACACTGTTCTTAGAACAGAATAAAATTTTGTCTAGCGCACAATATGGCTTTAGATCTGGCTGTTCCACTATTAAGGCACTGCTTAAGATAGTCGAAGATGTTGTTGGGGGACTGGAGACTGGGAAACTCACTTCACTTGCGCTGTGTGATCTTTTGAAAGCGTTTGATGTGGTGTTACACAAAATTTTACTTCAAAAAGCGGAGTATTATGGTCTGCGTGGTATTTCCCTAAGTCTGCTTTCTTCATATCTTTCTGGTAGATTTCAATGTGTTCGCATTGGAGACAGTGTTTCGAACTATCTTCCGGTTTGGTGTACCCCAAGGATCTATTCTTGGGCCACTGTTATTTTTTATTTATATTAACGACCTGCCCATGTATATGAAGCCTATAAATAGTGTTCTCTTTGCGGACGATACCACACTGTACTGTCAGGAGTCAGACTTAGAGCGGGCCATGGAAACCACCAAGCTGGCTTTGATCCGCGCGGAATCGTGGTTTGGCTCCAATTTATTAAAACTAAATGCTAGAAAAACTCAATCCTTAATGATTTCCAGTAACAACCGTGTAACCTCTGGTTCTTCTGCCGTACTTTTGGGAATAACAGTGGATGACTCCCTTACCTGCTTTCCTCGACTATCTTTCTCCTAAGAAAACTTACGTCCTGCATACTTTGCATTATTCCACTCCCTGATTTGCTATGGTATAGTATTGTGGGGAAACTGTGTCGCCGCGATTAAAGTATTTAAATTGCAAAAAGAAGCAATCAGGATAGTGTCAAGAGCGGGATATTTAGATCACTGTAAGCCACTCTTTCTAAAGTTCAAAATCATGTCATTACCGTCATTATTTATTTATAACTCCTTGCTTGAGATTCACTCCAAGTCGAACATTCATGTGACTCATGCATCTGTTCACTGCCATGACACTAGATACAAGGACTCTCTGGTCATACCACAGTTCAGGCTAGCTAAATCTGAAAAAAAAATCACCTAAATTAAAATTAAAACTTTATAATAAGCTACCCTCATTCTTAAGGGTCCTTCCGATTCGAGTTTTTAAAAGCAAAATCAAAAGCTTGCTTATAGCAAGTTGCTGTTACTCAATCAATGATTTGTTTTCCCTTCAATTTTAAATTTCACGTCTAAAGCCATGTTTTACGACTGTATGTAATGTCTGTTTTACATTAATGTCTTCGTCCATTTACACTTATAATATATACGTTCTCTGTTTAACTCTGTTTTATAACTGTAACTCTATAATTTTATTATTATTATTATTTGACTTGTCATAAATACATTATGTATAAAAATGATTAATAAAGAATATATATCCAAGCTAAAGATATCGTCAATTACAAACACATTGAAATAGATCACTTTATAAATTCGAAATCAAAGGAATTATTTGAAAGATTTTCAATTGATATAACATTTTTTAAATATAATCCTAAGCACTGGACGAAAAATAAAAATTACATTGAAGCAAGATATAGATTTAATAAAATAAATAAATATCGTCAAAAATATTGGTTAAAAGTTATTACTGATATTGCTGAAAGGGGCATTAAGATAGTGCAGGCAAAATAGTTTTACCAAAGATACAGAAAAACGACAATTCGCATTACAAGGCATTACGCGGCTTAGTTTCTCAGTACACCTGATAATGAAGAGCATTTATTGCCAATATTTATGGGCTCCTGATGGTAAAACTGATGATTTTTACCGCCCCTCATTATGTTTTGACTGATTCTTCAATTTTAAGCTGAAAAACGGATTTTGGGCTCTAGAAGTGGGTTTTACTTTATAACCATGGGAGGGCATTTCTAAGACGAAAAAAATGTTAAGACCCACCCTAATATATATATATATATATATATATATATATATATATATATATATATATATATATATATATATATATATATATATATATATATATATATATATATATATATATATATATATATATATATATATATATATATATATATATATATATATATATATATATATATATATATATATATATATATATATATATATATATATATATATATATATATATATATATATATATATATATATATATATATATATATTGATTTCGTCACGAAGCAAAGCTTGGCTTGCGTTGTGTAGTATTTTGTTTGACCTGACTCTCGGAACCCGTAGTTTCGAGAAACTACGGACAAAGCGCTCTCAATTATTATGCGATTTAGCATTTTTACGTCGCTGTAGAGATACAGACATAACACCCGTCTGTATGAGGCTGTCACACCAAAATCCGACAGCCAGGTCAAACAAAATACTACACAACGCAAGCCAAGCTTTGCTTCGGGACGAAATCCAAACCAAACGACAGAAACTTGACAGCATCAGTCAAAATATCCTGACAACCCACATAGCTCTAACCACTACGCTACACCCTCTCCTCTGGCAACAGATAGACTTAATATCTAACAACAGAGCCGAACAGAATAAATTATTAATTACCAATAGACAGAAAGAAAAATACAACCTTCTCAGACGGAGACAAAAACCTGCACCAAAACCACTCAACATCGACAAAGTGGTTTACAATCTTTCAGACCAGCCCCTAGACGAACCTACCAAAACAGTACTGGCCAAGGGTTTTAACTTTGCAATAGCACCAACTCGCCTTCCCAAAGAAGACATAATCACTGGTGTCGAGACTGATATCTCACAACTCCCTGCCACATTAGCCGAGACAATAAGACAGGAAACATGCCACATTTTAAGATCTGCCAAACCACCGACAAGAAACATCTCATACGAGGAATTCAAAGCCCTCAAGGCACTAAGAGAAAACAACAGCATTGTGGTCCTACCAGCTGACAACGGAAATTGCTCTGTAGTCATGAACAGTGCTGACTATAAACAAAAAATGACCACAATCTTAGATGATCCAGCTTATCTACCCAGTGCAACGGACCCCACAACCTATCTTGAGAAAATAACCAGACAAAAGATCCTAAGCTCTAGCATTGACAAGGAAACAATGAGTTACCTTATACCAAGGGAGAAATCTTCACGGTGTCCCAAGATATATGGTTTACCAAAGATCCACAAAGATGGAGCCCCACTACGACCAGCAGTAAGCTCCGTTGGTTCACCGGTCCAACTTCTTGCGAAACATTTAGCAAAATGTTTACAACCATTCGCCGAAGATTGTGATTCCTATGTCCGCAATGCTGAATACTTCATAGACATAAAGAAAAATCACCAACTCCAGCCCGGCCACCTCCTTGTGAGTTTTGACATTGTATCTTTATTCACAAAAGTACCGGTTCCTGAGGCCTTAAACATCATAAGATCGAAATTAAAACAAGAAAAGTATGTATCAGATCTGGCAGAACATTGTTTAAAGAATACATACTTTAGGTGCGATGCCCAAATATACAAACAAGTACTAGGAGCACCAATGGGTTCACCTCTATCTCCAGTAATAGCCAACATATTTCTTACAGATTTTGAGGTAAAGGCAATCTCATCAGCCACACTTAAACCTACTCTCTGGTTAAGATATGTTGCCGACACATTTGTAATCTGGCCCCACGGCAGACCAGAGCTGGACAAATTCCTTAACCATCTTAACTCCCAACACGAGAAAATTAAATTCACAATGGAGATAGAAAAGCATCAACGACTTCCTTTCTTGGATGTTTTGGTACAGAAGAAACCTGACGGCACTTTGAGTCACACTGTGTACCGGAAACCAACCCACACAGACAGATATCTGAACGCTTCTTCGCACCATCATCCCAAACAACTAGCATCTGTAGTCAACACTCTCACCACCCGATCCAAAAGACTAGCCGACCAGCTTAGCTTACCGAAAGAATTGAGGAACTTTCGAGAAGCTCTTTCTTCAAATGGATATCCAAACAGCTTAATATCCAGAGCTTTCCGTCGTACAGAGAACAGTATCCAAAGAAATGAAGAACGCCAGAAACCGTTAGCACAGCATACTTGCCATATGTACATGGATCAACTGACAAAATCGCCAGAATCCTTAAAAGACACAACATCGACACCATTTTCAAACCTAACCAGAAAATATCCTCCATGCTACGCAGCATTAAAGACACCATCCCTTTAGAATCCCATGGAATTTACGAAATACCTTGCGGAACATGTGAACGAACCTACATTGGACGTACCAATAAAAAAATTTCTGCTAGGATTCAAGAACATGTAATTTCAGTCAGACACAGAGACAAAGTTTCATCGGCACTTCTCCAACACACAAACACCGGTCACTGGATGGACTTTAGAAATTCAAGGACTGTTGCACAGATTAGCCACGAAATGTTACGAGTATACAGAGAAGCCATATAGATAGAAAAACGAGACTATTGCTTGAACACGAGAGACGATTCCTTGAGATTGCCCCCAGCATGGCGACCGATCATATCCACCCTCAAAATGCAATCCCAGACACCTCAGACTCATGTACAACCAACAAGACAGACAAACAACCGAACCGAAGCACCGCACACAACGCGCATGACCCGAAGCCAGACAGGTATAAGTAGTCGCATCGCACGAACGAGCTCTCAGTATGCGTCTAACGGTTGACCCACACGGACGCATATATCTCTTGAGAATGGCGAATGTTAGTTCGCCGAAACGTCGAGAATCCGGTTCTTTTCAGAGCCAACCCTCAGCATCAACGCGGAATCCCCGAGAAAACAATAGAACACAGGTATCTATCCGCGAATATCTCAAATACAACATATATATATATATATATATATATATATATATATATATATAGATATATATATATATACATATATATATATATATATATATATATATATATATATATATATATATATATATATATATATATCTTACGGTGTCCGTTATTTCGCAAATTGATTTTTTTACAGCGATCGCCCCCTGAATTTTTAGTTTAAGATATAAAAAAAATTATCCAATACAATTAAGCTCTTAATTTCTTGATTAAATCGTGCGGGAATCATGTTACTTTTACCATTTAAATAACATGGGATTATTTGACTTTTTGCTTTTAATTTTTTTTCTCAGAAACAAATGGATGGAAAGATTTAAGATCCAATTATTCTGACGTAAAATTTAACGCTCTACAAAAAAGGTCTCTTATGATTTTTCGATTAAATCACTCCTTTAAAAGTGAGAAAATATCATTTGCACATTTATGAACGAGACGAAGATTCCAGTGAAACGGTTAAGTTGCAGTTGGATTATAAGTTGTAGTTAAAATTCAATTGTCAGGGCTTGGAAAAAATATTGTAATTGATCAGTAAAATATGATTCATGATTAATTCATTGTTTAATTAATTTCAGAAAACCTGATTTTTAAAGAAAACGAAGATATCATCTTGGTTCAATCTCAATCTGTTAATGATGACGAAAGTAGTGTCAATGTAGATTCAACAATTACCAATGATCGCTCAATTTCGGGTATTGATCAAATTATATCTTTAAACAAAATGTATGTACTTAAGGGATAAAAGTATGCCAGTAGTAATTTTTTATTATTTATGTTAGATCTGACGTTACCACCGAGTTCAAAAAGCACGATAAATGAGAATATTTTGAGTGACGAAACAACATCTACGACTCAACCAAGCACATCATCGTCAACATTCGAATTATAAGGGCGAAATTATAAACCAAAGAATGAAATAGGAACAATAAATATTCTTACTGAAGATGTGGTTGCGACATTAGACAGTTGTAGAATTTCTTATAGGAATTCTGTACGATTGATATCATCGATAGCGACAGCTCTCGGAATTGATACTAATGATTTAATTCTCAATAAAACTTCTTTTAATGAATATAGATCAAAAATCAGAAAAGATGCTACTGAAAAAATGAAAATAAGATTTGGTGACATTGATGTCGGTGCTGAGGTTATCCATTAGGATGGGAAATTGATTCCTGATGGATTATCCTGTAAAAGAGTTGGCCGAGTTCCCATCAACGTAAGAAGTCTTACTATTGAAAAAATCTTAGACGTTCCGGCATTATCAGATGGAAAAGGATTGACTCAGGCAGAAGAAATTCATATAGCGATTCAAGATTGGGGAATTACTGAGAACATTAAAGCCATCTGTTGTGAGACTACAGCTTCTAATCTTGGTTGTCGGAATGGAGCGGTGATACACCTAGAACAAATGTTACAAACTGAGCTTTTATATTTACCATGCAGACATCACATCTACGAACTAGTATTATTTTGTGTTTTCACGACTAAAATACCTGGCACAGAAGGAGCAAATGTTAACAAATTTAAGAGCTTTCAAGAAAGTTGGAGTACAGTTGATCAAACCAAGTTTAAAAATGGATTAGTCGGTAATAAAGTTCCGAGAAAATTGTTAGGCCATGCTGAAGAAATAAATCATAAAATTAAAAAATTTCTGGGTACAATTCTGCCACGTGATGACTACAAGGAGCTCCTGGAGTTATGCCAAATATTTCTTGGTACCATGTATACTGATCAAGTTAAATTTCACAAGCCAGGAGCGTTTCACCACTCCCGCTGGATGTCTAAAGCGATTTATTCGCTAAAAAAATATATTTTTCGAGATATTGTTGATTTAGACCAGCCTTTCTCAAAGTAGGCGATATCGCCCCCCCAGTGGGCGATGACGTCGTTTTGGTGGTCGCTAGGGGGCCAGGGGGCGATATGGGGGGTGGTAGGTAGCCAAAAATTATTATATAATTTTATTTCTGTAAAAATTATAATGCCTTCACTTTCTTTTCACGAATTTTTCTTTGTACAGGGATCCCCGCGTGTTAACTTTTATTTGAAATATTTCAAAAACTATCACATTTTTGTTAAAAAAATTTATAATTATTTAAGAATGCATTAATTATTAATCTAAATAGGTTCTCAGACCTAAACTTACAATTTATTTTGAATTTTGATGTTACAAGAAATTGCGGCTTGTTCTCACTAGCGCGTGTATTCTTGATATTCAGTCGAACTTCCCTAAGTCGAATTGCCATAGTTCATGAAAAAAAATCGAGTTATAAAGAAAATTGGAGTTATACAAATACATAACTATAAAATGAGTAAAATACACTATACACAATTTATTTAAAGTAAATACATATGTAGTACATATGTATATATTTATAAACAAAAAACAAAAGAGAAATATGTATACATTATTAATATGATATAATTATAATTAATTAAAAATAATTTTAATTTATATTATTTTTTGAAAAGGTCAGTAATTTTCAATTGTTTTCCATAATATATAGCACCTTGTGGGTGATCTTCGATTATATCGTCTCTTTTTATTTATCGATTCTCGGGAGAATAATATCCTGTCGTAATCTTCCTAAAGCACACCCGCTGGTAAATTCTTAGTTTTGCTTTATTTGAGTTGTTGGTGATCATAAAATATGAAAAATAAAATGTTTTGTAATCTGTCCGAGGATTACACTATCGACGGTTTATGGTACGCAATATCCGGCATCATAAGTTTTTGAAAATACGCGGCGGTTAAAAAATTGGAGTTATAGAAATTATTTTGTATGTAAAATTTTACCATTGTACAAATTTTTGCTACGAGTAATGGAAAAATTTGAGCTGAGGAAAATTCGAGTTATGGAAGTTAATTTATATGTAAAATCTTATCTAAACGTATCAATTTCTAAAAATATTCGAGTTAGGTTTTATATAGAAAAATATTATATAGAATATTTTATATAGAAAAATTGAAGTTTCAGAAGTTCGAGTTATGGAAGTTCGACTGTATATAAATTTTACTTTCAACGTTGCAAGATTTTTAGTGAATATTTAAGTATTTTCGTTGTTTTATAATAAAAATTTCGATAGAACTGAAAAATTTTCAGTATCCTATGATTCAGTATCCTATCAGTATCCTACTCTATGAAGAGAAAAAAGTTTCTTTCAATGGAATTTCTAATTATTGCACCAAAAATGAAAAAAACACAATATCTATATATATTTATATATATATATATATATATATATATATATATATATCTATATATATATATATATATATATATATATATATATATATATATATATCTATATATATATATATATATATATATATATATATATATATATATATATATATATTAACTTTAGCATATCAAAGGTGGGCGATGAGACAAAAGTAAGTCATACAAAAGATAAGTTTGAGAAACACTGATTTAGACGATGCTACCAAAGGAAATCTTTTAGATATTTGTCTATTTATTGTATTTATTTATGTACCGTTTTGGTTTGAAGCGCCTCTTGCGGCGTTGGCTTCCAAATCAAGATTTGAGGTTCTTGAAAGCTGTGTACCAATATAAAACAATAGACAAAGAATTATCTAGTGCTGTTTTAAATAAATTTAAAAACCACCTGTGGTATTTAAATAGTGACACAGCTGCTCTTCGATTTTTCGATTCCAACATATCTATTTCCATCAGACGAAAGATGGTCAAGGCTTTAAAAAAAAGCGAGAGTGAAGATTTCGAGACCTCCAAACGTTATGGAATAAATACAATTAGTGAAATTGCAGGTTTACAAAAAAAGGCATTGATTTCTTCATTTCTTCGAACTTTTTAAACTTTTTTAACAGATTCAACATTAATACAAATTTCTTGAATTTGGATGTTCATACTTGGGCTAGCAATAATGATTACTTGGAGGGTTTAAGAATTGTTGAAAATCTGCATGTAATCAATGATGTCGCCGAAAGAGCCGTTAAAAACCCAAGAGTATATTAACATTTTAACAACACGAGAAGAATAAAAACAGTATTTAATACAAGTTGTGCAGGAGTACAAAACCAAATATCCTAATCCGACCAAAGCTTGTTTAACAAAAAAATTGAAAGAATGATAATAAACCTACTTATATGAAGAAAAATATTTTGTTTTATTTCGTTCTCATAAAATATTTTTTTGTTTAATTTTCAGTTCAAGCCATAAAATTCATACAAATAATCACTGGCGCTCTAACGATAATAATTTTGATCTTCTCTTCCAATGATTTTATAGTTAAAAAGAGTAAAAATTAGCAAAAAATTGAAATTATTGCAAGATTTATATTAGGCACAAGTTAAATGTTGAATAACTTTTAATGGAGTGATTTAATCGAAAATTCATAGGAGACCTTTTTTGTAGAGCGTTAAATTTTACGTCAGAATAATTTGATCTTAAATCTTTTTATCCATTTGTTTCTGAGAAAAAAAATGAAAAGTAAAAAGTCAAATAATCCCATGTTATTTAATTTGTAAAAGTAACATGATTCCGGCACGGTTTAATCAAGAAATTAAGAGCTTATTTGTATTGGATAATTTTTTTTATATCTTAAACTAAAAATTCAGATGGCGATCGCTGTAAAAAAATCAATTTGGGAAATAGCGGACACCCCAATATATATATATATATATATATATATATATATATATATATATATATATATATATATAAATATACTTATGTATGCGTCTAACGGTTAACCCGCACGGACGCATATATCTCTTGAAAATGGCGAATGTTAGTTCGCCGAAACGTCGAGAATCCGGTCCTTTTCAGAACCAACCCCCGAGAAAACAAAACAATACAATACAGGTATCTACCACAAATCTATCCGCGAAAACCTCAAATACAACATATATATATATATATATATATATATATATATATATATATATATATATATATATATATATATATATATATATATATATATATATATATATATATATATGTATATATATATATATATATATATATATATATATATATATATATATATATATATATACACACACATAAAGGAACATGGCAAATTCCGGGCACGAGAAAATGTAAACAAATCGATCATGTCGCAGTATCAAGAAGATGGACATCAAATATAAGAGATGTACGCTCGTTCAGAGGAATTAACTGCGATTCCGACCACTTCTTGGTAATAGCAACTGTAAGACAGAGAATAAGCAACATACAAAAACGCGGAGGAGATAAACCAAAGAAGTGGAATGTGGAAAAACTGAGAAGTGAAAAGGGAAAAAGAGAATATCAAGAAACAATACTGGAACACCTACGTAAAAACCCAAGCGAAGACGATGTGGAGAATGAATGGAGACACATCAGAGATAGTATTCTAAAAAGAGCTGAAAAGATAGGAGAAAAGCAAAAAATACGAAACGAAGAATGGTTTGACGAGGAGTGCAGGAAGAAGATAGACATAAAAGATGAAGCAAGAAACAAGTGCCTCCAGCGTGAATCGAGAAGCCAAAGGAAAGCCTGTGAAAGAAAAAGAACAGAAGCATACCGAACGTGTCGAAGAAAGAAAAGAGAATACTATAACAAGGAAATAGAAGAAATAGACGAGAGCAATAACAGAAACAATTACATAAAGTTCTACCGAGAAATAAAACTACATTCTTCAGAGCACAAAGCGAAAGAAATATTGTGCGACGACAAATATGGAACGATCCTAACAGAGAAATCAGACGTCCTGAAAAGATGGCAGGAATATTTCTGCGACCTGCTTAATAATAAAAATGAAACAAACTCAGAAGAAGAACTAACTCAGTTCAAAACAGCTGAACCAAAAGTTGAAACACCTACACTGGAAGAAACAACTGAGATCATAATTGCCTTTAAGAATAACAAGGCGCCTGGTAGCGATAACATTACAGCAGAGCTACTAAAGGCAGGAGGCCCAGAACTGTGGGCCCGTATCCACCAATTAACCAAACGAATCTGGGATGAAGAAACAATGCCAGAAGAGTGGAATTTAGGCCTTATACATCCTATTCACAAGAAAGGAAGCAAAAGAGATTGTAAAAATTACAGAGGAATTACATTTTTAAATGTAACATATAAAATCATTTCATGCCTCATTCACAAAAGGTTGAACGTATATGCAGAAGATATACTAGATGACTATCAATGTGGATTTCGACCTAACCGATCAACAACAGATCAAATACACCAAATGCGACTGCTGCTAGAAAAGGGATACGAACACAATTTTGACATACACTGCCTTTTCATTGATTTTCAACAAGCCTTCGATTCAGTCAATAGAAATAAGTTTTACCTGAACTTAATACATATGGGCATACCAAAAAAGATTGTCAATCTAATTAAACTAACATTAGAAAGAACGTCAGCGGCAGTAGTAATACAAAACGATAAAACCGAAAAATTCGCCATTTCGACAGAGTCAGACAAGGTGATGCGCTATCCGCTCTACTTTTCAACCTAACATTACATGCGGTTATAGAAAAACTAAAGATAACGGGAAACTTAACATCAAAAAGTAGACAATTCGGAGGCTATGCAGATGACATAGTAATCACGGGGCGCATGGAAAATACAGTAAATGACACATTTAAGGACCTCGAAAAAGAGGCAAGGAAAGTAGGACTGACAGTCAATCAAGAAAAAACAAAATATATGATGATCTCCAGAACTGCACCACAAAATGAAGATAGATACATAGTAGGCGACCACAGCTTTGAAAAAGTTAAAAATTTCACGTATTTGGGATCTCAACTAAATCAAACCAACGACGAGAGGGAAGAAATAAAGATACGAATATTAAAAGGAAATAGAACCTACTATGCGAACAGAAAACTACTTACTAGCAAACTACTAAGTCACAAATCCAAAATAACTATATATAAGTGCCTAATACGACCGGTAGTTACTTATGGCTGTGAAACATGGACCCTCCTTAAGAAAAGTGAGGAAGAACTAAAGACATTTGAAAGAAAAATATTAAGAAAAGTATATGGTCCGATAAGGGAACAGGACGGAACATACAGGATAAGAATGAATCACGAACTAAAGTCTCTAATTGGAAACAACAACATAGTAAAACATGTAAAGGCACAGAGACTGAGGTGGATAGGCCATGTGCAAAGAATGGAAAAAGATCGAAACACCAAGCTTATCATGGAATGGAAACCCACCAATAGCCGACCAAGAGGAAGACCACGTAAAAGATGGAAGGAAAGCGTGGAAGAAGACATAAAAGCACTAAGAGTAAGGAATTGGAAAAGAGCAGCAGAAGATCGTGGAGAATGGCATAAAATAGTAGAGGAGGCCAAAACCCATAAAGGGTTGTAGAGCCAAAGGAAGAAGAAGAATATACACACACGCCTGTTTGTTTACTAACGCGTGTTGTTGCCATAGTAACAACAAACAGAATTCGTTTAATAATGAACGCTTTACATACAATAATTTACTTATTAATGTGTCTTTATGATAATATATGTATATTTACTTATATATGATAACATTTTCTTGTTTACCCTTCAAGTCATTTTCCACTATGGTTGAATGAGGCCATTCAATTTTTAGCCTTCTTAACGTGCTTAAAGTTCTTTTAATGGAGGACGTAGTGCAAGGTAGAGGCAGAGTAATATGAAGAGGGTCTTTTTTGATTTTGAAAAATCTTCTGCTTCTTGCACATGATCACACAGATCTAGTTTTTCAGATCAGTTTTCAAATTCCGTTTTTTAGTTTTTTAAGATCTTTGCACATCATTTTCTTTCCTTTCCAGCGACCATAGCACAATTCAGCTTCTCAACTAATGCTTTATAAGGCGTAGACATTGGTAATTTGTTTCGATTTTTCAATAAAATTGTGAAAATGTTAATTTTCAACATATACTTGAAATAATGATTATGCTGTCAAGTTTTCATTTATGAATCTACGCTGTTTTGCAGTGATCAAGGTATCCAAGTATGGAATAAGTAAAATAGGTCCAACATCTGTGATTGTAAGACATTCACGATTGGCTCAAGGTTGCAAAATACTCGCTATCAGAACGAGGCAAGTGCGGAAATTGTATGAGTATAGCAGCTGAAAAATAGTTGATTTGGTACCAGAGTTTTCTTCATTAGACAATTTCCTTTTTATAAATTGCAATGCTTTTGTATTTCTCTAAGCGATTTTTACGAAAGTATTTTCGTGGCGAGCAGGAATAGGTGGAACTTATTTTGTTCTGGTAATAGAATCCCCGAAAACGTTGATGACGCCTTTGATCGTTCCTATCATATTGCGGGTTTCTAGAACTTGATTCAGGTTATTCACTATCAAATTCAAATTGTGGCTTGCACAGTGAAAGTAAAAATCACGAGAATAATTTTCTCTCAAAAGATCCTGAACGTCGTTATTCTGCCTCTGCTTCTGACTTAAATGAGCAACCGTTGTATCCCTGTCCCATGAATTTGAGTGGATCAGCTCTTGCCTCTACGATTAATTGTGATGAATATTTAATGTGAAATCAATGTTCCATGCATCCATGGCATCCAACTAACCGAACCATACGAACACTTCACGAATAACTTGTTTCTTCTTTCATCGTCGATGCCCGCGGAAGTAAATATATCGAAAGCGACACATTTTTCCGAATGTATAATTTAATTACCGATGTTTACCAACCGATGAGATACTGGTCTAAATATTTTCTGTAAGATTAATTAATTCACAATATTTACAGTTAGTGGAAAATATTCGACTTTCTTTTAAAAGAATTTGAAAACAAATACTTGCGGTCATTTATTTCTCCGCTCCGTACGCCTATGTTCGTTAAGTTTAACAACTTTAATGCTTTACAATTTCCAACATTTATCCTTTATAAGCTAGAGAAATCTATAAAATATTATAAAAAGCAATACGGAAATTGAAAAAATAATCTGTTTTATCGGTTTCCTGTTAGACGTAAAAAACAAAATTTATTACATGAAACCTTTACCCCTGTTTTGGTGTACACGGTACATATACGTTTGATAACAGGTAAAGCAACTAATATGCTTGAAAAAATTCAAATTACCAACCATATCCGCTCAGAACTAACCGGAAATACACATCCGAACACCTGTATTGCGTTACCCTAAACATGACGTGCACTCCAATATCGCTGATGTCATTTATTCAATCGATCCATTTTACCCCTTCATGCACGTATTATAGAGTTTATTGTCTATTTATTATAGTGATACTTCAAATATAATATTATGTTTTCCCCATTTATAAATAAAAAAATGTCAACAATGATTGAGGATTGAGTTTTGTTAAGGACTATAAATTATTATTACAATTTTTGCAGAGTAATTAGAATAATTAAAGGGTCGAATTTATTATGAAGGATGTTGCAATAACAACTTCATTTTTTTAATTCAAAAATACATTTAGTAAACTGGTTAGGAAATTTTAGATAATTTTTAAAGTTATAAGTCTAGAGATTACAATTAAAAGAGGTTATCTGGCAAATAGCCCCCACGACTCACAATGGTTCGCGTAGCACTTTCAGCTGGACAAAATTATTTTCGTTCGTTTTGAATCAAAATTGTGTTAATATGAATCGTATTGACCCTAAATTGCATTAATTTTAATGGTTTCTTATGAAAACAAGTTGGAACGTACTTAAAAAAAAATGATTCGTATTTTACAGTTACAATAATTAAGTATTTGTAAAAATACAAAAAACCAAATGAAGCATGTCAAAAAAATATCTAATTATGTAAAGCTACATATTAATCGATTTCATCACTTTCTTCAAATGAATCTGCTACTGAGTAATCCTGATCAGGATTACAATGCTCAGTAATTTCTGAACTATTTACATTTACCCTGTCTTTCCAGTAATACTATGGGGTATTAATAAATCTAGGACTTCAGAAGAGAATTTTGAAGCCTTTTTTCGCGGGACATCTCTCAAGCTTGATATTAAAGTGGCAGATGTTATCAATATCATGTTAAGTAAATCTCTATTCGTGGCAATACGTGACTGCTTACGAGTATTGTGTTGATGAAACCTTCTGCTGTCCTTGTTTTGCGCTTCTTGAGCTTCATAGAAAAGTTGGCCGATAGGCAACATAGAGCAGATGCAATAACTTTTGAACTATGAACAAGGATTTTGTGAATAGTATCAGGCATGTAATACCACAGATAGAGATTTATGTACAGTTTCTTTGTTTCTGCTGCAAATGCCTGAAATTTCTCAATGTTATTACCAAAGCCTGAAGATAAAGCCCGAAGTATAATTCCAATTTTTAATATTAATGTTATATCATTTATCGTTATATATTCACTTCTATTCAAGATGGCGACAGGAGAAGACGCTCGTAATGTGCATCCTAAAATAAATTTTGTTTGTCATCCACTAACGGAATATAGTCATGTTTCTTGCCTGTTATGTGATTCACCGTATTGTAAAAGTGATTTTGTTAGAAAATCTAGTAAAGGGAAATGTTTTTTTCTTACAAATACGTCTGTAATATGCGCCGAAAACGGAATAACCTACAACGCCAAACACGTGCAAAATAGAGAAGACGATATTTTAACCAACTGCAAATACTATAATTAAAAAATGTAATCATAAATCAAGAAATACTTAATCTTACCAGCCAATCTGCTGATGATTCTACAAAATATGAAGAAGAACTTGATGATAGTAGTGCAAGTGATACAGTTTATTCTATAGGTATATTGTTAAAAGAAAATAAAAAGCCAATAAAACTATTGATGAATTAAAAAGAATAAATTAAGAGTTAATTGAAAGTAATAGATTTTTAAGATCTAACTTTAACAACAAAATGCCAACAATGTCTTAGGATAAATTCATCTGCAGCTAAAATAAATTCTGAAGTTTACAAAAACCAGAAAAGTAATAGTGAAGTTAAAACAATAATTATTACTCCAGAAAAATCTCAAACCCAAGATGATACTTTTACAAGATGATACTTTTAGCAAGATGATACTTTTAGCAAGATGATACTTTTAGCAATAAAAAGTTCTTTAATTGCAACAAAAAAAACCAGTGAATAAAGTTTCAAAAGGAAAAAAAAGTGTTATTGTGAAGTGTGATAAGAAAAGTGGACAAGAAATAAAAATAGCTCTAGAGCAAGACCTTGGAGATAAGGCAAAGGTTAAGTTTGCTGAAAACCTTGACCCATTAATAAAGATCTATGGTATTGACAATGAATTCTCTGAGGAAGAATTAGTTCAAGATATTTGTGAAAGAAATGACATTAAAAGAGATTCTTTTAGGATTGAATACATTTATCCCAAAAAGAAAAATACTAAAGGTATCAAACTAAGAGTAAAAGCTGACTTGTATATGAAAATTGCACAACAAAGAAGTCTACATATTGGTTATCAAAATTGTAATCTCATCTATGATGATTATAATATAAATCAGTGCAATAAATGCCAAGGTTTTAATCACAAATTTTCTACATGTAATAAAATACAGTGCAGTCAGTTTCTGTGCAGATGAACATAAATCTGAAGATTGTAAAAATAAAAATAAAAATGAAAAATTTGTAAATTGTGTTCATGCAAATCAGTTTTTGTCCAAAAAGAGAAGTATTGAACATGAAGCCACATATAAAAATAACGGTGATACTTATAAAGCCAAATTAAACAAAGTTATTAGCACAACAAATTATCCAATCGAACCAGCATTTAATAAAGTAAATAATATTAATCAACGCAATGGATAACTTATCTTCGCAAAATCAGGAAAATAATTTTCCCACATTACCATCCTCCATTGATCAAAATCTTAATATGCTGGAATCACTACAGGAGCAACTGATTGTCCAAAGTCCAACAAGGAGTATATATTGTGTGTCAACATAAGAAGCCTAAATGCGAATTTTACAAACCTACAAACTTTTGTGGAAAGTTTTGAAGTCCAACCGTCAATTATTATATGTACTGAAACATGGAACATCGAATTTTTGTCGTATTTTAAATTACCGGGATACAAAATATATCACAATGAAAGTTGCATAAACCAAAATTATGGTGTTGTAATGTATATTAAAGAATATGTCAATGAAACCACAGAAATAATTGAAATCGGTATGCTAAAAATTCTACACTCTACTGTAACAACGGATAAAAATAAAGTCTTTAAAATTTCATCTATATATAGATGTCATGATATGCATAAATGTGCATTTGTACACGATTTAAAAACCTTTTTGACAAAAAAAATAAACTCTAAAAATCACATAATTATTGGAGACTTTAACCTAGATATTTTAAATTTGGATAATATTAGCTAAGAACACTTAAATAACCTTCTAGAAAAAGAATATTCACCATGCTTTCAATCCTTTACAAGGCCATCAGGTACAAATCCTAATCAAGTGTCATGCATTGATAATATGTATATCAAAATTAAATCTTTTCAAACAAAATCAATAAAACTAGAAAATCTTTTTAATGACCATTACCCACTTTTCTTGAAATTGGATGAATAAACTTTTATAAAACCAAAAAAAAAACCAATAGAAATTTTGAATAATATACAATTGAGAAAAGAAGCTGAAAAGATAAACTTTGATTCCATCTTATCAATGGATGACCCTGGTAATGCAACAAATTTTTTTTTAAATTAGTGGATGAGTGTATAATAAAATCGAAAACAAAAAAGAAAAAAATAAATTAAAAATCCCCTAGAAACCCTTGGATTACTGGGGAAATAATACAATTATGCAACAAAAAAGAAGCTCTATATAAAAAATGGCAAAAAGATGTATCAAATATAAATCTTAAATATAAGTACAAAAACTTAGACAAAGAATTAGATAAAAGTATTAAAGACGCCAAATATAAATATGAGTATAATGAATTTGAAAGCAAGTCTGGTGTCTCTAAGCGTATATGGCAGCTAATTAAAAACAAACTAGGTAAAAAAACGAATACAAAAGAAAATATCAAATATATTATAGATAAAAATAATAATGTAAAAATAACTGATTCAAATGAAATAGCTAATAAAATGTGTTATTATTATTGTAATGTGGGTAAAGAGTTAGCGAATAATATAATAAAACCGCAAAATAAAATACGTAATATGCCTCCATGCACTATTTATCTACATATGACAAATAAAATAGAAGTTGAAAATGTAATTAAAAAATAAAAAAATAAAAAGGGTGGCGTTGATGGGGTGAATACTAGAGTAATACAAGTTTTATCAAATTATGTAGCTGAGCCTCTATCACATATAATAAACTTATGCTTCGTTAAAGGTGAATGGCCTGATGAGTTTAAATGTGCTGAAATTCTTCCCATCCATAAATCAAAAAGTAAACATCATTTTGAGAATTATAGGCCTATTTCACTGATTTCGAATTTTGCAAAAATATTAGAAAAAATTTTACATAGAAGACTATTAAACTTTATTAGAAAATGTAACATTATATCAAATAAACAGTATGGATTTCTAAAGGGTAAAGGAACAAAAGATTCATTAAATTTTATCGTTGACAAAATACATAATAAATTAGATGAAAGCAAACCTATAGCTATCACCTTTTTAGACTTATCCAAAGCTTTTGATACTGTCGACCATGAAATACTGCTTACACAAAAATTACACAATTACAGGATTAGAGGCAATGCTTATACATTGATATCAAGCTATTTAACAGAATTTTGGATGCTGGAACGTTAAAACTCTATACGAAGCATCAAAACTGCATCAAGCGGTGAGAGAATTAAATAACTACAACATCTCAATTTCAGGCTTATCAGAAGTTCGCTGGCTTGGCAAGGGGGAGCTCAACTTACAATCTGGGGAGCTTTTCCTGTACAGTGGCAAAGAAACTGGGTCTCATGAAAGAGGCGTTGGTTTCACAATTACTAAAAAAGCCAGAAAGAGCCTAATTTCATGGAACCCCATTGATGACAGAATAATTACAGCAAGGTTCCACACTAAATACAGAAATATCACCTTTGTACAATGCTATGCACCAACAAACAGTGCGAGTGCTGAGGAAAAAGAAAATTTCTACGATATCCTTGAAAGTACGTTAAGGAAGATAAACAGAGGTGATATCACCATACTCATGGGTGATCTCAACGCTAAGGTCGGGACAATTAACAGTAACCTAGGAGACATCATGGGTAAAGAAGGATGTGGGGAAAGAAACGAAAACGGTGAACTATTCACGAAACTCTGTTCAACATCAGACCTAGTTATAGGTGGAACAGTGTTCCCACACAAGCAAATCCACAAAGTCACATGGATATCCCCCGTCAAGAAAACCCAAAACCAAATTGACCATATTGCCATATCGAAAACATGGCGGAGATCCCTACTTGATGTCAGAAACAAAAGGGGTGCAGACATTGCCAGCGACCACCACCTTCTGCTCGGCACGTTCAGAATCAAACTGGCCGTACCAAAGAAACCTGAACAATCAAAGAGAGTAAAGTTCAACCTACACAAACTGCGCCAACCAAACTGCAAAAAAGTTTTCCTAACAAACCTGCATGAAAATGCAGACCAAAATCCCATAACATCTTGGGATGGCTTAGCCAAGACACTACTCGAATCGGCCAAAACAACCCTTGGCACAAAGGAAAGAAATCGAAAAGACTGGATCTCAGACCAAACATGGCAACTTATACAAGACAGAAAGGATGCGAAGAAACTGGTACTTCAGTGCAAAACTTCGATGACAAAAAATGATGCAATCTGGAGATATACACAACTATGCAAACAAATTAAAGCATCTGCCAAAAAAGACAAACGAATATGGATTGACCTGATATGTGAGCAAGCAGAAGAAGCAGCCAAAAATAACAACTCGAGGACTCTTTACACACTGACAAACAAGCTCTCCAAAAAGCACACAAAGACCACAAATATAGTTAGAAGCAAAGACAACCGCCCACTGACCACCCCAGAAACTCAGCTCGATAGGTGGAAGGAATACTTTGCTGATATGCTCAGCTCACCCACGGAAGACGAACTTGAGATAGCTCCAGAAGCCAATGCAAATGAACAGCTGAATATAAAAATAGACGCGCCTTCAAAAACAGAAATACTAAATACCATCAAGCAGCTGAAAAACAGCAAAGCGGCAGGGGTAGACAACATACCTGCCGAACTAATCAAGGTAGACCCTAAATGGATTGCACCTTTACTTGCAAAAATAATAAAAGGGATCTGGACAAACCAAGAAATTCCAGCAGAAATGAAACATGGTCTCATTATCAAACTGCCAAAGAAAGGAGACCTAACGCAATGCAAAAATTGGAAAGGAATAACGCTGTTAAACACCATAAACAAAATTATTGCAAGAGTAATCCAACATAGGCTGGCAGAAGCATTCGAACCCATACTGCGTCCAAACCAAGCAGGCTTCCGCCCAAACCGCTCATGCATAGACCACATAAATTCAACAAGAATAATTATAGAACAATCCGTTGAATGGCGATCGCCACTACATCTTGTTTTCATCGACTTTGAACGTGCTTTTGACAGCCTATCCCACTCTGCTATATGGAAGATACTACGGACAAGAGGCGTGCCAACAAAAATCATCGACACGATTAGAGAACTATACCATGACGTATCATGTAGTATCCTGCATAGCGGAGCACATAGCAACCTTTTTCCGGTGAGATCAGGAGTGAAGCAAGGATGTGTGCTCTCTCCCTTGCTTTTTAACATTGCTTGACTATATGCTGGAAAAGTCTTGCAGACCAAACGATGGTATTCGATGGTCTCTTTACTCTAATCTCAAAGATCTCGAATACGCAGACGACATTTGCCTTTTTTCGCATACCTATGAAAGTATGCAAAGGCAACTCACCCTACTATCAGACATGGCACAGAAGATAGGGTTGAAAATAAATGTCTCAAAAACAAAAGCGATGCGAATGCACACAAATAACGACGCACCGTTTCAAATAAACGACCAACCAATTGAGAATGTAGAAAAGTTTCAGTATCTAGGAAGCATTCTCAACGAGACGGGCGGAACAGACCTAGACATTCTAAACAGAATTCAAAAAGCACAGATGGCATTCAGGCAACTAAACACAATATGGAGGTCCAACATCATAAAAACAAAGAGCAAGCTGCGTTTATATAGAACAAACGTCAAAGCAATCCTCTTATATGGATATGAGACCTGGAAAAACACTAATGCCACAAAACATAAACTTCAGGTTTTTGCCAACAAATGTCTACGAATCATCCTCAGAATCTTCTGGCCACAGAAAATTACTAATGAGCAACTTCTTAAACGATGCGGAGAAGAAACAATAGAGCACGACATTAAGAAAAGAAAATTGGGATGGATCGGCCACATTCTAAGAAGAAAACCAGACGACATTGCAAGGGCAGCACTAGACTGGAATCCCCAAGGAACGAGACGACGAGGAAGACCGGCTCAAACATGGAGGAGAACAGTGTTAGATGAACTAAAAGCCCAGAAAACCTCTTGGAGTGAAGCCAAAGCAATGGCTCAGAATAGGGTCCGCTGAAGGGTGCTTATGGAGGCTCTATGCTCCACCTAGGAGTCCAGAACCCATATATATATATATATATATATATATATATATATATATATATATATATATATATATATATATATATTTAACAGAAAGGTTACAGAAAGTCAGAGTTAATGATGTTACTAGCAATTTCGATGAAGTGAATGTATGTGCGCCACAGGGAACTGTACTGGGACCACTTCTGTTCATACTTTACGTAAATGATTCACTTGTAAACTCACCTGAAGGTGAGATAGTGTCTTTTGCAGATGATACTGCTCTAATAACGACAGGAAAAAACTGGTTAAATGTGGAAAAAAAAATGAATTGTAAAATTAAATGAGATAGCTGACTGGTTAGCATTAAACAAATTGTCGCTAAATATTGATAAAACTGTATTTTCAACGTTTTGTAATTATTGTGATAATGTACCTGACACAATGCAAATAGCAATCAAAAATAAAGTTGTAAAAAGGGTTGAAGAAAGTAAATATCTAGGATTAATCTTGGATTATAGATTAAAATGGTATATTCATATTGAGTAAATATTGAAAAAAACAAAATATCTAGTTTTTATCTTTAGAAAATTATCGAAAATCATGCAGCAAAAGACTCTAATGATAATTTATTATGCACTATTCCATAGTATATTAAGTTATGGTATCATAGCTTGGGCAGGTGCTTACCCAACACAATTAATCTTACTGCAAAGACTGCAATATAAATTATTAAAAATAATTAGTAAAAACAGATTTATATACGAAAAAGTTCCATGTAACATTGAGCAACAATTTGCCCTAGAATCAATATTATACCATTATAAAATCCTTTCTAAAATATTTTCAGAGTTAACCAGTGTTACTAGATATAAGAATATTCAATTACCAAAAAGAACAAAAACAGTTAGCAGTAAAAGGAGTTATATCAAAGCAATTCTTATATTTAATAGCCTACCTAATGAATATAGAACTATTGTAAACAAAACGAAAAGAACAAAAGAATTGAAAAAATGGATAATTGAAAATATTAATGTGTGTGAAATATAACTTGAATAAACAATAAAAAAATAAAAAAGAAAAAAGGACAATAATAATAATAATAAATAAGAATAATGATCAACATAATAAAATATAAAAAGTAAAGGAGAGCACTCAAAAATATTTTTACTATAATATTAATTCTTTACTTTAATATCAAAGTCTATTTTTAGTTAAGTATAGTTTAGTTTAGTTTATAATTATTTTTATAGTATTAATCAACCAGTCTCACAAACAGGTAACTGTGTTTACCTTGGTGAGAGTATACTGGAAATTGTATATTTTCTAGGTATATTTATTTTCTAATTGGTTTAATAAATAGAAATACAAATCTAATCTTGTAATATCAGCACTGGATTTACAAAAAAAATGAATCTGTATTTGGTAAATTAACAATAATTTTGTTTTTTACATACCGTATGTATTTATTTCTTCACCAATTTTCTTCCATATTCCATTTTGGTGTAGACAGTGCCATTTTACTACCAAGAAAATATTTTATATTATTTACAACTTTACATATTTTTTGCAACTGATACTTCTCGGACCTGACGAAAGGGAAACGAGACGTGACGTGACTGATGTGTGTGAAAGGACTTTAATTGTAGAGAAGCCAAAAGCAGTGTATGGCAATACAAATGATGGAAATACCGCTCGATTTTTTTTGAAATCCAGTGCTGATATTAAAAGATTAGATTTGTATTTGTATTTATTAAACCAATTAGAAAATAAATATACCTAGAAAATATACAATTTCCAGTATACTCTCACCGAGGTAAACACAGTTACCTGTTTGTGAGACTGGTTGATTAATACTATACAAATAATTATAAACTAAAGTAAACTATACTTAACTAAAAATAGACTTTGATATTAAAGTAAAGAATTAATATTATAGTAAAAATATTTTTGAGTGCTCTCCTTTACTTTTTATATTTTATTCTGTTGATCATTATTCTTATTTATTATTATTATTATTGTCCTTTTTTTTCTTTTTTATTGTTTATTCAAGTTATATTTCACACACATTAATATTTTCAATTATCCATTTTTTCAATTCTTTTGTTCTTTTCGTTTTGTTTACAATAGTTCTATATTCATTAGGTAGGCTATTAAATATAAGAATTGCTTTGATATAACTCCTTTTACTGCTAACTGTTTTTGTTCTTTTTGGTAATTGAATATTCTTATATCTAGTAACACTGGTTGACTCTGAAAATATTTTAGAAAGGGTTTCATAATGGTATAATATTGATTCTAGGGCAAATTGTTGCTCAATGTTACATGGAACTTTTTCATATATAAATTTGTTTTTACTAATTATTTTTAATAATTTATATTGCTGTCTTTGCAGTAAGATTAATTGTGTTGGGTAAGCACCTGCCCAAGCTATGATACCATAACTTAATATACTATGGAATAGTGCATAATAAATTATCATTAGAGTCTTTAGCTGCATGATTTTCGATAATTTTCTAAAGATAAAAACTAGATATTTTGTTTTTTGCAATATTTACTCAATATGAGTATACCATTTTAATCTATAATCCAAGATTAATCCTAGATATTTACTTTCTTCAACCCTTTTTACATCTTTATTTTTGATTGCTATTTGCATTGTGTCACGTACATTATCACAATAACTACCAAACGTTGAAAATACAGTTTTATCAATAGTTAGCGACAATTTGTTTAATGCTTACCAGTCAGCTATCTAATTTAATTTTACAATTCATTTTTTCTTCCACATTTAACCAGGTTTTTCCTGTCGTTATTAGAGCAGTATCATCTGCAAAAAAACACCTTCAGGTGAGTTTACAAGTAAATCATTTACGTAAAGTATGAACAGAAGTGGTCCCAGTACAGTTCCCTTTGGCACACATACATTCACCTTATCGAAATTGCTAGTAACATCATTAACTCTGACTTTCTGTAACCTTTCTGTTAAATAGCTTGATATCAATGTATAAGGATTGCCTCTAATCCTGTAATTGTGTAATTTTTGTGTACGCAGTATTTCATGGTCGACAGTATCAAAAGCTTTGGGTAAGTCTAAAATTTATTTGATATAATGTTACATCTTCTAATAAAATTGAATAGTCTTTTATGTAAAATTTGTTCTAATATTTTTGCAAAATTCGAAATCAGTGAAATAGGCCTATAATTCTCAAAATGATGTTTACTTTTTGATTTATGGATGGGAAGAATTTCAGCACATTTAAGCTCATCAGACCATTCACCTTTTACGAAGCATAAGTTTATTATATGTGATAGAGGCTACATAATTTGATAAAACTTGTATTACTCTAGTATTCACCCCATCAACGCCAACTTTTTTATTTTTTAATTACATTTGCAACTTCTATTTTATTTGTCATATGTAGATAAATAGTTTTGGAGTTCATTGGAGGCATATTACGTATTTTATTTTGCGGTTTTATTATTTTATTCGCTAACTCTTTATCAACATTACAATAATAATAACACATTTTATTAGCTATTTCATTTGAATCGGTTATTTTTACATTATTATTTTTATCTATAATATATTTGATATTTTCTTTTGTATTCGTTTTTTTACCTAGTTTGTTTTTAATTAGTTGCCATATACGCTTAGAGTCACCAGAGTTGCTTTCAAATTCATTATATTCATATTTATATTTGGAGTCTTAAATACTTTTATCTAATTCTTTGACTAAGTTTTTGTACTCATATTTAAGATTTATATTTGATACATCTTTTTGCCATTTTTTATATAGAGCCTATATTTCCTCAGTAAAACACATTTTAAAATCCTTTCATGTTGCCATGGTACACTGTCGACTTCTGAGTTGAAAAAGTTTTTCAACTCTTCTCTAACTTGAAAAGCCTCCCGTTGCATTTCCACCTTGATGAGACAAATTTCCAAAATTTGTGATTTCTTGAGACGAAACAGTTGATTATGTTTCATATGTGTACGTGTTGCGATCATATTTTTTATAAAATTGTGAAGTATGCAAGTTGCAAGTACTATTTGTCGACATTTTGTGGCATAGCGTGTATCCTGTTATAATCCTGAATTTTTGTGATAAAATACTAAATGCTCTTCTTATACGAGACAAGCGGTTATTAAAAATTCCTTTTGAACTATCCAAATTTTGACCCGGGATCGCGCGGTATAGAAATATACACTGAGAGAAAGTGAAAGAAACCATCGCGCCGTGTAACGAAAGAAAGGAACGCCGAGTATATGGAAAGAAAGGAACACGGCGTATAACGAAAGAAAGGAACACGGCGTATAACGAAAGAAAGAGCGCGCGATATAGAGAATATAAACTGAGAGAAGGAGAAAGAAACTTACGCGGCGTATACGTTTTCTGCCGAATCACTCATACCGAGACCTCCCTAAAGGAACTTGGTTCCAAAAATTCGGCTTGAATTATCCAAATTTTGACTCGGGTATGGTCTTATTATCTTCTTATATATTAAATATTTTTTTAACGGGAACGATTCATCACCTACAATTAGGTAAATACAGTAATTCTGGCTGTTTTTTCTGGTATTGACAACGTGCCCTGTTCAACCCCCCGGCTAAAATTAGATTTTCGTAAGTATAGATTTTGACTTTTTGCCATACGAACCAATATCCACAGCAATATTATACAAAACATTTTTTTATAGTTGTAAAATAAAGAACCGCTGTTTGGGGGGTGCTTGTATGTTAATATGTTTTCCATCTAGAGCTCCTAACAAATTAGAAAACTGCCAAATTGTGTAAGTATCAGCTGAAATGGATTTCCACTTTTCGTCAATAGGTTTTGGCATCACTTCGTTCCTTAGGACATCGCCAATTATTTTAGAAGTCTCTATTACTATTTGGTACACTGTGCTATGCCCCAAGCGGTAACTGAATGAAAGAGTTTGCAATGAATCTCCTGTTGCTAGGTACCTGAAATAGTACAATAACAAAATAATAGTAGGTACCTACTTATATTACTGAAATAATATTAACAATATCTTATTGTGTTGTAGGAGCGGCGTGTAAAACAAGATGGAACAACACCAGAGACACTTACAGGAAATCTCTTAAAAAAACTCTACCAAGAGCGGTCAGAGTGCAAAAAAAAGTATAAATTTTCATTCATTTGAGTTTTCTAAAAAAATGTTCATTTGAGGAAAGGGAAACTAAAAGTAACATTGAAAGCGAGGAAGAAGAACATGGCGATGAGAAAAAAGCTGCAAGGGAAGAAAATGACGATTCTCTTCTTGGTGATAGGGATATTCTAGGAAGTGATGTTCAACAGAATAGACAAGATCAGAGTGAGGAATGTCCAAAAAAAAGAAAATAAACCAACAGCTGCAAGCAAATTGATGGAATATATAATTTCAAATAATGAAAAACAACAACTACAATCTCAACACCCAGTTGATCCTTTTGTAGATAGCATTGCTGCAACTTTAAAAACATTTTCTCCATACCATCTCCATTTAGCTAAAGCAGAAATACTTACATTGAATTGAAAAATTCACTTTGTTTTTTACCACACTTATATTATGTAAAAATATTATATAACTTATTATTCACAGTTATATAAATTTCTACACATATCACGACTCGAGTTTCGACGTTTGACGGTCATTTTCAAGTGACTTAACAAATTGATATCAATTTGTTAAGTCACTTGAAAATGACCGTCAAACGTCGAAACTCGAGTCGTGATATGTGTAGAAATTTATATAACTGTGAATAATAAGTTATATAACATTTTTACATAATATAAGTGTGGTAAAAAACAAAGTGAATTTTTCAATTCAATGTAAGTATGGATTACCACGTAGTAACTGTCGCAACCATCCTATTCATAAAGCAGAAATATTTAATACTGTTCCGAAATACAAATATAAAACAAGTATTGCACATCAACGTAGCACTACACTAAATTCTCCATTTCTTTCACCTTCCTCGTCTACAATGTCTACTCAAAATTCACCAGCAGGTCTTGTACAATAAGACCAAGACACAGAACAACATTACTTTCATCAGTTTAAACCTGATTCCGATGATGTCACTTAATTAAAATAATGATCTAAAAATAATGAATGCTTAATAAAAGTACATATTTGTATCAACATGATTGTTTTTATTTACTTACCTCAAACAAACTACTAAACGTTCAAATTCAAATTCAATTTATTTCCATAATCAAGCTATAGTACATAAAATACATGTAGCCAACAGAAATGTGTCACAATAACAAATAAACAAAAAGAAAATCTACAATAATAACATATTGAATAAATATTAAATAAATATATTAAAAAAGCTTATTTGAGCTAAAGTTTTGCTCTCAAGAAGTCATCTATGACATAAGGTTCTATGTCATTAATATATTTGAACACTTTTTCCTTGAATGTTCCAATATTTCTGCAATCCTTTAAGTGATTTGGCAGGCAATTATATAATTTTATAGCATTATAGTAGGATCCCTTTTCAGCAAGTGATAAGTTGTGTGCTGGTGATATATAGCTGGTTTTGTTGTTTCTTGTGTTTATGCTGTGGAGATTCTCATGGTTTGTGAAAAAGCTCTTATGCTTAAAAATAAAAATTAGCGTTTCAAATATGTATACTCCTGCTGCTGTTAGTAAGTTAGCCTTTTTAAAGAAACCTTTGCAAGATTGCTTGTAATTTAATTTCAGCATAATTCGTAGCACTTGTTTTTGCACCCTAAATATTTTTATTATGTTTCTTCCTCTGCCCCAAAATATAATTCCATGGCGTAGATGGGAGTAAAAGTTGGAATAATACATAACTTTGAGGAGTTCCGGGCTTACACATTTTTGGAGGATTCGGAGCGCATATGTTGTTCGGTTTAAATTGACTAACAATTTTTCTATATGTGTATCCCAGTTTAAATTTTAATCTATATATATATCCCTAAAAGTTTTACCTCGGTCTTTACATCAATAATATCTCCGACAGTTTCTAATTGTTTTGGATAGGTTACATTCGATCGATAAGTTCTAAATATAATAAGATTAGTTTTATCCTCATTTATCGTTAATTTATTCTTTTGGAACCATGACTTTGCTTGTTCTATTACCGATTTTGACTACTATCTCTTGCATGGTTTTGCCGGCCACTTGTAATGTAGTATCGTCTGCATAATTTACTAACTTACTTTGACTTAACTCCAAAGGTAAGTCATTTGTGTAAATTTTAAACATAAGTGGGCCCAATATGCTACCCTGTGGCATCCCCATTTTGATAGCTGTAATCTTTGACTTGACCGTGCCATAAGCGGTGTTAAATAGTTTAGTCTGTTGTGTTCTATTAGTTAGATAAGATCGAAATAGATTTAGGGTAACACCTCTTATTCCATACTTTCCAAGTTTATCTAAGGGAATATCGTGGTTTACCCTATTATAGGCTTTAGATAGATCAATTAAAATGCCATAAGGAATGTCACGATTGTCTAGATGTTGTAATACATTATATAAGAAAGAGAAACATGCTGTTTCTGTACTCTTCCCTTTGATGTAGCCATGTTGAGTATCCTTAATAAGGTTTTACTTGTTAAAAAACGATACAGTTCTACCAGCTATCACCTTTTCAAATATTTTTGAAAAGGAGGACAATATACTAATAGGTCTGTAGTTTTCCAATTAATATTTGTTTCCTTTTTAATAGACTGGTGTGATAACAGAATATTTAAGGTTATCCGGAAATACGCCAAATTCAAAAGCTTTGTTAATAATGTGCGTTAAAGGCTCAGAAATTTCCACTATTACATTTTTGATTACAGCTAATGTTATTTCATCACCAGAACTATTTTTGTTTTTAAAGCCTGTCACGATATTGTAGATTTCTTCATTAATTACTGGTTCATTGAAAATCGAATGAGTGTTCATGAGGATTTTGTCTGTATAGTTTAGGTTAGGAATTTTAGCCGATAAATCTATTGGATTTCTTGTATAAAAATCATTCAGCTCATTTGCTATTATGGAAATATCCCTTTTATCTATTGGATAAGCAGTGTTTCGTTGCTCTTTCTTTATATTCACTTTTTGTCTTACTACATTCCAAGTAGTTTTCATTTTATTTTGCGAAAATCTAATTTGATTTTCTAAACTGATCCTCTTTGTGCTTTTAAGTACTTTGTCATAGTTTCTGCGTACTCTATTGTATTGTAATTTGCACCTTTTATTAAAATGAGAAAATATATGTAGCAGTTCCATATTTCTTGCTAGTTTTATTATATTCGGATGTGTATAATTGTTTTTATTGTTAATTTTTTTTATTACAAATTATTCTCGGATAGCAGTCATTAAATATTAATAAAAATGTACCCATAAATAAATACCATTTTTTATTTATGTCTTTTTCATCTATTGAATAAATTGGCAACCAAGTTTCTTTGCTTAGCATTTCTCTGAATTTATTCGTGTTTTCTTGGGTGTATTTCCTACTTACTCTAAACTCCTTATTTCTGTGTTTTGTATCTAAAAAAGTTTTTAGCTGTGCACTATGATCTGATATGTGAAATTCTCGTGTCTCTGTTGTATATTCGAAGTTTGTTTAAATTATTATATTGTCAATACACGTTGTCACGCGGTTTGGCTCTTTGATTGTTATTAATGTATTAAATGAAGATTTTAATTGGTCCGTCTTTTTATTAGATTGTAATTTATCAATATTGAGGTCTCCCGCAATAATATACTCACTGTTATTATTTTCGTTTAATCTAGTTAATAGTTGGTGCAATTTGTAAATAAAAAGTGCAAAATTAGCGTGAGGTGGCCGGTAAATAGCAATAATTATAACTGACCAGTTGCTAATTGTTGATTGTATTGCTAATATTTCAAATAGTAATTCTTCTGCCATGATATTGATATCAGATCTTTGTGTCCATGTTATACCGTCTTTGCAGAATATCGCCACCTCTCCATGTGCACCTTCTTTACGACAAAAGGCGGTTAGTTGATAATTTGTTATCTGAAATAATTTTAATTGCTCAATACCTTTCCAGTGTTCTGTAATCACTAACCATATACAATCATCATTTTGTTCGAGCATACATTCAATCTTTTCTATCGAGTTACCTATTGACTGTACATTTTGATTAATTCATTTAAACATTACTTTCCTATGTGGATCGAGATTTACTCTTTCGGTGCATATCTTGATATTTTCTGAAAATTTCGTCTGTTTAATTTTCGAAACTTATATCTTTCGAAACGTATACCGTCTGGCCAGAATGAACTGTCATATACATCGATTTTTTAACTAAGCTCTACTCTACTCCTACTTTGAAGCTTTTATTATCTTTGCTTTGTACTTTTTGCATTTCCTCTTCCACCGAAAAATTATCTTTATCTTGACCAGTTTTCTCCATTAAATATTCTAGGACATTTTCTTTCCTGACATGATCCAAAGCCCGAGATACATATAACCATATTCTCTTAGGCTGAATTTCACGCCCCGCAAAACCAGTAGTTTCGTCTTTATCATTTATTTTAGCGTTTCCGAAGGACGCGCGAGATCTCCTTCAAGCAAAAACTGCGTGGGCTTGATTTTCTGTAGTTCTATTTTTTTATCTTTTGATAACAGATTTATTTATATGTGCATTATTGGTTGCCTCCGCTTGTTCAGGTGAAGTGATGTTTTCTAAATCCTTAACATCGGACACTATGTTGTCGGCAGCGTCTGACAGAATTATTCGCACTTTTTCACTATTCTCATCGCACTATTCGCAAGTGGTTCGCACTTTTGGCATCGAGCGGCGCTAAAATTTTAGGAATTTTTGGGTTGAACAATTGTTGGGTGGAAGGAATGTTGGGTTGCATCTGTTAGTGTTGTTTCTTGATTTTTTTGAGTTTTTAGTGTTACAATTTGTTGTTCTAGTACTAACAGGTAATTATTCATTATTCGATTCTTGTCTTCAATCTCTCTTACCAGTTTCCGTAATAACTCAACTTTTACATCAATAATTTTCACTTTTTCATCCTCCATTTTTGTTTTTGTTGTTTCTATATTTTCATCCATTTCTTCGCCAATCTCATGTACGCATTTAGATTTACATGCACGTGGTAAACATCTCGGGTGGAACTTTTGTTTGCACTTAAAACAAAATACGTATTCACGCCATTTTTTACCACAATGGTTACATAGTACTTCACTTGCCTCTTCACTTTCGGCCATCTTTATGAGTCTGACGTTCTTTTGATGTTATAGATTTTCACCAATGAGTATCTTCTTTTTTTTAATGCACTTCTAATTTACTATGCAGTATGTTAAAATAGTTTTCGATCGTTCTAAAATACTGAACAAATTTGGTTTCATCGTCCATCAATTCTTTAAATAATGTGATAAATTCTCCTTCTGTTTCTCCTTTGTCCCCATGCCTCGTGAACCAATTTTCCTTTCTTCTGTTGATTTTCCTCTTCTTCGTCCAAAATTAATGCTACGATAGCCAAGTCGTTCACCGAAAACGCCATAACAAAAATAGTTACACTCGACACATCTGACAGACAAAAAAAGACTGAATACGGTTTGAAATCACTGACGGATAGATGTGAATACAGCCGCTATTTTGACTGAGACTGAACGGCGACGGTTCTAATTCGGAACGTTGACTGAAACGTGCCATGACTAATGTGTGTGAAAGGACCTTTAGTCCCTTTAACCCCTTTCGACATTAAAACGGATTTTTATTTCGTCCGAACGTTGCTTCACACTAACTTTTTCAGTTTCCGATATAATTTGTCATTTCTTAATATCAAGATGATAGCTAATATGAAGCAAACATTCAAATCATCTAATCCAGCAGCCATGCAATGTAGATAAATCAAAACAAAGATTGTCTTTGTTGGTTACAAACTCCCTTGATTCGTACTTCACCATTTTTGGGGTTGCCCCACACATGAAGCACTTCTGTGATGGGAAAGTTTTGGTCAACACATTACAGATTTTCCTATCAATCATGGTTGGGCATTTCATGCATGATCGAAACATCACCTTCTTTTACTTTGCATATTGTCGGCAATAAATTAGTTATCTCTTCCAAAACATTGTTACTTTCAGTCACAGTAAAGGCTTTAATTTCTTTGGAAAAGAAAAACTTTATTGGATGACAATGCATTCTAGAAGATGGTCGTGGATTCTGCCAGACTATATTGCCACTTTCATCTTTGAATTGAAGGAAACGAATGAAAAAACAAACAAATATTCATCAGTGTTCTCACTGTTCGTAAATCTTTGTTTGTATGTGCTGTGACCGGAACTTCCATCACATCCCCACTTACTTATCAGAAAATGACGAGCAAGGAGGCGGGCTGTTGACATCCTCTTTCTGTGCCAATAAACCGTTCTGCAGTTTTAATTAAAACTGCTTGAACTTTGATATCGGCTCGCGTTTCAGTCACAGTAATCTGTTGCTGTCGATGATAACAAGCTAATTTGCCTTTCCTTAGACTATGCAGTGACGGAAATATCTTATGCCCAAGTTTAATGCTCCACTTCTGAGTCTGCTTGTAAGCATGACTTGTTGATTTACTTTCAACATAGTACGCTAAAGCTTCGTCACTGGTCATAGCTCTTGGCTCATTTGATGCACAACTGTTATAACAGATATGTCAAAATTTGACAAATATGTCAAAAAAATATCTAATTATGTAAAGCTATCTATTCGTGGTCTTCATCATTTTCTTCAGATGAAACTAAAACTATTTACATTTACTCTGTCTTTCTAGTAATACTAGGGGGTATTAATAAATCTAGGACTTTAGAAGGGAATGTTGAAGTCTTTTTTTGCGGGACATCTTTTAAGTTGGTTATTACAGGGTCAGATGTTATCAATAACATGTTAAGTAAATCACTATTCATGGCAATACGTGACTGCTTTCGAGTATTTTGTTGACGAAACATTCTGCAGTCCTTGTTTCGGGATTCTTGAGCTTCCTCGGAAAGCTGGCCGATGGATAACAAAGCAGATACAATAACTTCTGAACTGTGAGCAATGATATTGTGAACAGTAGCAGGCATGTAATACCACGGATAGGGATTTATGTACACCTTCTTCGTTCTGCTGCAAAAGCCTCAAATTTCTAAATGTTAATATGTTAATATCAAATCCTGAAGATAAAGCCCCAAGTATAATTCCAATTTTTGATACTAATGTAATATCTAATACTGTACCATCAGCACTTAGTTCTGGCTTTTCAAAACTTTCGAGCAGTATTTCCATCATTTGCATTGCCATACCCTAGTTTTGGCTTATCTACAATAAGTCCCATTTTGGCTTTAATTTTTATTTCGTCGTTGCTTCACACTATTTCAGATTCCGATCAAATTTGCCTCCCAGGGCCTGGCGTCTTTAAGAAGTAATTGGCAACACTTTAGCAATAGACATTGAAAAGAAATATTTGAACCCATTATCCACTTTTTCCACTACTTCACAGTGCAATTTTGAACGGAATTAATGGCCTTCGTGTTCTTTAAAGATTGTTCATTTGCATCCCTAATATCCTGTCTTGCACTGATAAATCGAAACAAAGCTTGATTTCTTGTTTCGTTTCCATGTTTCATTCATTCTTCAAATAAATCAATTTCGGTATGGAGAATACGTGGTCTGTTGGAAAAGTATGTGACTTTTAGCCGGTAAAAAAAAACTGGCATACCTGGAGCGTTGGAAACCTATTCACCCTCAAAGTAGTCTCCTTGGGATTCCACATACTTCTCCCAGTGGTGCCGCCATTGTTGGAAGCATTCCGAAAAAGCCTCTTTCGGAATCGACTTTAGCTCAGCTGTCGTTGCAGCCATAATGTCCTCTCTTATCCGAAATCGCGTTCCTTTCAATGATCTCTTGACTTTGGGGAATAGTCTGAAGTCGCCGGGGGGCGTATCAGGAGAGTAAGGAGAGTAAAACCAGAGGAGTCTGGTTTTTCGCCAACAAATTGTGAACCAAGTGCGAAGAATGTGCTGGAGCATTTTTGTGATGTAGTCGCTAATTTCCTGATGACCACAACTCCAGTCGCTTGCGACGCACAGATAGATAGATAGATAGATAGATAGATAGATAGATAGATAGATAGATAGATAGATAGATAGATAGATAGATAGACAGATAGATAGATAGATAGATAGATAGATATATAGATAGATAGGTAGATAGATAGATATATAATTTATTCATTGGACAATATAATTACATATTGTATAGAATATGTCAAAGATACATAATAATAAAAATAAAAAAAATAAAAAAATAGAAACAGATAGTTTTACATTTATACATTAACTTTTAGGTAATACAGTACAGTAGTACTACAATACATCTTCTATATACTCATTAAGCCTGTAATACGCCTTGCTTAATAACAGTTTATTAATTTTATTTTTAAACATATTAAAGTGTTGATTTTTAAATTCATTTGGTAGTTTATTGTAACTTATAATTTTCCTATATATTGGACTATTTTAAAAAAATTCCTTTTTGTGAATTGGGATTTGTAAGGTATTTTCGTTCCTTGTGTTATAATTGCTAACGTATACAGATTTAAATTTGGCAATATTTTTCTTTACATATAAGTTTATAATAATTGTAGTATATATTCAGATGTTAGTGTCAATATATTTAACTCAATAAAATAATCCCTACAACTGGTGTGTTTATTGATACCCAATACATTCATACACAATAATTCTTATAGCTCTTTTTTGCAGTTTAAAAATTCTGTTGTGATTTGGTCCTTCCCCCATGCAACTATTCCATACTTTAGTAGACTATGGAAATGGGCAAAGTAGTACATTAATAGCATTTCACTAGTAACCAAAGTTTTCATTTGTCTTAAGGCGAAGCATGCCGTAGATAATCTTGCACAAAAAATATCAGTATGATCTCCCCATTTCAGATTACTGTCAATAGTAATCCCCAGAAATGCTGTAGAATTTATCTGTTCAATGGAGCCCTGTTTTGCTTTTATTAAGTAACTTATATTTCTCTCACAATTAGTTTTATCAAATTTAATAAATTTAGTTTTTTTGTTATTAAGATGTAATTTATTTTGAGTGTAATATTTTTCGAAATCATTTATCTTATTAGTTGCCTTGTTTGATATATTTTCATTTTTTTGTCTGCTTCTACAATAGCTGAAGTATCATCCGCGAAGAGTATCGAATCTTTAAAATTAAAATCGGTGGTATATATTAAATAGAGCATAGGTCCTAGTACGGACCCTTGTGGTACACCACTATTTGTTGTTAATATGTTTGATGGTTGACTTTCTATGACTACGTAGTGTTCTCTGTTTTCTAAATAGCTTCTCAACCATTCATGAGTGTTTCCCCCTATTCCTAATTTCCACAGTTTGTCTAGTAAGATAGAATGATTCACCAGGTCAAAGGCCTTGCTCAGATCTAAAAAGATACCTACTGTGTTTTTATTATCATCTAAGCATTTATAAAGGTTATTTATAAAATCAATAATTGCAGTTGTTGTGGATTTTCCATAAGTGTAGACATGTTGACTATTGTTCAGAAAGTTATATTTTTCCAGGAAACATACTATTTTTTTAGCCATTAATTTTTCTATAATTTTTGAAAAACAGTTCAAATTTGAAATGGGTCTATAATTTAAAGCTATAGTTCTGTCTCCTTTCTTAAATAATGGTATAATTTTTGATTTTTTTAGTGAAGTTGGGAATACCCCTTTATCAATAGAATTATTTATTATTGCTTTCAAAGGTGCACTTATTTCTTTGGAACATTGTTTTAAAATAATTGACGATATACCATCTGGACCACAAGAGTATGTTTTTTTTAGTTCATTGATTACACTAATTATGTTATTTTCTTGTACTGGTTCATAAAAAAATGTATTCAAATTAGATAGTTCAATTCTAGTATTTAGTTCGCTAAAATTATTTGAATTTATGCTGTATTCGTTTATAACATTATTAAAATATTTATTCATAAAATTTGCACACGTTAATGAATCAGATTCAATGAATCTTTTATTTTAAGTTCAATTTTATTATGAAATTTATTTTTGTTTTTTCCGATAATTTTCTATGCTGTTTTGTTCTTATTAACAGATTTCTGCATTAAATTGTTATGGTATATTTTTTTTTGCATTAATTATTACTTTATGATAAATTTTTTTATAATTTATATAATATTCTTTTAAATTTACATTTAATTTTGTAAGTTGAAACAGTTCTTTAAGTTTAGATGATGAGATTTTAATTCCTCTGGTGATCCACTGGTTGTTATTGCTTTTTTCTTTGTTAATATTGTTTTTTTTTGCATTAATGGAAATGCCTTGTCTAAATTATATTAACAAGGTTTTCCATCAAAAACTGCTTGGAAAGATTTGGCCAAAATTACATTGCCTTTGTCCAACATTCATTTACTTTGTGAAAACCCCATTTCCCATTCTCAAACTTGCATCTGCCTTGTCAGAAATCCATTTCCCATTTCCACTTGTCACATCTTTGACCATCATGGGTCAAAACTCCATTGGCTTTGTCCAACATTCATCTGCCTTGTCAAAACTCCATTTGCTAATGTCTTACCTTCATCTGCCTTGTCAGAAATCTATTTCCCATTCGCAAACTTTCATCTGCGTTGTCAGAAATCCATTTCTACTTGTCACAGCATTGACCAGCCTTGGTCAAAATTCCATTGCTTTTGTCCAAGGCCCATCTGCCTTGTCAAAACTCGATTTCCCATTTGCAAACTTTCATCTATTTTGTCAAAAACCCATTTCCACGTAGTTTTCCGAGATTTCAAGAGTGCTTGCTTCATTTCTTCTCTTCCCTGGACATCTACAGTACATCTACATCACAGCATTGACCAGCCTTGGTCAAAATTCCATTGCTTTTGTCCAAGGCCCATCTGCCTTGTCAAAACTCGATTTCCCATTTGCAAACTTTCATCTATTTTGTCAAAAATCCATTTCCACGTAGTTTTCCGAGATTTCAAGAGTTCTTGCTTCATTTCTTCTCTTCCCTGGACATCTATGTAGATGATGTAAATCCATATTGAGAAAGAGATCATACTGACTATTCACATCATTACAATTATACACATTACTCCAATCTTCCTTTTCTAACAATTTTTGAAAATAATTCATACTAGGTGTGTCACCAATTTGCCTATACCAAGTCTTACCTGATTGCTTTGTTACAATCACCTTATGTTGAATATTCAATATTATAGCTGCATGGACCATTCCACATCAGTAACTTTTGTTTCAAAGTTTTCAATTTCATTAGAAATAAAGAAATTGTCTAAACAGTTTTCCAATCTTGTAGGTACATTTATTGTTGTTTTTAAGTAATAAGCTCTAGTTATGTCCAATATTTGCGTTTTCTTTGAAGATTCTGTCAAAAAAATCCCCGCACATAATAATTTTATATTTTTTGCTAAATTTTGTTAGATAATTTAATATTACTTCAAGTTTTTCAAAAAATATTTGTAAATCTCCATTACTACTACTGCGATATATACATAATACAATAGCATTTAAGGAGTCAGTTTTGACCTTTACTGCTGTACACTCAAAGTGAAGTTCTATTGATTCTAACCGAATTTCATCTATAGGCACAATTTCTACATGTTCTTTGACATTTCCAAATATAGCAACCCCTCCATGTCCATAATTCCTTCTACTGAAGTGGTCAATGAGTTGATAGTCTTCTAATTTCATTGTTGTAATTACGTCATTTCGATACCAATGTTCACTAACACATAGAATTGTGCACGGCTGTCTGTCTAAAAATAATTCAAGAAATTCACACTTATTTATTAAACACTGGGTGTTTATATGAGTGATTGTCAAAGTTTTTTGGTTATTAACCTTAACCTGATTATTGGATTGGCTGACCTGTTGTCATTGGCACAGCATCACGTAGGCGACGTAGGACATCCCTCAATTAACATGTCGTCATTTTACTTGCATTGAAAAGCCGACGAGAGCACTACACACTACGTCAATCGAACACTGCTTGACAGCAACTGACACAATCTACAGGCGGGAAAAAATTCACGCATGCGAACGAAGGTTCTAGGTCGGCTCATGCAAGCGCGCTTGGTTCAAATCCATCAGGTTTTCATAATAAAAAATAAAGTCGGATACTTTTCTAACAGACCACGTACTATACCTGGAGAAAAATTAAAAATAATTAGTTATGTAGATATATCGCAAGCATGTTTCATATCATTATAAAGTAGATGAATGCAACTATATTATACATTAATTCTAGAGGGGGTGACGAGGGGATATGTGACTTCTTTTCTGGCAAAGTTGAAAAATAGGCAAAAATCTGAGTACTTTATGAAACAATGGTTTATATTACAGTTAATGAATAAAAATCTCCTTAATGCACAAATAGCACAGAACTTTTTGAAAACACAATAAAATTAAATGTTAAGATGCACTAATGTTACTGCATGAATGAAAAAATCTCGTTTTCTTATATAAACTTTATTAATATTTTTTTATGGCTTGTCATTAAGAAGTAATTCGGACAAAAAACTGGAATTTTCGTTTTGAACCACTGTGTATCGGGTTGCAGATAGAGACTTCAACGCAATTTTTTTCCCAGTATATGACTGTAAAACTTCCCAGTGGTGTGTCGATGCAGAAAAAATTTTTTACAAAGCTTGTACTATCTTCAAGAATGAAGCTGCTTCAGGCGTGCATTCTACCGCGTGAACTCCGACTAAATTTATGGAATGAGCAGCATAAGAAGCATGTTCTGCCAGATTATTAATTTCATTAATTCTTGCCTGTAAACCTGAATAAATTCCTGATATATTGTTCGTGTTGTCGTACGACTGGGATATCAAAAAAACTCTAGAGCAGATAACACAGCAACTAACAAATCTTGAGCTTTGTGTCCAGAGTTTTCAATGAACATCAGAAAACGTTCAACGGGTGTTCCGTCTTCTTTCATATATCTGAGTACAAAGCAAAATTGATCAACGTGGGATATATCAGGTATGGAATCTACTATAATGGCGTAATATTTTGCTGATTTGACTTCTTGAACTATAATTGAGGAACTTTTTTTTGCCAAAAGCTGTATAAATTCTTAGTAAATAGTTTTCGATGAGTAGCTCGTGCTACCAGATCCTTTGTTTCCAAACTTTTTAATATGTTTAAATAAGTAAGAAATTCAATAAGCATCAGAAAATTTCCATTATTTGGCAAGGCGAATTTCTCATCACTTTCTCGAAATGGAAGCCCGCGTGAAGCTAAACCTTAGTAGCAGCAACTGCTCTTCACATAACGTTTCTCCAATACGAGATTTCCGTCTCTATTTGAACGAATAATTCATGATCTATTCTATTGTTAGTATCTGATCTTTACTTCAGAATTAACATACATTTTTTATGATTATTGGAGTTTTCATGCCCAGTAACACGAACGCCTACATGTTTCCAATCATTAAATCCTGTCCTGCCAATCCTGCCATTAAACGAACAGTCTACATCTGCAGTCAGCAAAGAAGACAAGCTTCTCAGAATTCAGATCGTTTACCTACTAACTAAGTAAAGAAGCCACGGACGTGGAACCTTTTCACCATTAAGAAGTTGTCTGACAAATAGTGATTCTGATAACTATCGTGATTTTCCATCACTGTAATTAATAAAATTTAAATTTGTAATGTCGGGACGTAGAGGTTTGGGTTCGGAAATACAAACTCAAAGGTGATGTATTTACAAACAACGATTTATTAGCCACGTCACAGTTACTTTTATAATGTGAGGATCTACCAAGGTCTACTAAGTAAAGCCTGGGTAGTCAAGTTCTAGATAGGTGTTACTGCAAGCAAGCGCCTAGACGAACTCTCTTCCCTTGTATATCATGTGTCCTTTGCTTCTTGACGGTCATTGAGCCTTCCGCTCAGCTGTTCCGTCGTCTTGTTGTTTGTTTCTGTTTTTTTTTTAGTCTGTTTGTTTGTCTGTGTTTCGTTGGGTTTCGTTTGGCTTTACTTGGCTATAGTTGGGTCTTGTTGTCCTGGTGTGGTTGTCGGTTTTCTTTGTTGCTTCTTCAGTCTTTCGTCTTCTGTGGTTGTTCTCCAGGGGCCTGTGGTCCTGATGTGTTTGGTCTTCTCGTTGATGGTGATGGGTTGCTCTTCTTCTTGGTCGGGTTTGCGCTTGGGGGCGGCTTCGGTGGGGCTGTGAGTGTCCACTGGTGTATTTCTTCTCCTTGGGGCGGTTTCGGTTGTCTTTTCTGCGGCGGCTTTGTTTGTCTTCTCGGGGGCGGCGTCAGTTTTCTTTTCGGGGGCGGCATTGTTTGTCTTTTCGGCGGCGGCTTCGGTTTTCTTTTCGGCGTCGGCTTCGGTTTTCTTTTCGGCGGCGGCTTCGGTTTTTTTTTTGGGGGCGGCATCAGTTGTCTTCTTGGGGGCGGCTTCGGTTGTCTTTTCGGCATCGGCTACAGTTTTCTTTTCAGGGCCGGCTTCGTTTGATTTTTCGGCGGCGGCTTCGTTAGTCTTCTCGGGGGCGGCTTCGTTTGTCTTGTCGGGGACGGCATCGGTTGTTTTTTCGGCGGCGGTTTCCTGGGGTTTATCGTTGGCGGTTTGTTTCTTCAGCAGCAGTAGCGTTATATAATTCATCATTTGGACGAGGTCGCTGTCGTCCACAGTGTGCAAGTAGTCGGGGTCGAAATACTTTGCCGCGAGGGCTTCGTTGGGCGTTGTCGGAATAAACGTGTTCATTTTGTGACAGCGGAGGAGCGAGTGATGATCTCTTCACTTGTACGATGTAGCGGTTTATATACCGTATTGTTGTTTACACAATGGCCGATTACAGCCAGGGTGGTGGAACTCGAGAGGGGTGGACCAATAGTGAGCGACCCGGGACAGGGTTTGCTGCGCGACGGGCAGCGCTCCTAGAGGGTACTCGCGTGGCGCTCTGGTACTATTTCCGCTACAGTCTCCTCCTCAGGTCCAAGGTAGCGTCTCGCTATTGGGCCTGTTTCGGGTGCTTTCGGGGGCGTCCTCGGCATCGGATGGGGTCCACAGGTGCTGGGGGTTCCTCTGTCGGTGACACGAATGGAGTCAGCTGGGAGACGTGATAAACTCCTATGATCCGCGAGGGCTGTTCCAGGGACTCTCTTTCGAAGCTGGTAGGGCCTTTAGGAGAGCGGATGCGTTAGAGACCATCTCGTTTGGGCAAAAACTTGGCGGAGATCACTTGGCGTGCCTTACTGAGGGCGTTTACGTCTACCAAGACTAAGCCACGAACTTGTAGGACAGGGCTGGGCATTCGGTGTTGATCTGCGTACTTTTTCCGACGATCCTGTTGTTGCTCGTGGACTTCTCGAGCTAGTCGTCCTGTAGGCGATTTTATTGACATCAGCCAGCGCAGGGGCTGGTGGTCCGTTATTACAACAGCCGTGGTTTCTTTAATATAACCGCGAAACTTGTTTACGGCGTATACTTTGGCTAGAGCCTCTCGCTCGGTGGTTGTGTAGTTTCTTTCGGGGCCGGTCAGTAGGCGGCTCGCTTACTCGATCGGGTGCTAGTAGTCTCCCTCCCGCTGGAGTAGGGCTGCTCCGATGACGTGGGCGCTGGCATCGGTGCGTAGGATAAATGGTTTAGTCGGGTCGGCCTGTCTTAAGATGGGGGCCGTCACCAGTCGTGTTTTTAGTTTCCGAAGGCGTTCTGCTGTGCCGGACCCCATTCTCAGGGGCGTCCTATTGCAACAGGTCGCTGATGAGTTTAGGTATGTCCGCGAAACCAGAGATAAATCGGCGAAACTATGAGCACGTCTCAGGAAAAGAATGAGCGTGCTTTAGATTTGGTGGAGGCCCTAGGTCGGCTATCGCTTTTATTTTGTCGGGATCGGGCGTGATGCCGGCGGCGGAGAGACGGTGTCCTAGGTACATAACGATTCATTCGTAGCATGTAATGTCGCAATCTGTCAAACACTTCGCGGATCTGAGCGAGGTGGCCTGTGGTGTCTGCCGACAGCAAGATAAAGTCGTCTAGGTAAGCAAGTAGGTTTAGACTAGGGAGGCCAGTCCGGAATCGGTCCATTAGGCGTTGAAATGTGTAGGGAGCGTTTCTTAAGCCAAACGCCATCCTAGTGAAATGATACAGGCGAAAAGGACAGATAAACGCAGTCTTGTCTCGGTCCTCCGTTCGTAGCGCTACTTGCCAATATCCTGCCTGTAAATCCATCGCGCTAATACACCGAAAACGATCGGTTGTTTGCAGAAGATCGTCGATTCGCGGCAGTGGATAGGCGTCGGGACGAGTGATAGCATTCAGGCGCCGGTAGTCGACGCACAGTCTGAGGATGTTGTCTGGCTTGGGCACCAGGACTACTGGGGCGGCCCAGGAGCCGTCGCAGTACGACGCAGGTGTCGATCATTTTTTCCATTTCGGTGAGCAGAAATTCTTGCTTCTGTGGCTGACAGTCTAAAGTCACAGTCAAGTTCTAGTTAGGTGTTGCAAGCAAACGCTCCTAAAGAACTCTCTTCCCTTGTCATGTGTCTTGTGCTGATTTGGCGGTTTTGAGCTTTCGCCCAGCTATCCCGCCGTCTTGGAGTTTGGTTGTCGGTGGTTTTTTTTAGTCTGTTTGTTTGTCTGTGTCGTCTGTTGATTGTCTTTCGTTGGGTTTGGGTTTCGTTGGCTTTACTTGATTACAGTTGGGTCCTGTTGTCTCGGTTTTCTTCGTTGCTTCTTCTGTGTTTCATCTTCTGTGGTTGTTCTCCAGTGGCCTGTGGTCCTGATGAGCTTGGTCTTGTCGTTGATGGTGATGGTTTCTTCTTCTTCTAGCTTCGGGAGGGGGGGGGGGGGGCGGCTTCAGTTATCTTTTCGGGGGCGGCTTCAGTTATCTTTTCGGCGGCGGCTTCGATTTTCTTTTCGGCGGCGGATTCGGTTTTCTTTTCGCCGGGGCTTCGTTTGTTTGCTCGGGGGCGGCAACAGTTGTCTTCTTTGGGGCAGCTTCGGTTGTATTTTCGGCGGTGGCTTCGGTTGTCTTCTTGGGGGCGGCTTCGTTTGTTGTTTCGGCGGCGGCTTCGTTAGTCATCTCGGGGGCGGCTTCGTTTGTCTTCTCGGGGACGGCATCTGTTGTCTTTTCGGCGGCGGTTTCCTGGGGTTTGTCGTTGGCGGTTTGGTTCTTCAATAGCTTCGTTATGTAGTCCATCATTTGGACGAGGACGCTGTCGTCCACGGTGTCCAAGTAATCGGGGTCGAAATACTTTGCCGCGAGGGCTTCCTTGGGTGTTGTCGGAATAAACGTGTTCATTGTTTGACAGCGGAGGAGCGAGTGCCCTTTCCCTTGTACGTTGTAGCGGTTTATATACCGTAGGTTTATGGCCGTTTACACAACGGCCGATTACAGCCAGGGTGGTGGAACTCAAGAGGGGGTGGACCAATAGGGTGCGACCCGGGACAGGGTTGCTGCGCGACGGGCAGCGCTCTGGTACTATTTCCGCTACAAATATTTTTTTTATTTACTTCCATTAGTAGCTACATAGTCTCTGGAAAAGTCGTTTATATCCCATACTCTTGGACCATCACTTATTTTCATTTTCTTTAGGCACAACCTCTTTCACATTCTTCATTGGGACTGTAGCTGGAAGTTCATCTTCACGATTAAAATTCGGTGACAGTGATGCAGTGATAATGTCGGTACTATTACTCGTGGACGCAGTCTGTGTTTTTTGTTACCTTGTGAGATTAAGATAGTTGATCTTGTAATATGATGAAGATAAGTTGATTTGAATGTAACAAACTTTCTTTTTTCGCGAAAAAACATCTAGCTTGAGAGTTTTACACAAAATTTCTTTCTCCTTTTCACTTTTGTCCAAAGCGCGCTTTCGATATTGAGACTCGCTCAACCTTTTGTGTCCGTCACTCATGTTTATAAAATATTTGCACGTGTATGCTCAACAAAAGTAATAGTATATTACGTAATGAGAGTTGTAAGAAGCATATTACGTACGAGCGGAACAATTACGCGCGACCCGCGTTGCGGGGAGGGCGTAATTCGGCGAGTACGTAATTGCCTTACAACTCGAATTATGTACTATACTTTATCTACGACCACACTATTTTTTTTCTATTTAATTAGAAAATTATGTTTGATGTAACTGATATAGTGATTCATCGATATAGGCAACACAATGTACGCAGTGTCAGTGTCAAATGAAATAATTTATATTTACTTAATAATTTATAATCTGTTTAATTTCATTAATACCTAATAATACCTACTGTGTTGTAGCAGTATCGTTTTGATTTTTCATGGAGCAGTCTATATAGCCTTATGCTACTGCAGACGAACGCCAGCCACCATGCCTTTTTAGTGACAATAAATCACCACCGGAATCCACAAGAATGGTGGCTGACGAACGTCTGTAACAATGTCCTGTATAAAGAAAGATTTTCTTCCGGCAAATGAAGATAATTGGCAATTTGTTAAGGAATAGAGAAAAATTTTATTTATTCCATTGCTTAGTGCATTTCTCATTTTGATAATTTAGAAAAAAAAGACTGAGTTTTGTCCATATTTTGTGGGCGTAGGTTAATATATTTTTTACAGGTTTGGTAAAATTCTTTCTGTAGCACAAAAGATCTTTAAGTTTTTGTTTTGGAATCAGGAATTTCAACGATTAGAGATGTTCCGGTGTCTTCTATATGGCAGGGTTTGACATTTCGTAGTTCTTGTTTTCGGCAGGCACCACTAATGCCAATGATAAGAATAATCTAAAATTATATAAAAAAATTTGTCGTTATGCCCATTAGAGAGCATTATAAGATAAAAAAGTAATGAATACCTTCATCAATAAATATTTGTTATCCGGCGAATTATTGAGGAAACTTTTGAATTTCTTGAATGGTTAAAATTTTTGATTTGTTGCTTTTAAATCCATTAGATTTTCTCTTTAGTAAAGCTATTAAGTTTGAATGTTTTGAAATGTCGATGTTGTGCTTTATATTAATTGATGTCCGAACCATTCAATAAATTGCCCAAAGTGAAGATCACTGTTTGAGATAACTCATCAAAGTATAATAAAACATTTTCTGAAAAGGATTTAACTTTATGCTTCATTCTCCGGTCCATAAATTTTCTATATGCATCCTCGTATCAATCCCGAGATTTAATCTGTAGCAAATTATGGGCAGCTTGTTTCGCTTCTTCAACAATTTCGGGCGGAGTAGCATTTTCTATTTCGCTATCACTGGACATCACTGGACTTTAATTTTTATAATTGAAAAAAAATATAGTGTTTATGTATTAGTTTGACGTTTAATTTTTTTTGACAAATAACGGAATGTATTGGGTTGCCTATATTAATGATAGTAGCAGCTCTCAACCAATCAACGAATTGTAAAGTAAACGCACTAGTGTGTTATTGAATCATTAAATAACATTAATCGCGGACTGTTACATACGTGTGTTGTAAGATGTATTTACATAATCCACGATCTGTACAATATTGGGTAATTATAATAGTGGTCGTAGATAAACTCATTTACGTATCGAACTGCAGGTGGCAGCATGCAGGGTTGCAAACTTATTTTTAAAAAAATAAAATTAATAATGATATTAACCCTGTATTATATTATTATTAATTTTATTTTTTCGGGAGGAAATGGAAGTATTTTAAACATATGTTCAGGAAGCAAAAATAAGCAAAATAAGCTGGTATGTTCACGTCCGATTTTCATTTGTTTCAGAGATAAATAGGTTTTTCTTTTTAAAAAGTTAATTAAGTTAAATTTGACAACTTTGTCCTAAATGCCTATTTGAAATAAAATATTAATTAGGCACATGTCATAAAAATTGACAGTTTGTCTTCAAATTGACAGTAGTTGTTTTACGAGATTATAAAAATGCCTCATATTTTCAGTCATAGAGAATATGCAGATATGGTGTTTGTTTATGGATTTTGTAATGGTAATTCTGTTCGTTCAGTAGAAGAGTATCGGCGTCGTTTTCCTAATCGAAGAATTCCTAATAGGCAAGTGTTTCAAACTGTTTTTACACATGCTAGCGAAACTGGAATATTCCCAAGTACACGTATTGTTTCTGAAAAACAGCAAGGGATCGCTTTGGAACTTGAAGAAGATATTCTGGATGTTGTAGAAACTAATCCTGGGATAAGTACAAGGCGCATTGCAATCCAATTTGAAATTTCACAAACAATGGTTTAAACGCTTTTCATCTGCAGAAAGTACAAAATCTTCAAAAAGGCGATTATCCATTAAGACTAAAATTTTGTCAATGGATTCGTGAAAACAGAAGATTACTCAAATGCATTTTATTTACAGATGAAGCTCATTTTACTCGAGATGAAATTAACAATTCCCATAATAATCATCGATGGTCGGACGAAAACCCCCATGCCACGCAAGAACACAATTTCCAACCTCAGCTTAGTATTAATGTATGGTGCGGAATTATAAATGATCAATTGTTTCGTCCTTTTGTATTGGATATCCGTCTTACTGGGGAAGGTTATTTACATTTTTTTGAAGACCATTTAGTGGAAATATTGCACAAAGTACCTTTAAATATTCGACGACGTATTATCTTCCAACATGATGGAGCATCTCCTCATTATGCAAATATTGTGAGAAATTTTCTAAATATCCATTTCGGCGATCGCTGGATTGGCAGAGGAGGCCCGCACACTTGGCCACCGAGATCACAGGATCTCACTCCCTTAGATTTTTATCTTTGGAGATGGATGAAGTCATTATTTTATTCTATGAAAGTGGACACAAGGGATACGCTACTAAATCGCATTCTTAATGATGCGGCGTTAATTAGAGCGAATCGTCGTTCACTGAAACTCGCTACCAGGTCCATTTATAAACGCGCAAATAAATGTATCGAAATGGGTGGTGGAGATTTTGAAAATGTATAAGTTCAGTAGTACATTTTCCTTTAATTTTATAAATTACTATTGCTCAAAATTTCTAAGAAACGAATGAAAATGGACTTGAACATATGAGTTAATTTTGCTTATTTTTGCTTCCTGGACATCTCTTTAAAATACTTACATTTCCTCCCGAATCGCCCTGTATAATTCCTTAAATTATTCAATTAAAAAAAAAAAAAACAAAACGTTAATTGCTAATTTTTTATTAAAAAAATATTTATTAATGTTTTCAATTTTTCAAGAAGTGTTCTAGTTAATTTCTTTCAATTATTCATTTTTTGGACGATAAAAAAAAAAAAAACATTTTCTATAACGCGAAGAAATTTTTTTCCGAGTTTTAAACCTGACTTTTTCAACACCTTTAAAGAAAAACGTAGAAAGGTGTGAAGATTTCGGCAGCCAATTCTAATCCAAAGCGACAAATTATTCGAATATAAATTTGCTTGAAAAATTTCGTAGTCTCATTCGCTGTGTGGTAAAACATAAAAAAGTCGATTATAATCTAAGACAGTAAGAACATATTTCGCGACCCCCTACCCTACGCTCCGCTGCATCTAGCTTGTATTTTTTTTTATACAAAAATCGAAACCGTGCATCATTTTTACTTATTATTATTATTTACCTTTATTGGCATAACAAACATATTTTTACCGCATCGGCAAACGCCCCCGCGGAGAAGCGATACGACAATAGCAATGCAATCGCCCCTATCTGTGTTAATAATTTAATTTCTCATAGAGGGAATATTTGCAACATATGTTTCAAATATAAGTTTCTAAAAAGATTAAAACAACCATCAGCTTGAATTTCTAGTGACAGTAGTGAAACAAAAACAAGGAAAAGGCGTCTGTATGACGACAATTATTCAAAATTCGGAATTACTGTGATAAAGCACCGATTCGAAACGGTTGTTGAATGCATTGCTTTCTTCGTCGTCAAGCTCTTGCATCCAAAACAGAAATAAATTAGTAAATTCTATGAAATGAAAAGCGTTACAAATACGATTATTTCGAAACATTTGTGAAGATGTGGGTTCATTGTACCAAAGTTTGCTTCACACAGAAGTTAGGTGGTTATCGAAAGGCAAAGTAGTGACAAGAGTTTTGGAGCTTCGAGCTGAACTTTTGGTGTATTTACTGCAGGTCGAGTCCGAATATACCATTTTTATTTCTGACTCCTTTTGAAAGGAATTCCTTTTGAAACTGGAAACTTTTCTTTCTGACCTATTCAAACATTTAAACACTTTGAATAAAAGCCTTCAAGGGATGGATGAACATTTCATTACCGCTAAAGACAAAATCCACGGCTTTACGAAAACAATAAACTGGCCACAGGTTAATTGTTTCCCTAAAGTCATCCCTAAAGCAAGACGACTTTGATTCATTTTCTTCTACTTAGTCTATTGGAGATATTGGAGAAGTGGGGTCTGAGATAAACATCAAATCATATTTACCTGGCATGGAAATTGTATTGCAGAATTTGAAAGAAGAATTGTGTCATTATTTCTGGGTGGAAAAACTTTCAGAAAACACTGGGAAAAGGTGGATCTCAATTTTAAAAGATGCTAGAGATGCGACAAGTTGACGAACCAATCTAAAAGAAAATCTGTTGGAATTATCTGCTGATGGAATATAACACTTGGAATTCATGTCTATCACTTTAGATAGCTTTCAAAAAGAATATCCCCAATTAACCAGAGAAGCTATGAAGTGTTTGATTCCATTTGCCATCTTATATTTGTGCGTTGTTGACGTTTTCGACAATGGTCAAATATAAGGCAAACAGAGAAATCGCCTAAATTTAGAAAACTATTTAGTTCTATGTGTAGCAAGCAAAAACGGATCCGCGATGGGAAAAATTTATTATCAAGAAACAGGCACAACCATCATATTAATGTGACTGTATGCCTAGCCTATTCCTCGTGTAAACAATGATTCATATGACTCAAAGATATTTGTTGATTTGAGTTAAACTAATTTATCTTTTAACTGACCTATAATTAACCTTTTCTTAATAAATCTAAAATTTTGAAATAGAATGATTTTAGTTTTTTTTTTACTTTAAATGCCTCTTTATGGTAGTTCATTCGTAAAACTGCTATGCTTGATAATTCAACTATAAGGGCTCTTTATTTTTAATTTTAAAATGACTGCGATTCCTTTAAAGAGGCTTTACGAGCCCCTTAAAAAGGCTTAAAAAGGCTCGCGACCCACACGTGATTTCTCTGTGTTTTGGAAAACACTGATCTAAGATGATCAAATCTCCCAATTTTGGCGGGACAGCTCGGATTTTTAAAAACTTGTCCCGCGTCCCGCGTTTTAAAAAAGGCCCTGGTTTTAAATAGAGTTTTTATCAATAATAAGTTAAAACATTATGTATTATTTTAAGGATTTGTAAAGATCATTTAGTATCCCACATATCAGTACTAAAGGATGAATGGAAAGCCTAAAAGAATTTTGTAAAATTGCAAAAATAAAAAATGCTTGGGTATAAATGCTTGGTGAAGTCGAGAACGGCATACATCCCCCACATCCTCCACAAGACCATCAAATAAATCTCCCGGTCCGGAACGTGAATCCTAACCCACTTAGTGAAGAAGAAGTCAGAACTACATTAAAGAACCTTAAGAACAACAAAGCCGCTGGGTCAGATAACCTTCCGGCAGAAATACTTAAAGCAGACCTAAAAGTGGTAACAAAACCGCTCCACGCGCTAATAGTAGATGCATGGGAGTCGGAAAATGTGCCACATTAATGGAAGGAAGGAGACATAGTCGTTCGCCCCAAAAAAGGTGATCTTACAGACTGTGGCAATTGGAGAAGGATTACAATTTTAAACACTATCAACAAAATAATTTATCACATTTTACTGGATCGACTATCCATCTCTATAGAGCCTGACGCAGACTGTCAGGAACAAGCGGGTTTTCGCCCAAATTGATCCTGTGTCGATCAAACTAACACAATGCAAATCATCATAGAGCAGTCTTTGGAATGGAGGTCTACATTATACGCGGTCTTCGTCGACTTCTGTTGGGCCTTTGATAGCATCTATCACAATGCAGTCTGGAAAACGCTGGAAGAAAGGAGGGCACCGGAAAAGATAAAAAACCTAGTATAGGAACTATACCGGGACGCATCCTGCTATGTAAAACACCAAACTGCTAAGAGCAGCGACATTACCATCAGCTCGGGAGTCAGACAGGGCTGCCTACTATCGCCCTTACTATTTAACATTCTGTTAGACTCAATAATGGACAAGGTAGTGTCAAGAAGTGAGGGCAGTAGATGAACGTTAAACTCGTTCCTGGAAGATCTGGACTTAGTAGACGATATCTATTTCTTGGCACACACCCACGCCGACATGCAGAGCAAACTCGACCGTCTCTCTGCAGAAGCATCCAAAGCAGGTTTAAAAATCAACATTGGCAAAACCAATTTGCTTAAAGCCGCCACGAAGAATACCCGCGCCTGCCGCATTTATGACGATCAAATAGAGGATGTAGATGAATTCACGTACCTGGGAAGCATAATTACTGATGAGGGCGGCACCACCACCGATGTCTCATACCGAACAAAAAGGGCCAAACAGGCATTTGGTATGCTCAGGCCGGTCTGGACCTCCAGACTGTATTCCACACGAACAAAACTAAGAATATTCAACTCAAATGTGAAATCCGTTTAGCTGTACGGGTGCCAGACATGGAAAATCTCCACAACAATAGTAAATAAGCTTCAGGTATTTATAAAAAAATGCCTACGAAGTATACTGCGCATTTTTTGGCCAGATACAATACGCAATGTAGACTTATGGCACCTGACAAACCAACAAGAGATACAAAAAGAAATAAAACACCGAAACATGGTTGGGCCATGTATTGAGGAGAGACGAAGGAAACATAACAAGTCAAGCCTTACAATGGAACCCGCAGGGTTCTAGCAGAAGGGGACGTCCAGTTAACACGTGGAGAAGGACCATAGACGCAGAATTAAAGGTTGCAGGAAAAACGTGGAACGAGGTGAAACGACTCGCTCAGAATAGAGTCAGATGGAAGGTCTTTGTAGAGGCCCTATGCTCCGCGTAGGAGTTAGAGGACAACAACTACAACAATAAATGCTTGGTATCATTTTTGGAACAAACTGTTTTCCAATCAATATTGCATTAAAAGTTTTAGAATTCACGTTGTCCATATTAGGAACTACTGTCGCGACTGAACGTGTTTGCTTCTACCATAAAAGGAAAAAAGTGTGGACATCAGATAAATCACAATTAAGTGTTGAAACTTTTAAACCTATGCTGTGAAATAGAGATGAGTATAGGATCCCATCGACCCATCCCATCCCATCGTCCCACGGGATGGGATGAGTGGTATGAACGTCGCGTGGAATGGGATGGTATGGGACGAAAATTTTATGTGGGACGGAGTGGGACAAGTTTTGATAATCTAGTAACTCTAGTTCGTGCATAATTAATTGCTTTCATATAAGAAGCTCTTTATTTGCATTTGCTTGTAGATACAAGTAGGCTTCAAAATACAACATCACTGTATTTTTTAGCCATCTCTAGATTTTGTTTTTCTGCAGCGCATATCTTTTTTGTGTAGGGTTTAGTTCTGTTTTTCAGGGTTTAGTTCAAGACGCGACGCCGCAGTCAGTTGGTTACCAAATTGCGCTTGCGTAGTTCAGCTAGAATTTTACTTTTGAAAAAAGTAAAGTCCTATTTTAACCTTGAAAATTGTGCAGGTTTGTTTTTAACGATTTTACTGATTCCACTAAAAATAGGCAAAAACTATCGACTATCCACTATGTCCAGTCCAAAAGATTTCTGAGATAACGATGTAGTTCCTGAAAAATCTTGCGATCCGTTTGCGACGAGTAAGAATTACTCATTGTCAGATAAAGGAATTACGGAAAAAAAAACAAATTATCGTTAGAAGTTCCGGTTCTTCTAACGATAATTTGTTTTTAGAAAGTCTGATGTATAGGAAAAATGGTTTGAATGGGACGGGCCGCGCGACCGGGTTGGGATGGAATGAATGGGATGGGATGGGACGAAAATTTTAGGTTTGTAGGATGGGACAGTGGGACGAAAATGTGATGGGATTGGACAGTGACAGGAATCCGTCCCACCGGATGGGATCTTTTATTTTGTAAGGGGCGTAGCAGGCATATAAATTAACATGACAAGTAGACCCCCCGGAATCACGAAGATCCTGGAACCGCTCTTTACACAGCATTAACCTCAAGGATGTCGCCGCTCTGCTCTTGGCATCTACATTTTTTTTACGTACGTCCCCCTTTCACTGAGAGTGTTTCTTTTCAATCAGAGTGTATAGGGGTTCGGGAATCTGCCTCTATCCTTTTGCTTTTCTTTTCTGTAGTTGATTTTTGTCCGTTGGTCTTGTTCTTTTTGTATCAAGATGTCACGTATCATTGTCTCCGTGTAGGTCCAGTGCTCTGGTGATCTTAGCATCGCGTCTACCAGTGTGAGCACTTATAGGTTGAGGCCTGTCTGCTCCTTCCCTCTGTCCCTCTCGGATATCCACCTTTTGCATTCAAACACGGTATGAAGTTCACTGTCCACCTCGCCGCAGTACACACACATTGCGTCAATTGCCCTGCCAAATCTATGTAGATACTCCCTGAAGCATCCTGGCCGCTGAGGGCCTGTGGCAGATGGTAAGTTACCTCTCCATGGTTCCGTGTTACCCAAGGTTTAATAAGTTTTGGGATCAATAGTTTGGTCCAATGTCCTGCTTTGGACATTCTCAATGAGTTTTGCCAGTCTTCAAGTATTTGGTTGTTTGCATTTTTTGTCTTTCTGTCCGATTTGCACAGTTCCTTGTCTTATATAATTGGACTCTCTCTTGAATTTTGCACTATATCGTGGCGATGCCAGCAATCACCAACACAGCTTCCTTGGAGATAGTCCTGCATGCACTGCATACTCTGATAGCCATTTTTCTCTGTACAGAGATGAGCATTTGTTTCATGTACCCCTTTTCAATGGCTCTAGCCCAGAGGGGGGCTCCATAGAGAATGGTCGAGTGAACCACAGAGCACAGAGTCTAGTCGTACTGCTTTTCGGACCGCCGGTGTTATAATTTTACTCGGGCCGATGTAATTTTTACGGATTTTTCTGCAGTTTTCTTAAGGTGTGCCTTGAAAGACAGTTTCTGGTCAATAGTTATGCTAGGTATAGCTAGGTACTTGATTTCTTGTTTCGGTGTGATGTCATTTTTTTAACAATTTGAATTTTATAGGTCCTATTGCCAGTGAGAAGTACAGCTTCTGTTTTTTCAGGGATAAGATCTGTAACGAGAAATTCGTCCCATGCTCATCTCTACTTTGAAACCCATATTGTTCGTCTAGAAATATTTTTATCGGCAAGACATCCACTGTCAACCACCTTAACTCATTTTTAGCGCTTCAGCAATTTTTAAATATGAGCATCTTAGATTAATGGTGACACTAGGATCGTCTCGTCAGGATCATTATGAGACAAACATGGCCCAGTCACGGCTTAGGAGCAAAATAAATATTAACTTGTCACTTTTGGAGATACATGGCAGCTAATGAATGATATGTGGTTGTTCTCCCGAAATCAGTAAATTTTGTTCAATAACGTCGCCAAACATGTGGAAATGACTTTTATTGGAAGAGATTTTTTTCTGAAAAAAAAAAACAATTTCACCATGTTTCATTTCCAACATCCATTGAATTCTTAAGTTGAGTAGAATTGGATCTTTTAGATTTTGAGATGAAGATCTTTATTCAAAATTAGATATACAAGATATACAAGGCTGCATTGGTGGGACGGCTATTTATTGAGAACGATGCCGTATGAAGGTGTTTTGGTCCTGTGACACACTCTCCCTAACTGCGGCTATGTTTTTTTTTATAAACGACCAGGAATTCTTTAAGAGAAAACGAATGTTGACATAAAATTCACTTACAACAATAGGACGATTATATTTACCGAGTGAGAATTTACGCTTTGCAATCGTTTCCAAAATTTTTCTTCTCTCGCGATTGCGCGTAGTCCTGATGTGGTCCCCATACCTGGCACGATTTTCAGCTTTTGTGGAGATTGAGTAGATTCAATAGACCATGTTTTGTTTCGTTTTTCTCAATTTCGGTTCATTCCCGAGGGGAAAACTGCAGGGGAAGTTTAGTGTACAACATGCAGGAAGTCAGAGGAAGTCAGAGGAAGTCGAAGGAAGTCAGGGGAAGTCAATGGAAATCAGAGGAAGTCAGTGGAAAAACACGACTGCGCAGGTTGCCAAGTGTTACGTTTGTGTCAGCTGTAGGCAACCTAATTAATTTTTTCTAGCACTCGAGCTCGTACTTAATTACAGCTTCGTTATAATGTGTATACTAATGTATATTTCGAGGTAAATCCTAATTCGTGAGTTTTAAAATATTGTTAAACTGTTTTTGATGAAAAATAAGTAAATCCTCACCTAAATGTTTGAATAAAAATGATAGAATAGAAGAAGGAATATTCAATTTTGAAGGACTCAAGCGGTTTTTGGAAAAACGGGGTTTGCCAAAATTTGTATGTAGATAAGCGAAGATGCCACTCGAATAACTGGCAAAGTGGAATACGATCAAAAGACAAACAATATTATTGGTTTTACGTTACCATTAGAAGATGGCTTACCTAAATCAGGTACTTACGTTGCTACCTCAGCACACGTTATTCAAGAATATTTTCGGTTAGCAAACAAATCAAACTACGCGTATGCTATCATGGCTCAACCGTTGAGTGACGCTCCTGCATATTGCCTAGCGATATTTGGTACCGATAATAAATTTACTGCATATGACGTAAAGAAACGATGGAACTTTATTCATAGTACTGCTTTAACTGCATATAGTATCACCGTTCTGGGTTTTTCATCTGATGGTGACACACGTCTGATGAAGGCCATGAAAGAAAATATGGATATTCCGCTTTCACCAGGAAAAGAACAGTTAAATACTGATTACTACTGTGATGACTACCATTTAGACAATGTTGCTTATATACAAGACACAGTTCATATTATAACCAAGCTTCGAACGCGTTTACTAAAGCCCGGAATAATTCTTCCAATTGGTAATTTCGTTATTTCTGTTTCGCATCTTGAACTTCTAGTAAAGGAATATTCAAAAGATAAACACTTCCTATCATCGTCCGATCTGAAGGCTGAAGATAAGATGAATTTTGAGTCTGCCAAGAAAATGTGTTCTTAAGTAATTGAGTTATTAAATATGATACCACAGAGCGATGGAACGAAGACTTACTTAAAAGTAATGAATTTCATAATTTTATCTTTTATAGACAAAGTATCTGTCAGAGACTTTACTACATTTGGTACTGCGTGTTCTTTTTAAGAATCTGGCGTAGATGGATTCAGAAACACGCCAATTACAAAATTAAAGATAATTTTCTTTCTACTAATTGTTATCTGGCAGTTGAAATCAATGCAAACTCTCTTATAAATTTAATTAAAAGATGCAAAGGCAATGGTGATACTAAGCAAGATATGTTTCGGCCTTGGATCTTTAACAGCCAAAGTTGCGAGAAAACATTTAGAACTGCAAGATCTATGACGTCGACATTTTCTACAGTAATTACTTTAATTATGAAAGATTTCCTGCATAAGTTGGAGCGAATTCAGACAAGAAATAATATTACAAACGATGTTGGAAATTTATTTATTTTTCCAAGAGAGAGAAAAAAAGGAAATTTATGCTCTAATTCAGATATCGATGATTTTACAAAAGTTACAGATGTTGTTATAACGGAAACTGTAGAAAGGGCTTTAAAAGGTGTTTTAGAAGCGATGACCGAACTGGGAATTGATGTACCGCAAGACAAAATTGATAGATTATATTGCAAAATTTTTCTGCAGTCAACATCTACCACTGAGACTTTTAACAACGAAGAAGAGTTTATAATAGACGAAGAAACACTGTTAACTTCAGAAAAAACGCCACCAGCTTACAAAGATTTCTTAGCAGATAATAGTAAGGAATGTGAAAACAATTCTGAAAATGATTATGATCGTCTTTATGACTTATGTGCTATTCGTCTGAAATCTTCTGATACAACTTTAAACTAAAGAGATTTTTCGTCAAATTTTTCGAACGATGATGAGGATGGTCGATTTTTAATAAATGGACCATATGTACGAGTAGTTTTAGACAATGGTAATACAGCAGTTATAAAGAAATCTTCACTTTGCTGGTTATTAGAAGAGAGTAAAGCAAAAATTAGTCCAGACCGTTTAAGAAGGTTTGTTCAGAATGCCAAACACAATATCAAAAGTAGAGACACAATGTCAGATCTGCAGGACAAAGTGACAATTGGAGATTGGTGTATTTTAAAAAAATGTGAAGAGTTACTGTTTGATTCAGACGGAAATTCAGAATTCAATAGGAACTATGTTGTAGGTCGGATTTTATCAGTTACTAATAACATTAAACCTAGGACTAAACGTACTCCAAAAACAATTAAATAAAAAAAAATTAAAGATAAGGGATATCCTCGGGGATATCTATGTTCATGGTATAAACTTGATCCTACTGGAGCACTAAATGCTTTTAACATAAATGTGCATTTATTTTGTAGTATATCTTACTACGTATGCAAAATTCCTAGTCCTGAAATAAGTTACGAAGGTACGAATCAAAAATTATTACTTCAAACTGAAACTCTAGTAAACCTACGAAAGAAACTTGAGATACAAGAATGTACTAGTGCTTCTAAGAGAAAGAAAAATATTACACACCAAGAATCACGAAAAAAACTCAGATTCAGAAAGTTCCTACGACAGTAACGATTTGGAATTAAACGACAGTACAGATACTGCACAGTTTGACACGAACTCAGAGAGTGAAGGGGACTTTGAAAAACCACACGCTGAGAAAAAAAACTGTAGAGATTCAAAACCAACTCAGGAAGTAACCTATAAGACTGAACTGGAGACTGCACAAAGAGATTGTGATATTTTTGAGATTAGCATCGACGATTACCTTATTATTGAACTGACTTCACTTAAAGGTAACAGACAAAGATATGTAGCCAAAGTTGTCTCACTAAATCCATTCACATGTTCTTTTTTGAAAAAGAGTATGAAAATAAGGATGTGACTACTTATACATACAGTATGTATACACAATTGGCTATTTGTACATACAGTATGTATACGCAATTGGCTATTTATACATACAGTATGAATACGCAATTGGCTATTTATTCATACAGTCTGCATTCAGTCTGTACCAGATATAGCGTTGAATTTCTATAGAGGTAAACATACAAAATGGACACTAATAAAAATGTTACCTAATCATAATCATACAATCGGTAAAGGAGAATATGGATATAATAGCAAAGCACAAAAAATGAATGAAAATGATTATGATACAGCAACGGCTTTGTTATTATCGAGCGCTAAAGATGGAATGTAAGTGTTTTGAATAAGAAAAGTAGAAAAAGTTTAAAAGACGAAAGGATATTCAAAGAAACTTTTTCCCACAAGCACAGAAACAGACCAAATTTTTTTAGCAAAAAATGAAGAAAATGGTTTACGCTATAAGAAATATGCGGAAGAAGAACTGGATTCACTATTTATATATAGCCTCCTCATAAATGGCTCTAAATTATAATAATTCTCAGTGCCCAGTGTACAAATATATTTTCTTTTCGGGTTTAATGTTGAAAATATTAGGATTTTAATCGGGATTTGCAGCTGTAGCATTTATTGTTAAAGAAACAGATTCGTCATTCATTCGTCATTCAGACTAATCCGTCCATTTTTTTAATTGACAAAGACATAACCGAAATAAAAGCAATACATTTTTTTTTGCAATTTCTATGTTATTATATATAGGTAATCGATTCGTTTCTACTGCGTATAATTGGCAAATTGACAAGAAGCATAAGTTATTGGATGAATTCAAGAAATGCTTGTATTGCCAATCATATGAAGAATATGAAGAGCAGAAAAAAGAATTTTTTTAAATTTGTAAATCTGTACAAATTTTTATAGGAACAATAGATAAATATTTAACACTTAAGGAACAATTCCTTAAAACTTGGTAGAGTTTTAAAGAAATGTGGGTACATAGTTTTAGAAAACATTTACCATTAATGGCAGGCACTACAACAAACGGAATTGAACGATCATTTTGGACCCTTAAACAATACATACAAACTAAATACCATTTAATTTGACAATAATTTACGTATGTATTACAGAAATCATAAACTGTATTGATTCAAGCATAAATATAAAATTAGCCAAAAATAAATAAAAAGAAAAGTGATAATAACATTCACTTTGGGACAGCTTTACTAATTAAATCAAGGGAGGGACACGGAAATCTTTTGTTACTCTTTGTCATTGTGTGAGCCTTTCGCTCACAATATATACTTTATATATACAATATATACAATATACTTTCTTGAAAGCAAGTATATCATATTGCATCAAAGCAAGATATATTTTAACAGAAAATGCACTAAATATGGATACAGATGTTTACAGTTAAGTATGGATAATTGTAAATATTGATGATTATATTGAAGATGAACATGTAGAGTAATGATGATGAACATGAGAGAGTAGTAGTGGGCTTAGTGCATTGAACGAGAAGAACCTAAAGAACAAATTCTGTCTAATACCGAGCCCTGTCAATAGAGCCCTGCCAGCCCCTCAAATCAATCAAATAAAAACTTACAATTCAAATCTAAAATGAAATCCAAAGGACGTCCAAAGATAAAGACTAAACACGCCACTTTTTTCAAAAAAAAATACAGAATAAAAAATGATATACCTGTATTTATTTTACTTTATACTATATTTTACCTACTTAAAATGTAATTTAAACCTATATGTCACTGATTTAGTGATACTTTTAATTTTGTTTATGAGTTTATTGCAAGATTGTAAATCAACTTTAATAAATAAAAGTATAATTACTTTTAATTGTGTAGTTATTACCAAAATAGTGACTTCAATATATGTATATGCAGTCAGAATGTGCAAATAGTAAATTGCAAATGCAGACTGTATGTATAAATAGCCAATTGCGTATACATACTGTATGTATAAATAGCCACATCCTGAAAATAAAGGGTTCATATTCATTTCCTGATGTACCAGACATTAGCGAAATCAATCGTAATGAATGCATTGCCAAACTTGAGAAACCCAAAATACTCCAAAGCGGTGCTTTATTATTTAAAGGGAAGGAGGTAGACACTTATTTAAGTTCATAATATTTTTTCCCTGCTTTATTTAAACTACTATTAATATTTTTTTCGATATTTTTGTGACGAATTTTCCAGAATATATTTTTATGTTTCAGTTTTTACTTTTATAATAAAATTTTCTCTTGAATTTTCTGTTCGTTTTCCAAGGTCGCCCTTTATATAAAATATAATATACTCGAATATATTTGATCATACACCGTCATACACGGTATAAATCCCAGGTGAACCATCGACCATCAGTGATGATTATAGGTACCTATATTAAATGTGACAAAAACGTCTCAATTTCCCAACAAAAAAACCTCAATAAGTTGGCGGTGGTTACTTGGGTATTTCGTAGTAATAGCAAAAACCTTATTACCCGTAATAACGAAGATTACATGAAGAGTTGGAACTAAAATCTAGGTAGGTATGATCAAAAAGATCATTTTCTGGATAATTTAGTCAAAGAAAATATCGAAAACCGGCAAAAAAAACTCAAAGGAAGTCAGAGGAAGTCCAAGGAAATCAAAGGAAGTCGCAGTAAGTCAAAGGAAGTCAGAGGAAGTCAAAGGAAATCAAAGGAAGTCGGAGGAAGTCATATATATATATATATATATATATATATATATATATATATATATATATATATATACAAATACCATAGTATATTTTCAACCAAGAAAATATATATATACGTTTAATGAGGGTGTAGTCAAAGCTTTGGTCGGTAAAAAGAAACTCTTTGTTATATAATCGAGCTTTCGGGAATGCTTATTCCCTTTCTCAAGACATCTAAAAATAATTTATTTGTTAGAACACCTACATGTTATTTAAGATGGTTTGTAAACTGCTTACTAACGTGAGGTTGACATAAACAGTAGCTTCATGACACACTGAACAAAAATTCAACCACATTGAAAAAGGTATTATGTAATACCTCACACAACAAAAAAATAATATTTAGAAAAAGAGAGTTAAGCCCTCATGTTTTATAATAAAACAGATTACAAAATAAAATTGAATTTACCAAAATTAATTACTTAACAAAAAAAAAATACAAAATTGAAAACGTGTGCTACAACATGGTGCCACGGTGATGAAAACGGAAATGGACTAGTTTTTAATTACATTATATTGACATCTTTAAGTGGATTGTGCGCAATCCCGGTAACTGAACTGATTCATAATGCGCATGTACCCGCACACGGGTGTTTGAGAAAAGAACATACAAGCTGATTCTTTCCACCAACAGATCGATTACATTACAATGAATTTAAGAAAATCCACAAAAACGCCTTTTTTCAATCAAAACAGTAGCCAACCGCATGATCAAGAAAACACAACGATTACGTTTTACGAACGAGATAGAATTTTATGTTCTAATTTTAGTATGTAATCATATATAATGCTAAGATTGTTAACATCAGTTTTCTTGTTCATACTGTCGACCTCTCCCTTGATGTAAAACATTTCTTTAAAAATTCTTTTATGATAATTTCTTTCTGTGCATAACACTCTCACCTTGCCAAAATCCATTGAATGTTTATTCATAATTACATGTTCTGACAAGGCACAAGACACCTTATCTAGTCTGCAATCACTTTTGTGAGACGTAATGCGTCCCGACAAACACCTAGAAGTTTGTCCTATATAAATTTTGTTACAATTCAGACAAGGAATATTGTATACCACATTTGATTTTTCTAATGTGTCTAACCTGGTTTTTGTTTTTGTGAATAAATTGCTATTGGTTATTAAGATGCGCTGGGCAATCTTAACATCCTCACCTTTAAAAATGTTTATGAGTTTCGGTGTTAACGACTCTATATATGGTAGTGAACAGAAAAACGTGGGGTTGTTACTATGTGGGTTTTCCACATTATTCTCTTGACTTCTAATACTTGGTGGACATCCTAATATGTTTACATTTGAAATATAGTGTGCGTTTACAACATTATCCGTACTCGGATTCAAGGGAGAACTGAACAAAAGTATGTTAACTAAATGATTCGGATATGAATTTTCCAGCAGGATATCTCTCACCATCCCTAGGCATTCCATCACGAAATCAGGGTGTGACAATTTCATTACCCTGCATCTCATCACCAAGACTAGATTGATCTTCATTTTCATTGGATGATAGGAATGAAAATTAAGTCATCTGTTGCTCGTGCAGGGTTTTCTGTACCATTTAGTTTTTAGTATGTTATTGCTAGTTCGGAAGACTTTCATGTCCAAAAACGGAATCGAGTTGTTAGAGTCTTCCTCTTCTGCTGTAAATTGTAGGTTGGTGTTATAACCATTGAAAACATTGAGTGCCTCAACCATTTTATCCTTGGGGACAGATAATATCAAATCGTCAACATATCTTTTAACAAAGGGTATATTGAAAGGTATTTTTTCCAAACTATCTGCGATAAGATCATCCAACACAAAATTTACTAATATAGGGGATATAGTTGACCCCATTGGTGTACCAAAAATTTGTTTATAATATACGTCATTATGAACAAAAACATTTGAGTCAAAAATAAATTCTAAAGTTTGTCTAAAAGTTTCGAATTCAAGAGAGCAATGTGGTGTAACTTTTTCCCAATGTTTTCTTAAACTCGTTAGTATAACAGATAGTAACGAGTAAGATAAGTAAGTTAAGAAGAGTATTTTAAATTTAGAAATCAAAATAACCTTTAGTGAATTAGAAATGTTAGAAAGAGAACTAAAGGACATCAAATGTAAATTAACTGTTATATTGCCTAGTCACATTTTACAAGAATTTAATAGAAGAATTAGCATAAAATACAACAACCAGTTTCACAAAATCAAAAAGAATAATATTAAAAAATTAGGTGAGTTGAGAACGGATGAGTTTCTTAATATTAAAATACAAGACAAATGGATAAAAAATTTAACAGACACAATTTTACCCAGTGATGTTAAAATTACAATACAATATTCCTTGTCTGAATTGTAACAAAATTTATATAGGACAAACTTCTAGGTGTTTGTCGGGACGCATTACGTCTCACAAAAGTGATTGCAGACTAGATAAGGTGTCTTGTGCCTTGTCAGAACATGTAATTATGAATAAACATTCAATGGATTTTGGCAAGGTGAGAGTGTTATGCACAGAAAGAAATTATCATAAAAGAATTTTTAAAGAAATGTTTTACATCAAGGGAGAGGTCGACAGTATGAACAAGAAAACTGATGTTAACAATCTTAGCATTATATATGATTACATACTAAAATTAGAACATAAAATTCTATCTCGTTCGTAAAACGTAATCGTTGTGTTTTCTTGATCATGCGGTTGGCTACTGTTTTGATTGAAAAAAGGCGTTTTTGTGGATTTTCTTAAATTCATTGTAATGTAATCGATCTGTTGGTGGAAAGAATCAGCTTGTATGTTCTTTTCTCAAACACCCGTGTGCGGGTACATGCGCATTATGAATCAGTTCAGTTACCGGGATTGCGCACAATCCACTTAAAGATGTCAATATAATGTAATTAAAAACTAGTCCATTTCCGTTTTCATCACCGTGGCACCATGTTGTAGCACACGTTTTCAATTTTGTATTTTTTTTTTGTTAAGTAATTAATTTTGGTAAATTCAATTTTATTTTGTAATCTGTTTTATTATAAAACATGAGGGCTTAACTCTCTTTTTCTAAATATTATTTTTTTGTTGTGTGAGGTATTACATAATACCTTTTTAAATGTGGTTGAATTTTTGTTCAGTGTGTCATGAAGCTACTGTTTATGTCAACCTCACGTTAGTAAGCAGTTTACAAACCATCTTAAATAACATGTAGGTGTTCTAACAAATAAATTATTTTTAGATGTCTTGAGAAAGGGAATAAGCATTCCCGAAAGCTCGATTATATAACAAAGAGTTTCTTTTTACCGACCAAAGCTTTGACTACACCCTCATTAAACGTATATATATTTTCTTGGTTGAAAATATACTATGGTATTTGTTTAATTATCTAGTCATTAATAAAACTATCTTCGTATATTCATATATATATATATATATATATATATATATATATATATATATATACAAACGTTGTATATTTTCACAAGTGAAAATATATTTAAGTTTAATGAGGAGGCAGTCAAAATTTTGGTTGGGCAAAAGAAACTCTTTGTTATATACTCAAGCTTTCGGGAAGTTTGAAAGCTTTCAAGCTTTCCTTTTATCAAGACAATAACGTGAGGTTAACAGTAAAAAGCAACTTCATGAACTATACTGAACAAATATTTATAAAATAACAGGGTTAATCCTTCATGTATAAATAGTTTAACAGATTAAAAAAAAATAAAAAACAAAATGACATTTGATAGATTAATAAATTTGATTAATTTAATTTTTAAATTTAAAAAATAAATATAAAATTAAAAAACTTTACAAATTCTTTTGCCCAACCAAAAGTCTTGACTGCGTCCTCTTTAAACTTATTATAATATATTTTCACTTGTGAAAATATACAACGTTTGTATTAAATAGCCAGTCATTACAAACTATATATATATATATATATATATATATATACACATATATATATATATATATATATATATATATATATATATATATATATATATATATATATATATATATATATATATATATATATATATATGTATATATGTATATATATATACAAACGTTGTATATTTTCACAAGTGAAAATATATAATAAGTTTAAAGAGGACGCAGTCAAGACTTTTGGTTGGGCAAAGGAATTTGTAAAGTTTTTTGATTTTTTATTTATTTTTTAAATTTAAAAATTTAATTAATCAAATTTATTAATCTTTCAAATGTCATTTTGTTTTTTTTTTTTTTTTTTAATCTGTTAAACTATTTATACATGAAGGATTAACCCTGTTATTTTATAAATATTTGTTTAAAATTGTTCATGAAGTTGCTTTTTACTGTTAACCTCACGTTATTGTCTAGATAAAAGGAATAAACATTCCCGAAAGCTTGAGTATATAACAAAGAGTTTCTTTTGCCCAACCAAAAGTTTTGACTGCATTCTCATTAAACTTAAATATATTTTCACTTGTGAAAATATACGTTTGTATATATATATATATATATATATATATATTTATATATATATATACATATATATATATATATATATATATATATATATATATATATATATATATATATATATATTTATATAGGTATATACAAGAAAACGCAGAAAGTGATTAGAGAAATTAAAGAAGCAGACCAGGTGGCATGAACGGGAATGAACGAGGGGCAAACCGCCTGTCCATTTTCGACTTTTCCTTCCTTTCGACTTCCTCTGACTTCCTTTGACTTCCTCCGACTTCCTTTGATTTCCTTTAACTTCCTCTGACTTCCTCTGATTTCCTTTGACTCCCTCCTACTTTCTTTAATTTCCTTTGACCTCCTCTGACTTCTTTTGAGTTTTTTTGGCGCTTTTCGATATTTTCTTTGACTAAATTATCCATAAAATGATCTTTTTGATCATACCTATCTAGATTTTAGTTCCAACTCTTCATGTAATCTTCGTTATTACGTATAAAAAGGTTTTTGCTATTACTACGAGATACCCAAGTAACCACCGCTAACTTATTGAGGTTTTTTTGTTGGGAAATTGAAACTTTTTTGTCACATTTAATTTAAGTACCTATAATCATCACTGATGGTGGATGGATCACCTGGGATTTATACCGTGTATGACGGTGTATGAGCAAATATAATCTAGTATATTATATTTTATATAAAGGGCGACCTTGGAAAACAAACAGAAAATTCAAGAGAAAATTGTATTATAAAAGTAAAAACTGAAACAAATCAAAAATATATTCTGGAAAATTCGTAACAAAAATATCGAAAAAAATATTAATATAAGTTTAAATAAAGCAGGGAAAAAATATTATTAACTTAAATAAGTGACTACCTCCTTCCCTTTAAATAATAAAGCACCTCTTCGGAATATTTTGGATTTCTCAAGTTTGGCAATGCATTCATTACGATTGATTTCGATAATGTCTGGTACATCAGGAAATGAATATGAACCCTTTATTTTCATACTCTTTTTTAAAAAAGAAGATCTGAATGGATTTAGTAAGACAACTTTGGCTAAATATCTTTGTCTGTTACCTTTAAGTGAAGTCAGTTCAATAATAAGGTAATCGTCGATGCTAATCTCAAAAATATCACAATCTCTTTGTGCAGTTTCCAGTTCAGTCTTATAGGTTACTTCCTGAGTTGGTTTTGAATCTCTACAGTTTTTTTTCTCAGCGTCTGGTTCCCCTTCACTGGAGAGTGAAGTCCCCTTCACTCTCTAAGTTCGTGTCAAACTGTTCAGTATCTGTACTATCGTTTAATTCCAAATCGTTACTGTCGTACGAACTTTCTGAATCTGAGTTATATTTTATTTTTTTTTCGTGATTGTAGGTGTGTAATATTTTTCTTTCTCTTAGTAGCACTTGTGCATTGTTGTATCTCAAGTTTCTTTCGTAGGTCTACCAGAGTTTCAGTTTGAAGTAATAATTTTAGATTCGTACCTTCGTAACTTATTTCAGGACTAGGAATTTTGCATACGTAGTAAGATATACTACAAAATACATGCACATTTATGTTAAAAGCATATAGTGCTCTAGTAGGATCAAGTTTCTACCATGAACATAGATATCCCCGAGGATATCCCTTATCTTTATTTTTTTTTTATTTAATTGTTTTTGGGGTACATTTAGTCCTAGGTTTAATGTTATTAGTATCTGACAAAATCCGACCTACAACATAGTTCCTATTGAATTCTAAATTTCCGTCTAAATCAAACAGTAACTCTTCACATTTTTTAAAAATACACCAATCTCCAATTGTCACTTTGTCCTGCTGATCTGACATTGTGTCTCTACTTTTGATATTGTGTTTTGCATTCTGAACAAACCTTCTTAAACGGTCTGGACTAATTTTTTCTTTACTCTCTTCTAATAACCAGCAAAGTGAAGATTTCTTTATAACTGCTATATTACCATTGTCTAAAACATATGGTTCATTTTTTAAAAATCGACCATCTTCATCATCGTTCGAAAAATTTGACGAAAAATCTCTTAAGTTTAAAGTATTATCAGAAGATTTCAGACGAATAGCACATAAGTCATAAAGACGATCATAATCATTTTCAGAATTGATTCACATTCCTTACTATTATCTGCTAAGAAATCTTTGTAAGCTGGTGGCGTTTTTTTCTGAAGTTAACAGTGTTTCTTCGTCTATTATAAACTCTTCTTCGTTGTTAAAAGTCTCAGTAGTAGATGTTGACTGGAGAAAAATTTTGCAATACAATCTATCATTTTTGTCTTGCGGTACATCAATTCCAAGTTCGGTCATCGCTTCTAAAACATCTTTTAAAGCACTTTCTGAAGTTTCCGTCATAACAACATCTGTAACTTTTGTAAAATCATCGATATCTGAATTATAGCATAAATTTCCTTTTTCTCTCTCTCTTGGAAAAATATAGTATATTTTACAGAAAGAGATGAAAGTGGCGTTTTTTTGGTGCGGTGGGAGTTTGCTCACGACCGCCAGCGAGTTAGCAATCACACCGAACCAGAAAAAACACTTTCATCTCGAGTTGTAAATGCAATTTTGTCTACTAATTTCGGTTGTAGAATCCTTAATTCGACTTTAATAAATTCAATTCGAATCGAACTGTCAGAACTGTCAAAACAAATTTAATTGTTAGTTTGGCCGTTTCCACGGTAACATATTGCATTCTCGTACAAGGTGATACTTTTCAAGTCAAATGTCCTAATTTTATTTTGGTTTTTTAAATAGTTTCAGGCTCGTTTTACGTTTGTACATAAAATATTTCATTGAAATTGATGTAATTATTAAGAAAGTCCATGCAAATTTGGTTAGTTTAGTGTTTTAATCGAGAAAATCATAAATTTAAAATGCTCATTTTCGTCTCTAGACGTGAAAATATTTTCATCCCTAGAATGAAAAAATGTCACTTTCATCTAGGGTAAGCCGTGGACAAAATGCCATTTTCACATATATCAGTAGAAAAAATAAATTTCCAACATCGTTTGTAATATTATTAATTGTCTGAATTCGCTCCAACTTACGCAGGAAATCTTTCATACTAAAATTAATTACTGTAGAAAATGTCGACGTCATAGATCTTGCAGTTCTAAATGTTTTCTCGCAACTTTGGCTGATAAAAATCCAAGGCCGAAACATATCTGCTTAATATCACCATTGCCTTTGCATCTTTTAATTAAATTTATAAGAGAGCCTTCAAGAGAGATTTCAACTGCCAGATAACAATTAGTAGAAAGAAAATTATCTTTAATTTTGTAATTGGCGTGTTTCTGAATCCATCTACGCCAGATTCGTAAAAAGAACACGCAGTACCAAATGTAGTAAAGTCTCTGACAGATACTAACATCTTTGTCTATAAAAGACAAAATTATGAAATTCATTACTTTTAAGTAAGTCTTCGTTCCATCGCTCTGTGGTATCATATTTAATAACTCAATTACTTGAGAAAAACACATTTTCTTGGCAGACTCAAAATTCATCTTATCTTCAGCCTTCAGATCGGACGATGTTAGGAAGTGTTTATCTTTTGAATATTCCTTTACTAGAAGTTCAAGATGCGAAATAGTCCGGTCATTTTAGACATAAAAATAGTGATCAAATAAAAAAAATTTCGACAGAGCCAAATCTTCGTAGAGACCTTAGGTTTACCATAAGGAATAAAGTGTCAAAAGTCCCCATCAGTCCCATGTGAGCTTAGGGACTTATTCGGGGCCCAAGGTCAAAATTTTAGGTTTTTTGGATTTTTCGCGAAAACGGTAAGTTTTATCGAAAAAGTACTTAAGAGCAAAGTTGTAGATCTTAAAATTCTCTATAAAAATAGTCTCTATGATTTTTTCTCTAAGACCCACGATTTCCCAGATATTGCGCTTGTAAGAATCACGTTCTACATAATATGCACACATTTCCAGACCACCTGTGAGGTAGTGTACTCGGCGCGTTTTTTTTAACGTGGTATCCCCGGTAGGCCTATTCCACGAACCTTTATGACGTTATTTTCAGGAACAATAATTATTTAATAGTATGAAGATTATTGATATGGGTTACTGAGTTTAACTGTCGTTCTAACTTTTTTTTATTACTTTAATCTGACTCATACTCTTCATATTCAACTTCAACAATCATGTTTTCTTCAATTTCTTCTTGTTCTTCTTCTTCTCCTTCCTGTTGATGAACGCTTAGAAATTGTTCAAATGAAGATGAATCAGTTGTCTCTTCATCAAAATCACATGAATCTTCCTCTCTTGTATTTAATTGAACATTTGAGCAAGAGACACCTTGGCAATTGGTACACGCTGGAGAACACTGCAACCCTACTTTTTTACAGCCACAATTGGCACTACAACCTTTCTTGCAATTGCAAAAAATAGTGTTAAGAAGTTTTTCTGGAGCAGGGGGCAGTAAAGTTCGAATCGGTTCCAAAGTATTATTTATCAATTTCCAACCCCAGTCTTCAGGGTTTAGTTCATTGCCTTGCCATGTCTGAACTTGATAGTATACTCGAAACAAATGTTGACTAGCAGATGCCGATGTGGGTGGAAGACAAGATAGCTGTACTTGCTTTTTGTTTCGTGTATTTTTTACAAATGTTAAATATCTGTACGTATCTATGCAATCAATTTTTTTTGGAGCTCCATAAACCGCAAGAAGAAAAAGAATTCCTTTAGTAATTAGTATTTGAGGTGAAGAATTAATTTCTGTAAATACTTTTGCGCAGTCAATCAAATCATTTTTTTCAAATAATTTTAATACTGAATTTCTGCCCCTTCTAAACATTGCTTGAGTTGCTAATTAATAAATAATAATTGATAATAAATAATAATAAATAATAATTCATAATAATTGCTTGAGTACCTAAATATGTATATACGTGGCATATGTGTGCATACTATGTAGAACATGATTCTTACAAGCGCAATATCTGGGAAATAGTGGGTCTTAGAGAAAAAAATCATAGGGACCATTTTTATAGAGAATTTTAAGATCTACAACTTTGCTCTGAGGTACTTTTTCGATAAAGCTTACCGTTTTCGAGAAAAATCCAAAAAACCTAAAATCTTGACCTTGGGCCCCGAATAAGTCCCTTAGCACACATGGGACTGATGGAGACTTTTGACACTTTATTCCTTGTGGTAAACCTAAGGTCTTTACGAATATTTGGCTCTGTCGGAATTTTCTTTATTTCAATTGTCTAAAATGACCGGACTAAAACAGAAATAACGAAATTACCAATTGGAAGAATTATTCCGGCCTTTAGCAAACGCGTTCGAAGCTTGGTTATAATATGAACTGTGTCTTGTATATAACCAACATTGTCTAAGTGGTAGTCCATCAGATACCATTCCCAATTAATTAACTGTTCTTTTCCTGGTGAAAGCGGGATATCCATATTTTCTTTCATGGCCTTCATCAGACGTGTGTCACCATCAGATGAAAAAGCCAGAACGGTGATACCATATGCAGTTAAAGCAGTACTATGAATAAAGTTCCATCGTTTCTTTACGTCATATGCAGTAAATTTATTATCGGTACCAAATATCGCTAGGCAGTATGCAGGAGCGTCACTCAACGGTTGAGCCATGATAGCATACGCGTAGTTTGATTTGTTTGCTAACCGAAAATATTCTTGAATAACGTGTGCTGAGGTAGCAACGTAAGTACCTGATTTAGGTAAGCCATCTTCTAATGGTAACGTAAAACCAATAATCTTGTTTGTCTTTTGATCGTATTCCACTTTGCCAGTTATTCGAGTGGCATCTTCGCTTATCTCCATACAAATTTTGGCAAACCCCGTTTTTCCAAAAACCGCTTGAGTCCTTCAAAATTGAATATTCCTTCTTCTATTCTATCATTTTTATTCAAACATTTAGGTGAGGATTTACTTACTTTTCATCAAAAACAGTTTAACAATATTTTAAAACTCACGAGTTAGGATTTACCTCGAAATTTTCATTAGTATACACATTATAACGACGCTGTAATTAAGTACGAGCTCGAGTGCTAGAAAAAATTCATTGGGTTTTACAGGCCTACAGCTGACACAAACGTAACACACTTGGCAACCTGCGCAGTCGTGTTTTTCCACTGACTTCCTCTGACTTCCTCTGATTTACCTTGACTTCCCCTGACTTCCTCTGACATCCTTCGACTTTCTCTGACTTCCTCTGACTTCCTTTGACTTCCTGCAGATTGTACACTAAATTTCCTCTGCGGTTTACCCCTCGGGAATGAACCGAAATTGAGAAAAACGAAACAAAACATGGTCTATTGAATCTACTCAATCTCCACAAAAGCTGAAAATCGTGCCAGGGATGGGGACCACATCAGGACTACGCGCAATCGCGAAAGAAGAAAAATTTTGGAAACGATTGCAAAGCGTAAATTCTCACTCGGTAAATGTAATCGTCCTTTTGTTGTAAGTGAATTTTAGGTCAACATTCGTTTTCTCTTAAAGAATTCCTGGTCGTTTATAAAAAAAAAACATAGCCGCAGTTAGGGAGAGTGTGTCACAGGACCAAAACACCTTCATACGGCATCGTTCTCAATAAATAGCCGTGCCACCAATACAGCCTGTATACTTGTACATCTAATTTTGCATAAAGATCTTTATCTCAAAATCTAAAAGATCTAATTCTACTTAACTTAAGAATTCAATGGATGTTGGAAATGAAACATGGTGAAATTGTTTTTTTTTTAGAAAATAATCTCTTCCAATAAAAGTCATTTTAACATGGTTGGCGACGTTATTGAACAAAATTTACTGATTTTGGGAGAACAACCACATATCATTCATTAGCTGCCATGTATCTCCAAAAGTGACATGTTGATATTTATTTTGCTCCTGGGGCGTGATTGGACCATGTTTGTCTCATAATGATCCTGACGAGACGATTCTAGTGTCACTATTAATCTAGGATGCTCAGATTTAAACATTGCCGAAGCGCTAAAAATGAGTTAAGGCGGTTGACAGTGGATGTCTTGCCGATAAAAATATTTCTAGACGAACAATATGGGTTTCAAAGTAGAGATGAGCATGGGACGAATTTCTCATAGAAGATTTTCCCGAGAAAACAATACAACACACACACACACATATATATATATATATATATATATTTACGCATATATATATATATATATATATATATATATATATATTTGTATATATACACAGTGTGTCCGAGGTTGGGGGTACTCAATAGCAGAAAAATCTTTATTTTTCATTTTATGACCAAAAGTCATTCTTTATAAAAAAGTCTGCTTGTTGAGATAATGAATTGACGAGAAGAAAATTTTAGATCATATGTGGAGGGTGTTACTACCATTATTTATTATTTTTTACAATCATTTTATGAAACAAAGTTGATTACAAACTAACGTATAGTCTGAATACAAATTTTGATGTAAAAATTCGAATTTTTAATAATCATTCTGCTTAGCTACCTCCCAACTCGAAACACTTTTCCGGCACCTTAAATATCTACCGTACACTTTACGAATGGTTCGCAGCACATTCAGATGATGGATTGCTTCTTCTATACGTTGTTTTAGTATTTTCCTATCATGTGTCAGATCATCTGATTAAACCTTTTGTTTTAAGGCACCCCACAAAAAGAAATCTAATATTGAAAGGTCAGGAGTAAAATGGGTTAAATTGTCCTCATGGAATTTTTTTAATATCTTGCCCTACATCAATATCGAACTTTGTAACAGATTGCCCCAATTTACACCTAGCTGGGTAATGGAGGTTTGGACCAAACCTCCAAATACACCTTTCGCCAAAATGATAATGTAATCATTGTCTCACCAAAGCTGTGCAATATGCATGGCAGCCATCTTGTTGCCAAAACAAATTATTAGGTACTTTCGTATCATGAACGTATACAAAATGTGCTATCTTGTTTTTTTTTTGTAAAATGCAAATAAATAAAAATCTCTGTTATTAATTTATTATTAAAAATTCGAATTTTTATTTCAAAATTTGTATTCAGACTTTACGTTAGTTTATAAACAACTTTGTTTCATAAAATTTTGGTAAAAAATAATAAATAGATACTTATCCCTTGAAGAATTTTCATACCTTCCTAGTCAATTAACACCCTGTACATTTGATCTAAAATTAAAAAAAAAAAACATTGAGAATAAGCAAACAAAAGTTTGAAACTAAAACCCTATTAAAAAGTACAAAGAAATTTTACAACCCTATAACCATATCCATAAACACCTTTACATCGCTCATCTACCTACTCTTCAAATCCTACTCAATAAACTTTATAAATCAACCGAAAGACTCAAAAACTACCCCCGCGCACCTGCTCTTCCCACCTTTTCAATCTAATTAAAATGGACAGTCCCTTCCCGCTCTTGTCCATGCACTCACTCCAATTCTTCCCTCGCCTTCTCTCTTGCTCATTCCACTCCGTTATCGTGCATTCCTCCAACCAATGACTCCACATATCCTCCATCATCTCACACACAATACACCTTCTACTTTCCTCATTCATCCAATGTCTCCTGCCACGCTCTTGATTACCACACCTAAATCTCGCCAACACTGACTGGTCCTCCGACCCTTTACTTGTACTCAAATAACCAGGAAGACGGCCGTGCGCTTTTAACTGACTGTAGTCTTGGTGATATTTGCTAGCCACTATTTTGAATTGGCGCTCTTGGAAGTCCACTTCTAATAACCTGTCTCTTAGCACCATTTTCCACTGAGAACCCTCACTTTTTTCCTTTCCAATCCCTCGGATGATAACCCGTTCCGGATTAACCCGGATGATAACTCGTTCATACAGTTTCCTTTTATTCAGGCTCCAACCACTCTTTCTTCTATCACTTAACCCCTCTTTATTCACTAATAGAAAGATTTCTTTTATTTACATTTCATCTCCTAACCTATCCACTCTATATACGAACTTGATCCTTCACAATTACCGCCACCTTACACGCACTCACTTGCTGAAGAACAATGTGACCAGGCGTCGACCTATCAAGTTTCAATACCTTCTTGTAAAAATTTAGCTGCACCCTTTTGATATTGTTTTCCTCTTTCGTTCCCCAGATTTCGCATTCATACAGTAACACGCTTCACTGGTTTTCTTGTGGTTTTCTGTAGTATTTGTAAAATGTCTTATATCCATCAATTTCACGATTTCATCAGTTATCGAGAATTTCTTTTCTATTGATGTTAATCTCTTGATGTTATTTCTCCTAATGATCTTTTAATTGTTCGTTTAAAGGATTACAAGTTCTCGGGGTTATTGTAGTTGTTTGTCTGTACTTAAATCTTCTTTTGTATTTCTGTGTATTTCTGTGACAATTTTTATCATTGCAACCAGTAAGTTGTGGTTTGATGGCACATCTGCCCTAGGATAGGTCTTCATGGATGTTACGGCATTTCGGTATCTTCTTTGTATGCATATGTTGTATGGTATATATACATATATAGTCTCTGGGTGCATTCAGAGGCGGATTTAAGGGCGGGCCTTTAAAGGCGGGCCTTTAGAGGTAGGGGCCCCGGGCGCGCGCCCGCTGCCCCCCTACCTCTAAAGGGCCCCGCGAAAACCTAACTTTACACTTTTTTCTATTGACAACAATTTGGGTTTCATATATGCAATTTTAATTACATACTTGATCTTTGAATTAATTACTGATCTAAAAAAGGCGGCCTAAATTTTATATGTTCTTTTCATTGGTGTCTGGAAAATGAAACATTTTCATTGGTGTCTGGAAATTGACAACCTTTCTGTAGCCAAAAAAAGACAAATTAAAAAAAGACGCGAGCAAGCTGTCAACCAACAGAAAGGAGCATTGGAGAAATTTATAGCTGGCCCTTGTCACTCAGGCCATCATAATTCGATCAACAATTAAAATGAAGAACAAGGAGCTTCCATCAGGTAACGAGAAGAGTTAGTTGAAGTTGAAAACCAAGGTATAGAAAGCAACAATGATAACCAAAATGAAGAACCAGTCAATAGTCAACCAGGTGAAAAACTTTGAAACTTTGAAGAAAACATTGAAACGCGAACGGAAAATATACCATTCGAAGTTACATTAAAAGATATTGCTGTCTGGACTAACGTTTTATGGATATGATCATAGGCGATATAACTACACTTAAATCGGTCTATAAACACGGTGATGGCATTAACTACAGAGGCTTGTTTGAAGATCATTTATACAGAAAAATTTTGAATGGTGAAAAAGGAGAAACGACATGGCTAATGTTTTCCGAAACATCCAAATCAATTTATTGTTACCCATGCAAAATGTTTTCGGGCTTAAAGTCTAGGATAATTAAATGATTCCAAAATTGGACACATATTGGAATAACTTTGTCCGAGCATGAAATGTCTTGAAAGAGCACGTCATCATGAAAAAGCACGTCGCTTCAATGTGTCCATTATACAAGAGCTCTTCTTTATTAAATCGCATCGATGTTGAAAATCTGCAAATTACATTACAAAAAGAAAATTATAGGAAAGAGGTTCTGCGATGAATTGTATCCTCAATAAACTTCCTCGCAAAGTTGGGCATTGCTTTTAGAAGCCATAATGAGAGTGCAACATCTTCGAGAAAAGGCAATTATTTCACTAGTTTAGAGTATTTGAGCGAATATGACATTTTTTTTTTGTTGCGCTTACAAAAGTATGGTAATTATGGACATAAAATAACAGAAATTGGCATAAAGTAGCAGTAAATTACATATCGGATCAGACGTGTGACGTGTAAACTTTTGAAAATAATTGCCGATTCTCTTATGTGACACATTGCAGAAGAAATAAAATGCGCAAAATATTATAGTATCATTTTAGATTCTACACCCGATGTTGTGCATGTGAATCATTTACCTTCGTAGTGAGCTATTTATCAGAAAATGGGGATATTAAGGAAAGATTTTTAAAGCTCTACCCTATAGAAAGACATGATGCGAAGTATTTAGAAGAGACAGTTTTATCTACCTTGCAAAATTTGCCATTTGCTATAAAATATTGTCGTGGACAATCGTACGATAATGCAGCAAATATGTCGGGCAAGTACAATGGTCTGCAAACAAGAATTAGACAACATGCTCGATCAGCAACGTTCCTTACTCTAGTCCTCTAGTTCCTTACTCTAAGCATTCCTTACTCTAGTCATTCCCTTAATTTAGTTGGTAATGTTGCTGCAGAGAGTTATAGCAATGCGTCCAGATATTTTTTATTCTAGCAAAATGTTTTTTCTCTGCACCGATTCGATGGAACATATGCAATAAATTAGATAAAGGGTCTTATACATTAAAGAGAAGTGTCAGATACAATATGGTCTGCCAGGGCTTATGCAGTTTCAACGTTAAAATGTGGCTACAAAAATATTAAATAGGCATTAGATGAAATATGCAAGTCGACAAAAGAAAAAAAATGGTTGTTATTGAAGCAAAATCATTACTTAAAAAAATAATGATTATGAAACTACTGTTATGACAGCCCTATGGAATAAAATTTTGCAAATAATCAACGCAACAAGTAAATTTTTATAATCTATTGACTACAGAATTGCTAAAGATGCGTCATTATTAAAAAATCTCGAAATTTTTCGAGGAATTAATCGAAGTTAAAGAACTTACAAATAAACCATTTGAAGAATCGCAAAAAGAAAAGATTTTTTTAACATTATGTACTCAACGTTATATGCGATTATTTTATAGCAGAACTGAACAGACGTGGACAAATCTATGAAAAATATGAAATGAAAATCTATAGAAAAAACTTAACAAAAAAAAATGCGTTAATAATTTAATAGAAATCAACAAAGATGACATTGATTCAAGTAATTAAAAAAAAAAGAGTAGGAACAGTTTTTAATATTTTTAGATGAAGAAGACAAGCTAATTAATACTTGTTTCTCGTTTTATTGGGGGGGGGGGGGCAATATTTCTTCTGCGCCCGGGGCCCCAACTGTCCTAAATCCGCCACTGGGTGCATTCCATGTGTAAAGGCGTTGCTTTGGTAAATCAAAGGTCACACATAACTGCTCTTCCGTGCAGAAGAGCTCTCCTCTTTCTATGAACCGACTACTGATACTTATTTGCTTGGACCAACCTTTCCGTTCAAATCTCCCATCAACACTGTTATGTCTTGGTAATTAAGGTGCTCTGTTTCCATTCTAGGCATAATTGCTCTAGATGTTCTTCGTTGTGCTCTTGTGTGAATGCATCGACTTGAATTATATTTAGCCATGATTATGGCTACTTCATTCTTGCATCAGAAACTTTCCTCCCCTTCTCCGCCTCCCTTCCTTAAAAGAGATGAAGCGATTCGAAATCGACAACTACTGCATTAGCAAGATGGGATTGCTAAACTTCCGACTAACCCAGCGGCGCTTCCGATTTTAGGGGGCCATAAATTTCCAACTATGCATGGTCAAACCAACTTTTGGCGGTTGACGACAATGAGCGGCAAAATTTGACAAAGTGTGGTGAATAAATTGGCACTTTGCGGTGGTTAATAATGAAAAAAATATTTAGAAAAAGAAACTAAAGAAGTATCATTTTATTATTGTTATTTTTTGTATTGTTATTGAAATGTAATGGCATGACTGTTTTTACTAAAGGACACCACAGAATCTTAAAATGTAGTTCATGTCCCTCCCACCACGTCGTCCAAGTGTAGAAAACGTTTAGCGTGGAGTTTTCTAATGAACAAGGAACATCCAATGTCACTATAAACGTTTTTAATGATTGTACCATTGATGGACAGAATTTAAATTAAATATGTGTTATATCGTTTATTACCATTAATTAATTAAATTTGTGTATTCGCGATTTTCACACATCATATAACCTCAAAACTATCTCGTCTAAAATTTGAAACTGACAGCTCTGAATTTCAGTGACAACCTTGAAAAAATTAACTCATAACAGCACTCGGCGAGCCATAACCGCAACCATATGAGTGCTGCTATGAGTCCATTACAGACGCAAAATAGAAAAAATGTCTTAACATTATGGAATATGCATGTTTTTTTTTTAATATTTTTAATTCACTGTTTATACCGTTATAACATAGTAAAAAATATAAATACTGCTTAAGAATGCTGTAGTTAAGATTAAAAAAATATTTAAAATTGAGAAAAAATTTGAGCTGTTTAAACGCCGCCATTTTCGCGCGGTCTGTTGATTACGCCAATTACCACTGACAGTTCAGTCCATTGTTTACTAAAGCTGTTTTCATTTTAAACTAGACGTTTTTGAAGTTTGTTTTCTAACCCAAAGACTGCAGTGACATACAAATGTAAAAAATACGGACTTGTTTATATGGTATGATACGTCACTTTCGTTTTAACCAATGGTGTTTCGTTTTACAAATTTGAATTTCCCTCGCCTAATTTGCATTTTATTTTATTAATTTTTTTATTTTATTTTTATTTATTAATTTTAAGTATTTAAAAAGATATTAATTACAAAAATAATGGTTTAGTTCAAATGTCCGGTCAATAAAGATTCGGAAAAAAATATTTAAACCAAAATTAAATTTCATGCATATTTCCTATTTGCGATTGAAATGTTTACGTTTCATTGATTAATTTATTAAAAGTCATGTTTGACATTTATCAAATTATAACTTTTTTTATAAATCTAAGTAAATTATTAATTTATATTGTAGGTAAAACTTCGTACGATACACGTATCGTAAAATACTCTAACGTACCTAATTGTTATTTTTTAATGTGGTTTTACTATAATCTCGCATATTGAGAATTGGGACTCCCTAGACTAGGGCCACATAGTCACCTTGCGCCTAGGACCACAAGTAATGGAAACGCGCCCCTGGACTAACCACGATTCATAATTACATAATACGTACATTAAAAGTCGCAATGCGGCGGAATTTTAATATTATATTTTTTTCTGAACGGGAGATTTTTTGTACCTTTGTCCAATCCGCGAATACTCGCAGCCGTTGTATTTTTCAGTCATAGATAATGAGTTTCTGAGGGATAATGAGGGATTTAATGAGTTGTCCTTTCTTGCCTTGCTTATCGTCATACCCTTGACTATTTATTAGTTTGGCGAACAAACAGCTCTTCCACCAGAACCTGTTGGCCGTCATGATATTATTTGCTTAACCCTTTAACGCTCCTTTGTTATTTAGCAGAGTGCACTGCATGGTGCACATCACGCGAATAAGGGAGGTTGACATTTAGGTACAATAAACAATTTTAATAATTCGTAAACGGTTATAGAGAGAATTGCGTAAATGGCAGTGCTTCAACAATTTATTACATATTACCACTTGCCGTTTGTCATATATCAAATAGTAGGTATATGAAGTTGTTATTGTAACAGGCTATATAACTGCAAAACCGTAAGTTAAAAATATATTTGCATATTAATATACATATTTGTGTTGATTTTATATGAATTTAATATATGTTTGGCTAAACCTAAAATAATTGTTTTGTTAAATTTGTTATTATATTAATTATCTAATAAATCAGCATAAACTGTATAATCAACTGTTTATCACATGTTTATAACATTTTTTAAATATTGTCAAAGAATATTTTGTGTATATTTTTGTGAACATTTTTAGCCTTAATTTTAATAAATTGAAAAACTGCTGAACCTATAATTCAACTTCCCAAATCAAATTATACCTGAAATATGAGCCGAAACATAAGGGCAGGAAGTAGGGATGTCTTGACATTTTAATAGGACATTTTTACTGTTTAATATAAACGTAAAGGGGTACCATTCCTCTTGTACACGCCCGTATGCTAATTCATTATATAATTTTTTTGTCTGAATACATATCTAAAAATAAGCTACATAGTTTATATGCTTAACGCAGGGGTTCTCAAACTTTTCGAAGTCGGGGAACACTAAACTCTGATATACTTTTATGCGGAACATCTACAATCTACAATATAATATAAACGTTAAGACAGGGTAGCTAACCTTTTTGAAACCAAAAACAGTAATAACAAACAGAATAATTTGAATAATAAATTGACGAACATGAGAGATCTCAGCGATATTGGGACGAATAAATGATAAAGCCTCCTTCTATTTTTTTTCATTCTAAATTCGCTAGTCTCTCGCGTTTGTTTGTCTTTATATTAACCATAGTTGAAAATCCTGCTTCGCAAAGATAAGACGTGGAAAATAACAATAATATATATTCTGGGCTTTTTTGCCTATATTCGGATATTATATCTTTAACAGTGATTCAAAAATGTTCAGGAGTGGTTTCATGGAACTGTAATTTTAATCCACGATCTGAAGAAAGCGACGTCAGTTCTTCTTATTCTTTTAAAGTAAAACTAGAAAATTCGGAAGATACAAACGTTAGGTTCGGAAGAAACAAAATCATATGTTCTGGGCTTAACAATGGAAAATATTTTTCAAGCTTTCCTTCTATAGTTAATAAATCTTCCATTATCAAAGAAACGATTGCCTCGTTGGTATTTTGCTCAGAGGACAACATTTCTCTGTTCCTCTCTCTTGCGTGTCTTTTCCAAAGTAAAAGTATTTTTTTCATTGAACATAATTTGTTGGTCGTTGTAAGAATGTTTTCATCTTTTCCTTGCATACTCATATTGACGGTATTAAAGAAAACAAAAGTATCAGACAAATACGCCAAATTATTGCAGCAATCATTTTTTAGATAACTCACAAAAAGTTTTCGATTTTCTGTTTAAAAAAAAAAACAATTCATTTACTTCATGTAATTCATTTTTTAATGATTTAAAACCTTTCCTCGTGACAACCACCTCACTTCGATATGAAGAAGTAAACACCCATAATCTGCTTCCATCGATGAACAAAGTTAAAATTCGGTTCTTCATCGGTCTCATTTTAATAAAATTTTATTTCTTCTTATGACAAGTACTTCTCGGTGCAAGAAACAATGATGAAATATTATATTTGAATTTATGGTTTTAGCTAAAGTAACAAATCCTTTGATTCATCCCGTCATGGACGCTGCTCCATAGCGCATCGGTACAAATACTGACGCAATGATCCCATGATAATTTTAAAGCACTCAAATACGTTGATATTGCATCAAAGAAGTCATGACCAGTTGTACGGCCCAAAAGTTCCTTGTAGCATAAACACTGATTTATTATCCCTTGTTCATAAATTAATCGTACAAAGCCTAAGAGCTTCGCCTTGCCATTTATATTAGATCAGGGGTCTCCAAACTTTCCAGCCTTAGGGCCATACTGATTACTCCAGTAAGTTCCGAGGGCCAAAACCATATTATCATTGTTGCCGGTGGTAAAAAGTGAAATAGTCCACTGATGAAAAAAAAAGTCCGAAAAAGTACGCAACGTTTAAAAAAGGCTGCAAATCGGACTAAAGTCCGCAAAACGGCAACACTGCATATTATTAATTTTCCTGTCATTATCTGTAATTTCTAGATTAGTCGTAGAGTACGAGCCATGAGGAGTAACGTGACACGACATCTGGTGGACACAAGCGGAAATAGGTAGTACCTTCTATTGCTAACAGATGGCGCTAATAGCACCTACAGAATAATCTCGTTGGTTCGAGAAAGTTCTGGTGTCTTCCACTGACTTCTAGATGGCAGTAATTGGAATATATAAGAAGGCTAGTGGCGCAACCACAATTCAGTTCCTATGACACCGTTGTGAAATAAAATAGTGCGTACCTCCTTAAAACGTGTTTGTGCGTGTTTAAGTTTAAGACATCTTTGTAACAGTATTTTGATTTGAATTGTTGCTTTTGTGTGTGATTTAGTAGTATGGAAAAGAAGCGAAAAATTGATAGTGAACGCAGAAAATTCAAAGATCAGTGGAACATTCAGTATTTTGTAATTGAGTCCAGTAACAAGGCGCTATGTTTGATTTGCAATGAAAGCATAGCCGTTCTCAAGGAATATAACATTAAACGTCATTATGAAACAAAACAATTTCAAAATTACTCAAAATATACAGGAAGTTTGCGGACAGAAAAATTCGAAGCTATGAAGCGCGGATTGAAATCGCAGCAATCTTCATTTACAAAACTCAAAACTGAACAAGAGGCTGCAACTCGTGCCAGCTTTCGTGTGGCTCTTGAAATTGCAAAACGTGGAAAACCATGCATAATTGCAGTAGCCGAAGAAACGTGCCCTGAAAAGTTAAATTTATTAAAAACTGTCAGTATGTCAGCAAACACTGTGGCTCGAAGGGTAGAAAACATCGCTAAAAACATATCCTCTCAACTGTTCGACAAAAATGGACATGTTGAGTGGTTTTCTTTGGCCTTGGATGAGTCAACTGATGTGTCAGATACTGCTCAGGTGTTGATTTATATTCGAGGAGTAGATAAAAGCTATGAAGTGCATGAAGAACTTCTTGATATGTATAGTATTCATGGCACAACTACTGGTACAGATATTTTTAAAGGAGTTGAAATGGCCATTAATCAAAAGAACCTTCGATGGAAACACTTGAAATGTATTACAACTGATGGAGGCAAAAACATGAGTGGGAAAGATAAAGGAGTGGTCGCTCTTGTGTCAAAGGCTGTAGAAAATGACGGTGGTTCAAAACCATTAGTCTTACATTGTATCATTCATCAACAGTCTTTGTGCGGAAAATGTTTGGATATGTCTTTGTTCTGAAACCAGTCATATCAACTGTTAATTTTATCAGATCTTTTGGGCTGAATCACCGACAATTCCGACAATTTATTGAAGAGATTGGAGAAAATGACTTACCTTATCATACTGCCGTACGTTGGCTTAGTTGTGGGAAAGTCCTGCAGCGCTTTTTTGAACTTCGAGCAGTGATCGAAGTTTTTTTGAATGAAAAGCATCGCCCTCTTACTGAATTACAAAACAACGCTTGGCTGTGGAAATTAGCATTCTATGTTGATTTGACAAAACATGTGAACGAACTGAATTTGAGATTGCAAGGAGAAAACCAGCATCTTCCTGATTTATACACTAATATCAAATCATTCCGGAATAAATTGATACTGTTTTAATCACAACTACGAAATAAATGTTTTTCACATTTTAAAACATGTGAAATATTCAGCCACACCACTGAGACTGAGTTTCCTATCGATTTTGCAATCGAAACTTTGAGTGCTTTGAAAATAAATTTTGATACTCGTTTCTCGGACTTTGATGCCATTGCGAATCAAATTAAGATTTTTCAGAATCTTTTCAAAAAAAAAAACCTTTCGATACTGACATTGAAACCCTAGCCCCTGAAATTCAAATGGAAATGATTGATCTACAGTGCAGTGATATAATTAAGAACAAATAACAAAACTCATCTTTGTTGAAATTTTATAAGAGTCTTCCACTGACACAATTTGATAATTTGCATAAATTTACTCGTGGGCTGTTTTCTGTTTTTGGTACTACTTATTTGTGTGAGAAGACCTTCTCCAAAATGAAGTACACAAAAAATGTTTACAGATCTAAATTAACTGATGAGCATCTTAAATCTCTTTTAATAATTGGTACAAGAAAAATTAGTCCACAACTACAAACTATTGTCAGTGGAAAATCTCAATTACATAAATCTCATTAGTATTTCATATGTCATTATGCTTGTTATAAGTTATGTTTTTATTTAAAATGTATAAAATGTTAGTTGGATTCATTTCAATAATTTGTTAGTTATTATATACTGAAGTTAAATTATCTGCATATTATACATGTCTTTACTCAATACAATCCTGTGTTTCTTTATCCAACTTATCACAAAAACAATAACAATAAGCCTACAACAATGTTATGAGTAGTTAGCCCATGACCATATCAATGTAGATTGTCATGTCATATTAATAATTATTCAACATACAATTAGAATACTTCAGTAAACTAAATTTAATTTGTTATAAAAAAAATATTCTCTAAAAGGAGTTTTTAAGTATGCTAGCTCTCCGCGGGCCGGACAAAATCTGTCCGCGGGCCGGATATGGCCCTCGGGCCGTAGTTTGGAGACCCCTGTATTAGATGATTCGTCAACTTGTAATGCAAAAGACATATTAACAAGGTTACCTGCGACTGTTCTTTCAATCTTATAAATTTCCTTCTTTGCTTCTTCAAAAATTTGCTTAAACATAATTGTCACTATATCACAGCGGGCAGGTAAAATGAGAGATTCTGCTATCGTGTGTGGCTTTAATTTTAGTGCTACTGACTCGACATTTTCATTCGACGTAAGTTATCACTTACTTTCACTGTTTTTTCAAACTGTTTGCCTTAAATTTCTAAAATTCTATTAAAATATTCTTTGTTTTTTGTTAGAAGATTTTTATGTTCAGTTTTGAAACGACGCCTTAATTTAGCGGGCGCCATCGTATTATTGGCAAGTTTCTTACAGCATACAATGCAGAGAGGTGTTGGACAATCTGTATGTCCGGTCCAGATAAATCGAAATTTTACGTATTTTTCATCATACAAACGATTGACATTTTGAATTGATTTCACAATTTTTCTATTTTCTTCATTCGCTCCAATTCTACTAGCGCTATTAGCGCTATATAGCGAATTGTTGAATTGGAGTACGCTGACTTTTGCCAAAAAATCTAACTGCAATAATATTTTTTAATTGCGATTTTTTCGCGGAACACTTAAATGTGTATCTCGGAACACCAGTGTTCAACGAAACACGTTTTGAGAACCCCTGGCTTAACGAATTTAGTTGCTAATACTATTTACAAATTGGTAATACTATTTAAAATAAATTTACCTATTCCATGTGCCACAGCGACAGCATGTTCTCCTAACACAACGCCAAAATAGAGATTAGCGTTAAGATTTCCTGGAATTACATAAAGGTCGGTTTTACTGTGGATGCTAATCCCACCCCAAAACATAACTGAACCCCTTTCAAATCTTTAGACTTCCTGGACAGTATCAGATGCATAGCGTTCTAATGCGCGTCTGTAACTCGTCTGTACTCGACGATCCAAACGAGTAATATGGAACCTTGATTTATACGTAAAGAGCACAGACTTCCATTGTCGAAGTTACTATGCGACATGTTCCCGAGCAAAATTCATTCTTGCTATTCTGTGTCGTCGTGTCAAAAAAGGTTTTCCGACGGGTCGTCTTGCTCTCAAATTTGATTTCCTCAACCTATTCTTAATTGTCTGCTCTGACACAGTAAACCCATGCTTCGTCCTGAAGGAAATTAAGAGATCTTTCGCCATAGAAATTCTATTGCGGCGTTGCCTACCGCGTCTGGTATATTGACCTTTTTCCAAATACTTGTTCCACAATAGCTGAATAACAGAATACTTAGATTGAAGTTTCTTGAAACTTGTCGAATGCTTTCGCCATTTTCAATTAATGTTATGTCACGTACAACTTCCACTTCGTTGATATGCCTCATTTTCATTTAACTTAAGTTAAACTGTCGGTTGAAAACATTTTCGTCGTAAAATTTTAAACGTAAAATAAACAACATATAAGTATGTGACTAGTAGTATGATACTAAAAGTCTCATAAAAGTTAACCGAAGTAAAATTGTAGGAGTGATGGGAATAGTTGGAGTATTGAATTACAACAATTATAGTAAATAATAATAATCTTTATTATCCTCTGAATATAAAACTTCTGAACTCTTAATATAAAACCTTCTGAAACCTCTAAATATTACAGTGCGCTTGTCAGGTTCACTAGCGACTTATGCACTATGTGCGTCTACCCTCCCGCGCATTATTAAGGGATGGTATTGGGTCCGTCCACCCGTTAGCAGCGCCACTCATACATATATACATACACATATATATCGACAAAGCTTTCTTACACTCCCTCTCTTTGTCGAGTATATAAACATTACAAAAAATTAAAATAATATATACGCAATTAGCTTAAGTGGATTAAATATAAAAGTTAATTTACAATTTTAACTCTACTCTCGTTTAACTTCAGGTTGTTATTCTTGGCCTGTAAACATACAAAAATGAATTAAACATTATCATGAGTATATCAAAACATACACAAACATATATATGTATATATACATGTACACACACTTATACATCCTAATATTTTCTCTGAATATTCATCTGAATTTTATATTGGTAATCTTATTTCTTAAATAGTCATGTCTATTCTGAGATAAAGGCTTCGTCATTATATCTGCCAAGTTTTCGTCAGTAGATACCCAAAGGACTCTAATTTTCTTTTCCTCTACACATTGTTTTACAAAATCTCCTTGAGTGATTGCCATATTTTTCCTGTTTCCAGTTTTCTCTCTGAATGTCAACTCATTTTTTATTTCCTCTACACTCTGATCAAAAGTTTATTTTTTTTGAGTTTGTGGCTTCCATCTTTTTCTGTACAGTCTCTAGCTGATCGGTTATCACACCATAAGGTGATTGGATAAAAGGTACGTCCAATTATGTACCTGATAGACTTATCTAATGATATCAGCTCTTGGCACGCATCACTCATTGCTAAGTACTCTGCTTGACATGTAGAAGTTGTAACAATAGATTGTTTATGACTTCTCTAAGTTATTACATCTCCAAATAACTTAATTACGTATCCACCAGTGGATTTAGAATCTTCACAGTCTCTGAAATATGCATCGGAAAGGGCTTCCAGATTCTCTGAATTAGATAGAAACTTAATTCCTAGATCAGTGGTACCTCTCAAGTATCTGAATACTTTTTTTACCTCTACCCAATCATCTTCAGTTGGGGCTATCTGTTTTCTTGCTAAGTAATTTACTGCGTAAGCTATATCTGGTCGGGTTGCACTAGCCACATACGTTAAACTTCCAATGGCTTCTCTGAAAGACACTCTTTTAACTTCATCTGACTTCTCTGTATTTTCTGTGTCAATTTTGGATGTCTGTGTCTTTTTATTCCTATAGTTTACCTCACGGGTTAACATAGGTGTACTCTGTGGTTTTGACTCATGCATGCAAAATATCTCTAAGACTCTGTCTGTGTATTGTTTTTGGTGTATAGTGATACTTCTCTCTTTTCTGTCTCTCTGTATAGGCATGCCTAGGAAATGTCTAGGTTCTCCCAAATCCTTCATCTGAAAAACTCTGCATAGATGAGTTTTTATTTGATTTAATTTCACTGGATCGTTGCAGGCTATCAGCATATCATCTACATATAATAGCACTATGCACACTTTTCCATTCAACCTCCAAGTGAATAGACAAGGATCATGAAGATCGTTTTCTAGACCAAGTTTTTGCGTATCTTCTTAAAATTTCTTGTTCCACAACTTAGGACTTACTTTCAGACCATATAGAGACTTCTTTAGTTTACAAACTTTCTCAATTTGTATGTTTTCTGATACCCCTAAACCCTTGGGAATTTCCATGAAGAACTCTTCTTCAAGTTCTCCATTTAGGAACGCTGTTTTCACATCCATTTGACTTACTTCTAAGTCCTCTTTATTGATTATGGAAAGAACTGCCCGAATCAAGGACAACCTTGACACCGGGGCATATGTTCTTTAAGGCGATAGACATTATTATCTTTAAAACCTCTTGATACTAGTCGTGCCTTATATTTAATAGACTCATTGCTCTCAACTTTCTTTTTAAATACCCATTTGGAGTCAATAATATTAGGCCTCTTGCCATGATGGTCTTCTTTAGGTCGATCTACTAAAACCTAGACCGTATTTTCTTTCATAGAGTCTAACTCTTCTCTAATGGTTTGTTTCTATAGTTTCTTATCCCCTGAATTAATTGCTTCCTCAAAAATTGTTGGGTCTTTTTGAATTGAAACATTCTATTAGCTGATGATTATGCCCTAATTCATCCTCTTCCATCTCTTTAACATCTGAAACTCTGGTATAACGAGCAAAACTTATATCTTCAATTTTCTTAGATTTACTTCTCGTAATTGGACCATCAATTTTGATTATTGGTATCTCTGTAATTTTCTCTTTATTTTTTTTCTCTGAATTTTTATTATTGTCTTCTGAATTTATTTTCTTTGGCCTACCTCTCTTTTTAGGCTCAATTATATTTACATCTGATTGATCTTTTTCTATTGTTTCTTCACCTACTGTAAATTCAGTCGTATTGTCTGATTTACTTTCCTCATCTAATACTCTAAAATTGTTTTTCAAATATACATCTTTATACACTAATCTTTCTATAAATCTTACATGTCTAGATTCTATAAATTTTCTCGTGCTAGGATGCCATAAAATATATCCTGTGGATGTATGCCCTACTTATACAGTTTTTATAGATACATGACTGAACTTTGTTTCAACAAAAGGTAATTTGACATAGACAAAACAACCAAACCTTCTAATTTTCTCAAAGTGACTATTCGCTTTTGGTGAGAATTTTAATAATGGGACATCATAATTAATTGACTTATGTGGAGTTCTGTTATACGTATGCACAGCTGTTTCTGCAGCTAACTCCCACATACTTGGTGGTAAGCCAGAGTCACACATATATGCTGTTATAGTTCTCTGAAAAGATTTATTGAATCTTTCAGCTGTACCATTAAGTTCAGGAGTATAAGGTGAACCACTATCTGACTCTTTTCTCTCTTCATTATCTCTGCAAATTTTCCACCTGTAAACTCAGTACCTCTATCTGACCTAACATAGCAAACTTTTGCCTCTATACCTAACAGATTTCGAGCAGAACTCTCGAATGCATGACCGGATCGTCTTTAGATTTTAAACAATATACTTTGGCATATCGAGAACAGTCATCTACAAATACAATTATATACCTCTTTTTACCAGGTCATGAAATAGGTTTAATCGGCCCCTTCAGGTCTGAATGAATTATTTGGAGTGGTCTCTCAGCTCTACTTCTATTTTGTTTAAATGGAAGTTTTTCCATTTTCGATAATATACACACTTCACAATCTTTTATTGAATCATCAAACCTAACATGTTCTAATTTCTTTTCTCTCTTTTGTAACATTTTCAAATAATTTACAGAAGCATGCCCTAATCTAAAATGCCATAGCAAAGCTTCACTGTGATTAGCCTCTGAAAAGACATTCCCTAATGGATTTTCCTCTAGCATACCTTGTACGCTCTCTACATTATTTAAATCATCTATTTTGACTGTTTTGTAAGATGTAAAATCATCTTTACCCTCTGAATTTGATTTCTCTGAATTTGATTCCTCTGAATTTGATTTCTCTGAATTTGATTTCTCTGAATTTGATTTCTCTGAATATCTGAGACATTGAGTTCTTTCATATTCTCCCTCCCAATCGCAGACTCTACATCTGTTATAAGCTTATCAATAGACTCTGCGATTGCCCTGAAAACTCATTGTCGACTGATAAACATGCAGTGCAACTATAATTATCATATTTATCCAGTGTATTACTATCAGTATATTTAACTTTTTGAACTTAAAATCTAACTTTCCAATTAGGTTTTTCATAAACCCCTTCAAAGATCGTTTTGTTATTGTTTATTATTTTTTTATTATAAACTCTGAATATTTTATCATCTAAGTATATACAAAACCCTGCATCTACTAGTTTACGTAAGGACAATAGATTTCCTGATATATCTTTTGCTGCAATTACGTTTGTTAATTTAATACAACTTCTGTTTATTTTATCATTTTTAAGCAAAAGATTACCTCTACCATCTATGACAATATCAGCAAACTCATTTTTATTGGCACTTTTTATCACTCCATTTTCAGATTTTATAAAATTACTTAAAATAAAACTTTTATTAATTATGTGGTCTGTTGCCCCTGAGTCAGCAATAAATTCTATAGGTTTTTCAGCATCTAAACTCTTATTAAAATTTGTCTTACCTCTTGACTCTTCATACTCATCGTGATTCCCAGTGTCACCCTCGTAATTCTCCTGCTCAAATAATTCTTCACAACATTCGGCTCTTCTAACTACTGAGGTGTGTTTGGATCCTCGATTCATTCCTCTACCTCTGAAATTGCCTCTGGGATTGCCTCTGAAATTGCCTCTTGGATTGCCTCTGAACTTGCCACCATTTCCTCTGAAATTACCTTTACCTCTTATTTGTTAATTTGGGAACCCTCTGCTTCTTTTGACAGGAGGTTCATACTCATTCTTACTGCTGAAAGGCCTCTTGTATTTTTGAGTTGAGTGCACATTAACAATGCATTCATTACCTTTATGATCTGTTACGTAATTACATACATAACACAACGATCTGTTTGAAGCTCTTAATGGGCAATATTTGTGCCAGTGCCCTTCTCTGTTGCATTTATAGCAATTATTTTTATTACTTTGACATCTTTCCCATCTGAATTTTCTCTAGATGCATCGTTATCCTCTTGTATACGATACATTGTTCTTTCTAAAGCTTCCATCGTCATTTTCTTGCCTGTGGTTGATATTACAGCCGAATCTGTCCGTCTTACCTCTGGCATAGCTCCAATAATGGCTTGATAGAATGTTGAGCGCTTCTCTTGCTCAGTCAGTTTATTAGGATCATCGCTCAATTCATGTTCCCTGACTATTTGCTCAAACCTTTCACAGAACTTGTGAACTCGTTCATCTTTGGACATCCTTAGATTATACAGTCGAGTTCTGATAGAAGTTGGAGTGAAACTGACTTCCCCTTTTCTGCTATCTCTTAATTTGTTTAAGATTTCCACTGGTTCAGTTAAACCTAAAATCTTTTTATGGTAGTCTTCATCTATGTGACTGCTAATGATATCTTTCACAGAATTCTTTCTGAGCAAAATCTCAGACTCTAAAATTCCAGTTGGTTGATTAAGTTCAATCATGTCGAGCAAACACCAACTCGTAAGCTCTGTCTTCAAACAATCTAACCAAACCTCAAAGCTGGATTCGGATGTTAATTAGTACTGCCTCTGAATTTTAGGTCTTATGCTGGTTAGGCTACTTCCTCCATCTTGAACCTGCAAGCTTACTCTTTGCTCGGATTCCTTTACCCTCTTCAATTTAAGCTTTTCTGTTTCCAGAATATGCTTTTGAAATATGCATTATCCATCCACTACTTCTTTAAACATAGCTCCAGTCGTCTTATTCCTTGGTGTTTCATCTGTGTCAAATGTGGCTGCTAGAGCGTTTACACTGGAAATGGTCGTCTCCAATTCCTGTATATTTGTTCGAGCAATTGATGTACTCTGAGTCACATCACTACTCTCTGAATTTTGATTCTCAGTCCTACTCATTGCCTCTGAATTTCCTAAAAATTTGGTTGCTGCTGTGAAATAGAACTCTTAATTATTACCTGGGTTTATACTCTTCAAAAAATTTCAGATCTGAACTCTTACCCTCTTTCAACAAAAGTTTATAATCTTAACAAGATTCAAACTTTTGACCTCTAAGACATTCACAGCACTCTGAATTTTAGTCAAATAAAGATGGCTAATAATAAAAATTTCCTTACTTTGTTTAACAAAATGAGAATTAGTGGCCTTCTCTCCCAGTCTGATTCTCATGTACTCTGTATACTTCGTGTATACTTACTCGTATACTAGTGTATTTCCAGTATACTTCGTCGGTGGTCTGACTTTGAGCCCTTACATCCGCCATCTATTCCAGGATTGTGAAACACTCTCAGTTAGTTTTTTTTTTGTTATTTTTATTTATAACTTTATTTCGATTAATTATTAACTCTTAACTGTTACTATTTAACTCTTACTAATTTCTCTCTTTAACCTCTTAATTTACATTCCAATACCAGGTAATCTCTGATTTTTTAACTAACTGAGTAATGTCTCTTGCTTCTGAACTAAAACACCGAACCACAAGTTATTTCAATTCAAAGCGAGAGACCAGATTCTCTTACCGGGTACACCACGCATGCACACCTCTCACCGATGTTCAACTTCGCGCGTTACCACGAAAGCTGGTCGGTTTTGGGCTGCGCAAGCAAAGACGTGGGGCCCGAATGAAGTCCTACCAATCTCCCTAGTCAATGAGCAACCTACACCGTACACAAATTTCAGCCAAACATTGATCCTGGAATTTGCAGAATCTGCTCGCATTTTATTTATGCATTCGAATTTTAATTCATTCCATGAACAGGGAAACCCACAGGAGCCAGCAATCCGGCAACTGACCGCAAGGCAAGCCAGAACAGGACACCAAAATCAAGTGAATCACTCCTATCCACTTTCAGCAATAAATTTGAGAATTTCTTGAGCTAAATTCCAAATTTGACTAAATTTCTCTCGTATCTTATAACCTCTTAATAAATTAATTAATACTCTGAATCTCAATCTTATTTATTTTGTGTTATTTCAAAATCGAATTACTCTTAAATATATAAATTTTTTCTCCTCTGAAT